>LR994601.1:4619445-5819445 GCA_905187575.2 Celastrina argiolus | reverse complement strand
TTTATATTTAAAAAAATCTCCAAAATAAAATTTGAAATGTTTTAAAACTTCTGTCTCAGTTCGGTATTAAGCAAATTTAATGTAGTATTGGCATATACCACGCGGACAGATTTTAGCCTTGTTTTTGTATGGTACATGTTATATTATAGTGTATTGATGATAGAAGGGGACATCAATCAAATAAAAAAGGAGCGAATATTTGTATCGTTCCTATGTAATATTTTTCTGTCGATTTTCTACTTCTCCAATGCCTAAACGTCTTTTACCAGGCAATCATTAGTAAAATAAATCCGTGATAATACTTTAGGGTGTAGGGTGTCCCGCTATGTAACGTTTACTGTGAAAGTACCAGCGCTGAAAGACTTACTTTGATGTTTTTGAAGAAATGCCCCATGATCGTAAATTTGCCCATAGAATAATTTTAAAAAATAACTCCTTCATCGCTGGAACTTTCACAGAAAACTCTACATAGGGGCACATCGTCTTCAGACTGATGATGATCATCATCAGCAGTCTGAAGACGTCCACTGCTGAATATAATCCTCCCCCAAGGACTTCCACAACGACCGGTCGTGCGCTGTCTGCATCCAACGGCTGCCCGCGGCTCGGACCAGATCGTCGGTCCATCTTGGGGCACACATACACTCTAAAGTATTATCACTTATTACAGTCTGTATATCATCTCATCACTTACTTCTGAGCACAATGCGCTGCCGTCAGGATGTAGTTCTCGCTGATGATGGCTCCACCGCAGAAGTATGAGTTGTTGACTATGAAGGAGACCTGGTAGGGGTAGTCGATGATGTCAGCCTCCTCTCCCCCCACTATCCGCTTGTCCACATAAGAAGGGGGAGGCAGGGTCTGCCCTTCTTCTAGCACGGGCACCTTCTCCGATAGGATGACTCTGTGGTTGTAAACTGCAAGTGATGAATTAAAGAATAGACTCGATAAACTTTTAATTAGCTGCTGTGAGGGAACAAACACACATGTGTATGTAAATAGACTATCAAAATTGTTACCCTTCCTTTTGGCTTCGCCGAAGTCGGGTAAAAAAATTATCAGGCAAGATGTCATCGCTCTTATCACTTACGAAGTTCGAAAACAACATCGAAATTACCTTCATTAACAGTTTTCGAAAAATCAGCTTTTCTAATTTAGATGATTTTTTGAGGGCACATAAATTCGTATCTAGGCATTAAAAAAAAGGACGTACATTTATTCGGGTCCTGTGGAAGTGCAAGTGATCCAATTATGAACAATATCCAAGATCTGACTTTATTTTTCTGTAGTCCGCTTGACGTGATATGCCCCATAATAAGATTCGCTTAATGACACGTGTATTCGTATGTCACTTAGCGAAGCTTATGTCAAATCCCATACATTTTTGTTCTCGAAGTTCGTAAGTCATAATGGCGTTGAATGTTGATATCTTGAATCATGGCCGCAATTCTCGTCCCTCGAACATTCTTTCGAATCTCAGTCTATCTCGTTCATGCACGTATAAGTATAACTAAGCGCGTGTGCGGGCGGGACTGATGATCGTATCGAAATTCAAGTTACGAGAATCAGGGCTCAGGGCCCTGAATCGATGCGTCCGATTCGGAGCAACGATGCTACGGACAGACATACAATTAACGGCTTTTGTAGTTCGAATCCGCCAAGGAAGCAATTTTATTTATTTTATTTTATTTGGAAAACAAACAAGCATACAGATAACTTACATATAAAAATTACATATTATTTTAAAGTTAAGTTTTTGTACACTCCACTACGTTTTCACAGATTACCTAAAGTACACAATGTTTAACAATACAGTAATTATGTTTTTCATTTTTCTGGTGAGACATTAAAACATCTGTAATTTGTTTTTTAAATACATATTTTTCCATATCGAATATATCTATGTTAATAAAGTTGTCATTATATATTTTAACTAGTCTATGTAGGGGCGACCGTTCACCAGCATTCGTACGACATGTAGCCGTTGCAAACAGCGGATAAGCGCGCGCCTGTCGTCTTATTATAGTTCTAGGTACAACATAGAATATATTGCTAACTAATTCGGGACAATCAATTTTGTTATGTATTAATCCATGGAGCATCATGACCTGCAGTAATAAACGTCTTGACTTTAGTGTTAACAATTTGTTTCTAGCAAGTGTACCCTCATAAGTTAACATATTATTAAGATTATCATTACGGCACTTATATTGTATGGCTCTAACAAATTTCCGCTGAATTTTCTCTAATTTAATGTCATATTTAGCATAATAAGGGTCCCAAATCATACAAGCGTATTCAACCTGTGGGCGTATCAATGAGTTAAAAAGGTAACAATAGGTGTTTTCATGTTTAAATTCTGATGCTGATCTCATGACAAGATTGTACATTTGGTACGCTTTAGCTACTATCTTATCAATGTGTAAATTTAAATGCAATTTGGAATCAAGGAGGATACCAAGATCAGAAATTTGAGTCTCCCTAACGACGAGTAATTAAAGTTATAAATTTTATTATTTTTTGTAAAATTAACATATTTACATTTATTGATGCTCAACTTTAGATTATTTTCATGACAATATTCAGAGAGTCTATCCAAATCATTTTGTAAAAGACGGCTATCATCTAGAGACTTGATAGTTTTAAACACCTTAAGATCATCTGCGTATAATAAGAATTTACTGTTATGAAAGCATTGGTTAATATCATTTATATACAAGATAAATAGCAACGGACCCAGTATTGATCCCTGTGGGACACCTGACGTAGCCAAAAATGAATTAGAATGGAATCCATTACACACCACAGTTTGAGTTCGATTGGTAATATATGATTGAAACCACCGAAATAAGTTGCCTTTGATACCATTGTACGAGATCTTATTTAAAAGAATTTTATGGTCGACTCGGTCAAAGGCTTTTTTGAAGTCAGTGTAAACTGCGTCTGTTTGTGATTTAGTATCCATGTTTTTAAATAAATAATTTGTAAAAATAATTAAGTTTGTCGTAGTTGACTTTTGCTTAACGAAACCGTGTTGTTCTGGTATAATATTATGTTTAAGGTATGGATAGATTTCCTGATGGATAAGTTTTTCAAATAATTTAGCCAGGCTACAGAGAAGGGAGATAGGACGATAGTGTTCTATATTTTGTCTGGAACCTCCTTTATGGATAGGTATTATATTTGCTTTTTTCCAAACAGTGGGAAATGTACCAGTTTGAATACATTTGTTGAATAAAATAGATAACGGTTTGCATATTGTACCTGCAGACCGCTTGAGAAAATAGGGAGGAATTCCATCTGGCCCAGGGCCTTTAGTTACATCCAACATTTGTAATTGTTTACGAATCATTGGAAGGCTCAGATGTAAAGTTGAAAGAGAAGTATTGTTATCCCTGGAATATTCATTATCAGGATGCCAATCTGGTGATAGGTTAGTAGGTTCGTATACGGACTGGAAGAACCTTGAAAAGAGGTTACAAATCTCTGGTGGATTACTCGATGATTCATTTTTGTAGAACATACAAGACGGGATGCCAGACTTACGTTGACGGTGAGCTATATATGTCCAGAAATACTTAACATTTTTGGGAATAGCATCTTCGACATTATCCATATAAGATCGGTAGCATCTTGTACATTCTTTTCGAAATCGGGCCCTAAATAATGCAAATATTTCATAATCGGATACGTTATTATATTTTTTCCACTTAGCCCAAGCCCTTTTTTTAGAGTTAAAAATATGTATTAATGCTTTAGAGAACCATACCGGGAAGCAGGTTTTTTTAGGTTTCGATAAGGGTATGTGCTTTTTTACAACGCTGAATATTTCATTATAAAAATTGTCGACGCACTCTTCAGTCGATTTATTTTTCAAAACATTTTGCCAGTCTATATCGTCAATATCTTTGTTAATAAGAAGGTAGTCTCCCTTTTGGAAATTATATTTAGGGGCTTTTCGGGATGGCAAAAAAAATAATTTTAGATTTAAAGAGATTAGCGAATAAAATGGAGGATGATGTTGATCTATGTAAAGCAGGTCCTGATTGGGTTTAAAAACAGTACAGGTGGAGTTAAACAAGAAGAGATCGAGTATGCGCCCATTTTTATTGATTAGGTGGTTGTACTGTTTCAGATTATGAATTGTCATAAAGTCTTTTAAGCGATTGCAAATAGCTGATGTACCAGAACAAATTAAAAAACTCGAGGCATTATTTATCCAGTTAGCTGTAGGTATATTATAATCGCCCGTTAGAAGAATATTATCGATATTATTACTTATAATTAGATCATCCAGAACTTTAAAATGTGCATTATAAGTTTCAAGTGGCGAGTTATTGGGAATATACACAGCGCTAAGAAGTGTGTGAGTTGCGTTATTATAGCAAGGTATAGTAACAATTATTTGTTCAAAATATTTTTCAAATTGTGTATAGGCTGGAATAGCTATAGCAATGGGGTTATATTCCCGTAAAACAGCGACTAGGACACCTCCCCCATCAGACTTATTGGTTGCATATCTATTACGGTCGCAGCGAAAAGTAACATAACGGTCATCAATAAATTCACTATTGCTTATGGATGGAATCAACCATGTCTCAGTCAAGACAATGATGTCATAACAATTTGATAAAATGTTCATGTAGAGTGTATTAAGCTTTGTACGTAAACCTCTACAATTCTGATAGTACAAACCAAGATCACATCGATTCGCTGTCATGGTTAACTTTTAGAAATAACTTGATTATGTAAATACAATATTTAAATTCTAAAGCAACTACTTAGTGGTGTTAGCAGTAAATTTTACATATTATATCATTACTGTTTCTAATAGATATGATGGGTGATGTTTCGTTTCGTCTCGCAAGGATGTTGGAATGTTTTACCCATACAAATTTGTAGCCGTGTTTCTTAGCCAAATCTCGGGTTTCGCGTAAGAGTTGTTTTTTGTGGAGAGTAAGATGTTCGTTAATATAGATACTTCGAGGGCTTCCGGATATTCCCAAATCTGTCGACGTAAATCCTTTCTTGAGACGGCAAGCACTCAGTATGTTGTCTCTCAAAACCTTGGTACTAAATTTGGCAATAATGTTTTTAGGCCTGTCGTTAGAAATAGCGTGGGGAACTCGATGCACGGAGGTAATTTGGTCTTTCGAAATTTCTATATTAATCTGTTTAGAAATGTCGCTAAGCAAAGTTATTAGATTTTCGCCACGTCTTTCTGGTACATTCGATATTTCAATGTTACACATCCTGGACTGTTGCTCGAGGCTATCAATTTTAGCCTCTAGGCTTTTTATTAAATTTTTATCTTCCAATTTCTGAGGATTTTGGTCTTCTAATTTCTTGAGGCGAATTTGGGAATCATCGTACTGATTTGAGATAAATTGAGTTGATAGTTTAATCTCAGATACCAATTCAGATAGCTGGGTAAAGTTTTTTTGCATCGTAACATTCTCAGAGCGAAGACAATCTATTTCTTTTTTTAAGTTTTTAGTATAAACTTCCAGATCATTTTTTATTGTTTTAATATTTTCGTTGATCACTAACAAATTTGCATCCAAACTAGTCTTCATTTCAAGAAGGGAGGTTTTAATTTCAGTAAAATCAGCACAGCATTCAGGTTGTTTTCTTTTTCGATTTGTGATGTTTGCGTCACTCTCCCATGTCTGTTTTGATAGATGTTGGGCAAGATCAGGTTCTGAGACTGACTGCTCAGAGCGTAGAGTATGTTTTGGTGGAGTACGCTTTGAACTAAACATGATGCACTTGCCAAATTAGTCAGTTGTGAATTCCCACAAAGTGGCAAAAATTTATTACTTGACAACACTATGAGTGTGTCAGATTCAAATTTGACAACTGTCAGTTGATTTTGACTGCTCAAAAAGTTAGATTTGGAGGTATTCCTCTGTAGTTCTTGGCGTTAGAGTGACAAGCATAGATAAAAATTCCGTGTAGGTAGAAAAATATTACTTATCTTTCGTTGATTTCGATGCTTTCAGTGAAGTATTATAACTGCAAACGATATCACAGATTCTACGTTCGTAAAACCTCTCTTTGACAATAAGTAACATTTGAAATTTCAACTTTATCTAATTTTAAATCAAAATGTAAGCAGGACTGGTATGTACACTGTGCCTGGGTTGCCAGACGAATGAGCAATTGCATTATACAGGATGTAAAAAGAGCAGTCACTACAACTTTGGAATAGGATTATAGGACCTTGACTGCTTCTAGAAATGAATTTTTATCATTATTTATTTTTTGAAAAAAAAAAATTTTTTTTTTGCAATTTATTATTTTAGTCGCAAGGCTGAACTGTTCGGAACAACGTTGTGCATTAAATTCTTAAATTTTATAATTTTTGCCCTAGTACGTAATGAACGTCTTACGCGTGCTATTGACCACTCAGCGTAATCAGCTGATCGCTGTGTTGTGCACGTTGTACATTGCCTATTGAAAATTTTAAAATTTTTAAAACAGTGGATTAAAAGTAAATTACTAGTACCAATATATATATCTCTTGCCTGGTTGTTACCCCACGAAGTTGTAGTGACTGCTCTTTTTACACCCTGTATTTATTAGTGTAGTATAATAAAAAATAGGACTCTTTCAGCGCTGGTACTTTCACAGTAAACTCTATACACGGGACCCATACACTAAGTACTATCATTCATTAATATAACAGCCTGTATAACTATAAAATATCATCATTACTAGCCAAGTCACGCGTATGCATTTGACATAGGTACTCAAGAAAATGTAACACGAATATTGACTTATTGAGATCGCCCGTTTACTATTCGCTGACTTTCTTGAATACGTAAAATATTTTGTTCCCGCATGTGACAACTATGAAATATACATAATATATTATGTATATCGTAAAATATGTATATTTTATGTAGAAGCGAAGGTTTTGTGGATTTGTAGTAGTATGTACACTACGAATACATAAAACCTTATATGTGTATTTAAAGAGTGGTTACTTCGCTCCGAGAGTAAAGTATAATCCCATCAAAAACATAACTTGTAAAAAATGCACATAGGAGGCACATACACACCGAAAAAATACACAACATCTGTTTACACCAAAAGAATATGATAGAGTGGGGATAGAATGAGTAGTCCACTCGTTTGAACCCTCTAGTAAAAAAATAAAAAGTAAAACAACAATCCAACCAACAATCAAAAATGGAAAATATAAAAAATAATAACAGGCAAAGACATACTTACATGGAAATAAATATATCGATGTGGCATCTGAAAAGACAATAAATACATTTTATTTGCGTTATTATTATATTAAAGCAATTTATTTATAATATCGAAATAATAAAAAACAAAAGAAAAATAAACCGTTCGAAATTCAAATCGGTCAATATTCACTTTTCATTGTATTTGTGCGAATGATTTAATATAACAAAATTTAATCAAAAATTTACAATTTATTTTTTATCAAAACAATATTCGAACCTTGGCTTGACCTAATAAGATAATACTTAAGATCTAGGTCAAGGAAAACTAAGACAAGTTAGAAACCAGTAAACTGCATACTAATACGAGATGTCTTTAACTTGAGGTGACTTAAGGAAAGTTTTTACAGTCCTCAGCAATACTACTTCCTAATAATTTTACTGCAGGATTCAGGTCCAAGCATGTACTATTATTAGTCGTAGTCTAGTCATCTTATTTTGAGAGGGTTGTTTTAGATAATGCGTCAAAACTCGATACAACAAAAATAAGTGTCTTCATGTTTGATTAGGACAAAAAGAACAATGTAGAATTAATATGAATAAAAAATATTATATGTCTGTAAATAATATACAAAATTAATTAACACTGTATTCAAAGTAAGACTTCTATCTATATATAGGATGTAAAAATAACTTTGAGATACGATTATACTACCTTTCCTCATTTTGGAAATTATTATAAGTAATTATAAAAATTTTTCAATTTAACAATAATACAAGTTTTTATTAAATTGAAAAATACCAAGTATTAATGAATTAACAGACATTTCAAATTCTTGTAAAATTAAAGTGTTGTGATAGTGACGTCACCGCGTCGAAAATTTGAAATTATCATAATACATATCTCGGAAAAAAAACACGAGGTCTTTTTACCCGACTTCGGCGAATCAAAAAGGAAGGGTAATGATTTTGGCAGCCTATGTATGTATGTTCCCGTAGCTGTTCGTAGCTGTTAAACTACTGTTCCGATTTGAATAAATAAGGTGTCTAATAAATAAATAAAAATATAAAAAAAACAATTTTAAATCCAGATAGGCATAGGTACAAAAATGGTCAAGGTAGAGCCGTGGTCGTACCCGATAAACAAATCTAAGCGTCACCTCACACCAAAATACGGTAGAAAATAAGAGAACTTTAAAAATAATAATATTCAGACGCTGTTGAAATATACAATCCCAATATCAAGTACGCCCACGGCTCTTGATCATTTTTGTACCTATCTGGGGGCACGGGAGTGCCTCCGTCAAGACGAGCCAAGCGAAGCGCAAGGGCACTACCTACCTTTTCTCTAAAGGTTTCGTCGTTTTTTTGAACTCTCATAACTTTGCTTTGGATGATGCTAAATAGTTGAAAATTTCAACATATAATGACACCACTACATTGCAGTTAAAACGTGATTCTTGACCGTTTTGCTACCGTTACGAAGATTTCATAGGGATTCATTAATCGTGTGTGAAATAAAACGACCAAGCATCACGTTTTGACTGCAATGTAGCGTAAGTGAAGTTAAGCCTGGTAAAGTAAGGGCGCATTGATCAAGAATTTTGGTTCTACATGAGATCTGACCGCTTTTTGATAGATTTTGATTAAGGTGTAGTGTAGAGCTTGGCTTTATACGATATCTGGTAACTTTTTCACAGGGTAAGCTATGTAGTTCGTCTTGGCAACATTTTTACATGAAAATGTTTTTGGTGGGATGCATATTATTGACTGTGAACCGGCAATATGTCCTATCATAAATTTAGATGCAGCTAATTTATAATGTCTCATCTCGATTATCTAATTTAAATTATTCAGACAGAAGAATATCGGGTTCATTTTTTAATACATAAACAGTATTAAAGAAGCTGATCTTTTACTCTAAAAAATTTAAGTGTTTGTAATAATTTTAGTTTTTTCTGTTTCCTGAAAAATAAGATACGATAATTTGCCAGTTCACAGTCGATATCTGGATCTTAAATTGAATTATTTTCTTGTTTCAGCCTTATTAGACCCCTTTTGTTTAGAAAGTCGGGTTATAGTTTTTAATTGTTTAATGTTATCTATGCACATATTATTGCTTTAAACAGTTTTAGATCTCGGCCAACAAATCATGTAATTTAACTTAATATTTAGGTATTGCTTACTCTTTATGACCCTATTTTATGATTTTTAGTTACTAAGCGGACTGCTATCTTTTGTACCCATATATTTTTTTAACCCCGGCCCCGACGCAAAAACAACGGGATGTTATAAGTTTGACGTGTCTGTGTAAATGTGTATGTGTCTGTCTGTGGCATCGTAGCTCCCAAACGAATGATCCGTTTTTTTTTTGTTTGAATGTACTTATATCAGTCGAGAATCGCCTCCGTGGTCAAGTGGTTCAGAGCTTCGCTCTCGACCCGGAGGTCGTGGGTTCGATTCCCGCGTTGGATCAACAAGAAATGTTTGTCAAGTTTGGTTAGGACAATGCAGTCTGATCACCTGATTGTCTGACAAGAAAGATGATCCATGCGTCGGATGGGCATGTAAAAAGTCGGTCCTGCGCCTGATCTCTCGCTAGTCGTGTCGGTTTACCGTCCCACACGGTTATGAGAGTAAAAGGAAGAGAGAATGCTTCTGTGTATTGCGCACACACTTGGGTACTATAAAATAACTCCTGCGTAGCTGGCCTGGTTTCAATGAAATCGGCTACCGACACCGAAATCGGTGAGGGGAGCTATTATTATTATTATCAGTCGAGAGTGTTCTTAGCTATGTTTGGTGGAAATCGGTTCAGGTCTTCAAGATCATCAGGTCGTTTGTTAGGTGTGATAGGAATGTTACACGCTAAGTGTGATTTTTTTTTAATTTTTAATTAGTATTTGTTGTTATGTTGTTATCGTGGCAACAGAAATACATAATCTGTGTAAATATCGACTGTCCAGCTATCACCGTTCTTGAGATACAGCCTGGTGGGAGACGGACAGACAGACAGACATTTTGCGTCGTTTTTGCGCCGGGGGTTAAAAATCCAATACAACAAACACAGAAGACGTTATTTAACGCCGGTTTTCTGGGTTTTCTGCGAATATAGATAGTGTCGTTCCAGTAGCATCGTAACAATTATTAACAACTGCGTATTTGTTATCGAACGTTATCGAATAATATGGACTCCTTTTTTTTATTAATATAATATAAAACTGTTGCTGTTTAATTTTGCAACATCTTTGCAATTTTTATAATTATACAGGGTGTAAAAAGAGCAGTCACTATAACTTTGGGATAGGACTATTGGACCTTGACTGATTCTAGAAATGAATTTATTTTATTATTATTTTTTGAAAAAATTTTTTTTTTTTTTGCAATTAATTATTTTAGTCGCAAGGCTGAACTGTTTGGAACAACGTTCTGCATTAAATTCTTAAATTTTATAATTTTTGCCCTGGTACGTAATGAACGTCTTACGCGTGCTATTGACCTCTCAGCGTTATCAGCTGATCGCTGTGTTGTGCACATTGTACATTGCCTATTGAACATTTTTAAATTTTTAAAACAGTGGATTAAAAGTAAATGACTAGTACCAATCGATATATCTGTTGCCTGGGTATTACCCCACGAAGTTATAGTGACTGCTCTTTTTACACCCTGTATCTGTATGTGTGGTAATTAAACACACTCTCACAATATGCGAATACGTAGTTGTCGATCGTTCCTCCTAGTACCACTGAGCTGGCCTATTCGTGCGTGTATGGCTGTCCCATTTTCATGTATTAATGCAGTTTAATTAAAACCTGTATTGTATTTTCGGTAAATTTGTGTGTCGTGCCTACTGTATGTTAGGGTCAAATCACAACGAGACACAACGCAGCGTGCGTTTTATGTAGTGATTTAAATTTAAATTTTATTCATGAAACAAAAAATATAAGTAACCTCCGAATTTGCCAGCAGTGGTGGCTGGTGATGATGATGAATTATAAAACAACTTTCTTACGAAAAAGGTAAATTTAAAATCGATTCATCCGTTTGAGATCTACTATGACACGGGCAAACAGTCACGTCAAACTTATTACTCCCGTAAATTTTTGTGCGGGGTTAAATTTTTTTTGAGGGACAACACTTTATATATAATAATGTGGTTGTGTAACGAATTTAGGATGCGTTTGCTAATAATACTCTTGAAACAAAAAATTAAATAAAGAAGAAGAAAAAAGATTACCTACTTTGTTTGTGATAATAGTTAATTTTCTGGTCTTGCTTTGACTTGGAAAATCGATCAAGAAATACGCCATTAAAAGTAAAAAATTTGTATAAAAAGTTTAATTTCTGATTCCTACAAAAGTGCGCGTCTCAGCGCGTCTCATTCTGACTCGACCCTTAGAGAAAAACAATAGCATGTGACTTTCAACATGGCTAATAATTAAACCTTTATTGACAGACCCTGTCACAGTTTAAATTGACATTTGAGGCCATTTAAATACACTATCCTACTTAACGATTTAAAAAAATCATTATAATAATAATTTTGAACAAAAAACCCGACTTCAAGTATGTCTTCCCTATGGTTTTCGGAAGTTTCCCTTGATTTCTCTGGTCTTCTTTCATCCAGATTTCCTAATATGGGACTACCTTTGAAATATATTCTTTAAAAAAAAATCTAAAACCCGACTTCGCAAAAAATGGGTCTAAAAAGGTTGAAGCAAGAAAATAATTCAATTTGAAATGCAGAAATGCAATAGGTGCAAAAATGGTCAAGGTAGAGCCGTGGTCGTACCCGCTAATAAAATCCAACCTACAGTTCACACTGAATTACGGTAGAGAAAAAAGAACTTGAAAGAGCATATTATTCGTCTGCCGTTGCAAGGTTCGATGGTAATAGGGGGTGCGACCACGGCACCTTGAATTTCAAATTGAATTATTTTTTTGTTCCAATCTTTTTAGACCCATTTTTTGCAAAGTCAGGTTTTAGATTTTTAATCTTTTTTTAATTTAATATTTTTCTGATTCCACATCAAATATAACAATCATTATATTTTTATTAAATTAACCACTACATAGATAGTAACTAAAGAACAATGATAAAATATAATAATTAATAAAATATTTAGATACATATTCGTTATGTGCTTGCCAAGACCTATCATTTGATATTACATTCAAACACGAGACAATCATCATAATAATTTTTTTTTTTGGGATAGTTATTGAAGTTTAATTTTCAAAATCCATTTTTTTTTTCGAAAAATTATATAGCCTATGTTACTCGCGGTATCATCACCAATCGATTGATACCTCATTTATTAAAATAGGACCACTAGTTTAGCCGCTACGCCATATTACATAGGTACATACATACATACATACAAATATACATACATACATAGACTGCCAAAATCAATATCCCTTCCTGTTGGCTTCGCCGAAGTCGGGTAAAAAGAAGAGTCATCAAAATCGGTTCATAAACGACGATGCTATCAGTGAACAAACATAAAAAAGCACAAGATGCAAAATAAGTGAGTGATAATACGTCTTTAGGGTGTGTATGTGCCTCATATGTAGAGTACTGTACTGTGAAAGTACCAGCTCCAAAAGACTTTTGAATTTCATGTATGTATGAGAAATGCTCCAACATCATACATTTTCCAATACAATAATTTTAAAAAGTACCTCTTTCAGCGGTGGTACTTTGTCAGTACTCTATATATGGGACCCATACACGTCCTAAAGTATTATCACTCATTATTATTACAACCTGTATACGGTCGAAAACCCTAATTCTTTGAAGTCGGTTAAAAACGAGACCCAATTACTTCGCTGTCTGTCTGTCTGCCCGTATGTCTGTCACCAGGCTGTATCTCAGAACTGATATAGCTAGACAGTTGAAATTTTCTCATTATATGATGTGTTTTTGCCGCCACCATATCAAGTAATTACAAAAAAAAATAAGAACATTTGCTCGATTACAATAACAACAAGAAGTAGAAAGTATTTGCATTAATAATTAATTATAAAAACAAAATAGATAATCAAGGAGGACTTCCATGATAACAAAGTACATTTTTTTTAAAACTCAATAGGTATCGTTTGTGATAAAATAATAATAATAATGCCTCCCACGCCGATTTCGATAACAGGGGGCCTACTCAAGATGTCATCGCTAATTATCGCTTACAAAGTTCGATAACAAAATGTATGGGATTTGACATAAGGTACGCTAAATGACATACCAAATCGTGATCATTCAGCGTACCTTATGTCAAATCCCATACATTTTGTTGTCGAACTTTGTAAGCGATAATTAGCGATGACATCTTGAGTAGGCCCCCAGTAGTCGGTTTGATTGAAACCAGGCCCGCTACGCAGGAGTTATTTTATAGTGCCCAAGTGTGTGCGCAATGCAGAACCACTCTCTCTCCCTTCACTCACGTAGCCCCGTGGGACGGATCAGGCGCAGGACGGACTTTTTACATGTCCATCCGACGCATGGATCATCTTTCTTGTCAGGCAATCAGGTGATCAGCCTGCATTGTCCTAACCAAACTTGGAAACAACATTTTTTGTTGTTCCAACACGGGGATCAAACCAACTGCCCACCAAGCCCACGGAGGCGTGATAAAATATTACTTGCTCGACACAATGTGCGCGTACCTTTACAGCGGAAAGTAATAGTTACAATACTAGTGATGACGAAGTAGAAATTCGCGATGAAGCGATAAGTCATGTCGATAAGATCGGTTCGCACGTTGAATGTAGATTAGGTGTAATGCTATTATTAGGTACTAGCTGTTCTCGCGACTTGTTCGCATGGTTCTTGAGCGGCTTAAACCGTTTATGCAGCGCACGCAACGAAAGTCTCCCCGTTCTTGCAACATTTTTCACAGACGCTTCGCTCCTATTGGTCGCAGCATAATGTTAACTATACAGCCTAAAGCCTCTGTAAATAGACTATCCAACAAAAAAAGATTTTTTCAAATCGGACCAGTAGTTCCTGAGATTAGCGCGTTTAAACAAACAAACAAAAAAAAACTCTTCCGCTTTATAATATTAGTATAGATGTCCGAATGTTACATGATTCAGTATAGGAGGATACCTGTAGCACAAATTGTTAGATATAATAATATCTAACAACTTGTGCTACAGGTACCAGACAACGGAAATATATTTAATACTTTTTATAATATACACATATTTAATGTAATAAGATGTTTGAACACAGCCCCCAATCTAGCCATATTTGTTAGGTTTTTGAACGTTCATATCTCTCGTATTTATGAAAAAAGGAAAATAAGGACATACTATTAATAGTCAAGGTTCCCCCATACATGATTTTCTTTTGATTAGTATCAAGCTAATTTTTCGTGAGTGCATTCATTTTGATGAGTCGCCCAAGAATTTCTTGGACGGAACTCTTGTTTGTGATAGCTAACAGAGATATCAAGTATAAAGTTTCTGGATTTGTTGATTCCAAAATATTTATAATTTTTTTTTATAAATCTCAAGATAATGATCTAAATTATCCGAAAAAATATTTGTCCTACAAATTCTATGGTTTCATCAATGAGTTCCCTCTTGCCAACTTGTATCGATAAAGAGGTCATCTTAAATTATTAGTAACCAGCTGATTTTCTTTTTATTACTTATTTAATATTATTGTAATTCAACAGACATAATTGTCTTACAAATTGCGTGGTAGGTTATCCCGGTTTCCCGGTCTCGAAAGTTGAGATTTTTTTTAAACCTTGCTATCTCTGTTAGCTACCACAAACAAGAGTTCCGTCCAAGAAATTCTTGGGCGACTCATCAAAATGAAGGTACTCAGGAAAAATTAACTTGATACTAATCAAGTGAAAACCATGTATGGGGGAACCTTGACTATAAGTAAACATATTCAGAACCAAAGGCGTCACTCTAGTAGCATTATCCAGGGAGGAAACAGGAATCCCGTAGACCCCTATTTCTGTACGGAAAAACAAATGTTGTGTTTCCTTTTTAACCGACTTCCAAAAAAGGAGGAGGTTCTCAATTCGGCCTGTTTTTATGTATGTACAACGATTACTCAGAGATTAAGGTCGTGTTTCACCAAGCAATGTTAAAGTTAACGCCATGTTAAAATACCATGCTATCTCATTCATTGACAGGAAATACGAGAGGGATAACATGATATTTAACATGGCGTTAAGAGGAAACACCACGAAATTTTTTCCGTACAAAAATAGGGGTCTAGGGGATTCCTGTTTCCTCCCTGGATAATGCTGCTAGAGTAACAATTATTTTTCTGAAGATTAATAGACATTGTTTGTACGTCCCTATCTTTTACTTTTTTTAATAAATTAATTATTTAAAGAGATATGGACGTTCAAAAACCTAAAAAAAATGGCCAGACTCTCCGCTATGTTTAAACATCTAGGAAACAGATTTGACTACATTAAACAACAAAATCAAAAAATAGGAACCTATCTCATTTCTTTTATTAGCTAATAAAAAAAAAATATTTAAATCGGTTAAGTTTTGGAGGAGGAAACAGGAATCCCCTAAACGTCGATTTCTGGTACTTTTAATAGGTAATTTCAGTCCAAGTTGCAGTTGTCTCTATCGCGCTAGTGCTGGCTAGCTAAGGCACTGCGAGACAGCAATAGATTTTATAAATACCTATTTTGTATTTCTCTCAACCGTGGTGTTTCCTCTTAACTTTAACATTGCTTGGTGAAACACGCCCTAATGTTCCCATTTACGTGATTCTTATTTTATTCCACGAATACTGTCATTTGGTCCCATAGGAATTTTACATAGTTTGGCCGTGTACATTTTTATTTAATGTACATATTTCACCAAATTTTTTAACCACCACATTTTTATCGATTTCAATTCCACCACCAACGACAGGGTTGTCAAAACTCTTCTTCTTCTTCTTTTTTGTACAGTGTGTAAAAAGAGCAGTCACTATAACTTTGAGATACTATAATTTCCTTATATTTATTTTGGAAATGATTTTTTTTAATTATTTTTTTTGTCAAAAACTAAAATTTTTTTTTTTTACTTTTTACCATTTCTTATTTTTCTGTCTCAAAAATAACAATAAAGCAATAATAACAACTCAAAAATAACAACAATTTCTGTCTCAAAAATAACAATAAAAAATATATTTTTTTTAATTTTTGTAAAAAAAAAAAGAAAAAAAATACATTTCTAGAATGAGAAAAGATAGTATAATCATGTCCCAAAGTTATAGTGACTGCTCTTTTTACACCCGTTATATGGCTCCGTGGTGACTCGCCAATGTCAGAGTAATTGACGAAAACTCTGCTGGAGGTTTTATGACAAAACAAATGTACGGAATATTTTATAGAAAGGTCTGTTGAAATGACTTGTCAAAACTCACCGGGAACCAAAAGAGCTGGCGTAAACAAACAGAAAACGATTACTCGCCACATTTCACCGGTCGAAAGTGCGTTTGGTTATGAGCGGTGCGCCCCGGCTATATAACCACAGCTCATTACAATTCACATAATAAGCACCCACATCACGTAGTTGACTTTTTTATGCGCCGAGAAAATGGCCTTAAGTGTCATACGCGTCATTTTTCCTAGAACCACTATGATTGGTGTCATACGGACGGATTATTGAATTAGTACTAAGGCCCGTTTAAATAAAACAATCTCAAACCCAACCTCAACTTGAGAACCTATATATAACAGATAAAAAAACATTTCGTTTCACTTTTAAAAACGAAGAATTTTACTTATGTTACATACTTTAATTTTTTTCTTTCTTGAAACGTAAAAATAAAGATTATTAAAATATACATTATACTTATTTTATTGTTTCCTGTAATCTATACTTAATATGAATGTAACGGTATAAAAATAAAATAAATTAAAGTACTATGTTTTAATATTGATGTTCACTTTTAAAAGTGTATCGAAACGTTGTTTTATCTGTCAAATAGGTTCTCAAGGTGAGGATGGGTTTTTTTTTTTTTTTTTTTTTTTTTTTCGAAAGGGTACTCACTAATGGCTCGAAAGCCGATTTAGCTGTATCGGACTATAACTAGCCGGGTGGCTAGTTGTTTGGCTGGGAGTAGATGGGGAGGTTTGACCCCCCCTAACATCACCCGGGTGATATTCAAACCGGATTTTGGGGATAGCTACGGAAGTAGTCTATTTTTATACGGTGTGTAGGACTCGTGTCCTCCCTGCTGAGGGGCCCGAACCCCGTCCTCACTCTCTGACGAGTGAGGTAGCTCACACGCGGGTAGCAAAAAGTATCCACGAACGAGTTATCGCGTTAGAGAAGCTCTTTTATATTGATATTGACTTGGCTAGTGCAAGAAGGGCAAGCCCTCACCCTTCCGCGAGCGGTCGGGTTAGTTCACGCGCGTAATTTCTAATGTCTAGGAGGTCCGCGTTGTTTATAGAGCTCTCTATATCCAAATCGCGGTCGCGGTCGTTTAGGTGTGTTCCTAAACTGCTAGGACGCGGGCTCGAACTCGGGTCCGAACTCAGTCCCGTGTGTGAGTCGGTCTGTAAGTCAGTACGTGTTGTAGTGAGTGCTAAAAGTCTCCTGGGACAACGCCGGCGCCGGCCTTGGCACAGTACTAACCACGCGGGTGCGTGTGGTGTGGTGTGTTTACGTGACTGCAAATGTTGCAGTACGTGTTTTGTGATACTATCTATGGGATCGACTAAGATATGCTTAGGTCGTTTGAAAGGATGTCGGAAAGTCCGTGCGTCATGTTCGTAATCCTGGGCCTTACGAATGAGCGGGTTGGGGTGCCTTTTGCCTCTATCAAAGAATCTCCCGGCGAGTTCCTGGATGTGGGCTTTAATAGTGACGAGTTCGCAGTCTCTATGCAAGTCGATGTTACGCATATACCGGGGGGCGCCTGTTGCTAGACGTAAAAACCGGTTTTGGACTTTTTGTAATCGGTCCATTTGATTGTCGCTTATGTGTGCGAAAGAGACGCACGCATAAGTGAGAATTGTTCTTATACAAGTTATGTAGAGGGTGCGTTTATGTCTTAAGGACATTTTACTACGCGCATTTAATAGCGGATACAATTTGTAAAGTACAAATTTCGCTTTTCGGATCGCGGCTGTGACGTGAGTTGAAAAATTCATCGACTTGTTTAGAACTACGCCTAGGTATTTAACATTTTTGGCTTCGGGAATGATATTACCGTGCAGACTAATAGGACACATTTTTTGTCTAGTGGCCGTTTTTTTATCGAATTGGATGGCTTGGCTTTTGTCTGGATTGACTTCTATTCTCCACTTCGAGAACCAGTTACCGAGGTCGGTAACTGCCTCCTGAAGGGATTTTGCGGCTATAGAGGGCTTGCGGTGAGCACAGTATAAAGCTGTGTCATCCGCGAACATGGCTATTTGCACCTTAGGGTGTTTGGGAATGTCGCTAGTGTATAGGTTATAGAGGGAGGGAGAGAGGACTGAGCCCTGTGGGACTCCCGCCGCGATGGGTCTTTGGGAGGATAGAGTACCTTCGACTCTAAAAAGAAATGACCGGTTTTTTAAATAGTTACTGATTATCAGTACTAAATAATCGGGGATATCTAATTGATAAAGTTTATATAGCAAACCGTTATGCCAGATTTTATCGAACGCTTTAGCAACGTCAAAGAAAACAGCGCAAGTCGCTTTCCTATCGTTTTTACTTTCTAGTATGTACTCCGTGAGGCGGTGTACTTGGGCGGGACAACTATGCAATTCGCGGAAGGCGAATTGTTCGTCTGGGAGTAGGTTTTTGTCTACAATGACGTCTTTTAGACGCCTGAGTATTACTCTTTCGTAGACTTTGCCTAATGAGCTAATTAGGCTAATCGGTCTGTAACTACCTGGGGACCTGCGGGGTTTACCCGGTTTATGGATGCCTATAACAATGGCTAATTTCCAGATGTCTGGGAATGAACATCCTACTAAGAGGGCATTGAAAATGTTAACTAACAATTGAATTAGTGCGGCAGGTAATAATTTAAGGGTTTTGTTTGATATACCGTCCTGACCGGGGGCTTTTTTGGCATTCAAATTTTTTATAATGTCTTTGATCTCATCCGAGTCCACCGGCCTTGGGGGCACTGTGGGTGGCATCGAGAGTCGGTTTTCGACTTCTCTATTAACTAAACTAAGGTGCAAGTTGTCTACAGGGAGGGAGCGAGGCCGGCATTGTTTTTCAATGGTATCGGCTAGTATTTCGGCTTTGTCGGTATCTTCTAGTGCAGGAGGGCGATTTGGTACGACTAACGGAGGCATATCACACTCCGTGTCTTTTTTAAGGGCTTTCGCGAGGGGCCAGTACGCGGTATGTGATGGTTCTAATTCGCTTAGAAGTCGATCCCATTTCTCGGCTTTATGGTCTCTAACTTTGAATTTAACTTCCCTCTCGTAATATCGGAGGGTTTTCCTCCAGTCTTCCGACGGGTAACGATCATAGGCGCGTTTAGCCGCGTTTCGGAGTCTGATGGACTCTCTTATGTCTTCAGGGAGAGGCCAACGTCTTTCAAAAGTCATTGGCATCTCCCTGGATGATTTATCTATGGTCGCTACCAGGTGGTCGGTCAATTTAGAGGCTGCCTGAAGGGCCAAAACGCTACTATCAATAATGTCGGGAATGCTATCGAGATGACTCGATTGAAGATCCTTTAAATTGTCTGCTAATAATTTATAATCTATTACTCTTTTGGTACTAGTGCTTAAGGGGTTGAAATTGCCAAGTGCAATTTTAACCGGTCTGTGGGTTTAACCGGTGAGTTAAGCTCGTGAAGAGTCTCAATATTGATATTGAGAGAAATGTTTTTGACTAGGGCTACGTCAATGGTACTGGGATTGTGAATAACGTTATTTGCACGTTGATGAGTATCATAGCGAGTGGGGTCCTCAGGTGCTAAGAGTACAAATCTTAATTGGTCTGTTAATCTATTAAGAATGTTTCCGTTCACGTTACTGTTTACGTTACCCCACTCGGGGTGTTTACAATTTAGGTCACCGGCTATGATGACGGCGTTGCCTAAGTTAAAGAGCGATTCTAAGTCGCTAATGTGAAGGGCCGCGTTTGTAGATAGATACGCGGATACTACAATAATGGGTTCGTGACCTGTCATGCTAATGTGACATATAGAAGTTTCGAGACTTAATAGTGATGGCGGTTCGAGGGGGACACAATGCAGTGACTTTTTATAATAAATAATTGTGCCTCCAAGACGGGATCGAGTTCTATCGTTTCTAGTTGCTTTGTAATTTGCAATTTTTGGGGTCCGTATACTAGGTTTTAAAAACGTCTCCTGTACTAGAAGAATATCAACGTTGTTAGAATGGACGAATTCACGGATTTCGTCAATGTTATTTCTAATGCCGTTCGTGTTGAACGACACTATACATAAGGAGTGGGGCCTTTTTCTACCTGCGGGATCCATTAGTTACCGTTAAGATTTATGATCTTATTGATAAGGGTGCCATGTGTTACCATCGCGTCTGCTCTGTCCGCTAGCGAACCTTTAAGTTTTGCCGCTAAAAGGGCCGTTTCAATTGGATCGATACTCTTAATATCTTTGAAAAAATCGGCAATGAACGAGATATCGTTCGTGAAAGAAGATGTTGGAAGTTCGCGAGTATGCGCGGGGGGTGAGGCCTGCTTAGGGGGAGCGGCGATAACCGCCGGAGATGGGGGTGAGGGTTTTTTAGCCCAGGCATTTGAGGTGGGAGGGGGGGCAGGGACAAATTTCTCCTGGGGGAGGGCTTTAAGTGGTTGAGGCGCTGGGCGCCTCTTAAATTTGGGTGCTTTTTTGCACCCTCTGTAGTTGGCAGGGTGGCCTTGGGTTTGGCAAAGAACGCAGCTGGGAGGCTCGGACTCCTCAGCTGGGTTTTTGCGGGGACAGTCAGAGGTGCCGTGGTCACCAAGGCACTTGACGCAGCGGGGTCTCGCGTAACAATTACGCGCGGAATGACCGTATAGTTGGCACCGATGGCATTGGCCAGGAGCGCCGCGTTTGCGCGGGGACTCTACTCGTATGCCGGACATATAGCATACTGTACGTAGGTTGAAAATGGCTTTAGCTTCAGGTGTGAGGGGAAGGACTACAAGTACCATATTATACTTGTGATTTTTAATGGGATGGTGCATTCTGTGCACCTCAAGGGCGGGATAGCCCTGAGAAATAATGTCCTCGAGGACTTCTTTGTTGGAGAGAAATTTATCAACTCCGGTAATAATTACGCGCAGTTGGCGCTCATCTTCAAGGGCATAGGTGTGATAACCTATATTTTGTTCGCGAAGGAACGAAGTTAAATGGCGGTGGTCGTTAGGGGACTCAACTTGCACCTTAATACCTATGGGGGTAGTGCGGGCGGAAGAGTAACGAATTTTACATTCGTTTATGGCTGTGGCGATTACGTTCCACTTTCCCTTTTCCTGTACTATTACAGGGGGAGGAAGTTTAGATTTCGGAGGACCCTGGGAGGGCTGAGAGGCCGGGAGGGGCTGTGATTGGGAAGCCGGCGGGGCCTGGGATGCCTGAGGGGCGGTTTGGGCGCCTACGGGGGTCGCGGAGCTACTAGCCTGCACGGCTTTCGCGGTTTTACGATTTTTAGTCGCGGCGGGTTTCGTCGGGGACGATAGGACCGAAGAGGAAGAAGCTTCGGCGCGCTTCCTCTTGGTCGATTTTTTCGACTTGACCGTAATGAATTCTCCTTCATTACGGTCGGAATCCTGCTCCGAGCAAGACATCTCAGAAGGAGATTGGGTGACCGCGAAATTTTCGGTAGGGATCGCGGGAATAAATTGCGAGACACTCGCGATCTCGGGGTCGGGGGACGCGGGAGAGTCCTGGCTTTGGGAGCTCATAAAAAGCTCCCACCTAGTGGCTACCTGGGGGAATTCCTGCGACAGGAATGCCAGGAACGTATTAATCAGGTTGTTAGCCATGATTAATGCGCCCGGATCTGGCTAGGAGATTCTGCTCTCTAATAGTTAATGGCTTAAAATCTGCCCCTCCCGGCGTTCGGGAGGGGAGGTGAGTAAGAGGAGGGACTCCTCGTGTGTGTGCCTATCGTGTCACTTTTACTTACAGTTAACGTTCCTTCGGGCGCTGGAACTCACAACACAACACAAAATGACTCACTCGTACAGGCGGAAGTACGTGGCGAGAAACGCGGCGGCGAAGGCGAGCAGAAGGCTCGCGATAAGAGGCGGGAACGAGGTAGACAACGAGCGTCTCAGCGGAACTCTGTCGTCTTCTCGTCGCGGCGCGGAATCGAAAAGCTAGTCGAGTACCTGGACTGCGCGCACGGCACAGAGCGAGACAGCACTATCGCAGGGATAGCGCTACCTGGCAAGGTGACGAGCGGATCGCGGCACGGTACCTGTTCATCGGACGGCGTCCGAGAGCAGAATGTGAGGATGGGATTGAGATTGTTTTATTTATACGGGCCTAAGAGCCCTTCTATTTACAGGCTGTCTTTCTTTTAGATTACATTAGACAACATCTATCAATAATATATATTTTTTAAAATATTTAATATATTTTAAAAAATATTTGAAATTTTATTCTATGGATTTCTGCAAAGTAACGCCTGATTCTATTAACTGACTATCAAAAACATAGCTTGTAAAATGCCAATTCTCGATACTCAGTTCTTTTACCGTACAAAGTTGTGATATCCATGTCAAGCTTTTGGTAAAAAAGTCTAACAACACATAACTATACATAACCAACCATAAGTATAATTTGCTTTTTACACATATTATCTTAAATGTATGAACACCAATTGCAATGCAAATGTGTAACATGAATATGAAATAAAGTACTTAATTATGGACTAGGTTTAAATATAGTTTAATAGAACATACCCAATCATGGAGACCAAATTTTTATATACCTTTACGAACCATCTACTTGATCCAACTCGAGGATTTTAATCCATGGTTTCATGTTTTCCGCTGCTGCGGTTCCAGTGTAAGGTTTAGAATAATAATAATAGCTCCCCTCACCGATTTCGGTGTCGGTAGCCAATTTCATTGAAACCAGACCCAAGCCCAAGTGTGTGCGCAATACACAGAAGCACTCTCTCTTCCTTTTACTCTCATAACCCAGTGGGACGGTAAACCGACACGATTAGCGAGAGATCAGGCGCAGGACCGACTTTTTACATGACCATCCGACGCATGGATCATCTTGTCAGATAATCAGGTGATCAGCCTGAATTGTCCTAACCAAACTTGAAAACAACATTTTTTGTCATCACATCCCAGAAGTATATCACATCCCGATAACTCGTTTAAAACATACATTTCCACATATCTCAAACACACTGTATCTAATTTTATATTTACTTTAATCATTTTGTAAACATTCTGTTTATTATCATTTGAAAAACCTTGTAATGTCACAGGAAACTGGAGTGCGTCGCACTCCAGATAGGTAACGAATAATTCACAATTAAATCTTCTTTTATTATAGAGCAACTACTTCCGGTATCAATAAATGCATCGTGAGTAAACAAGTTTTGCAGAATCTATTTTTAGTATTTTGGGACGTTATCAATTTTGCTTCTTGTTTTTCATTTTTATTAGCATTAGAATTAGCGACTATATTATTTGAATTCTTTTTAAAACATTCCGAATGTCCCTTCTTACCGCATAATTAGCACTTAATATTACATTGAAATCTTTTATGATACGCAATTAAAACATTCGAGAGGTTTACGATGTTGATTCAAACTTGCGCCGTGATTAGACGTAGAAGGTAACGAAACGGGGCTATTTGAGAGTCTGAGATGACGATTAATTTAATAAATACTGTTTGGTTGTATTATCGCGATTATGCTGTGATAAAACAGATTTCGTACTTCTCGATCGATGAGTTCGACTGTGTAAAAATCCTGCTAAACTGTCACACAATTGAAAATTACTCGCTTCCACTGACGCGCTAATATTACTGTCTCCTATATTTCCGATTATAATTGAAATAATATCGTATTCCGAGAAATTAAGCCGTATATTATCTACTAGCTGTGCCCGCGACTTCGTACGCGTGGAAAAGTGATTTAGGGCAGCAGTTCAAATACATTTTTAGTTTATGAACACTGTCGTTTGGATATTTAAAATCACAAATTTATAGTAATGCTTCTTTATACACGGTATTAGACGTGCATAGGCAAATGAAGTAGGCCGATGGAGCTGTCAAATAATGGCCGTTTTTGTCGTAAATGTTTTGAGGTATTTTTTCTATGAAAATGCTAACAATTCCTACTACCAGCTCGAAAAATGACCGTGTATTATTAACCGACTTCAAAAAAAGGAGGAGGTTCGCAATTCGTCTGTTTGTATAATATTTTTTTTTCTTTTATGCGAACGGGACTACTTGATAGTACGCTCGTATACGCGACGAAGATCTCTGTACTGAGATTTGTATGGACTTTACGCCGCAGCGACTGCAGACGATGATCGTTTTCACACCGACGCTGCGCTGCTGGCGCCGAGCGCCAAATTTTTTAAAAGTCTAATCTCGGTGCGCAATTCCAACTCGGACTTGCCCGATTTTTTATTTATTAATTACCTACGCTAACAAACATGTAGCCTACTTAGGGACTTTACGGTCAAAGTACTAACTTCCTTTAGACGACAAAATAACAAAAGTCCAAAAGTAAGAAAAAACCCAAGCCGTACCTAGCATGAAAACTAATAAATAAAAATATCATGAAAAACATAAATCTTACTTATATTGACATAACTTTTCTAATTTAAATGTACCTATGACATCTCATTCATATCTTGAAAACAAACTATCCTACGCCTATACTTTATTAATCGTATTTGCAAAACCTAAGTATAATAATAAATTATTCGCACAAAGTAATAATTATTTTCACTGGTACTGGAAAATAAGTATTACTTTGTGCGAAGTAAATTTAATTGTTCCTTTTAGTTTACCTTTTGAAGTCGTTTTTTTTTATTTAAAATTATTTAATTTTCAGATTTTTAGTGATGGGTATAGACTGAGTAGGGATAATTCTCGAATGATCAGACGACGATTAGTTGAGGACGGAAAATGAAAAACAAAAACGATTAGATAAAAAAAAATAGTAGAAAGAGAAAAAGTCTACCTAGCCTAGCCTGGCGTAAGAGCGGCGCAATTTTTTTTAATATATATATTATTTATATTGTATATATAGTTTAGTTTAGTTTAGTTTTTCAATATATATATGTCGGAGCCGGATATGAATATGGACACAAAACGAGACGGAAGCGCGCCCCCAAGTGGCAAAATGGCGCAACTTGTCTATGGCGCGCTTTGACATGACTTGGGACTTTCTCGACGAGACTGAATTCATTCGTGATTTGGTCGCCAAGTTGAGATGTCTTGAAACGTGTTATGTTTCGTTAGTGTCAATACTTATAAAGTAAAGTAAAGTGAATTAAAAGTAAAGTAAATTTATAAAGTGTAGTGAATAGTGAATTTATAAAGAAATTGTGATTACGAATAAACAAGTGATATTGTTACTCTGTTCTCTTTTCACGATTTACCCACGAACGCCCACAGTATCCGAAGGAATGTTATTAAATCATGAGAGCCCTTTCGACATCAGAATCTGGGATCAAATCGTGCAAGAGAGACAGGTTTTTCTTAAAAGTGCGGGTAGTAAAAAAAAAAAAGTGTACCTAATCTTTTGTGTAGTCTGCAAAAAGTGATAATAGTAATCATTGCAAATCAATACGAACTCGATCCACATGAGTTGGGCAGTACGTACTAACACGTGCTGCTTTGCAAGCTATGTACATGGCGTAATTGTGGTAAGACGGGACAGCGGTGAGCCGAGTGCTGCAAGGATACCATGTACCAATAATCCCGCCACGATGATTAAGAAGGAGTAGAAGTACTGACAGCGGTGACGTGATGATGACAGTGACGTGACGTCTACACGGTGGCGACACCAGCAGTGGCGCTTTAACGACAGGCTTTGATTATGGTTTTGGTAAAAGGTGGTAGCCAACTTTTTATTCCTCAAATAATTTTTAAAGACCAATACACTAGTTATTAATTTGTGTTTCAAGTGTCCATAAAGTATCTTGCTTATACGAGTATTGTCACAAAATTTCATTTACAATAAATTGTACCTACACTAAAGTGTTCTTTTGTTTTGCTGTTTTGTTTTATGTGCAGGTGGACAAAACACTGGGATGATGTTCGACCGGATGATGCATAGCCTCGCCAAGGGGAGAACGAGCAGTGCTGGGTGACCGACCAGCGTGCTGGGTGACTGACCAGCGTGCTGGCTGTTGGGTGACCGACCAGCGTGCTGGGTGTCCGACCAGCGCAGACAAGCATTGTGCATCTTATGGACTTCTCTACTCGCTTCGCAATGATGTGAACTGGTTGTATCATGATCGTTACTTATTTCATTATAAAGTTCTAAATGGTTCTGGTTTTATAACCAAAGTATTATTTAAAAAAATAATCGAAGTGAATAAGCAATCATTAACGCAAAGTAAAAAAAAAAGTACTTAGTACATAGGACATACGTCTTACAGATATTCATTATTATTACTGTTTGATTGACCGAAGTAGATCACGCTGTAATACAGCAGTACTTGAAAGTTTGATCAGCAGATGATCATTATCGACATTTCATTTCGTGAAATCGTACTGTTTGTAATAAAGTCATCAAAATCAGAATATGATAAGCAATTCTCATGACGTGTATTTTGATAATACAATTAGGCATTCGTGTTATTTTTTGGGTGTTCATTTCAGAATAGATAAAGTTCCAACGGATTCACATTAACGTGAAGTAAGAAAGTAGGAAAGGTGAATAGTACTATAGAGTCGATATCGTATCGATATCGATTGGTTACCAACACCTGAAACTTGTTATTGGATGTACTATATTCTTATTAGGTGTGCCTGAAATAAACAACATCCGGTATGCGTATCGGTGCACCTGCACTGCATAAACAAAAGCAATTGACGTGTATAAATATTGTTTGGAAGATGCTACCTAGTTTGAAACGACTTAAATTAAAATTTCCGTAAACTTACCATGTCTATTAAACCGGGAAGAAATGGATTTTAAATTTCGGATACGGATATGGATATTAAATGATATCGGATTACCCATTTGTTTCGGATAATTTTGGTTACGGATATTGGATATTAGTTTCCTTTTTACAGTAGCAAAAGTTTTATTTCGGATTCGGTTACGGTTACGGAGCTCCCTAACATCCCTGTTATTAAATAGCGAAGTTCATCAAGTGGGTGTTAATCACAGTAGATACTTACAGTTTGTACACAGTTCTATTTCTTATTTGGCGTTACCGCATACGTAGTAAGAAATAGCCATTGATCAGTTTCAAAAGTAACTTTAAATAATGTCGTATTTGTTATTTATTCTGAGAGTGTTTAAACAAACTGATAACTGATAATAAGTGCTAGGACATTCGTGATCCGCAATAAAACTGTCAGTTTATGATATTGTTGTTGTAAGCTGTAAAATTGAAACATGTTTGTCTATCTATGACTTTCACACTAGGCGGATTGGAATTACTATAAGTTACGGCAATAATAGTGTAATTTGCGACGAAAAGAAAATCGGTTGTGATTTAAATAAACTTTATTGAATTGACGCATTTTTATTTCACATTTCCAGAAGCCTGTGGCTGGTGTTGATGGTGAACGCGGCAGCACACACTCAACGGTCCAGTGGCAGAGGCCGTGAGCTTGTGGCTGAGGTGGATAAGAAAGTTCATCGGTGGACTTCAGTCAGCTTCGGTGAACTTGGTTATCATGTGAAAGGTTGTAAACGCACTTGGGAGTCTTCTGGTATTGTGATCGCTCACGTGACCAGAGCGTGGCTCTCCACTTAAGAGTTGTGGGTTCAATTCCCGCGATGGTGCAACTAAAATGTAGTGGTCAAGTTGTATTATTGGGACAGCTGCTGATCAGTTGTTATTATGAGACTGTTACTGTAACAGCTTTTCTTTATCGAATTAGTTAGATCGTTGAAAGGAAATAAAATGAAATTTATTGCAAAGTCAATTTAACATTTTGATCTCATAATAATTGTCCGCGATATTTGAACTGCGATAGCTTGGTTCTTGAGCTGCGACCTGGTGGCAAACAAACATACAGCAAAGTTTCTGTTCCTGTTATTTACTCTTGGATGATCATCATCATTTCGGCTATGATGTTCACTTCTGGATATAAGCCTCCCTTAATTCGTACTCTTAATTCGATTACTTGGGGGGTAGTTGCCTATACTCGCCACGTTTGGCAGGCGGGCTGGCGGGCGCATCCACGGGAAAGATGGTTGATAGCGAGGTGCTACTCTTTCTTCGACACCCCACGGATAGGAAACCCTAAAAAGAACATAATTGGACAGTTTGATCATTTTTTTGTGCTGTTTAATTTTGTGTACAGACGGAGATTCAATGAACGAGCGCCGCGACGCGACGCAGACGGCGCGCGTCGAGCTGTGCTGGGTACTGCTGCCAATGCAGCAATGCTGCAATGTATCGGCCTATGATGATGGCGTCAGGCGCCAAGGGGCCTGCACTCTGTACTTCATTGAAGTATCAGATTAGGATATTGAGTTTTTTTTGGTGAGCGTAATTGTTTATCTCGTGACTTTAGTGTGAAGACTCTGTATAGTCTTTTTCTATGAACCCTTTTTACAAATCTTAGTTGAGAAGGTACATTGACTGTTTCATACAGTAACCGAGATAAAAAGATAGTTCAAATAATACACCTTATGAAAGCAATAAGGCGTAAGTAAATAGATTTTCGATTGGTTGTTTTTCATAGTTGAAAATAAGGCTGTAAAAGTTGCAATTTCAAAGCGTACTTATGACTGTGCATACGTTAGAGAAAGATTCCTTCGGGTCATGTATTGGTGAAAGTTGATAATGATAAAGATTTTGCTAATGATGAACAAATTTGAGTTGTTGGGTAAAGTCTCTACCTACCGTACTATGAGCGAATATGAAGTTGACCGTCCAGTTATTACGTAACCAGTAACTCGGACTGTATCAAGTCCGTTTTATGTTCGGTGGGCGTTTGACTGGCGATATGGGACTGGGTCTATGAGTAATGAGGTTGACCGTCCAGTTATTTCGTAACCGGTAACTCGGACTATATTAAGTCCGTTTTATGTCAGGAGGGCGTTTGACTGGCGGTCTGGGACAATGAACCTTGTGAGTTCTATGTCTATGAAATTGGGTATGGTAGTGGAGTTAGAGATTTTACTAGTTTATTTGTGTTCAGTTGTGTTACAGTTCCTACAGTTTTAACATGATTTAAGTAACATGACCCAGGGTATCATTCTATGTCAAAAAAATTTTTAACGAGAATTTTATTTGAAAGATTATTTGAAATAAAATTACATTGAGATCTGAAGTTTATTTTGATGATTTTTGGAGATTGGTCAGAGTTGGCCGAGCGAAAGGCTCGTGATATTGCAGCTGGTTTTCTCTTTTGCAGAAGCATCACACGGGACGTGTGGCTTATCAGAATGGCCGTGTCGGAGCCGGATATGAATATGGACACAAAACGAGACGGAAGCGCGCCCCCAAGTGGCAAAATGGCGCAACTTGTCTATGGCGCGCTTTGACATGACTTGGGACTTTCTCGACGAGACTGAATTCATTCGTGATTTGGTCGCCAAGTTGAGATGTCTTGAAACGTGTTATGTTTCGTTAGTGTCAATACTTATAAAGTAAAGTAAAGTGAATTAAAAGTAAAGTAAATTTATAAAGTGTAGTGAATAGTGAATTTATAAAGAAATTGTGATTACGAATAAACAAGTGATATTGTTACTCTGTTCTCTTTTCACGATTTACCCACGAACGCCCACAGTATCCGAAGGAATGTTATTAAATCATGAGAGCCCTTTCGACATATATATATAAAACGCGAAATTTTTTGATATTATAGATCCAGGATATGGTGCAAAACCTTACTGTTTGGTAACATATGCTTAGACTACTTCAGAAAAAATCAAAATCAATATATTATTCCACATAAATTTTGAGGATTTCCTTCGATTCCTCACGGATCCCATCATCAGGTCACCATTTTGGTGACAATGGGACCAAATTTAAATTATACCCTACACAACATAAAAAAAAATTAAAATCGTTTTAGAAACGATGAAGATATCCGCGAAGAAACGTAAAAAACAAACATATATTTACGAATTGAGAAACCTCCTCCTTTTTTTAAGTCGGTTAAAAATATTATGTTGGTTATTTCATGTTACAATCTACCTTAGTGCAAGTTTCATTTAAATACGTTGAGTAGTTTGGCTGAAATACCGTCAAATAGGTAGCTACAATTTTTTGAAGATCCCACGGGAACCCTTACGTTTTTTGGGATAACAATTTCCAATAATGCTCTTCAGGTCATAAGCTACCTGCCTGCCGAATTTCATTTAAATACGTTGAGTAGTTTGGCTGAAATACCGTCAAATAGGTAGCTACAATTTTTTGAAGATCCCACGGGAACCCTTACGTTTTTCGGGATAACAATTTCCAATAATGCTCTTCAGGTCATAAGCTACCTGCCTGCCGAATTTCATTTAAATACGTTGAGTAGTTTGGCTGAAATACCGTCAAATAGGTAGCTACAATTTTTTGAAGATCCCACGGGAACCCTTACGTTTTTCGGGATAGCAATTTTCAATAATGCTCTTCAAGTCATAAGCTACCTGCCTGCCGAATTTTATTTAAATACGTTGAGTAGTTTGGCTGAAATACCGTCAAATAGGTAGCTACAATTTTTTGAAGATCCCACGGGAACCCTTTCGTTTTTCGGGATAACAATTTCCAATAATGCTCTTCAGATCATAAGCTACCTGCCTGCCAAATTTCATTTAAATACGTTGAGTAGTTTGGCTGAAATACCGTCAAATAGGTAGCTACAATTTTTTGAAGATCCCACGGGAACCCTTTCGTTTTTCGGGATAACAATTTCCAATAATGCTCTTCAGATTATAAGCTACCTGCCTGCTAAATTGCATTTAAATACGTTGAGTAGTATGGCTGAAATACCGTCAAATAGGTTGCTACAATTTTTTGAAGATCCTACGGGAACCCTTTTTTTTTCGGGATAACAATTTCCAATAATGCTCTTCAGGACATAAGCTACCTGCCTGCCAAATTTCATTTTAATACGTTGAGTAGTTTGGCTGAAATACCGTCAAATAGGTAGCTACAATTTTTTGATGATCCCACGGGAACCCTTTCGTTTTTCGTGATAATAATTTCCAGTAATCCTTTTCAGATCAAAAGCTACCTGCCTGCCAAATTTCATTTAAATACGTTGAGTAGTTTGGCTGAAATACCTTCAAATAGGTAGCTAAAATTTTTTGTAGATCCCACGGGAACCCTTTCGTTTTTCGGGATAATAATTTTCTAGTAATCCTTTTCAGATCAAAAGCTACCTGCCTGCCAAATTTCATTTAAATACGTTGAGTAGTTTGGCTGAAATACCTTCAAATAGGTAGCTAAAATTTTTTGAAGATCCCACGGGAACCCTTTCGTTTTTCGGGATAATAATTTCTAATAATGCTCTTCAGGTCGTAAGCTACCTGCCTGCCAAATTTCATTTCATTCCATACAGTGGTTTTAGCGTGATGCGACGACAAACATTCCTATATGGACAGACAGACAGACAGACAGACAGACATTTTTTTCAAAAATGTTATTTTTAGGTTCTGTGGCTTATATAGACCCCCTTTTTTTAATTTTCACTTAAATATTCTTAATGTACAGACATGACCCCTCTACAGATTTATTATATGTATAGATTTTTGCCTTTTGCTCAAAGAAAAACGCGTATAAAGATTCATTATCACTTGGTTTTCGTTCTTTAAGAAGTTCAAACATAAATATGTTTGAATTAAACTATTTTTGGCACATCCCTAACTCTTGTATCTGTGTAGGTACATCATTCTCACATTAGTTCTAGTATTAGATCGCAGCGCGGGGTGAGATAAGTAAAGTGATTTTATCCGGCTACGACGAAGCAAAAGGAGGGTTATGAGTTCAACCTGTATGTATGTGGCTATGGATGTTCAATTATTTTTAGTATATAATATGTATGTTACTCTGTTATGCAGCCTGAAATAAATGGCATTTAATTATTTTTTTTTTACTTTTAACTTGTTTTTTTAATTATTTTTATGATAATTAGACAAATGACGTCGTCCGACGTTCTGACGGATCTACATGACGTTAAAATGGCTACAGTGCCCTCTAGCGTATACAGGGTGTAAAAAGAGCAGCCACTATTACTTTGAGATACGATTATACTACCTTTTCTTATTTTGGAAATGTATTTTTTTTTATTTTTGTTGTCAAAAACTAAAAAAAAAAATTATTTAATATTTTTGTAAAAAAAAAAATCTAGAATGAGAAAAGGTAGTACATATAATCATATCCCAAAGTTAAAGTGACTGCTCTTTTTACACCCGTTATATAGTAAAGAAAACTGGATGGAGTCGTGTGGGGTATTAAATGAAAGAGCTTTATCAGCACATTTCGAATATGTCATTATTATTAGCTGTTGCTCACAGCTTTGCAATCACCTGATAATTGCAAGAATTCATTAGAGCGTGTTTTAGCAGTCGGGTTTTAGTTTTTAGGAGGAAACGGTTGAGGGAAATACAAAATAGGTATTTATAAAATCTATTGCTGTTTCGCAGTGCCTTAGCTAGCCAGCACTAGCGCGATAGAGACAACTGCAACTTGAACTGAAATTACCTATTAAAAGTACCAGAAATCCACGTTTAGGGGATTCCTGTTTCCTCCTCCAAAACTTAACCGATTTAAATATTTTTTTCATTATTAAAAAAAGAATCGAGCTAGGTTCCTATTTTTTTTTTGTATAATGTACCTAAATCCATCTGGATGTTTAAACATAGCGAAGAGTTTGGCCATTTTTTTTAGGTTTTTGAACGTCCATATCTCTTTAAATAATTAATTTAAAAAAAAAAGGAAAAAATAGGGACGTACAAACAATATACATAACTATTCAGGAAAAAAATATTACTCTAGTAGCATTATCCAGGGAGGAAACAGGAATCCCGTATTTCTGTATGGAAAACAATTTCGTAGTGTTTCCTCTTAAGCTCTATCTTGTTATAGTAGGAACGTCCGAGATCAATTTAACCCAAACGTAAACAAAGCCGTCTATGACACAACCATAGATTAATCAGTGATGCGAATTGGCCAATATTAATGCAATGATTATTGTTGGCTGGATGAATCCATATAGCATAGATTATATTCTACAGTCGGCTGTCAAAATAGCGTATTTTACTGTGAAGGTTTTCATTTGATGTTTTATTAAGTTAATTATTGTTTAATAGTTATAAAATGTATTGGATAATGAAGTACGATCCTTTAATATACCTGTGAAAGTGTTGATAAGTGTGCACAATAAGTGAATAAGTGAAAACTTTGATGTTTTAGGTTTGTTTACCTTTAGGTTAAATTTATCAGGGACGAACATACATATCCCACTTAGCTATGACATACGGGCTGATATTAGGGTTGTCGATAAAAAAAATTAACGCCTCCTTTATCCAATGGTTAAGAGCTTGGCTCTCGAAGTCGGAATTCGCAGGTTCGATTCCCCCGTTGGAACAACCAAAAATGTTGTTTTCATTCTCAGACAATGCAGGCTGGTCACCTGATCTTCTTCTTCTTTCTAAATCTCCGAAGTGAGGGCCACCTGATTGTCTGATAAGAAAGATGATCTCACAAGTCTCGTTGAAATACCACAGATTAATTCACCAAAAGGAACCGATTAATTGACATACGATTTCACATTTGAATTTGCGAGTGTGAGCGTGATGTAATTATATAACATCTGTCCCTCTCTTTCTCTCTGACAAATGTTTCACCAATCATTTTGATTTTGATTATATTTTTGGTGGGCAGATTTCTGTAAATCTGCCCACCAAAAATATAATCAAAATCAAAAGCCCCTATATCAGTGCATACCAGTATCAAAATCCGATTAAGCTAAACAGATTTTCTGTATCCTGTGATATTTTTGAAAAGTACGTTTTAGTGGGTTCTGATACTGTACCCCTCTTATACGAGCATATTAAACCGTAGGCGTCAGATACTCAGAACTCCTGTAGTAGTAATATTAAAGTTTTTATAGATGATGTATTCCTGCTGCCGCTATAACATAGGATTTCGGTGTCGGTGGCCGATATTATTGAAACCAGGGCCTAACTCTCCAAACTGTTTCGATTTTGATTCAGATTCGATAGTGCCGCGTACTTCCGAATAAATTGACTTTAGTTATATTGATTCTCAGTCGATGGATATTGTCGGGCGTACAAAAAGTTACGATCGTACGAGTTTCTTTATCCTAGTTAGTTTCAAAGTAATCCACTGAATAAAATACCAAAAGCCGTTGAGATCGAACTGATTCAATTCTCGATTGTGTCGGGAGTAAACCTGCAGACCAGCTACGAAGGAGTCGTTTTATTGTGCCCAAGTGTGTGCGGAATACACATAGGCACTCTCTCTTCCTTTTACTCTCGTAGCCCAGTGGGACGGTCAACCGACACGACTGGCGGCCAGCTACGCAGGAGTTATTTTATAGTGCCCAAGTGTGTGCGCAATACACAAAGACACTCTCTCTTCCTTTGACTCCCATAACCGTTGGACGGTAAACCGACACTGTGCCCAAGTGTGTGCGTAATACACAAAGACACTCTCTCTTCCTTTGACTCCCATAACCGTTGGACGGTAAACCGACACTGTGCCCAAGTGTGTGCGCAATACACAAAGACACTCTCTCTTCCTTTGACTCCCATAACCGTTGGACGGTAAACCGACACTGTGCCCAAGTGTGTGCGCAATACACAAAGACACTCTCTCTTCCTTTGACTCCCATAACCGTTGGACGGTAAACCGACACGACTGGCGAGAGAACAGGCGCAGCTTAGTACATGCCCATCCGATGCATGGATCATCTTTCTTGTCAGACAATCAAGTGATCATAACAACAGATATTAAACCCACGCAGGGGCGTAGCTACCGCCGTATCAGCCGTATCAATTATACGGGGCCCCCGTTGCCCACGTTGGCAAACGTACATACGGGGCGTATGTACGTTACATTTTAATTATTTGTAAAATTTTTGGGAAAAGCTGCAGATAATTATGACAAATAAATATTTATTGTAATTTTATGCAAACATTTCTTTGTTCATTTGTGAGAAATCTTTAACTTTCATAGGGCCCCCAAACAAATTTTTATACAGGGTCCCGCCAATGCATGCTACGCCAACTCGATGAATCCACTGGAAAGATGGTTAATGCTGTTCTCTCCCGAAACCCCACGAAATATTATGACTAAGCTAAATTTGGGGCAGTCATTATATTATTATTTGATAGCATTATTACTAATTATAATCATATCAAACCTTATCTCAAGATCGGCGTTTAATAGTAAAGGGCTTTCATACAAATGATCACTTATCTAAATAGAATTGGTTACTAATTGTTCTGACCGTTGTATCTCAGTGGTTGGAACGTCACTGCTCAAACTGCTGGTCATATTTTTTATATGTTTACATTCCACGTTTCATAAAAAACTACGTTTAAAAAAACCGACTTCAACAACTAAAAAGCATAAAATAATATTTTTATGATGTAGTTACAATTAATTAATGTTCTTTTTGAAATCAATGTCAGGTAAAAGAACAACATCTTAAAGTTGCTGACTTGAAACTCAACTTTGCCATGGCCTACCATCCCATAAACTCTTTCGTATTAAAGATAGATTGTAATATATCTTTAATACAAAAGAATTGCAATAGATGTCACTAAAATTATCGTAACAAAATGTAAATATGCCAAATTAAGTACAAATATTGACATCGTAATTCATATTTTTAAGCATATCATCACATTAAGCTAAATTCAACTCCTTAATTAATAAGAAGATACGAAACGAAATTAGTCATCAATATTTTTCAATAGTGGCGCTAGATGGCGGTTTCCGGACTGTGCCTGGAAATCGAAGAAAATAAAAATAGCCAGTCGAATTGCCAGTATTCGGGTACAATTTTCTAGTACTAGGACGTGTCTCTGTTATACAGGATGTTTTGGGGATGAGTGTAGGCATTTTGCAGATGAATAGGGTCGGTCTATGCGATCATTTTCTAGTATGGGAAGTATAGTCCGATATTTTTTTTTAAATACACATCGAAATGTATGAAAGTCACTAAGATTTGTTTTATGATTATTTTCACCACAATTTGATTGTTTTTGCTATCGGAATAGTTGTAAGACTTTTAATTCATCGTGTGTTATGTGTTTAAATCGACAAATAATTTTAAAAAAATTATATGAAACTGTGATAACCCAAAAAGTGTAAAGTATTTAAAAAAGCAGTTTTTTGCTCTTAACTTAAAAACTAAAGGATATCGGACTATAGTTCCCCTACTAGAAAATGATCGCATAGACTGACCCTATCCATCTGCAAAATGCCTACACTCATCCCCAAAACACCCAGTATATATCTACTTTGTGCCTTTGCTGAAATTCTTTTTACAAACAAAAATTTATTATTTTTTTTTGGTTTAGTGACTTTTTTTTTACAACCTGTAAGTGTATATGCCTCAAAAATATGCCGTACTCTTGGTAGTAATAACCTTGCTGAGATTCACTTCGATCGAAGGCTTTGGGTCTCCTACTATTCCCGCAGGTATTTGTATTAGTAATTTAATTTTAAATTACAGTACGTGACTAATCCCACCCGGGGCGCTGCGCAAACACCATTTAATTTTATAATAATTTGTATATTTACGACAAAATGGCCGACCCGAAACTCAAAGGGGTTATTCACAACGTCCGAAGGTTACTTCGCAGTTATTGGTCTAAACGTTTATTGGCTATTGCGTAGATGTTGCCGAAGTACGTTATGTGAATCAGGCCTCAGAAAGATGTGTTTGAGGCCCGATTCACATATGGATGCCCCGATTTCTAATTTCTAAATGGCTGATAAAATTACCGATCAGCTAACATTTGACAACTATGAAAACTCACACGCAACGGAAGCCAGGGAGGGCCCCGGGTGGAGAATCACGGCCAGGAGCACGATTCTCGGGCAGTGGAAAAAAGCTCGAATATAAGTATATCCCGCTCGCACGCGCGGTAAATCTCATTTGCGTGAGAGGGACAGACCGATAGTAAAAACTAAGTTCGAGGACTGAGAATTAGGGCCCAGGTATCCTCAGATCCCTCCACATGGGGAAACCAAGCCAAAAAGTAGCGCGCCCAGTACGAATACCGGGCACTAAAGCCAAAGTTCTGAGGACCGAACCCTCCGCGACAGAACGCGGAGTAAAGCCAAAATAGAGCCGACAAAGAAAACATGTGATCTAACATTTGAGTTGACAAGCCATTCTGAACGCTCATTGTTGAACGTAGCGAGTGAGTGAAGTTCCTGCGAGTGATGTTGACCAATCAGAATGGCTTGTTAGCTCGAATCTCATTATGATCGTAAATTGGTGTTTTTGTTTTAATATCTTAAAATAATATGTAAATAAAGTACAGCCTTTTTTAACGTTACCTTTTTCTGTATTTACATTTTAGTGACACGAGCGTGAAAATTACTTTTTTGAGTGACGCAAGACTCGGAAGCAGAAAAAAAAAGTTAAAAATTTGGTCTTAACAAAATATGTAAAAATTATTTTTATATACGATATCAACATGCTCCGGTCAGCGCGATACGCTTTTCACGCCAAAATTCAAAATTCAAATTCAAATTAAAAAAAAAATCCATATACTTAGGTTACTAAATAACACTTATAGAATTGTCCTACATGATGCCTTACGGTTCGGAAACTAGCCCGGCGAGAAGAACCGGCGTAAGAAACTCGCGCGGGGCCATCTTTTAGCAAAAAGATTGGAAAATTGTTATTTTTCTCTTCAAATATATAATAATTATACATAACAATGTTATAACTTAAAAGTAAAATTATAAAAACAAAGTGTACAAAGTTGAAACCTAGCATAGAGGCACCTTATTCCCAGGGTGTGCAATCATTAATAATATTTTTATGGACGCTTCACACCACGTCAATCTGGCCCTGTGCTAAGTATCCGAAGAACTTGTGTTACAGGTACCAGACAACGGAAATATATTTAATACTTTTATACTATACACAAATTTAATACACATCCATGACCCAGAAACATTGAAAACTTTTTGTTCCCTCGGCGGGAATCGAACCCGCGACGCACCCAACGCGCTCCACCACTGCGCTACGGAGGTCCTCAAAATGAAATCATTAACCTTATAATTATAGTCTTTCATTGGAATTATACAAAGCCTTAAACAAATTCCACTTGACTTTGTAATGATGATGATTACGCTGATGATATTAACCCATACAACATTACCATATCAGATCATCAAATAATTGTTTAGCGTGACCGCAATAATCACCATTACCCGATTGATCTGCAGTCACACATCCGCGGTGATATGGCCTGGTTGAGGCCAAAAAACAAAATGGCCGACTAAAAATAGATCGAACAAGAAAACGTTAATTTAAAAAACTAAAAACTCAACGGTTCCTTTACGGTTGTGATTTTTAAATTTTGATATGATAATAATTACGGACGCTTCACACCACGTCAATCAAGCACCGTGCTAAGTATCCGAAGAACTTGTGTTACAATTGCTAGACAACGGAAATATATTTAATGCTTTTATTAATACGCAAATTTAATACACATCCATGACCCAGGAACTCGGAAAATAATGTTGTTCCTTCGACGGGAAACGAACCCGCCCGACTATTAACGTGCTAAACCACTGCGCTACTGAGGTAGTCAAATACTCAGTGTATCTCAGTAAACAGTAATCTAACGACACCAATTTTTTTTTTTTTTTGGTTAATATCAGAGATGTAAGGGAACCAGCTCAAACAGCTCCGTAACCGTAACCGAAATTACGGATATTCAATATAATATATCCATAACCGTACAACCGAATCTGAAATGAAAATTTTGCTACTGTAAAAAGGACCAAAATGTAATGTCCGTAACCGAAATTATCCGAAACAAACGGATAATCCGAAATCATTTAATATCCGTATCCGACATTTCATATCCATTTCATCCCTGGTTAAAATCAAGCCGTTCAGGCTGCAGAGAGGGCCAAACAATTATACAAAAAAAAAACACACCGTCTTCCACAATCGGGCAAAAAAAGCGTTTCAAATACCACGTAATAAAAAAATTTGGATTAGAGATAATATATAAAATAATACTCAAATTAAAAAGCAAAATTAAAATATAATTTTATTAAAAAATATCTACATCACGAGACAAAAAAAAAACAAAATAAAATTGTATAATGCCAGCGGAAAATCAAGCATAATTTTAAGTTAAAAATAATTATTACATAATTAACTCTAAAAAACGTATATATCTAAAATATTTCCTTAAATGTACTTCTCTCAAAACTTTTTGCGGTGAAAATGACTTTTTATTTAATGTTTTTTTCAATATTCTTCTATGTATCTTCTTATATATAAAAATGAATTGCCGTTCGTAAGTCTCGCTAGAACTCGAGAACGGCTGAACCGATTCGGCTATTTCTAGTCTTGATGGCATCTTAAATCAGGACCCAGGCAAATAGAAAATATTGTATAGCTAACACAGAGGATATATAATAATAATAATGCTTCCCACACCGATTTCGTTGACGGTCAACGGTCAAACGCAGGAGTTATTCTATAGTGCTTAAGTGTGCGCGCAATACACTTCTGTGTACTCTTTTCTTTCACTCTCGAGACCAGTGGGCTGGTTAACCGAAACGACTGGCGAGAGATCAGGCGTAGGACCGACTTTTTACATGCCCATCCGACGCATGGATCATCTTTCTTGTCAGACAATCAGGTGATCAGCCTGTATTGTCCTAACCAAACTTGAATACAACATTTTTTGTTGTTCCAACGCGGGAATCGAACCCACGACCTCCGGGTCGAGAGCGAAGCTCTGATCCACTAGACCACAGAGGCGATAGTGTGAATATATATTTATATTAGTAAGTATATAATCCACTAAAACCAGGCCAGACTGTCATTAGATATATAGATTAAAGGATTAAGATAAATGCAACAGTTCTCATACTAGTTACATGAATATAAAGTGTATTCATACGTTTCTTATGTAGCTTCAATCAACAATTTATTACACTAGCTGTGCCCGCGACTTCGTTCACGGGGTATTGAGTGACTTAAACCGTTCATGCAGCGCACGCAACGAAAGTCCCCAAATGTGAATAATTTTCCCCGTTTTTGCAACATTTCTCACTGACGCTTCGCTCCTATTAGTCGCAGCGTATTGTTATATAGCCTAAAGTCTTCCTCTATAAATGGACTGTCCTGGTTAGTTTCAAAGTAATCCACCAAATAAAATACCAATAGCCATTGAGATCAAACTGATTCGATTCTCGGTAAACCTGCTGGTATAAATTAAAGTAATAAAGGCGGTAAGCCTGTAAAAAATCGATTCCTTGAAATTTTTCCGAACTCAGACCTTTTATTATACAGGGTGTAAAAACGTGCAGTCACTATAACTTTTTTGGGATATGGTTATACTACCTTTTCTCATTCTAGAAGTATATTGGTAAAAAAAATAACAATTTTAAATGTTTTTTAAGTCGCAAAAATAATAAAAAAGCAAAAAAATATATTATTCAAAAATAAAATTAAAAAATTGACAAAAAATACATTCGCAGCATAATCAAATCTCAAAGTTATAGTGACTGTGTTTTTACACTCTGTACAATAATTAATACTTATGACTTGGCACCATTGACGTCAAACGATTATTCAAGTTTTTGCGTGTGTATATCAATTATTACTTGTTAGGTATATTCAATACATAATTAATTTGTTTTCCACATCTATAGTATAAAGTGCATAATCTATTCCGATACAATGTGATGAAAATCTAAATATTTTATTTCCAAATGAAACAAGCTATTTTCGGAAAGTCAGCAAAAAGGCTACCACCGGTTCAACCCTAGCCTAGATCTAAATATAAACCAAGTGGTATTGACTATATTGATGTCTATTCAATGTGCAGCAAAGAAAAAAAATCGGGCAAGGGCGAGCTGGACACGCGCGGAGGGTTCAGCACAAAATGACAAAATCACGTTTGTAGGTAAAACAAAACAAAATAAATAATATTTAAGTGGGGCTCCTTAAATATTATCTATTTTGTTTTGTTTTTAGTACAGTCATTTAGTATTTTTACCTGGAAAGTACCTCGTATGTTTGCCGCTCGCGCCGCCATGTTGAAAAAATGGCGCCCAAAAGCAGTTTTTTGATAATAACGACGTCCGACGCATTTTACAGGAAAAACATATCTACATAAAATAAAAGTAGAGGAAATTTCATAGTTGAAATATTCAATATAGCTGAAACAAAAATACATGATTTGTGAAAAATTCAACTGCCTATCTATCGCGGTTCTTGAGATACAGCCTGGTGACAGATGGACAGTGAAGTACCAGTAATAGGGTCCCATTTATACCCTTTGGGTTCGGAACGCGGGCAAGCGCGAGCTGAGAAGGGTTTCGTACAAAATTTATAAAAACACTTCAGTTGTAAGTCAAAAATATTTATTTAATTCTGTTTTTAGTATTTACTAGATGACCCATGCCTACTTCGTTGAGCATACAAACCGTTTAAGCCTTCCCTGGTCTTCCACGAATATTTCAAGACCAAAAATAGCCGAATTGGTTTAGCCGTTCTCGAGTTTTAGCGAGACTAACGAACAGCAATTAATTTTTATATAAAAGACTGGGTCACCCGTGCCCACTTCGTTGAGCATAGATTTATGAGAAACAGTTTATGATGAACCGATTAAACCTTCCCGGGACTACCACGAATATTTTAAGACCAAAAATAGCCGAATCGGTTCAGACGTTCTAGAGTTTTAGCGAGACTAACGAACAGCAATTCATTTTTATATATAAGATTACAAATATATTATAGCTCCAACAGGAATACATAATTTGTTTAAATTTCAACATTTGGTGACGGATAGAAGGACAGTCAGCAAAGTCTTAGTAATAGGGTCCCGTTTTGACCCTTTGGTTACGGAACCCTAACAATGACTCCACATTTATCGATTTTTTATTTACATTAAGACCACATTGAATCGGAACATAATATGACACTGATATTACATTCAGTAGGGTATTGGGTACTTCAGGGTCCATTTTTGTGCACCATCGTTTCGTTTTATTTTTCGTATCATCTTGTTCCCTCCTTTTTGTGTTGACCCTTTATGTGTTCTGTGATGATAAATTGATGTTGTGATGATGATTGAAATGATTTCGATTCTTATTAATTGTCATCATTCAACCAATTCATATGTTATAATTGTTAAAAAATTATATTTTTATTAAAAATTGACATTCAAAAGTGCCACTTATTGTGCTATAAGTAAATAAATATATATGAATTTGAATAAATTCTATTCTGAATGAAAAAAAAAACCATCTTTTTGCTAAAATATGGCCCCGACCGAGTTTCTTACGCCGGTCCTTCTCGGCGGGCATGAGTTGGACCGTTTTTTTTGTTAACTTTCCGAAAAATACTTGTTTTATTTAAAATAGTTGCTGATATTTTAATCCTAGTCACAAAACTAATATTCACTGTAATTTCATTTTTACAATTCATAAAGAATTCATATAGGAAAAACCAATAAAACGTGCATGAAAAAGTCGCTCTAACATTTTATTTGTTTAAAACACATGCACGAAACACATTAAACACCGTGCAGAGTTTTTATTTACGGAAAACGTGTAGGGTTACCATGGTTAAGGTAAAAAGTCGGATACCAGTTCCTTCTTCTTCTTCTTTTTTATTAATACCTCCTTAGTGAGTCACCAGTGTCAAAGTGTGTGGATCATCGGCTACCAGTTGGCCAGGGCCCTGATTACGTAACTTCTGTGGTTTTCCCGACCGTCGACATCAACTGTCATTGTGACGTTAAATCTTTTTAAAACACGATTAAAAAAGTTAAAACGTTAAAATTATGACATATTAACTTTTTAAATCGTGTTTTAAAAAGATTTAACGTCACAATGACAGTTGATGTCAACGGTCGGGAAAGCCACAGAAGTGACGTAATCAGGGCCCTGCTCTTGAGCAAATTTGACAATGACAGTTCGTCACGACACTAGCGCCAGTTGGTTTGTAATTGAGTGTCTATTTTATGGAATTATTCCAATCATCGGAATAGTTTTCGAGAGTAGCACATGACTTGACAGCATTAATATCGGATGGGTCTTGGATGGCCAATGGAATTAGCTTCGACATTTGATAATTTGTTTTTTTTTTTATAATATATTTAATCAGAGAGTGATCGGTCTGCCAAATAAAAGATGTATGCTAAAACCAAGATAATATTATAACACACAAAATGATACTGGAATGTAATGAAAAATATGCTTCATTTTTACATTTTTATTGCACAAATCCACAAAACATATTACAATCAAACGTACGTATGAACAAAAAAAATCGTACGAAAACGAAATAACCAGCGTACCTGCGTATTAGAGGATATTTGAAAGCCAGTGAGCCCGTCTTAAGCTGTTTGGTTAGTAAACAGTGATTCATTACATGAACGAAGTACCGCGGTAATTAGTTAAATTAAATCTCATGTAGATGTATTGTAGGTCAGCAGGTACTTGACTATTCGTAACAATAACCCCTAATTACTCATCTCAGTAAAATACATTAGCTGTTACCCTTTTTTTCTTTGGAAATATAATCATTACACTTTTTAACCGTCGATTAAGTTCAAGACAAAAAAAAATGCAATTGCTTTGCTTTTGTAAGATATACGTATTACGTAATAAGCCTGCTTGTGTCCGCCACTTTTCAAACGCCTGGTGACCCCAGCTGCGCGCCATTCGTATCTATTGGTATTACAAAATTCCAGGCGGTATTGTCTCTTTTTCGAGCTCCATAGCGAATAGAACGGTCTATAGCTATAATACATTGAACCCAGTAAAAGACAATACAAATTAAATACCCTATTTAAAAATTTTAAAATTCTTTTAACAAGCTAACATCTTATTTTATTAAATACTAGCTGACCCGTGCTCACATAGTTGAGTATGGAAAGTGGAAACCGTGTAAACCTTCCCGGGACTTCCACGTATATTTCAATACCAAAAATAGCCGAATCAGTTCAGTTGATCTCAAGTTTTACCGAGACTAACGAACAGCAATTGATTTTATATAGTCTATGTTACTCAGTGATAATGTAGCTTTCTAATGAAAAAAGAATTATTAAAATCGGTCCAGTACTTTTTGAGTTAAGTCGTTACATACTTAAATACAAATCTTTATAATATTAGTGTAGATGTAGATAGTGTAGAAGTGTAGATGTAGATAATTGGAAAAAGTAATAAATGCTGCGTGGTATTGTCTAAATTTAGTAAAAGGTAAAAACGGCTTTCTTCTCTGTACATTCCTCTGTCTGTCTTTCATAATCTGTAGGCTTAGCACGAACAATTTAAAACAACTGATTTGTTACGATATCCAATGATAAAAATATTTTCTTTTCATAGAGCCATGACTTGAAATAGGTTTTTTCACAAAATTTAAAAAATAAAACAAGTCACCATTATATAATAGAGCAAAGAAGAAAAGAATACAATCAAAATATTTCTCCGGTTATCTATGAGAGCAGGGTAGCATGAAAAAAATTTTTTTTTACTTTTTTTCTGCTTGGTGTATATTATTGTCTTATGATGATTTTCATACAGTTCTCATATACGATAACCAACCAATTGCTCGTGCTAAGCCCACATGCACCGTCATAGCGAGGATAACCGTAACCGAAAATTTCAGATATCCGATATAAAAAATTATCCATTACCGTAACCGAATCCGAAATTAAAGTTTTGCTACTGTAACAAGGAAACAAAATTTAATATCCGAATTAACCGAAATTATCTAAAACAAACGGATAATCCGAAATAATTAAATCTCCATACCCGTATCCGATATTTCTTATCCATTTCATACCTGCGTCATAACTAAATTGACCAGACGTCCCGTTTTGAACGGGACTGTCCCTTTTAAGATTTACGAGTCCCGAAATGAACTGTGAGACGCAAAATTGTCCCGTTTTAAGAAACCGCGAAAAAATTTATAGACGGCCGGCCAAATTGATTGCACACCGCGCTGTAGCTAAGCTAATACTAAGGTGTGCATAATTACTTCAATAATAATTATAGTAAAAATAAAATAAATATTTAGGGGGGCTGCCATACAGCAAATTTTTGTCGTTCCCTTTCACCTCCTCTGGGACCCTTCGAGTCCGACTCGCACTTAGCCGGTTTATTCACTGACTACCTATTATTGAAATAAACCAATCTCCCGTTTTGACTCCAATAATAAATGGTCACGTTAGTCATTACTGACTCAAGACATCGCCATACATACGGGACTCCCATACAAAAAATATTCGAGCGCTTGTCCGACTCGCACCTGGCTTGGTTTTACTGTGTCTAAACTCGATGAAATTTAATACGAACTGGGGAATTACTCTCCAAACAGCAGTCTTACTCCCGACACTGATGATGGTATGAAAGAAGATGTAGTGACAAAAATTGAGAAAGGTATGCTGAGATGGTTTGGTCATGTCGAGAGAATGAATAACGAACGTTTGACGAAAAAAGTGTATAAGGCGAGTGTGAATGGAAGTGTGGGAAGGGGTAGACCTAGGCGGACGTTTCAAGACCAAATTAGAGAATTCTTGAAAAAAGGCCAGGAGCACGATTCTCGGGCAGTGGAAAAAAGTTCGAATATTAGTATATCCCGCTCGCACGCGCGGTAATTCTCATTTGCGTGAGAGGGACAGACCGATAGTAAAAACTAAGTTCGAGGACTGAGAATTAGGGCCCTGGGCGGCGATTCTCAGGCCTCGAACTTAGTTCCGAATATTAGTATATCCCGCTCGCACGCGCGGTAAATCTCATTTGCATGAGCGGGACAGACCGATAGTAAAAACTAAGTTCGAGGCCTGAGAATCGCCGCCCAGGTCAAGAGTACCCTAAGCCGAAGAGCGTGTATGAAGAGAATAATGAAAGTGGACGAAGCGAAACAAGTGTGTAAGGATCGTAGCAAGTGGAAGGAAGTGGTCTCTGCCTACCCCTACGGGAAAGAGGCGTGATTGTATGTATGTATGTATGTACTCTCGACACTGTCGAGAATCAAATCAGCGGGCCTACTCCTGACACAATGGAGAACCGAATCCGTTCGATATCAGTGGTTTTTCGTACTTTATTTGGTGAATTACTTTGAAACTAATCAGGATAAAGAAAATTATTAGATCGTAACTTTTTGTACTCCCGACCATATCAATCGACTGAGAATCAAAATAAACAAATGTCAATTTATGAGGAAGTACGCGGCATGATCGTATCAGAATCAAAATCAAATCAGTTTGGAGAGTAAGGCCCCTGTTCGATCTCAACGGCTTTTGATATTTTATGTGGTTCGTTCGTTCGATCGTAACTTTTTGTACCTGTGTACTTTATGTAACCGACCATATCAATCGATCGATAATCAAAATAAACAGACGTCAATTTATGGGGAAGTATGCGGCACGAACGAATCTGAATCAAAATCGAATCAGTTTGGAGAGTAAGGCCCCTGATTCGGTTTCGATTCAGATTCGATAGTGTCTCGTATTCACGAATAAATTGACGTTTGTTTATTTTGATTCTTAGTCGATTGATATGGTTGGGAGGGGTACAGAAAGTTACGATCTAACGATTTTTTTTTATCCCGGTTAGTTTGAAAGTAATTCACTGAATAAAACACCAAAAGCCGTTGAGACCGTACTGATTCGATTCTCGATTGTGTCGGGAGTAAGCCTCCTCTATTTACTAGCTGCAGCTAAGCGATAGTTAAAATAGTTTATGACGGAGATAATTAAAGTAAACAACAATCATTTGAATACGATCTTTAGTTACTATCATTTAGTTGTGATTAGTGAGTAAAGATTGTCAAGTTTCCTGAGAATTGATGTTACAAGATTTTAAAAAAATAGTTATTATAATTTACTTGTGATTAGTAAGAAAAGATTGTGAAGTTCCCTTGAATTGAAGTTACAATATTTAAAAAAAATTGGAAACCAGCCATGTGCGAGTCGGCCCCCGTTTTTTTTTTTTTTGTGTAACTTTTGTAATGGCGGCAACAGAATACATTATTTGTTAAAAAAATCAGCTGTCTAGCTATCGCGATTCTTGGGCGTCCAGGGCCTTACTCTCAATACTCTCCAAACTGATTCGATTTTGTTTTAGATTCAATGGTGCCGCGTCCCGAATAAATTGTCTCAGTCGACTGATATGGCCGGGAGTACATACAAGAAGTAACGATCTAACGATCTTCTTTATCCTGGTTAGTTTCAATGTAATCCACCAAATAAAATACCAAAAGCCGTTGAGATCGAACTGATTCGATTCTCGATTGTGTCACGAGTAAGCCTGCTGGTGACAGACAGCGAAATCTTAGTAATAGGGTCCCGAAACCCATTGAGTACAGGACCCTAAATACACTTAGAATCGCGGATGTAAAATATTTTTTTTACGTGACAAAAACATACCAAGTACAGTCGGACGGGGTAACTTTGTCTTTCAATATAACTTTGGCCCTCAACTTCGTTATTGAATAATATATTTTTTGAAATTTCTGAATGCATGCAATCTAACTACATTAGGCATCGTTTGTTTTTTTTTTAGTTTTTGAACGTATTCTGAGTTGTTTGTCTAAGCTATAGCTGTCAGTTTATTTTCTTTTGACGTTTGAAATTTGCGCTTAAATAAGTGTATTTCAAAAGTGGTTTTAGAGTTATTAACTACTTATATATCAACCCCAAAATAGAAATGATTGGCTAATTTGACTGACTTGTTAGTGATGACACCTAGTAATCTGACAGATGTAAAATGTAAAAAAATGAAGCCTATGTTAGATTTAGCCTTAAATTGTTGGAAAAGTTCACATTTTCTTTGGCCCTTGATACTTAGGCGGTTTTTTCGTTATTTTTATTTTAATTGACTGAATCCTATATATATTTATTGACAAAGCAACCTTGGATGCCACTAAGAACGCATAAAACTTCAAATTCTTTTCACTAGTAGGAAATTTATAGGCAATTTACAGTGAATTAAGGGCCAAAGTTACCCCAGTCTGACTGCACCAAGTGTAAATATTTAAAACTATATTTTATTTGTCGTGTTGATCCGTCGACCATTACGTTCCACAATTATTAATTGAATAAAAATAGTTGCGTGCACCAAAGGTTGTTTGCTGCATATAATTATGAACAAATCATCGTAAAAACCTTCTTTGGCGAGATCAAACCTTCGGCGCGCGCGTTCGGAACCGGTCAACACCATACGGAGATAACATTAAACTGTGTATTTTAGTGTATTTTTGTGAAAAAAAAATGTTGGGCAAAAACGCAAAAATATTTTTTCTTTGCTCTATCTGTGCGTTAGTTGTGGCTATAGTATTGGCGACATGGGGCCTACCGAAGATCATCGATCGACAGGTTCAAAAGGTTAGTATTTTTTTTTAAACATATTTGTATTAAATCTATAATATGTTCCATTATTAAAAACTTTAATAAATGCTAGCAAATACGTACGTACTTCTAAATTGAAATTAAACTTAAACAAACTCAAAACACCGAAATTTTCACATATTTATTGTGCACACTTATCAACACTTCCACAGGAATATTAAAGGATCATACTTCATTACCCAATACATTTTTTAACAATTAAACAATAATTAACATCACATGAACAACTTTCACACTAAAAATACGCCATTTTGACACTGCCATCTGTAGAATATAATCTATAGTCTATGGATTCAGTCGCAAACCATGTATGTTTAGGTTAAAATAAAACGGGACGTACTACACTTTAATAGGTAGGTACTATGTGCATGTTGTATTCACTTCCTGAACGAATGCACTCCATTCTTTAACTTTTTTTTTTTTCTTTTTTTTCGAAAGGGTACTCACTAATGGCTCGAAAGCCGATTTAGCTGTATCGGACTATAACTAGCCGGGTGGCTAGTTGTTTGGCTGGGAGTAGATGGGGAGGTTTGACCCCCCCTAACATCACCCGGGTGATATTCAAATCGGATTTTGGGGATAGCTACGGAAGTAGTCTATTTTTATACGGTGTGTAGGACACGTGTCCTCCCTGCTGAGGGGCCCGAACCCCGTCCTCACTCTCTGACGAGTGAGGTAGCTCACGCGCGGTAGCAAAAACTATCCACGAACGAGTTATCGCGTTAGAGAAGCTCTTTTAGGTTGATATTGACTTGGCTAGTGCAAGAAGGGAAGGCCCTCACCCTTCCGCGAGCGGTCGGGTTAGTTCGCGCGCGTAATTTCTAATGTCTAGGAGGTCCGCGTTGTTTATAGAGCTCTCTATATCCAAATCGCGGTCGCGGGCGTTTAGGTGTGTTCCTAAACTGCTAGGACGCGGGCTCGAACTCGGGTCCGAACTCGGTCCCGTTTGTGAGTCGGTCTGTAAGTCAGTTCGTGTTGTAGTGAGTGCTAAAAGTCTCCTGGGACAACGCCGGCGCCGGCCTTGGTGCAGTACTAACCACGCGGGTGCGTGTGGTGTGGTGTGTTTACGTGACTGCAAATGTTGCAGTACGTGTTTTGTGATAATATCTATGGGATCGACTAAGATATGCTTAGGTCGTTTGAAAGGATGTCGGAAAGTCCGTGTGTCATGTTCGTAATCCTGGGCCTTACGAATGAGCGGGTTGGGGTGCCTTTTGCCTCTATCAAAGAATCTCCCGGCGAGTTCCTGGATGTGGGCTTTAATAGTGACGAGTTCGCAGTCTCTATGCAAGTCGATGTTACGCATATACCGGGGGGTGCCTGTTGCTAGACGTAAATTCTTTAACTATTATCTATACCATTATATATTATAAAGTGGAAGAGTTTGTTTGTTTGTTTGAACGCGCTAATCTCAGGAACTACTGGTCCGGTTTGAAAAAAATGGTTTTTGTTGGATAGTCCATTTATAGAGGAAGGCTTTAGGCTATAATATAACATTACGCTGCGACCAATAGGAGCGAAGTCAGTGAGAAATGTTACAAAAACGGGAAAAATTATTTACATTTGGGGACTTTCGTTGCGTGCGCTGCATAAACGGTCACTAAAAAACACGCGAACGAAGTCGCGGGGCACAGCTAGTAATATATAAGCAGTGTGAGCAGAAGTAATTGTAAATTCCTGGTTTGTAAACCTAATCAGAAAAACATTTTTTTTTAATTTGTCGGTCCAGACGGTCAAGCAATATTTGAGAGCTTCTTAAAGTTATTGAATGTTTTTCATACCATTATAAAATCATTCTCGAACGTTAGTTACTCTTACAGAGCTATCAAGTATTCCTGCTTGACCTACAGTAAGTTAAACTTCTCGGAATCGGCTGAACCAATTTGAATCCGGTTTTATGCGTTACGACTTGTACAATTTTTGTTAATGGTTCATTTCAATCTCGTAAATAAACAAAAATAAAAATGCTAAGTAAGTTACACCAAAATTATAAAATTTATATTATATCTATCAATATCCTGCGTAAAATAATAACCACAACCTGGACCCTAATTCTGAGGCCTCTAACTTAGTTTTTACTATCGGTCTGTCCCGCTCATGCAAATGAGATTTAGCGCGCGTGCGAGCGGGATATACTAATACTAGCTGTTCCCGCGGTTTCGTTCGCGTGGTTTTTGAGTAACTTAAATAACTATTTAATATATGCAGCGCACGCTACGACATTCCCCAAATGTGAATATTTTTCCCCGTTTTTGCAACATTTCTCATTGACGCTTCGCTCCTATTGGGTGCAGCGTAATGTTATATAGCCTAAAGCCTTCCTCTATAAATGGACTATGTAACAAAAAAAAGAAATTTTCAAATCGGATCAATAGTTCCTGAGATTAGCGCGTTTAAACAAACAAACTAACAAACAAACACTTCCCCTTTATAATATTAGTATAGATTGACCCACTACCGGTTTTTAAAAACTGCGGCCACACCAAGGACTATGAATTGTAAATAGAATCGTTTTTGCTTATGAAATAAACAAAAAAAAACAAATATACGTCGAAAAGAATCTATTTATGTACTCAAGTATGTTGTTATGTGTATTTGCATAAAAATGTAATTTTTTTTTGTATCATAATATATATAGCCATAACTGGTTCTCTCTGCACATATACTTGGATCATTATTTTCAATCCGCTATACCTGGAGGTACGCAGCCAGGTGGGGTTAGCAGGAACAATTGTCAATTACGTATTCGTAAATTATAATAAGAGAATAAAATTGTATAAATATGGGTGTACCTAAATATTATATTAGTGAGGAGCTTAACTTTTTTTTTCGAAAGTATGCTCACTTGAATGCCGATTTAGTTAGGTCTGACTATAACTAGTTGGGTGGCTGGTTGTTTCGCTGGTTTTGACCCATGTTTTGTTTGAAAATCACCGGTTCATACCGGATTTCGAGAATAGGTACGGAAGTAGGCTATTATTAAAGAAGCTTCACATACGCCTTCTACAAGATTGTCAGGAAAGTGACGTCCAAAAATTTTGATAGCTTATGTCGGGGGGTATCCGAATTAACCCTTGAATGATTTTGTGTCATTTTCTAGGAGGCCGCGAGCCCCAGCATAGTAAGATTCACTCCTTATGATAATTGTAGTATTCGTGTATTATAATATATGGCTCGCCAACGTATCACCACCTAAGGCCCCTATCTCTTTGACAGCTCTAATAGGAATGCCCCCCCTCTGTGTATACGCTCGAGACACTGACAGTTGAAGTGTCAACTGTCATAGTGACATACACTACAGTAATTTTAGACCTTTTGAGTTTTATTAAGTAATTTTTAAGATCAAAACAAAAAATGATTTACGCGTCATTCTCTTCGCACTATATTCAGCTTGATATATGAACCATAAATCAGCCTGTATGTGTTTCCTCAGCCTGCGTCAAACCTATCGAGGCAGAACATAAAACCACAATCGTTTGTATGTGTTCTACGTCACCACATTCTGAGTATGATGAGTTGCTGGAATACAAAATATAATCGTCTTGTTGCTTCCAAAGATAATAAAAAAGTGTGCGCTTAAGAGGAAACATCACGCCTGTTTCTTCCATACAAAAATAGGAGGCAACGACTCTGTTTCCTCCCTAGATAATGCAGCTAGAGTAACATTTTTCCTATATTTATCGTATATTATTTGTATGTCCCTATTGGGAGGAAACAGGGTTTCCCCAAACATCCGTTACATGTACTTTTAACAGATAATTTCAGTTTGAGCTGCAGTTGTCTCTGTCGCGCTAGCAATAGATTTTATAAATACCTGTTTTGCATTTCTCTCAAACGTGATGTTTCCTTTGCTTTGCATATTTATTATATTATTTCCGTGGCTTTGCATAGCGCCAACGAGCTTGAACGACTATTTTTATGGCGAGAAAGGGCGACCGGAGCGCGTTAAAATATAAACTCGTTTAAAAAATAATATTGAAATTTGCAAAAACTAAATTGACAGTCCCCTGGGTCTTGTCTTACTTTAAATAATAAAGTATTTTTTACATTCGCGTCACTAATATATAAAAAGAAAAATGGTTACAACGTTAAAAAAAGGGGTGAACTTTGCATATTATTTTTAACTATATTAAAAGAAAATATCAATTTATATACCGACAATCCTCTGATAAATATAATTAAGATTATTATTTTTTTTTATATGACATTAGAAAAATAGAAATGAAAATAAAGAGATTCAACTACGAAGAGCAACGATCTTTCTCGTTCGGGTACACTCGGGGGTCCCGAGTTCATCCGATCGGGCGTTTGGCATGACGGATCAACCTACTACCCACTAACTAGTAAAACGACCCACTTTTAAACTGCTCTCCTGTTTAATTATTTGGCTTTTGACGCTTATTACCTTTTTACTGTCGATAAAGTTTCAGATCAGAAAAAAATGCGATTGCTTTGGTCTTGCAAAATATACGTAATAATCCTGCGGAGGTAAGGCTTAGTCAGAGTAAGACCCTATTCTGCAATTAACTTGCAAACTGCAATTAAATAACACGTTAACCTATGTATTTATTATGTGGCGCAAGTGTATGTTTAACCTATCATAACCGCGATAATAGTCTGATTCTGGAAAATTAAGAATTATGTAATTATTCATTTATTTATAACAAGCTTTTAAATAGTTTCGTTCATTGTTAGCTATTCACTGTGTTATTTGTCGGCCATTCATAGATTGTCGTGAGAATATTATAGCTTGAATACTTGTTCAAATAAACTCTAAGGCCCGAATAAATAAAACCATCTCAAACCCAACCTCACTTGAGAACCTATTTGACAGATAAAACAACGTTGAGAACCTATTTGACAGATAAAATAACGTTGAGAACCTATTTGACAGATAAAATAACGTTGAGAACCTATTTGACAGATAAAATAACGTTGAGAACCTATTTGACAGATAAAATAACGTTTCGTATCACTTTGAAAAATAAAGAACTTTACTTATGTTACATACTTAAAAAAATCTTAATAAAGATTATACAAATATAGATTATGCTTATTATAATGTTTTTCTGTATTCAATAATATCAATATTACGGAATAAAAAAAGGGATTATAGTAATAACATTAATAAAGTAAAAAACTTAACAAGCTATTTTCGAAAAGTCAACAAAAAGGCTATCACCGGTGCAAGAAGAACCGGCGTAAGAAACTCGGACGGGCCCGCCCATCTTTCAGCAAAAATATGGTAAATTGTTATTTTAAAAAGGTGTATACAGAATATGTTTACATAGTAGTCGCTAGGTTATTAATAGGTTAATAGGTTCTCAAGTTAAGTTGGGTTTGATATTATATTATTATATTATTTATACGAGTCGTTTGCTTCTATACAGTCATATAGCAGAGGTAAATATTCAAGTATATGATGTAACCGTCCACTAGGTTAAGAAAGTAAACCCCGGCTTCCGAAAGCCTGATCCAATCTATCATAACATCACTTCGCAGTCACTGTTTTCACCAATGAGCGTTCAGATTAGCTGATTTGATCAATTGATCAATTTGATCGGCCTTTCAAAAACCAGGCGTTAAGTTGACAAGCTATTCTGAACGCTCATTAGTGAACTTGCCCCCAGTTTCCCGAACGCTGTTCAAATGAATGATCAACTAACATGGCATTCAAATCAACAACCCATATTGAACGCTGATTGGTGGAAAATTATCAGACAGCAAGGAACGAACAGATAATATTATATAATTACATCACGCTCGCTCGCTGATTCAAGTCGTATGTCAGTCAACTAATCGGTGTCTTAGGTGAATTAGGACGTGTTTCACCAAGCAATGTTAAAGTTAACGCCATGTTAAATATCATGTTATCCTCTCGTATAACATGATATTTAACATTGGCGTTCCTGTCAATTAATGCGATGGCATGGTATTTTAATATGGCGTTAACTGTAACATTGCTTGGTGAAACACGGCCTTAAGCTTGTCTTTTTTTAACAAATCTTGCAAGTGCGAGCGTGATGTAAATATAAAATATCTGTCCGTTCCTTTCTGTCTGATCATATTCCACCAATCAGCGTTCAATATAGTTCGTTGATTTGAATGCCATGTTAGTTGATCATTCATTTAAACAGCGTTCGGGAAACTGGGGGTTAGTGAGCGAAGTTGTTGGAGGGATTTGAAAAATTCCTCCTATCTATAAAGGAAGGCTATAGACAATATATTAGCATGCTTAGGCCTATAGGAGCGGAGTAGGTACCAATATAAAGAGTACCAAAAAAAATTGCAAAATTAGGGGGTTTCACAAGGACGAAGTCGCTTAGTACCTACCAATAAATTATTACTATACAGTCCAATTTTTTTCTTACTAAACCACGAATATTCTGTGATTTTTTGCCGCTGAGGTAATTTTCAGTGAAATAACAAATACAAAGTCAATGCTAAATGTTTAAAACATGTGAACAAGGCAAACACTCAAGGCGGGAATCGTACCTTGATAATCAATATTTGTTAATAACTTTTGCATTTTTTAAGACATCTTGCGCATAATCAGCAAGTTATTAAAAAAATATGATTCTGGTTTGGGCATTGACACTAAAACTAAAACATTTCTGACATTAAATTTCTGCTTCTACTATTTCTTAACCCGTGGTTTTTGCTACCCAGTAATAAGGCCGCCATTGTGTTACCTGTGTATACTGGGCTGTGTATAATGTTATCTTTCTGTATGTATTTTTTTTATGTTTTGTGCCCAATAAAGAATTCATTCATTCATTAATTCCTCTGAAATGTTCTCTGCTTCCTCACTGATTTTAGTGTCGATGACCGTTTTCATTGAAACCAGGGCAGCTACATAGGAATTATTTTATAGTGCCCAACTGTGTGCGCAAAACACAGCCGCACTCTCTCTTTTTCCACCCTCGTAGCCAGTGAGACGGTTCTCCGACTGGCTGAAGTACAGGAGCAGGATCGATTTTTCTCTCCCATCCAAAGCATGGATCATGTGTCTTTCCAACGCGGGAATCAAACTCATGACCTGGCTTACTCACAATCGAGAATCGAATCAGTTCGATCTCAACGGCTTTTGGTGTTTAATTTGGTGGATTACTTTGAAACTAACCGGGATAAAGAAAATCGTTAGATCGTAACTTTTTGTACATTCTAACTATATCTATAGTCCTTCAAGGTCGTTATACAAAGCATTAAGAGGAAACACCACGAAATTTTTTCCGTACAGAAATAGGGGTTTACGGGATTCCTGTTTCCTCCTTGGATAATGCTGCTAGAGTTACCATTTTTTTCCTCAATATCTATGTATATATTATTTGTACGTCCCTATTTTTTCCTTTTTTTTAATACATTAATTATTTAAAGAGACGTTCGAAAACCTAAAAAAAGTGACCAGCCTCGCCGCTATGTTCAAACAACCAGGAAACAGATTTGACTACATTATACAGCAAAATCAAAAAATAGGAACCTAGCTCAACTTTTTTTTAGCTAATAAAGAAAAAAAAATCGGTTATGTTTTGGAGGAGGAAAAAGGAATGTTGTCTCTATCGCGCTAGTGCTGGCTAGCTAAGCACTGCGAGACAGCAATAGATTTTATAAATACCTATTTTGTATTTCTCTAAACCGTGCTGTTTCCTCTTAATTTTGTTTAAATTTATTTTTAAAATAAATTATGCTCTTTAATGAAAATTATTTACATCTAATTATTCATTAAATGTGACAGAACTACAAAAATGTATACAATTAAATATCATATATTCGTCAGTGACATAAAAAAATATTGTTATCTCAGTAATTTTATTACATTGCTCATTATGTTAGTCATAAAAAATAATATTCTTATAAAAAGGTGAAGTAAAAAAACTCTTGCATAATATAGTTATAAGGAAATTCGAAATGTCCTATCGTATACCTTTGAAGGTTAAAACTTAAAATTAAGAATGATAAAATACAATATAATCTGCTTTATATAATAATAGCTCCCCTCACCGATTTCGGTGTCGGTAGCCGATTTCATTGAAACCAGGCCCAGCTACGCAGGAGTTATTTTATAGTGCCTAAGTGTGTGCGCAATTCACAAAGACACTCTCTCTTCCTTTTACTCTCGTAACCCAGTGGGACGGTAAACCGACACGACTAGCGAGAGAACAGGCGCAGGACAGACTTTTTACATGCCCATCCGACGCATGGATCATCTTTCTTGTCACATTTTTTGTTGTTCCAACGCGGGAATCGAACCGACGACCTCCGGATCGAGAGCGAAGCTCAGAACCACTAGACCACGGAGGCGCTAATCTGCTTTGACAACTCATCTTGTAGATTTTGGTTATTTGATTTGTAACATTGAGTAAAAATAATCGATTTTTCTCATTCTCATAAAAATCAAATTTTTTAGGGATTGTTTTCTTCACAAGTCTACTGTATACTTTTTTTTAATAGAAAAAAAATTAAGTCCATTGATTAAATGGCATTTTTTCTAATCGATTAATAAGTGTAATTTATTTTAATATTTTTTTGGAATCGTATATTTGAAATAAAAAAAATATTACAATAAAATCTAGACAACTGCCCTCCATGAAATACTTGGGGGGGAATTTATATCTGGGGGGATGGCTAAAATGATGATTAATTGGATGAAGAAGCTTGTTTCCATGGCATCCGTGACCTAGTAGGCAGACCGTTGACTCGATCTCAAAAGCGTGCAGGTTCTATTCCCAGATTGTGTAGCGGAGAGACTACTTCCACATTACATACGTACATTTTTTTTTATCTATGGACGCTTCACACCACGTCAATCTGGCCCCGTGCTAAGTATCCGAAGAACTTGTGTTACGGGTACCAGACAACGGAAATATATTTAATACTTTTATGCTATTCACATATTTAAGATTTTTATTATATTATACACAGATTTAATACACATCCATGGAACATTGAAAACTTTTTGTTCCCTCAGCGGGATTCGAACCCGCGACCTCTCGCTTCGAGCACCAACCATTGCGCTACGGAGGTCATCAAAACATTATACAGACGCTCTAACGGTGAAGGAAAACATCGTGAAGAAAACCGCACATGGTTGGCCCCAGACGTATTGACCAGTCATTCCTCTGGATTAGAACTATGTTGTCAGAAAAAAAATATAGCCTCCGTAATCGAGTGGTTCAGAAGCAGGCACCCGGAGGTCGTAGTCGCATTGGAACAACCAAAAATGTTGTTTCTAGGTTTGGTTAGATCGTTAATATACAAAATACGTTTTTAAAATCATATCTGATTTAAAGATGCTAATAACCAATATCGATAATATACAAAATATGTTATAAAAAGGCACCTTGAACATAACATTGACTAGTAGTGTTATTAATCTGTGTAATTATCCTCGAGAAACGTGAAGTAACAATGGTACTTTACATCCGCATTTAATAATAATAATAGGAGTATTTGCGCAAAAAACCTAAATGACTAAGTACCTATTATCTGTCTTCTTAATAATGTTTAATTGCCCTAATTTACGTTTAAAAAAATTACGAATACAAAAAACTAGACGCCGTCCTGTGTTCGAAATTCGAACATAATTCAAAATTTAAATTTCAACTTTTTCTATTTCTGTCGCCTCATATGTAGACGCACATAAAAAATATATTATTGTCTATGGATCTAATTGTGTCAAGCTTACTGTAATTATAATAAATTATATCATCTTCTAATCTCACAATCGTCAAAGTCTAACCTAAAGTTTTTGCTACACGTATTAATATATAGGGTGTTAAAGGAACAGTCACTATAACTTGGAGATACGATTATACTACCTTTCCTCATTTTGGATTTTTTTTTTAAATATTGATTTTTACTTTCTGCCATTTCTTTTTTTTTTTTTTTGTCGCAAGAATAACTAAAAAGCAAAAAAAAAACAAAAATTTTTGTAAAACATCATTTACAATCATATACCAAAGTTATAGTGACTGCTCTTTTTACACCTATATGTTGATGATAATTACTTAAATAAGGTTAAATAAACTATGATGATGACTATGTCGAAACCGATCGTGTAATTTAAATAATAATTAATGTAAAATCTATACTAATATTATAAAGCGGAAGAGTTTGTTTGTTTGTTTAAACGCGCTAATCTCAGGAACTACTGGTCCGATTTGAAAAATTATTTTTTTGTTTGATAGTCCATTTATAGAGAAAGGCTTTAGGCTATATATCATTACGCTGCGACTAATAGGAGCGAAGTGTCAGGGAGAAATGTTGCAAAAACGGGGAAAATTATTCACATTTGGGGACTTTCGTTGCATGCGCTGCATAAACGGTTTAAGTTACTCAAAAACCACGAGAACGAAGTCGCACAGTTAGTAACAAATAAAGTGGAAAAAAGTGCAAGTAGTTTGTGTTTTACTATCTATATCTATACTTATAATAAAACTGTAGAGAGGTCAATTCTGTACATTGAATATTTTTTCAAAATACATATTGGAGGATGATTGGCGATCGATACTGATGCCAAAAATGCAATTAGTAAAATTTTTGTCTGTCTGTCTGTCTGTCTGTATGTGCACGATGGAAACAAAAACTACTGAAGGGATTTTAACCAAACTTGGTACGATTGTAGCCCATATTCCTGGGCAGGTTATAGGCTATATATCATAACGCTACGATACATAGGAGCCGAGCAGTGACGATAAATTTGAAGCAAGTCGGATGAATTTCGCGCGCGCGGCCTGCGGTCGAACGGTTCGTGCGGGGGGCGCGGGGGGATCGCTTACACAGTGACGCGAAGCAATAGAACGTGGCACTAAAGTAGATTAGAACATCAAATAAGTACCTAACTATCAGGATTTTTTTTCTGGGAAAACAGTGTTTTCACAGTGTCATAATAATATAAAAATTGTATTTTTGAACTTGCTTCACAAATTAAAATAAATTATCATTTATTGTATAAAATCAACTTAAGTAACTGTATAATTAAAAGAAAGCCTTTCGCGATAAACTAAAAAACGGGCAATTAAGCGGTTTTTGGAAAGCTATTTATACTTTCACGGTATTAATCCTTATCATTTTTAATACGTTAGTTGGCTTAAGCATTCCATGAAGACTATAATATTTGCCCTTTATACCATGCAAATATAATGAGTAGTTTAGGAAATATACCAAAATTAAAATCGTTTCGCCGTGATTCGACCGGGTGACGTCTTACGTCCGAGCCGGGCTGGTGTAGTGTAGACTGCTGGGTAAAAAATACTATTAAATGTGCTAACTGTGCCTGTGTTAATATAGGAGACTTTTATTTATGCAATAGTACCCAAAACAACTTTTTATTTTATTTTTGTCTTTTTGTCGGTGCATTTGTGCACGCTAATCTCAGAAACGGCTTATCCGATTTAGATGTGGTTCAATCATATTTGTAGTAATCATGACTTAACATTTATTTCATCTCAATCGGTTCATAAATAAAAAACTTATGACAATAAAAAAAAAATGCTGGACGTTTGTATGAAGCGCGGCAGGAACCGCGCTGCAAACATTCAAATTTAATCTTTTTTTATTTTATATTTTCTTTAAAACTAAATTTAATTTATTTATATTATTGTTATACTTAGGGTAGGTTAATAAAAAAACGCTACTAAAACCGATCGGCGCGCCGAGCTGGGGCCTAACTCCCCAAACTGATTCGATTTTGATTCAGATTCGATCGTGCCGCATACTCCCGAATAAATTGACGTTTATTTATTTTTGTTCTATGTCGATTGATATCGTCGGGTGTACAAAAAGTTACGTTCCAAAGGTTTTCTTTATCCTAATTAGTTCCAAAGTAATCTACCAAATAAAACACCAAATCCGTTGAGATCGAACTGATTCGATTCTCGGTTGTGTCGAGAGTAAGCCTGCTGGATCCTCGACGGGGCGTGCCGCTGCGCCCATGTCTAACCGAGAGTTTCGTTTTAAATACCTTAATAATTGCAATATATGTTTCAATTTAATATCTCAAAATATTTATGACAAAAACGGTAGTAAGTTCAAAAAAATTGAAAATAATTTTATGGTTTCGCAATTTATCCTATGTCGGCAGTCGGCACTATTAAGACGTTGCTTCGTATCAAATTTAGGTTTTGGTTCCCTTTGGAGTGTCGAAAATTAGAGAGATAAACGGCTGAATATTTGGGTAGATGTGGCTAAGGAGTCTGTTTTTTTTTAAAGCCAGAAGGGACAGAAGATCCTGAGTATTTGATAGGATTGTTAGCTTGATACCTACACGTGTTAAAGTTTTGACAACCAGACATATAGACAGACGGACATCGAAGTTAAATAATTTACTAAATTAACGTGAAAAATTGGCTGGGTCTATACGGTGCATTCGAATAATATTATCCTAACTTCGAATACCTTTGCTGACTTCTACATATTGTTCGAAGGCCTACTTCTTTTGCCGAGCTCCGAAAGGATGGTACTATATTATTATTATACCCTGCATACCAAGAGGCTTGCCGGGTACGTGACTTGCTGGATCGGGATCAACACTGGGATACACTGGGAAGGACCTATTGGCGAAAGTTGTCAGCGGTTGCGCCAATAAACTAAAAATATAAAAGTGTCCTAAATCACTTTTCCACGCGTACGAAGTCGCGGGCACAGCTAGTATTAAATAAACAAACTGAAGTAGTATTATCACGTCATTTATTAGTTAATATTGACATTGCGGCCATTGTAAACAGGATACTGATATGTCGGTCACGGCCGCTATCCTTAAGTGGATCACAACTTTTGTTTTCCGTCTTCCAATAATATACTAGATCGTGTCAGCAAAAGAAATATGTCTCTACGAATATCAGCTCACTTAAAAAGTTAGCTGTTACTGCGTTTAGTTCGCTTGGAACACAACATCAACGCTAGCCGTTAAACATGTGTTTGGCGAGATAGTATAGTATTGTTATCTATCTATATCTTCTATCTTCTTTTTCTCTTCTATCTTCTTATATATAAAAATTAATTGCTGTTCGTTAGTCTCGCTAAAACTCGAGAACGGCTAAACCGATTATATAAATAAAGATTCGGCTATTTTTGGTTTTGAAATATTCGTGTAAGTCCCGGGAAGGTTTAAGCGGTTTCTATGCATACGAAGTAAGCACGGGTCAGCTAGTATTATCATTTTATAAAAAAAAGTCCCAATGCCGCAATGTGTGTTTATTAATTTTTTCTTTTTAAATGACATTATTAACGAAATCAAATCACCCGATCAACTTTGAAGTGTTTTTAAATTTTTATCTCAATTCGTTAATAAACAAAACAAATGTAGTTCTATTGGCATATACCACGCGGACAGATTTTAGCCCTAATAGTTTTAGTATTATAATATTTTATAATACTTATACTATTGCTGTATTATGTTTAATTATGGTACTTTTGTGGTTGCTTTCTTGCTAAGTCTGTTGTACGTCTTACGGTTTGGGGCCACGGAAGACCAGGTACCGCGGCGCGCCGCGCCTTAGTATTATACCTGAGTGGTCGCCATATCAGATTTAATTTTGGACATTACACTGCTCAACTGCCTAAATCCTTGTTATTTGTGTTTCTCTTTTATATTGTTTTTTTTTGTACCATTATGTCAATATTTTACTGTATTTTATATGTTTTAGTTCATATGTAATGTCTAAATTATCTGAATAAAGATTTTTATTTATTTATTTATTTATTTATTATTGATCGCAGGTTTCCGTATATTATTGTTGTAGGGTGCTGTAGGTAACAGGTTTATCTCCTACGCTGTACGGGTCTACTCTCCCTCCATTTTACGCATTTTTGATCTGGGACCGTATTATGATCTTTAACAATACCAGCCTGGTTCCAGGCAATTCAATAATACGGCCTTAAACTGCCTTGTTCTTTTTCATATTTCAACGACATGTTATTCTGAATCGATCCACCCTAGTTTGGTTGTCTGAAAGTGACATTCGGAAGCAAGTCAAGTGTCGCGTGTCCGCTGACTAGCTGTCATCATCCAGTTATTATGTGATCGTAATACGAAAATTCCAGGTAGCCATGTTTTAGGGCGTAAAGTCGCTGGAGTTAAGCTTGCAATAGGCCCCCAGGTCACGTCACGCATGTTTTTTTACCCAAAAAGTGCACAACGCCAATAAAAAGTTTTTGCGTTAAAAACTGCGTGTTAGTCCATATTATTATACTTTATTTATATAATACTTTACAGAAAAAACGTAATGGATATTGGTTTAGTTAAGATAAGCAACAACACAAGTTGTGCTTAAATTCTAGTTAACTTCGAGGCGAAAGAACATTGTTATGAACTTCTCGACTCCATATTGTACAATAAGGGGCAACGAAACTATTTTAATAATGTCTAGACGAAGACAACAAGAAAAGTATTTGTTTCATATGTAAATTGTGGATTCACTCATTATCTTAGTTGAGACAAGTCTGAACGGGATTATACAGGATGTTTTATACTGAATTAAATTTTTAGTAGGTACGTGATACGTCGACGGGACAAAAAGATCCTAGAGTGGAGGCCACGTACTGGCAAGCGCAGTGTGGGACGGCCACCTACCAGATGGACCGACGACCTGGTGAAAACTGCCGGGTCACGTTGGATGCAGGTGGCAATGGACCAGTCGTGGAAATGTGTTGGAGAGGCTTATGTCCAACAGTGGACAGTGAAAGGCTGAAACGACGACGTGATACGTCCCAGATAAAATTAACATAAAAGTAAACAAACCCGTCTATGACACAACCATAGACTAGTCAGTGATGCCAATGAGCCAATATTAACAACAGTGTTGCCAGTACGATTTCCAAAAAAATACGACTGGCTCTCTGAAACGGTACGGATTTCAACTCAAAAGTACGGTTTTTTCCAAAACATTAAAAAGCGAAAATAGGAGCGAAGCGTCAGTGAGAAATGTTGCAAAAACGGGGAAAATTAATTACATTTGGGGACTTTCATTGCGTGCTCTGCATAAACGGCTTAAGTCACTCAAAAACCACGCGAACGAAGTCGCGGGAACAGCTATAATTTATAAGGTACGGTGCACACTGAGGTGCAGTAATGGTGTGGTTGTATGACAAAAAGTACGGAAAACCGTACTTTCTACTATTAACCCATAGACTATAGGCTACGCGAAAATATAATGTAACCCCCGACGCAAAAACGACGGGGTTACAAGTTCGACGTGTCTGTGTAAATGTGTATGTCTGTGGCATCTTAGCACCCAAACGGATGATCAGATTTTAATGCTTTTTGTTTCTTTGAAAGGTATGTATATCATTCGAGAGTGTTTTTAGCTATGTTTGGTGGTTCAGGTCTTCAAGGTCATCAGGTCGTTTGTTAGGTGTGATAAGAATGGTACACACTAAGTTGGGGTTTTTTTTTATTTTTATAGGTTTAGGACCAGCCTGTACATTATTGTCTGTAGACTATTTAAAACATCTGCCGAGATTAATGTTTATGTACGAGCAATATATTTTAGAGTCTACTGTAAATGGCGGGGAAGAAAATGTGAGCATTTGAATAGAACAAATTATTTTATACAATTAATCTTAGATCTTATCACTAGCTGTACCCGCGACTTCGTTCGTACTTAAACCGTTTATGCAACGCACGCAACGAAAGTCCCCAAATGTGAATAATTTTCCCCGTTTTTGTAACATTTCTCACTGACGCTTCGCTCCTATTGGTCGCAGCGTAATGTTATATAGCCTAAAGCCTTCCTCTATAAATGGACTAACCAACAAAAAAATAATTTTTCAAATCGGACCAGTAGTTCCAGAGATTAGCGCGTTTAAACAAACAAACAAACTCTTCCGCTAATATAAGTATGTCCAAAAAGCGCGTATACAAGGTGTAAAATAAGTAAGTGATAATACTTTACGGTGTGTATATGCCTACTATGTAGAGTAACTTCATTTTTTAAAATATCATTTAATACTTTAAAGTTTGACGTCGGTTTTTTTAAAGTAGTTTTTTATTTGATCAGTAGCCTAAGAAGGAACATTTGAGAGTGCCGTTAAGTAATAGAGTGTCAACTGTATTGGCGCTGCCATGCTTTTCATACAATTATTATTCGTTAACGTTACTTTACGAGGTTATCGAACGTTCCTGGTTGGCTTGAAATTATACCAATACTGTCCAAGTCTTGGTCTTGGCATGGCCTACCATCCCATACAATATATGTTTAATACAAAAAAATTGCAATAGATGTCACTACTATTAACGTTTGTAAATTATAAAGTGTAGATATGCCGAAATTAGTACAAATATTGACATTAAAATAAAGATTAGCATATTTTTTAAGCTTAACATCACATTAAGCTATATTCAACACCGTAATTAAGAAGAAATTAGTAATTAGTATTTTCCATTAGTGGCGCTAGATGGCGGTTTCCGGAATGTGCCTGGACTTCACCCTTTATATATTGGAAATCGAAGAAAACAAAAATTGCCAGTCGAATTGCCAGTATTAGGGTGATACCATTTTCTAGTACTAGGTAGTGTCTCTGTTATATATCTACTTTGTGGTCTTGGTCACTGTATTTGACACCACAATGGAGAATGTTACTGGGTATGCGAAATCACTACATAGTCGCCTTTTCTGTCCCTATATCCCTATGTGCGCTTAAATCTTTAAAACTACGCAACGGATTTTGATGCGGTTTTTTCCAATAGATAGAGTGATTCAAGAGGAAGGTTTATATGTATAATACATGCATAATATACTAAGGCAACATTGCTAATTTTAGAGGTTTCTAACGTGATGTCGTAAATTAACCTATTTTAGCAAAAACGCTGCCTAAACCCTACGAGTTAGATCAAATTAATGTACTACAGTATTGTACACCATAAAAGGGTCTACAAAAAAGTCCGCGATGGTATATGTTTATCTTTTAGGGATAACCCACATTAACCATTTTTATTGTTTACTTTTTACGTGAAAAAATGGCTTATTTACGAAGCTATTTTAAGCAATACGGCATTAATCCTTATCGAATTAAGTAACTTAAATACAGTGTGCAATTAATATAGATCAATATGGTTCCTTACAGCATGTAAATTAAACAAATATTTTCGGAGATATTACAAATTTAAAATTTGCGGACGGTACCGGCTGGACGGGGCAGTGCGGGGAGGCATGCCTATTTTTCCGTAGTGTATTTAATTTAGTATCAGCATTGCACCCGTGCGAAGCCGGGGCGGGTCGCTAGTTGATTATAACTTTGTCACAGTAAAGCCTATATGAATATAAATACACAATTTATACATAATTTTGTTTCATGCCAAAATATCAATTAGTTTAGATATAATAGACATTTAAAAATCTCGGTAATTTAAAATCGCCGCGCGTTGGCTTTTTTTTGGCACAACAGATGATTTTCTTCTAATTGAATTCAACATTTCGAATAATATTAGCGTTATTTCGTAGTACACCGTACTGGAGCGCGCAACGTACTGCGTGAGCGTATGACCCGTGACGTCACCGCACCGAGCGCCGGCCGACCGTCACTCGCAATCTTTAAAGTTCAATATCTCGGGAACTAAGCGACATATCGAAATAATTTTTTCACACACTTTTTTATTTCATATGGACTATATGAAACTTAAAAAATCAAAATTAGTGAACATTCTTCATTCTCTTGTTCCAGAACATTCAAATAGAGAACTCTTCCACGATGTTCGAGAAGTGGCGGGTGGTGCCCATCCCTCTCAGCTTCAGGGTCTACCTGTTCAACGTCACCAATCCGGACGAGGTGAACGCGGGGGGAAAACCCGCGGTGCAGGAGATTGGACCTTATGTGTATAAGTAAGTTGGTGTATTATCGTATGAGCCAGTGCCGTGGGGCTCTCCATTCCTTTCGGATTTCATCATCATCATCATCATCAGCCTGAAGACTTCTGAACATAGGCCTCCCCCAAGGACTTCCACAACGACCAGTCGTACGCAGCATCCAACGGCTGCCCGCGGCTCCGACCAGATCGTCGGTCCATCTTGTGGGGGGCCGCCCTACGCTGCGTCTTCCAATCCGTGGCCGCCACTCCAGTACTTTCCTTCCCCATCTGGTGTCTGTTCTCCGAGCGATGTGCTTTACCTATAACCTTTTAAGAGCCTCTTTCAAATTCCTGCCTTCCCTCTGAGGGAGAACCTTCGTCACTGGAGTGAGAAGATCATAACGCGAAGGAGTTGTGGCGGAACTAGCGCCACAAACCTGCATCGCACCGCACTATCGATGTTTTCACGACACGATTTTTTGACGACCTCCGTAGCGCAGTGGTTGATCGCGTTAGTGCTCAAGCGAGAGGTCGCGGGTTCGAATCCCACCGAGTGAACAAAAAGTTTACCACGTTCCTGGGTCATGGATGTGTAAAAGTATTAAATATATTTCCGTTGTCCTGTAACAAGTTCGTCGGATACTCAGCTCGGGGCCAACTTGACGTGGTGTGAAGCGTCAATAGATATTATTATTATTTACATTTTTAAATTTCCTTTTCTCCTAACCTAACTGAAATTGCGGGCTTGTGGCCAAACAACTTCAGGTGCGATAATGAAAAAAAAAAGATATTTAACTATTAATTATTACTAGCCAAAAATTATTATTATTATTTCAAAGTCCGGGGCTATACCGACTGTAATATGAATAAGAGATAATAGCTCCCCTCACCGATTTCGGTGTCGGTAGCCGATTTCATTGAAACCAGGCCAGCTACGCGGGAGTTACTTTATAGTGCTAAGTGCGCAATACACAAAGACACTCTATCTTCCTTTTACTCTCATAACCCAGTGGGACGGTAAACCGACACGACTAGCGAGAGAACAGGCGCAGGACCGACTTTTTACATGCCCATCCGGCGTATGGATCATCTTTCTTGTCAGACAATCAGGTGATCAGCCTGCATTGTCCTAACCAAACTTGAAAACAACATATACATATACATAAACTAATTTGTTGTTCCAACGCGGGAATCGAACCCACGGTCGGGTGAACCACTAGACCACGGAGGCGATAAAATGAATTAAGATGAATTATATTAAATTCTTTAGGGTGACGGTTTTACGAGACCCGTATGTAGAGTTTACTGTGTACCAGAGCTGCTGGTTGGGTCGTTAGGTTGAATTAAACTCAACCAACTCTACTGTCTTCATCAGGTTTTTCGACATACACAACCTTTTGGTCGAAAATTGCTAAATAATAAAATGACGACGACGAAACAATTTTTAATATTTAAAAATTACCACACTAATAGTTGACCAATCATTAATTATTTTCAACATTAAGTATGTGCAAAGATAAGCAAAATAATTATCTAAACATCTTGTATGAAGTCATTTTAGTGACAGTTATTATTTTAATTACCCAGGGAAATAAGTAAATTTGATGCACAGTCACAGAAAATTGTTCACGAAAATAAAAGTGGGTATCTGAAGAATTTGTGTTGAGTCGCAAAACATTTTTAAGTTTTTTTTATTGACGCTTCACACCACGTAAATTTGGCCCCATGCTAAGTATCCGATGAACTTGTGTTACAGTACCAGACGACGGAAATACATTTCATACTTTTATACTATACACACATTTAAGTTTTTCATTATATTAATACACATACATGACTCAGGAACTATGAAAACATTTTGTTCCTTCAGCGGGAATCGATCCCGTGTCATCCGGTACGAGCACCAACGCTCTCAGCCACTGCGCAATAGTCATTTTACATGTGGGGACAATTTATTCATTTATTCATTAATTCATTCATTCATCTATACTTCATATTATAAAGAGGAAGAGTTTGTTTGCTTGTTTAAACGCGCTAATCTCAGGAACTACTGGTCTGATTTGACAAATTATTATTTTGTTGGAGAGTCCATTTATAGAGGAAGGCTTGAGGCTATAAAACATTACGCTGCGACCAATAGGAGCGAGAGAGAGTGAGAAATGTTGCAAAAACGGGGAAAATTATTCACATTTGGGGACTTTCGTTGCGTGCGCTGCATAAACGGCTTAAGTCACTCAAAAACCACGCGAACGAGGTCGCGGGAACAGCTCATTTATAAAAGTAATTTATTTATTTTGAAAAAATCTTTTATAGAGAATATCGCGAGAAGACAATCCTCGGGTATGGACCCAACGATACCATCAAGTACATGCTGAAGAAGACCTTCTTCTTCGACCAGGAGGCGTCCGGAGATCTGCGGGAGACAGACGAACTGACAGTCATCAACTACTCCTATATGGTGAGTTATAATTGAACACATGAATGGATGAAGGTGATATGAGTAATTGAATTTCGAGAAATTGCGTTCAAACTGTCACTTAAACATTTTAGAATATGTAGTAACTAGTAACGTATGGCCCTTTAAAAGATTTACTTACTTTGCTAGGACTGAGCACAAAGTAGATATACTATTATAACAGAGACACGACCTAGTACTAGAAAATGGTATCACCCTAATATTGGCAATGCGACTGGCAAAGGGTGAAGTCCAGACACATTCCGGAAACCGCCAACTAGCGCCACTATTGGAAAATACTAATTACAAATTTTGTAATTAGTATTTTTAAATCTTCTTCTTAATTAAGGAGTTAAATTTAGCTTAAGAGGAAACAATACGGTTGAGAGAAATACAAAATAGGTATTTATAAAATCTATTGCTGTCTCGCAGTGCCTTAGCTAGCCAGCACTAGCGCGATAGAGACAAGTGCAACTTGGACTGAGATTACCTATTAAAAGTACCAGAAATCGACGTTTAGGGGATTCCTATTTCCTCCTCCAAAACTTAACCGATTTAAATATTTTTTTCTTTATTAGCTAATAAAAGAAATGAGCTAGGTTCCTATATTTTATTTTGTTGCTTAATGTAGTCAAATCTGTTTCCTAGATGTTTAAACATAGCGGAGAGTCTGGCCATTTTTTTTAGGTTTTTGAACGTTCATAATATCTCTTTAAATAATTAATTTATTAAAATTAGTAAAAAATAGGGACGTACAAACAATATCCATGAATATTCAGGAAAAAAATTGTTACTCTAGCAGCATTATCCAGGGAGGAAACAGGAATCCCCTAGACCCCTATTTTTGTATTGAAAAAATTCCGTGGTGTTTCCTGTTAATGTGATGTTATGCTTAAAAGATATGCTTACTTTTATTGTAATGTCAATATTTGTACTTAATTCGTCATATTTACATTTTATAATTTTATTAACGTTAATAGTAGTGATCATATATTGCATTTTTTTTTGTATTAAAGATAGATTGTATGAGATGGTAGGCAATGGCCTGAGCGAACATCTCTAATGCACTATAAAGCATCCTGAAAATGTTATTGACATTTCAACGTGATAAAACACTATTTAAAAAGTACAGGCGTTTCTAAAAATATCTAGTCATTACTCACGAGACCTGTCAACTGATAAAATAAAAATAAAAAATAAAAAACGTTTTATTTCCAAATGAAACTTACAAAGTTATTTTCGGAAAGTCAACAAGAAAAACAAGCTACCACCGGTTCAACCCTAACCCGCCGAGAAGAACCGGCGTAAGAAACTCGGACGGGGCCAACTTTTAGCAAAAAGATGGAAAATTGATCTTTTTAACAGTATATATTTTTTACAATGTAACTTAATCTATAGCCTACACTTATTAATATTATAAAAGTTAGAGTACATATAGTAAATAAATATAAGCAGATAAATATAAGCAGCCATCATGGTTGGCCACCTTATTCCCAGGGTGTGCAATCATTAACAAAATCAATTATCTTATAATAAGCTTTAGCACACAAACGTTCTTTGACTACGTTTTTAAATTTATTAATAGAAAAATTTTGAACGTTTTCTGGGATTTTATTGTATAGGCGTATACATTGCCCTTTAAAAGATTTACTTACTTTGCTAAGCCTGATCATAGGTATATCGAGCTTGTGCTTATTTCTAGTGTTCCTACAATGATTGTCACTTTTTGTTTTAAAATTATTTAAATTTTTCCTTACATATAATAAATTGTCCAAAATGTATTGAGATGCAACGGTTAGTATTCCTATTTCTTTAAACTTATCTCTCAGAGATTCAAATGAGGACATCTTGTAAATGGAACGTATTGCTCGCTTCTGCAGCACAAATATTGTGTTAATGTCGGCTGCATTTCCCCATAAAAGGATGCCGTAAGACATTCTACTGTGAAAATAACTGAAATAGACTAGTCGCGCTGTATCTTCGTCAGAAATTTCTCTAATTTTTCTGACTGCATATGCTGCAGAACTGAGCTTATCTGCCAGGTTGGCAATATGAGGACCCCACTGTAATTTACTGTCTAGCGTTATACCTAGAAACACAGTGGTGTCGACTAAGTTCATTTTCTCAACATTTAATAGTATATTGGTTTGTACTTGCCTTACATTGGGCAAACTAAACTTTAAACATTTTGTTTTATTAGAATTTAAGAGTAAGTTATTAACATTAAACCAATGTACTATTTTTGAGAGAGCACAATTTACCTCGTCGTAATTTGACTGTTGTCGCTTCACATTAAAAATTAGTGAAGTATCATCAGCAAAAAGTACTATCTCATGTTTATCCTTAACTAAATAAGGTAAGTCATTTATGTAGATGAGAAAAAGAAATGGGCCTAATATGGATCCCTGTGGGACACCTAATTCTATGTTGGTCCCATTGGACCTTTTACTATTTACCTCCACCCTTTGAGTCCTATTTTTAAGGTAAGAACTCAAAAGGTCGAGTGACGATTCTCTTATGCCATAGTGGTGCAATATGCCATAGTGGTGATAATAATAGAATTGTACATAATATTTGTTTTATTTGTTTCTCGTTATGGCCTTGTGCCAGTCTGGGTTAGATAACAAACACAGAATTAGCCTCTTATTGTAAAGGAGAATTATTAGCTAAAACATCTATTTTTATTAGCAGTCTCACATATTATATCAAGATAGTTATAATTTTAGTAAAAAACGTAACTTGTAAAAGAGTCAAGTCTACATAGTTCTTCTACCGTAAAAAGTTATGATATACATATTGTTATGCTCAGTAGGGGTTAGTCGGTCGGTCTAACAACGTATAATATAGTTATCATAATCAATATTATTAATAATTTTTCAAGTTCAAAATAAATAAGTAGATTGACTTGGCAATCGCATGAAAACAACATAATATTTATCCCACAAGTGATACATATTAAATTTGATCGTTGAACAAAACGATTTTTGAACTAAACGATCAAATTTAAAACATGAAAAAAAAATTAAAACATGAAAGATAATATTGATATGACCACTATAAGATGTTGTTAGACCGACCGACTAACCCCTACTTGGCATAACATGTATATCACAACTTTTTACGGTAGAAGAACTAAATAGCGAGACTTGGCACTTTTTACAAGTTATGTTTTTTAATGGGATAGACATTTAAAAGACTAAGGCCGTGTTTCACCAAGCAATGTTAAAGTTAACGCTATGTTAAAATACCATGCCATCTCATTCATTGTCAGGAAATACGAGAGGGATAACATGATATTTAACATGGCGTTAACTTATAACAGCGACAATACGGTTTTCAAATGTTTCTTAGGCTACATAACCTCAAATTATAACTGTACGTAGTCACATGACGATGATGATGATGTCGCATGTGATAAGTGAACCATCACGATGTGATAAATGCTGACGTAACGTCAATGTCAGGGCTCGTTTCTGACCGGTTTCGACAACTATGGAAGTTGACCTTCGATCAGCTGATATTGACGTCACAAATTAAAGAATTGTGCGATTAGACTAGTATAAATTTGGCAAGGTTAAAGCGACTGGAAAATATCGGTCCTTCAGAAAGTGAGCCTTGGGCGAGCACACATAATATATATTTGATATTTACAATAGTAAAACAAACTCTTCAGAACCAAATTAATAATCTGGGATTTTAATCAAAATTAATCATATTTCTGCAATAAGATATATTATGTATTTAAATAATAAAAAAGTTAAAGTTAGTAAGTTTTAAGATGGCGAATAATTTGCAATGAAAAAATGGGACGTCACTGTTCTAAATTTGAAATATAATTTTAAAAACAAATTTATATTATGCCAGTCGGTCAAAGACTAATTTTATCCCACCGAAAGCATTTTCATGTAAAAATTTTGCCACGACGAGTCTACATAGCTATAAACTTAAAAAGTTATCAAATCTCATGTAGAGCCATGATTCTTAATCTATGCACCCTTATTTAACCAGGCCGAACTTCACATAATCTACACTTCAGTCAAAACGTGATACTTGGGCGTTTTGCTACCGTTACGAAGATTTTATGGTATTCTTTCATCGTGTGTGAAATAAAACGGCCAAGCATCGCGTTTTATTTTATTTTATTTTATTTTATTGGGAAAACTTACAGCAATAACAAAACTTACAATAAATTAAACATAATAAAAAACAACATGCCAATTACAAGTTTTCACTAGTACAAAACAAAACTACTAAAGCTCAAACTGTGCACCTGAGCACTTTTTTAAATATAAAAACTACATACACAGTAAAAGTATACTACTAGATGGTTGTATCAAATAAAATTTAAACAAAAAGAATATTACAACATGCAAAACCTCAGTTTAACAATAAATGTAGAGTATGTGAAGTTAGGCCTAGTAAAGTAATAAATAGCAAAGCCGAACATGTTTGTAGGATGCATAAAGGTGGAACATCCCAAAGTTATTTTAACTGTTATTTTTACCCCTGTTATTTTTTTAAACCTGAAATATGTTCCTGAATTACGTTCCGATATGTAACACAAGTTCTTCGGACCATATTGAGGTGATTTGAATCGTCCATAGCTATTATTTGTTCTGGCACTTTGACTCCGGATATCGAGATAATAAACAATTATAGTTTTTGTAATGGCACAAAACATAGTATTTACTATTAATTACGGTAATTTTACCTGAATTATGTAAAATACAAGTATCTTTATTTATGTATTATTAATGTTTCTTTTTCCTTGTTCATTATCAATTAGCACATATCAATCTGGTCTCATGGTAAGACGAGGTTTCGATTCTTACTGGTAAATTGAAACGGAACTGTTCAGATTTACTAGTAAATCGATTATTATAGAATTCCGATTTACCAGTTAGTATCAGAACAATTCGGAATCGGAACGGTTCCGTTCTGTTCCGATTCCCTAGTATCGGAACGAAACTGTTCCTGATTACCTGATATTGGAACAGTTCCGTTCCGATACTAGGTAATCGGAACAGTTCCAGATACTTACTAATAAATCGGAACAGTTCCATTCCAATTTACCAGTAAGAATCGGAACAGACAATCGAAACGGAACTGTATCCTAGTATCGTTCCAATCTAAAATCGGAACAGTTTTCAATGCGAAAGTAATAAATCGGAACAGTTCCAGATACTTACTGGTAAATCAGAAGTTCCGTCCCAGTACTAGTACATTCTTACTTGTCAATCGAAAATCGGAACTGTTCCGCTCCGAATGATGCCGCCACTTAGGGTATAAGTTGTCCATTTCCATGTCCATCCAATATTACGATATTGACTCTCTTAATTCCGATACTACGAGATTCCGGTTTTAATACCCTAGTTGTATGTATGTATCTTTGAACATAATTTTCATCAACTTCCAGAAGTCTGATTATTTTGAAATTTTCCATACGCATAAGGACCAATGACGCAAATTAAGCGTGTTTTTCTAGTTTTTTTAAACAATTATCATTAATTTCTGTTAAACCTTGTATAGCCTTAGCTCGCGGCTACTAGTTTTTATGATCTACGTGCATAGTCAAAAAAGTTGGCACGGGTTTTACCACATAAACAAAACATTTGTTACCTCATACAATTTAAATATATTATATCTAGCAATATCCCGCGAAACAATTATAACCACAACCTGCAAGCAGATGAGTGAGTGTACGCATAGGCATGCGTTTGATGCACCTCCCTCCTCCCACACTGCTTATGCGTACACTCGCAAGCAAAAACATGAAAACACCACCACCACACAAGCAATAATGTTAACACGATCGTGCAAAGTCCCGCATAGGCATGCATCAAACGCATGCCTATGCGTACACTCACTCATCTGCTTGCAGGTTGTGGTTATAATTGTTTCGCGGGATATTGCTAGATATAATATATTTAAATTGTATGCTATGGATTTCCGCAAAGTAACGCCAGATTCCATTAACTATTTGTTACCTCAATTAGATACACAGTAAAGATAAAAAACCAAATGCAAGCTTGATCACGAAGCGTTCCGTACAAAATTCAAACATATGTTTGTTGTATGCTACTCCCAATTATACGAAAACACCATGGTGTAGATAAATGCAAAACAGGTATTTGTAAATTCTATTGTTGCCAGCAACTGCTCGATGAAGCCTGAGCTGAAATTACTTATTAAAAGCCCGAGAAATCGATAATTAGGATGTCTCCTAGTCATCGATTCCTCCTCCAAAACTTAACCGATTCAGATATATTTTTTTCACTATGAAAAAAAAAAGCTTAAGCTATGTTCTTACAAATGTCGATTTCATCATAAAGTATATTCAAATTTGTTTCCTGAATGTTTAAACACAGCCAACAATCTGACCATATTTTCCAAAACTTAATTTAGATACTTTTCTCATTATGAAATAAAAAAAAGGCATGAGCTAAGTTCCTATGTTTCGATTTTACCATAAATATATACTCAAATTTGTTTCCCGGATGTTTGAAAACAGCCAACAATCTGACCATATTTTCCAAAACTTAACAGATTTAGATACTTTTTTTCATTATAAAATAAAAAAAAGGCTTAAGCTATGGAATCGGAACAGTTCCGTAGGAACATTCCTATGTTTCGATTTTGTATGGAAGAACGTCTTTTGTTTTTCCTCTTACATAATTTATTTGGTTATGGGATTTTTATAGCGGCGACTGTAATAGATAATTAATCAATGAAAATTTCAACTGTCTAGCTACAGCGATTTTTGAGATACAGCTTATTGAAAATATAATAGGGTCCCGTTTTTAACCCTTTGTATACGAAACCCTAAAATCATTAAAGCCTTGTATAAAGTTGCGTCAGCCACAAAAAGTTATGTCGTTTTTTGTAAAAAAACATTTTTTTCGTATCCCGTATGTATGCTAACTTGAAAATTCGCATACAAATTACAATTTCATCATCATCGTCCATTCATATGTGAAACTTGTAAATGACTTATAGTTAGTATATAGTTATTAGTTAATTCATTTGTATAAGTAGCTGTAAGTTTTCTGAACAAATAAAATAAAATAGTAAACTGCTCTCACCCTATTTTAATATATTAAAATAGGGTAAAATAAAAAAACTACGTTTAAAAAAACCGACTTCAACAACTAAAAAGCCTAAAATAATACTTTATAATGTAGTTACAATTAATGTTCTTTTTGAAGTTTTGAAATATACCGTGTTTACATAATCCCTGCTGGGTAACTAAAAAAACAGGCTTCTAATTTAATCCACTATCCTAGGGGAGTAGACCGTGTGGTGACGGCATTAGAATACAATTGTCACCACCCCCGATACTATCCTAGGGGAGTCGTAAGAGGCGACTAAAAGGAAGCACACACACATAACAACAACTAGTGTGAGAGAAGGAAAACTCGATACAAAACCCTGTACCAACCCGTCTAGCCAGCGTGGTATCAGTAGGCTTTTAAAAACCTCCTATGTTTACGCACCAGAAGACCAGGCCCCTAGTCCCCGGCGGCCCCGCTATTCCTGGCTACGGTAACGGCGGGGCGGGGGGTGCTAAGAATCCCCGGAAGAGATCCGGCTACCACCCCCCTTATAAACGACAACTGGCCCTGGTAACACACAACGTGCGCACTTTGAGGTTGGACGAGAAGCTCGTAGAGCTGGAAGAGGAGATGAACAAGTTGCACTGGGACGTTATTGGTTTATCGGAGATCCGAAGAGAGGGCGAGGATACGATAACCTTACAGTCCGGTCACTTGTTCTACTACCGGGAGGGAGAACAGAAGTCCCAAGGTGGTGTTGGGTTTATCGTCCACAAATCTCTCATCAACAACATTGTGTCCATCGAGAGTGTGTCAAATAGGGTTGCATACCTTGTACTGAGAATCTCAAAACGATATTCGTTGAAGATTGTACAGGTATACGCCCCATCGTCAACACATCAGTAGGGCCATACGTAGCCCTAAAACACACTTCACAGTTGTTATGGGAGATTTCAATGCGAGGCTAGGCTGCAGAAGCGATGATGAGCTGAAAGTGGGGCCATTTGGATTTGGGCAGAGGAATCCCAGAGGACAGATGCTGGCGGACTTTATGGAGAAGGAAGGACTCTTCATGATGAATTCTTTCTTCCAAAAGCCGCCGCAGAGGAAATGGACCTGGTTGAGTCCCGACGGTGTAACTAGAAACGAGATTGACTTCATTATGAGCACCAAGCGGCAGATATTCAACGATGTCTCTGTGATCAACATGGTTAAGACCGGTAGTGATCACCGAATCGTCAGAGGCATGTTGAATATCAACGTCAAACTTGAGAGATCGCGTCTGATGAAGTCTACGCTCCGACCGTCGAATGCCCATATCCAAAACCCCGAGAGCTTTCAACTTGAACTGTCAAATCGCTAGACAGCTGCGCATCAGTGGACGATATAAATAGCAGGCTGGTAGAAACTGTCCATACGGTGGGGTCCAAATTTTTCAAGACCCACCGTACAAATAGACCAAACCCGGAACCTCATGGCTAGTCGACGTTCAATGACGCTCCAAACTTCGAGTGACGCTGAGTCATATAGGCAGCTCAATAGACATATTACGAAGTCCTTGCGACACGATATCCGTTCTTTTAATACCCAGCGTATTAAAGAGACGATAGAGCGGAACCAAGGCTCCAAAGTGTTTGCAAGAGACGTTTCTATTGGGCAAAGCCAGCTGACAAAGCTGAAGACCGAAGATGGACGCGTAACGTCAAATAAGTCCGAGGTACTACAGGAGATAGAAAGGTTCTATGGACAGCTGTATACCTCGGTCTCAGCTGAACCTGCTAGTTTAGCTGCAGACCCAAGAGCCAGGCTAACTCGACACTATACCGAAGACATCCCGGACATCAGCCTGTACGAGATTAGGGTAGCTCTCAAACAGCTTAAGAACAACAAGGCTCCGGGTGAGGATGGAATCACTACAGAGCTTCTGAAAGCGGGCGGCACGCCGGTACTAAAAGTCCTTCAGAAGCTCTTCAATTCCTCCTTACTCGATGGGAAAACGCCAGAGGCATGGAACAGGGGTGTTGTGGTCCTGTTCTTCAAAAAAGGCGACAAAACCTTACTGAAGAACTATAGACCCATAACACTGCTGAGCCATGTCTACAAGCTGTTTTCGAGAGTTATTACGATGCGTCTCGAACGCAGGCTAGATGACTTTCAGCCTACCGAACAAGCCGGTTTCCGAAAAGGCTATAGTACCATAGACCACATACATACGCTGCGGCAGATTATACAGAAGACCGAAGAGTATAATCGGCCATTATGCTTGGCGTTTGTGGACTATGAGAAAGCCTTTGATTCCGTCGAAATATGGGCGGTCCTTAGATCTCTCCAGCGTTGCCGTATTGACTATCGGTATATCGAAGTGTTGAAGTGTTTGTATAATAACACCACCATGTCAGTCCGAGTACAGGAGCACTGCACGAAGGATATCCCTTTAAAGAGAGGAGTAAGACAGGGGGATATCATATCCCCGAAACTGTTTACCGCTGCTCTGGAGGATTCCTTCAAGCTACTGGAATGGCAAGGACTTGGCATCAACATCAATGGCGAATACATCACTCACCTTCGATTTGCCGACGACATAGTAGTCATGGCAGAATCGCTGGAAGATTTGGGGCGCATGCTCGGTGGCCTCAATAGAGTTTCTCAACAAGTGGGTCTTAAAATGAACATGGACAAAACAAAGATCATGCACAATGTCCATGTTGCACCCACCGCACTAACTGTTGGGAGCTCTACTCTTGAAGTTGTTGACGAATATATATACCTAGGGCAGGCTGTCCGATTAGGTAGGTCCAACTTTAAGAGAGAGGTCAGTAGACGGATCCAGCTCGGCTGGGCAGCGTTCGGTAAATTACGTAACGTCTTCTCGTCTAAAATACCTCAGTGCCTAAAGACAAAGGTATACAACCAATGTGTGTTACCAGTGATGACTTACGGTTCTGAGACGTGGTGCTTCACGAAGGATCTTTTCAAAAGGCTTAATGTCGCTCAGCGTGCTATGGAGAGGGCAATGCTCGGTATTTCTCTACGTGATCGAATCAGAAATGAGGAGATCCGTAGAAGAACTAAGGTTGCTGACATTGCCCGTAGGATCAGTCAGCTGAAGTGGCAATGGGCCGGCCACATAGCACGAAGATTGGACGGTCGATGGGGCAAAAAGATCCTAGAGTGGAGGCCACGTACTGGCAAGCGCAGTGTGGGACGGCCACCTACCAGATGGACCGACGACCTGGTGAAAACTGCCGGGTCACGTTGGATGCAGGTGGCAATGGACCGAACACACTGGAAATGTGTTGGAGAGGCCTATGTTCAGCAGTGGACTCTAAAAGGCTGAAACGACGACGACGACGACGAATTTAATCCACAATGAAGTTATAGGGTGTTGAAAATGGTCTGAACTGTTGCTTAGTTACTTAAAAAAGTAAACAGGCTTCCACCTTTCTTTAATCCACAACGAAAATGACCTGAACTGTTCCGAGAAAAGAATGGTACGGCCGTGCTCTCTTGGCGGGTGCACTGCTGTGCTCCCAGATAATCATATCCGAAATATTATATAATGTACCTATTGCATTTTAATATTTTAATATTCATACATCATATTCTATTTCACTTAATTTGTATATAATAATACAAATTTATATATTTAGGATTGCTTGCTAGGTCTGTCGTACGTCATACAGTTTGGGGCCACGGAAGACCAGGTACTGCGGCGCGCCGTGTCGCGGTGATACACCTGAGTGGTACTCCATTTTGGTTTTAGGCAATACACTTCCTTCCTTCCTTCTATCCATTTTTATTGTTCGTTTTTTTTAATCTATTTTTTTGTTGTTATCTGGTTATTTTGTATTTTAAGTATGTATCTGTGAATGTGTTGTCTAAAATTTCCAAATAAAGTTTTTTTTTAATTCAAAAAAGTTAAAAGAGCATTTACTTTGCTCTTTTTACCACCTATATAAGGGAACTCCTTGGGCACCTCTTACATTACATCAAAGGGTTTTTGAGGTTGGTCACCAATGGATGTATGGATCCTGGCGACACAAGAGTTGCAGTGTGGTAGACCAATTGCACATAAGCATTTAGGCACTTAATAACCATGAAAGTAATTCTAAGGTTTTAACATATAAATAGTAAAATTAGTTAAACCTATCCATTTTAAACTTTACATCTAATCCTTATTGATCATGAATAAGGATTGTAAAGTTTTAAAGATTTTAAAATCCCGACTTCACCAACGCATGTTAGTGTTAACGGCTTGTTCGTAATTTCTCGTAATTCCTATCAATGAATGAGAAGGCATGATATTTAATGCCTTCTCATTCATTGATAGGAATTACGAGAGGAACAACATTATATTGAACATTGCTTGGTGAAACACACCCTTAAACACTTATTTATATAAACATCTATACTCTCTAGATCTCACTTTTAGAGGAAATAAATTATTGATTGATTGCTTGACGATTTTTACTAGTTACTATTTTTTCCTCGTTTCCAGGCAGCCATCATCGCGATCCAGTCCCTGATGCCAGCTGCTGTGCCTCTCATCAACCGGGCGTTGGTGCAGTTCTTCAGCAACCTCACGGACCCGTTCTCGCGGGTGATGGTGAAGGATTTACTGTTTGACGGCATCTACCTGAACTGCACTGGTGATGAGTCCGCTTTGTGTAAGTAAACGCATAGTCAAGACATGAATCGATGAAGGTGATATGTAGCAAAATTGTAATTTCGAGAAAATTGAGTTCACTGTCACTTAAACATTTTAGAATTCGTGGTAAAGTATTAAGTACATTAATCTAAATATCCATCTCTTGGATCAATCTACTAAATAACTTACTACATATCCTAAAATGTTTTGGTGACAGTTGAAACTCAATTTTCTGGGTATTTTTTTTTTGTGACATATCATTTGTGGGAATGCTAGTGGAAGCCCCAAAGGGAGATCGCCGACCGAGCGAGATGGTATGCTCGGTCAGGCCGAAGCCCGCTGTACTAGTTTTCCGATGTGGTATATATGTCGCAGTCATCTGATTGAATCCGCTATTTAATTGAATGACTAGCGCTTTCATTGAATCCTGTTTTTACCAACAAATTTTAGAATCTGAGACTAGGACAGCCATTTAATATATTAGTTTTAAACTTCGAAATTCCCGAATGAGTACTAATAAAACGAACATTAAAGTAAATTAATCAAAAAATATATCAACACATTGCTATCTGTACGAGCTGTTTGACGCCATTTTATAACCGCCTAGTGATTCAATTAAATAACCAGATTCAATAAGATGACTGCGACATATACAATAGCGCCGGGCTTAAGAGGAAACACCACGGTCGAGAGAAATACAAAATAGGTATTTATAAAATCTATTGCTGTCCCGCAGTGACACATAGAGACAACTGCAACTTGGACTGAGATTACCTATTAAAAGTACCAGAAATCGACGTTTAGGGGATTCCTGTTTCCTCCTCCAAAGCTTAACCGATTTAAATATTTTTTCTGTATTAGCTAAAAAAAGAATTGAGCTAAGTTCCTATTTTTTGATTTTGTTGTTTATTGAAGTCAAATCTGTTTCCTAGATGTTTAAACATGGCGGAGAGTTTGGCAATTTTTTAAAGGTTTTTAAACTTAAATCTTTTTAAATAATTAATGTATTAAAAAAAGGAAAAAATAGGGACGTACAAACAATATGCATAAATATTCAGGAAAAAAATGGTTACTCTAGAGATAAATAATTCAGCGAGGAAATAGAATTTTTGTATGGAAAAAAAATCGTAGTGTTTCCTCTTAAAAAACTTCGATAGCGCGATACAGGATTTAGGAGGAGTATGCAGGTCCTTTTTACTTAGTTTATAATTTTAATTTGAGATTTTAAAATATCCTGAAATAATGCAATTGCGTCGAATTTGTAATCCAATGCTATTTTACTTCTTTAAATAGCCAAAATTACACAATTTTTGCCATGGCTTTGCGTTTGCAAGATATATACGTAAATAATTAAATTAAATTAAATACCATTTATTGCAGGCTGCATAGGCCCATATTATAAATACCTTAAAGACTAACATACATAATATTTAAAATACTATTATACTACTATACTATTTAAACTACACTACACGTGTTGTCGGCGACGTGTAGCGCGCTTCATTCCGGAGTCTCCCCCGGAACCTCCAGTAGACCACACCCGTCGGCCAGAACTCCTCCCCCTTAAAGGTCGATAGACGATGCGTCGGTACTCTCACCACAAAGGAACTGAAGTTGACCTTGTGGCGAGACTCCAGACGCTCAACCCTCAAGGGGAGGGGCGTCTTCTGCCGGATGTAGTCCACGAATCCTTAACCTCCATGGACCAGTGCAGGCGAGACACGTTCAGCGGCGTGGAGCGTACTTCACACCGCAGGCGCTGCTCGGGTCCACAGGGTGCGGTACCGCGATGGTTGCGGACGGCGGGCTTCTTCTTCCTTTTCCTTGTATTAATCCTGTGACAAACCGGCAGGAATCGGACCATTTATCAACAGCACAATCACGCTCTTGTTTTCATATACCTAAACTACTGATCCGATTGTAATTAAAGTGGTGTCAGATAGATTAGTAATAATAAGCAGAGTAACATAGGCCATATAATTTACTAGGTAGGGTAAAAGATATTTTTTTATTATAGTTTTATGCCAGATATCCACTGACGTGGAGCGAGGCGGAGAGAGATGCTCGCGCTGTTTCAGTTGACGCGGAGCGGAGATTTCGAGCATAGTGATTGGTCAATTCGGGCACCGCAAGCTCCTCTCCGCTACGTTCCGCGTCAGTGGAAACCCAGTTTAAAGATACCTTGCGATCTTTCTTTCTTTTTTACAGCTTTGGTGTGCGGTAAGATCAAAGCGGACAAACCCGTGGCCATGAGACCAGCTGATGATGGCAAGGGGTTCTACTTCTCCATGTTCTCACATGTAAGTATAGTTCACACTTCCTACTCCTTCTTTATTCTTCTGATAGTTCACACTTCCTAATAGCTCCCCTCACCGATTTCGGTGCCGGTAGCCGATTTCATTGAAACCAAGCCAGCTACGCAGGAGTTATTTTATAGTGCCCAAGTGTGTGCGCAATACACAGAAGCACTCTCTCTTCCTTTTACTCTCATAACCAAGAGGGTCGGTAAACCGACACGACTGGCGAGAGAACAGGCGCAGGACCGACTTTTTACATGCCCATCCGACGTATGGATCATCTTTCTTGTCAGACAATCAGGTGATCAGTCTGCATTGTCCTAACCAAACTTGAAAACAACATTTTTTGTTGTTCCAACGCGGGAATCGAACCCACGACCTCCGGGTCGAGAGCAAAGCTCTAAATCACTAGACCACGGAGGCGCTTAAATGCCAATTCCTACTCCTCATTCTTCTGAATAATCTCGTTGCGGGTCCCAGCTTCTATCAGGTCCCCCCTCCGAGATCATATCAAAGGGTTTTTGAGGTTACCACTGTCCTGGCTACACAGGAATTGCAGTGGTGAGGTGGCTCACTCCGTTTGAAAAAACTTAGAGTATGGGTTGCCTGATGATATGGTTCCCCACACCGATTTCTTTGAAATCAATCACCAGGTCAATAAGAGTCATTTTTATAGTACTTAAGTATGCCTGCAATACAATAGTATCACACACACTATTAAAATCATAATCAAAAAGATGGCTTTCATGTATTTACAATAATAACACATAACTTGTATGTACACTTTTCCACTTTTTATTAGTTTTTTTCTGTGCGTGTGATACTGTATTAAGAGTAATAAAAATACATTTTTACGATTTGGTACCCGTAACACAAGTTCTTCGTATATTTAGATGCACATGGTGTGAAGAGCCCATAGATTTTTATTATTTAGTCGGTTGAAAGACGAAAAACATCTATACCCCATTTAGTTTTGCCAAATATTTATTTCAGAATTTCCAGCCAATATGAGAATAACTCATAAAAAACTTTATGTATTTTAAAGCCTAGGCTAAATCTAGGACAAGCGTATGACCTATAAAACCTAGCCAATTTACTATAAAGGACAATTGGACATATATGTTTAATATTATTTTTTTCGGTATTAGACCAATGACGAAGTATATCGATATTTCAACCATATATAGACGATAGGTCGAAAATGGCCTGATCTGTTTCGACTTTCGAGAAAAGGATGGTACGGCCGTGCTCAACTTGGCGGGGTCACTACCGTGCTCCCAGATAATCATTTTTGATAGTTACAGTGAATGTTCCCCCAGAAATCTTGATATTATTAAGTATACTACCTTTTCTTACTCTGGAAATGTTTTTTTGTCATAAACTATTATTTTTTAGTGATTATTTTATAGTCGCAAGAATAAAAAGAATAATAAAATATTTGTTAATAATACATTTCTAGAATGAGAAAAGGTAGTATAATCATATCCCAAAGTTATAGCGACGGTTCATTTTACACCTTGTATGAGTAATAAAAATAACGATATCTATGGACGCACGTTAATCTGGTCCCGTGCTAAGAGCTTGTGCGATCTGTCATACCACAATCTGGGATCACAATACTGCCGCCCTTATCATAAACAACGCAATACATTTTTGTCGAAAATGTGTTAATAGTATATTCGGAATCACCGCAACGAGCTCTACCAGGATCAATCATTAAAGTTTGAATAGCTGTTATACTTTTCGTTATTTAGTTAAATATGTAAATCCATTCCAAACTAATAGTCATAACCATCGTAAAATATCATAAATGAACTAAAAATGTACATATTCGTACATGCAAAGTCCACATTGAAAGGCACTAAACAAACGAAAATTTGGAATATTCCTATTAGTTTCATGAGAAAACAAAATATAGAAAAAAATCTTTGATCTCGATTAACTCGAAAGTAACCTCCAAGCAAGTGCGTTGTTTATGATAAGGACGGCAGAATAGCAGTAACATGGCCTACCATCCCATACAATCTATCTTTAATACAAAAAAAAATGCAATAGATGTCACTACTATTAACGTTTGTAAATTATAAAATGTAAATATGATGAATTATTTACAAATATGTACATTAAAATAAAGATAAGCATATTTTAAGCACAACATCACATTAAGCTAAATTCAACTCCTTAATTAAGAGGAAGATACGAAACGAACTTAGTAATTAGTATTTTCCAATAGTGGCGCTATGTGCCTGGACTTTTGCCAGTCGCATTGCCAGTATTAGGGTGATACCATTTTCTAGTACTAGGTCGTGTCTCTGTTATATATACTTTGTGGCAGTACCAACTAGACCAATACCCCCTTTTTTCAGTTAAACAGAACCGAGTCCGGTCCATACGAGATGGTCCGCGGCACAGAATCCGTTAAGGACCTAGGACACATCATACGCTACGATGGCATGAGCGACATGAAGGTCTGGAGGGACCCGTACTGCGGACAGATCAATGGAAGCGACGCTTCAATCTTCCCTCCAGTGGATGAGGCCAATGTACCGCAGAGGCTGTATACGTTTGAGCCGGAGATCTGCAGGTGAGACAGACAGTTGTTGGAACTTTAATTATACAGGGTGTAAATAGAGCAGTCACTATAACTTCGTGGGGTAATAACCAGGCAAGAGATATATCCATTGGTACCAGTCATTTGCTTTTAATCCACTGTTTTAAAAAGTTAAAATTTTTCAATGTACAATCTGCACAAGATAGATCAGCTGATTATGCCGTGAGGTCAATAGCACGCGTAAGACGTTCATTACGTACTTGGGCAAAAATCATAAAATCGAAGAATTTAATGCAGAATGTTGTTACAAACAGTTCAGCCTTGCGATTAAAATAATAAATTGCAAAAAAAAACAAATAATAAATATTGAAAAAAATTCATTTCTATAATGAGTCAAGGTACTATAATCCTATCCCAAAGTTATAGTGACTGCTCTTTTTACACCGTGTATATTTAAAAAAAATTCAATTAAATATTTAATTCAGGCTGCATAGGCCCATATTATAAATACCTTACAGACTAACATACATATTAAATATACTTAAGAACTACACTTTATACGTCGCAGTCATTTAATTAAAATCGCTAGTTCATTAAGTGACTAGCATTTTTATCGAATGACGACATTCCTACCCTCCAATTAATCATCTCTACGAGAAACCGCTAATCTATGCTCTTGACCCCATTTTGGTTGCAAAATTAGCATCCATTTTGATTTAAAACTAAGCAATGCAGCCGTGATTAAATATAGTTCCTACCTTCAAATTAACTTAATTCAGTGACCTCCCTCATTTCGCTTCATATTCATCAGGGCACTTTAGGAAAAACCCTATTATGGCTACTCTATTATTTATACCATGGTGTTAGAGGTCAGCGAAGAGCCCTGAATATAAACAGGGTTCAATTTTAAAATTAAGTGACGAATTTATAATTTTTCCATTAAAATCTCTTTTGATTATACAAGGTGTAAAATTAGTGATAATACTTAAGGGTGTGTATGTGCCTCCTATGTAGAGTTAATATAAATTACCATCGTTGAAAGACTTACTATTATAGACTTTCATGTTTGTATGAGAAATGCCCAACATCTTAAATTTTCACATGAAATAATTTTAAAAAGTACCACTTTCAGCGCTGTTACTTTCACAGTAAACTCTATATACGGGACCCATACACACCCTTAAGTATTATCACTTATTAATATTATAAGCTGTACATAGCCGGCTGCACAAGTCATTTTTACAGTGTCCAAGTGTGTGCGCAATACATAAGAACACTCTTCACACACGGACTCGTCTTACATCTATCTATCTATGGTGCTTTTAGAGTTACCTAATTTATACAAAATTAATTTTCTTATATGTACGTTGACATTATAGCTTTGATTCAGAAAAATCATAATTTAGTATCTTTAAAATTTTTGGCACATGTATATTCTAGGTCATACATGTATATGTCGCAGTCATCTAATTGAAATCGCCATTTCATTGAGTGACTAGCGTTTTTATCGAATGACGACATTAAATTAAAAGACTAGGCCGAACATTGATTGAACAATCGTCAGTCAACATCCAATTAGTTAGCGGATTGTAATGTTGTATTGTCAGTCATGTGACTGAAATTATTTCTCACTGCGGCGCAGTGACACCAAAACAAATATGGCGTCAAACAGCTGGCACTGATAGCATAGTGTTGATATTTTTTTCATCAAATCTACATTAAAGTGCAATACTCGTTATAAAATAGTGTGACAGCATGGATTTATCTATTATTACGTCGCCCCCGGGTACACTTAAAGAAAAATTTAAGATGAAACTAACTGAGTACGAACGACATGAAGTTCCATAAGTAGGTGATTCAACGACTACGCTAAATGACTAAATGACGTACAGTCAAGACGTTGGACGTTACAATAAACAACTTGACGAGTTGTCCTTTAGGGCGTGTTTTACCAAGCAATTTTAAAGTTAACGCCATGTTAAATATGTTATCCCTCTCGCATTTCCTGTCAATGAATACCATGCCATCTCATTCATTGACAGGAAATACGAGAGGGATAACATGATATTTAACATGGCGTTAACTTTAACATTGCTTGGTGAAACACGCCCTTAGTGTTTCAATTTAACGTCGACATTCGTTAAAAACGCTAGTCACTCAATGAAATGGTGATTTTAATCAGATGACTGCGACATATATAAACTTGCGAGACTATTGACACAGCTATTCGCCAGACTGGTTATCTCGAATTGGAGACTAAAATATGGAGTACAGTTTTACGATGTTGGAAATACGGCTGTAATGCACCATATATAAGTGATATTGTAACTATTTCGGGATACTTGGAACGAACAGATATCAGTTTTATGCTACATAGGTATTGACCTAAACCAGGCTTGGTAGAAATAGTATAAATTCAACATAATATAATATATAATAGCTCCTCTCACCGATTTCGGTGTCGGTAGCCGATTTCATTGAAACCAGGCCAGCTACGCAGGACTCAGGAGTTATTTTATAGTGCCCTAGTGTGTGCGCAATACACAAAGACACTCTCTCTTCCTTTTACTCTCATAGCCCAGTGGGACGGATAACCGACACGACAGTCGAGAGAACAGGCGCAAGACCGACTTTTTACATGCCCATCCGACGCATGGATCATCTTTCTTGTCAGACAATCAGGTGATCAGCCTGCATTGTCCTAACCAAACTTGAAAACAACATTTATTTTGTTGTTCCAACGCGGATATCGATCCCACCACCTCCTTGTCGAGAGCGAAGCTCTGAACCACTAGACCACGGAGGCGCGTTTAATATTAGTATAGATTAATATAAGTATAGATATTACAGGCTGTATATCTATTGGCATATTTCCAGGTCCCTGTACGCCAGTCTCGTGGGCAAGAGGGAGATGTTCAACGTGAGCTCGTACTACTACGAGATCGACGAGTCAGCTCTGGCCTCCAAGAGCGCCAACCCGGGGAACAAGTGCTTCTGCAGACGGTGAGTTAGGAAATTATTTAAAGCTGGGAATAAATCTGATCCGACAAATTACAGACCTATATCGATTTTGCCGACTTTTAGTAAAATATTTGAAAAATTAATTTTAAATCAGTTATTAGTACATTTTAATATAAACAATCTATTACATAATAATCAATATGGTTTTACTAAGGGTCGATCCACAACGGACGCTGGTATAGGTCTGCTTTGTAATATTTTTGAAGCTTGGGAGAGATCGCAGGATGCGTTAGGTGTGTTTTGCGACCTTTCCAAGGCCTTTGATTGTGTTGAGCATGCTACATTCATCAGGAAATTAAAGCACTATGGCATAAGGGACTCAGCCCTAAACCTTTTGAGTTCTTATCTTACAAATAGGATTCAAAGGGTGGAGGTAAATAGTAAACGGTCCACTGGGACTAAAATAGAGTTAGGTGTCCCACAGGGATCCATTTTAGGCCCATTTCTTTTTCTCATCTATATTAATGACTTACCTTATCTAGTTAAAGATAAACATGAGATAGTATTATTTGCCGATGACACTTCACTAATTTTTAATGTGAAGCGACAACAGTCAAATTATGACGAGGTAAATAGTGCTCTCTCAAAAATAGTACATTGGTTTAATGTTAATAACTTATTATTAAATTCTAAAAAAACTAAATGTTTAAAATTTACTTTGCCCAATGTTAAGCAATTACAAACCAATATACTATTAAATGATGAGAAAATGAAACTAGAGGATTCCACTGTGTTCCTGGGTATAACACTAGATAGTAAATTACAGTGGGGTCCTCACATTGCCAATCTTGCAAGTAGGCTCAGTTCTGCTAATTTTTCTAACCGCATAGGTTAGAAAAATTAGAGAAATTTCTGACGAAGACACGGCGCGATTAGTATATTTTAGTTATTTTCATAGTAGGATGTCTTACGGCATCCTCTTATGGGGAAATGCCGCCGACATTAACACAATATTTGTGCTGCAGAAGCGGGCCATACGTTCAATTTACAAAATGTCCTCTTTTGAATCTCTAAGAGAGAAGTTTAAACAAATTGGTATTCTTACCGTTGCTTCTCAATACATTTTAGACAATGTGTTGTACGTTAAAAAGAATCTAATTAATTTTAAAATGAAAAGCGACACTCACAATAGGAACACTAGAAATAAGCACAAGCTAGATATACCGGTGTTCAGACTGAGTAAAGTTAGTAAATCATTTAAAGGTCAATGTATACGCCTGTACAATATAATCCCAAATAACGTTCAGAGCCTCCCTATCAATAAATTTAAAATTGTAGTTAAAGAACGTCTGTGTTCCAAAGCTTATTATAAGGTCAATGATTTTATTGACGATTGCACACCTTGGGAATAAGATGGCCATATGCAAGGCTACCTCAATGTACTTTATGTACTCTGTCTTTTGTTGTAATATATATAGATTAAGTTTTTACATTGTTAACATACTATGTATACACTTTTTAAAAAAAAAAAAAAACCGACTTAAAAAAGAACACAAACGACAAAAACTTTAACCACACAAAATCAGTACCTACATAACTAAAAAGCGATAAATAACCTGATTTATCTACTTAATGCATATTATATATCTACAATTATTTAAATATTTACAACTAAATACCTAATACTTTAACAAAGTCATCTTTAACTATTTAAATATTTACAGTTATCACTTAATTTTGAAGTCGGTGCCAGCCAAACAAATAAATGTAATTAAGAAAACTGACCGACACTAAAATTTTTCAATTTTTCCAGACAGAATTTTTTAAATTGGACCAGTGGTTCTTAAGATTAGCGCGTTTAAACAAACACTTCCGCATTATAATATTAGTATAGATTGTATTTTGCCGTGTGTGTGGCTTTGCGTTTGCCGGCCGCGCGCGTCAAACAACACAACAGACTACGTTACCAAGGCTGCAGGCTGGCACCGACTTCAAAATTAAGTGATAACTGTAAATATTTAAATAGTTAAAGATGACTTTGTTAAAGTATTAGGTATTTAGTTGTAAATATTTAAATAATTGTAGATATATAATATGCATTAAGTAGATAAATCAGGTTATTTATCGCTTTTTAGTTATGTAGGTACTGATTTTGTGTGGTTAAAGTTTTTGTCGTTTGTGTTCTTTTTTAAGTCGGTTTTTTTTTTTTTTTAAAAAGTCATTTTATTTTTCGATTTTTAGTTGTGCTAATGCGTTGTGAACTTAAATAGATGCTAGTTCATTTACTCAAGGGTTTCAGTTTATTTAATATATACCTATAGTCACTAATTACAACGTCCGTTTGACGAATTGTTCATATTTTTAGGAAGCTATAATTATTATTAATAGGTACTTAGTTGAAAGAGTTTGATATTACTTACTAGGTATTTATATTTTTTATTATCATATGTAGACCCAACGACATTGACAAAGTTATAATATGCAATGGCACACAGAGCCAAACCTGCTGCAGTTTCAATTTCGTCAATGTCGTCCATACTGCATAGGAAACAGATCACAAATGAGAGTGTGGATAAATTGCTTGTTCTCGCGAGAAGGCCCGGCGAGACTTCTCGGTGAGATTTCTCGCCGTGAGTCTAGATGGTATATTACAAATATCACGTTAGCCCTACATATAATTAAGTCCATACATATGAAATTGGCGTTTTGTATTGGAGGAACATAAAGGCGATTTTTTCATATTAAAATATATTTTATTAATCAGAATATGTACTTATTGCAATCTATACATTTTTGCCATCTTATAGGTGGTTCATTGATCCCTTTACTAAAAAAACCATTCGGACGGGAATCAATGAAATCTTTGAAAGTGGTTTGGACTGCCTTATCGGAATTAAAATTTTTTCCTTGCAAGAAGATATCCAAATATAAATCTTGATTTATTTCTGTGGTTCTGCAGGTCGAAATTTCGAGAACGAAAGCGTTGAAACAAAAAACGCATTAATTCTTCGAGCCGTTTCTGCAGCACTGGTGCCACGGTGCTCGTACTCGTAAATAATGCGATATTTTAAGTTATCCATTTTGTGAAATGAGTGACGTAGAAAAAAAAGCAAAAGAGAAAAAAACAAATGAATTACGGTTTTCAAAACACAAATGCATGAGTACCTAAATAGCTGTTTAAATTTGAATTTGGAATTCCTAACCAAACAGGATATATTTAAGATCAAATTAAGTACGACAAAACGCCAATTTCATATGTAAGGACCTAATACATTCGATCGCCCAATTGCAGTACTGCTCCCAACTCTTAACCGTTAAGGAGTACTGTAGCTTCATCATCAGCACAGCAGCATCAGATGTTGATTCAAGCATTTGAATCAACATCAGCAATTTGAATCAACATCTGATGCTGCTGTGCTGATGATGAAGCTACAGTACTCCTTAACGGTTAAGAGTTGAGTTCAAGCATTTGAATCAACATCTGATGCTGCTCTGCTGATGATGAAGCTACAGTACTCCTTAACGGTTAAGAGTTGGGAGCAGTACTGCAATTGGTCGATCGAATGTATTAGGTCCTTACCTCACAAGCAACATGTTAGCCCTACATACTACTAAATAGTTTACATCGACCAATTGCAGTACTGCCTTCCAACTCCTAACCCTTAAGGAGTACTGTAGCTTCATCATCAGCACAGCCGCATCAGATGTTGACACCCGTAAGCATATACCAGAGTAAGACATAATTACGTAACAAAAACACCATACGAGCATACAATTTTCGGTGGTTGCCCTCGATTTCTCATGGATCCCATCATCAGATCCTAACCTGGTGAAAATGGGACCACCCCAGAAGTGAACTCTATCCAACAAAAAAAAAATTTTTGAAATCCGTCTATAATTGACGAAAATATCGGTGAACATACATAAAAAAAAAAAAAAAAAAATATTATACATACAGACGAATTGAGAACCTCCTCCTTTTTTGAAGTCGGTTAAAAAAGAACAATTTTCCATCTTTTTGCTAAAAGATGGCCCCGGCCGAGTTTCTTACGCCGGTTCTTCTCGGCGGGCTAGGGTTGAACCGGTGGTAGTATTTTTGTTGACTTTCCGAAAATAGCTTGTTAAGTTTAACTTGGAAATAAAATTTTTTGAATTTGAATTTGAATTTGAACCGTAGGTCAGCTACGCTGCATTTTAATATAGTAATTAAAGTACTTCGTGGATTTATAAATTGTCGGGAAATGCATACCCTCCTTTGCCGTCTTAACGTGCCTGACAACTATCTGAGGTACCGACACAGCCGTCGACCCAAATTGTTTGCTCTGCCGGCGTGTCGTTCGGTCTCAAGAGCCGAGTCCCCGCCGTGCCGGGCACTAGCCGTGCTTTGCGACCTCCTGTCTGCTAACCCCGAGTGTGATGTGTTTTCTGATAAGTGGATGTCAAGAAAGTTTGTTTGAAATTCTGTGACGAAGTACGAAAGAGTTTCTACTATAGTTAATTAATGTGTATATTGTATTGCTTATTACTTAGTTTAAATGTGTTAGTATGTATTAATAATTGTGCTTAGATATTTATATCTAAGCACAATTATTAATTTTTAATATATCTAAGCACAATTACAATTATGTATTAATAATTGTGCTTAGATATTTATATCTAAGCACAATTATTAATACAGTTAATTAATGTAATTGGGGTCACCCGTTTTAATTAACTATAAATAAATAAATAAATAATACGGCCCAAGTGTGTGCTGAAGTAGGGTTACCATCCGTCCGGGTTTATCCGTTTGTCCTACTTTTAAGGGCGTCCGAAGAGCGTCCGGACCGGACGGCCGATATCAGAATTTGGATTTTTTTCAAATTTCGTGAGGCGTTTTTTGGTTTTGAGTTCCAGAGTCTGGGTTTTGTTTTTTCATTTTAAAGGTGGCAACCCTATGCTAGAGTGATATATTATATTCTCTAAGAATGTTTTGCGTATCTAGACAGCTGAATCCGCGGTGACACACTCACCCATTCTGTGAACTTCAAAATTCGACACTCACCGCGGATTCAGCTGTCGAGATACGCAAAACTTTCTTGGATAACTGCTGAATGCTCAACGTCAGGTGAGTTAACCACGAGAACCGTACAAATTAAGAGGAAACACAACAGCTGATTTCCATACAGAACCAGGGGTCTACGCAACCCCTGTTCCCTCCCTGGATAATGCCGCTGGACTCCTAGAGTAACAATTTTTTCAGATCAAACTGCACTTGTCTCTATCGCGCTAGTGCTTGCTAGCTAGGTCACTGCAAGACAGACCATGAATCATCCTGTTAAATCTATTGACTTTACAGAATGATTCATGGTTCATATACCAATCCGAATATAGTGTAAATAACATGATGCATAGAGCATTTTTTGTTTTGGCACCTCTTATTTTTTTTATTCTATTTTTAATTAGGGACTTTTAGTGGCGTACCTCTTATAAATTACTCAATATAACTCAAAAAAAAAAATTAAAATGTTAAAAAGTACCACAAGTAGTGAATTCTAGGTTGAGGCTCACAGGCTCCTTCGTCTTTACACACGAACGCACTGGTCGTTGACCTAACACCTGACCAGGAATGAAAGTTGAAACTTGTCTGTTTTGTGACTTTTATGGAGATCTTTAATCGTGATTTGTCTCGTTATAGTAAGTAATTTATCTGAGATCCCAAAACAAAAAATGCTCTTCGCGTCTTTCTCTTCACAGTATATTCAGCTTAATATATGACCCATGAATCACCCTGTACAAATACGATATTTTAGCGGGGGCGACCTTAAGTTGTATATAAATAGCTCTAACTTTAGAACTAGTTTTACCGAACTATACTCCTGTCTTCCGCAGTCACAATAACTGATTACAGTTTAATGACTCCAATTTATTACTCTTGATTAATTTATGAACGCCCAGACCCTAGCTTACGAGACGAAACTTAGACTTTACAAACTAATACAAATTACGGAAAGACTCTTGAGAAGGTGCAGTTGCACTCGTTCGATTTGCAGGACGTCGTGATCTTCCAAAAACCAGTTAAACGAGTGGTTTCAATCTCAGGACCTTTCATTCATTGACAAGAAATACGAGAGGGATAACATGATATTTAACATGCCGTTAACTTTAACATTGCTTGGTGAAACACGCCCTTACTCTCTAAACTGTCGATTTTGATTCAGAATCGCCGCCTACTTCCTAATTTTTTTTTGCCTTTCTTTAGAAATGTCTGCCTCAGACATCGGTTCCGACTCCGACAAATTTAAATCTGACTCCGACATCGGTTCCTAAAATTTACTTCCGTTACATCCCTGGTCTGAAGTGACCTAGAATATAAATGTGCCAAATATTTTACGAGCGTGCGAGTAGGCCAGACTGACGGTACGATAATTAATTAATTGGGGCCCAACAGGCTTACTCCCGACACAATCGAGAATCGAATCTGTTCGATCTCAACGGCTTTTAGTATTTTATTTGGTGGATTACTTTGAAACTAACCAGGATAAAGAAAATCGTTAGATCAGTGGTTCCTAACCTGGGGGTAATTACCCCCCCCCCCCCCCCGCAGGGGTAAATCGGAGATTCTAGGGGGGTAACACGGGATGGTACAAAATAATAGTAGATACGGTAAACGGTAGCACGGCGCTCTCATAATATTATCATATTTTCGTTCGAATTTGTGTGGCTTTAATTCTTTTAAATTAGCTAGGGGTAAACTGAATTCCCATACTTGTTCACAGGGGTAGTGACATTGAAAGGATTGGGAACCACTACGTTAGATTGTAACTTTTTGTACGAAACCATAATAGACAAACGTCAATTTATTCGGAAGTATATATAGCGGCACGATCGAATCTAAATCAAAATCGATCAGTTTGGAGAGTAAGGCCCCTGGGCCCCGATTCTCGTAGATCCTCATTCCGTCCCGCTCGTACATGCGTCAAATCAATAGTGCACGAGAGGGACAGACTGAAATCCGAATCGAACTTCGAGGAACGATAATCAAAGCCCTGCTCTCAATTGTGGAGTTCAATTTCGGCGCTACATCAAATATGTTTTCTGATCACCTGATTGTCTGATAAGAAAGATCTGATAAGTATGTAAAAAGTCGTTATTCTGCCTGTCTCGCCAGTCGTATCGCTCAGTATTCCTCAGGTTTACGGGATCTAAGGAAATAGAGTGTATTGAGCACACTTTTGGGCGCTATGTATTGGACGGTCTTAATAAAACCGGCCACTGTCACAAAATCAGTGGGAGAGATATTAAAAATCATGCAAAAAAGTCCTAAGTTGAAAATATAACACGATTTCTACAATGTCTCAAGCGTAAGAGATTAAAACAGTTATTAATAGGTTTCATCGTTAATCTTAACAACAAACTTATTTACTCTACACTCGAGACAACACGATATACAGGGTGTAAAAAGAGCAGTCACTATATCTTTGATATACTATTGTACTACCTTTTGGAAATGTATATTTTTTATATATTTTTTTATCAAAAACCAAAAAGTATATTTTTTACTTTTCACCATTTCTTATTTTATGTCGCAAAAATAGCTATACTTAACGCAAAAAAAAATGTAATTTTTTTTTTTTTAAATAGATTTCTAGAATGAGAAAAGGTAGTATAATCATATCCCAAAGTTATAGTGACTGCTCTTTTTACACCCGTTATTAATCATTTTTCGTATCTACAAATGACTTCGTAACTTTAAAAGTGATTATTTATCCGACTAATAGTATAAATGCAAAGGTTTATATATATGTGTGAATGTATGTATGTTTCTTACTATTTCACGCAAAAACTACTTAACGGATTGTTATAAAATTGTGTATGGTGGTAGTTTCCATGCTGAATTAAAATATAGGCTACTTTTTACCGCAATAAAATGTACAATTCCAGTGGGATTTCGTTCATCACATTTTTTTTAACCTTTCTGTTTATCGTATGAATGTAACTGAGGAGGTCGTTCAACAATCGACTAAGTCGTCAATTTACAACAGTTCTTAACGTAACAAAGTATTTAATTCAATCAACTATAATTACTTATTCTTATCTCGTGATGTCTCGCCTTCACGGTCGACTACTGTCGCTAGGTTTTTATGTCTGAAAGTAACACTGAAATTTTGATATGTCTGTAAATTATATTAATACTTGGTTTTTTTCAATGAAATAAATCTACTGTTTTATTATATTTGTATAAATATAATAAATTATATATAATTGTTACGATACGTCATGTTGTTTACAAAATATTTTAATCCAAATTCTCAATCCGATGACGTCATTTTTCGACGTTTGCAAATTTTCAAGAATTTTATTTATGTTAATTCATTAATACTTGGAATTTTTGAATGAAACACTAGTGTATTTGTAGATACACATACAAGACCTATTTGTTTTAATCAATTTAGACTTATAAAAAAAATTAAACAGTTTTAAACAATTTAGAATATCTAGTAACATTCTCCATTGGTTGTGTGGTTAAAGAAAAAAAGCCGACCGTATTCAAAACCATTTTTTGAAATCGGTTCAAAATAAACATTTTGTCGGTTTCAAATGAAGAGTGATTATCGGTGATGATAAAGAGGGATAAATTCCTCATTTTATTTTTAACACGCTATTATTAGATCGACCTGTATGTAACGAAATGGAATCTAAGATAACTAATTTAACCATCTTCCAAGCATCGTAGCGTAATGAAAATTGGCAGCTGTATGTAGTTTTCTTCACAATACAATGATAATAATAATATGGTACTGTCGTACTGATCTGATGATGGAGCCGACAGTTATTAACTGTAGATAACTTTAGGATGGAACATCGTATTATAGCTGTTATTGGATTATAAGAAAAGCCTTGTAATGAACTTTGACCACGATTAGGTTTGAAGATCTGATGATGAGCTGGAAGATAGGCACTGGATATTCCGTGATGGAATATCAGATCATAGTCGATTGCACTTGTGAGAAAGGCGTTGAACTTTGAAGCGTTTTCTTATGTTCTTTAAGGCGAGGAGTAACCGCAACTAGCGCCACTCTTTTTTAAATAAATTTTCCAATGATACAAAGATCTCATTAAAAGAGTAATCGGTTCAAACTTTAAGTAAATAGTTAAACTAATTTATTATTGTAATATATAATAGTTAAACTAATATTATATATTATATCTCGTAAGTAATAACTAAAACGGCCGTTTTAGTTATTACTTACGAGAGTAAATACAGTATAGGATTTGGAGATGTATTTAAATGCCAATAAATTAGTTTAACTATTTACTTAAAGTTTGAACCGATTACTTTTTTTAATAAGATCTTTGTGTCATTGTAAAATTTATTTTAAAAAGAGTGGCGCTAGTTGCGGTTACTCCTCGCCTTAAACTATTAATTTATTAAGTACCTACCTACTAGTAGCTGTGCCCGCGACTTCGTTCGCGTGGTTGTCGGAAACACTATCGCGATTATCTTTTGATTGCTCACGTTGGTTTTTTGTTATTATGATTATTAAAAAGGAATAATTCTTTGATACATATTTTTTGAGTAACTTAAACCGTTTAAGCAGCGCACGCAACGAAAGTACTCAAATGTGAATAATTTTCCCCGTTTTTGCAACATTTCTCACTGACGCTTCGCTCCTATTGATCCCAGCGTAATATCATATAGCCTAAAGCCTTCCTATATAAATGGACTATCCAACAAAATAAGATTTTTTCAAATCGGTCCAGTAGTTCCTGAGATTAGCGCGTTTAAACAAACAAACAAACTCTTCAGCTTCATAATATTAGTGTAGATAAACTTGCCCTAAAATAATACTTATCTAATTGTTGCTGTGATGACATAGTAAGGGATATAGTCTAGTCTATAAGGTTATTACTTTTAATGGCTACATTGTGTTTCGAACTGAACGAATGCTAAATCATGCGCAACTTGGCCTTGAGGTAGTTCGCATCGGTCGCACTGAAGCGATTCGTTAGTGCAGACGTAACGATGTTTCCTTGTATGTGCTCAAATCTGTTCAGGCCGAACTGACGTCAGTTCTATCTGCGCCCTCGTCACTTTGAAAATGAAAAATGAAAATGAAAAATCTTTTATTTCCAAATAGGTTAGTAACTAACACTTTCAGAATTGTCCTACATGATGACCTACCACCGGTTCGGGGACTAACCCGGCGAGAAGAACCGGCGTAAGAAACTCGCTCGGGGCCACCTTTTAGCAAAAAGATGGGAAAATTGTTCTTTTAAAAAAAATATATATAACAATGTTATAACTTAACATAAATTACAATTTACAAAAGTATACTTTATAAAATAGAAGTAGCCTCGAAAGTGGCCACCTTATTCCCAGGGTGTGCTATCATTAACAAAATCATTAATCTTATAATAAGCTTTAGCACACAAACGTTCTTTAACTACTTTTTTAAATTTATTCATGGAAAAATTTTGAACGTTTTCTGGGATCTTATTGTATAGGCGTATACATTGACCTTTAAAAGATTTGCTTACTTTGCTAAGTCTGATCATAGGTATATCTAACTTGTGTTTATTTCTTGTATTTCTACAGTGATTGTCGCTTTTCGTTTTAAAATTATTTAAGTTCTTTCTGACATACAGTATATTATCCAAAATGTATTGAGAGGCGACGGTCAATATTCCTATTTCCTTAAACTTTTCTCTCAGAGATTCAAAGGACGACATCTTGTAAATGGAACGTATAGCTCGCTTCTGCAGCACAAATATTGTATTGATGTCAGCTGCATTTCCCCATAAAAGGATGCCGTAAGACATTCGACTGTGAAAATAACTAAAATATACTAGTCGCGCCGTGTCCTCATCAGAAATTTCTCTAATTTTTCTGACGGCATATGCTGCAGAACTGAGCTTATCTGCCAGTTTGGCAATGTGTGGACCCCACTGTAATTTGCAATCTAATGTTATACCTAGAAACACAGTGGTGTCCACTAAGTTCATTTTCTCATCATTTAATAGTATATTGGTTTGTACTTGCCTAACATTGGGCAAGCTAAACTTCAAACATTTTGTTTTATTAGAATTTAAAAGTAAGTTATTAACATTAAACCAATGTACTATTTTTAAGAGAGCACTATTTACCTCGTCGTAATTTGATTGCTGTCGCTTCACATTAAAAATTAGTGAAGTGTCATCGGCAAAAAGTACTATCTCATGTTTTTCCTTAACTAAGTAAGGCAAGTCATTTATGTAGATGAGAAAAAGAAAGGGGCCTAAAATGGATCCCTGGGGGACCCCTAATTCTATTTTGGTCCCTGTGGACCTTTTTCCATTTACCTCCACCTTTTGAATCCTATTTTTAAGGTAAGAATTCAAAAGGCTGAGTGACGAGTCTCTTATGCCATAGTGATGTAATTTCCTGATCAATGTAGCATGATCCACACAATCAAAGGCCTTGGAGAGGTCGCAAAATACACCTAATGCATCCTGCGATCCCTCCCAAGCATCAAAAACACTACAAAGAAGACCTATACCAGCATCCGTTGTTGATCGACCCTTAGTAAAACCGTATTGATTATTATGTAATAAATTGTTTAAATTAAAGTGTAATAACAACTGTTTTAAGATAATTTTTTCAAATATTTTACTAAAAGTCGGTAGAATCGATATAGGTCTGTAATTAGACGGATCAGATTTATTTCCCGCTTTAAACAGGGGTATAACTTTGCTGTGCTTCATTAAGTCAGGAAAAACACCACTTTTTATACAATCATTGAAAATCATGGCTAGATAAGGAGCTACAATGTCAATTATTGATTTCATAATTCTTGTAGACATGCCCCAGAGATCAGCAGTGTTTTTAATATTCAACATCTTAAACGCGGTTATAATGTCTCTGGAATCTATTTCTTTAAATTTAAAATTGACATCACATTCCTTTACATTATCTCTGAGTAGTTTTTCAGCTGCTATAGGTGAAGAATTTAAATGTTTTGTAGTTGAAACCGGAATGTCAGCAAAAAACTTTTCGAAAACCGTCGCAACTTCTAGTTCATTCGTAATCTTTTTATTTTCATGAAAAAGTTCAAAATCTGAGTTGCGACAGGTGACGTTTCCAGTCTCACCAGCAATTACCTTCCATGTAGTTTTAATTTTATTTTTGGAATTTTTAATTTTATTCTTTACATAAATAGCTTTAGCAACTTTACATACTTTTTTAAAAGTTTTTGAATAATTTTTTACATATGTTTTAAATGTTTCACTGTTATTAATATGTTTTTCATCATACAATTCATATAATCGTTGCCTACTTATTTTAATTCCTTCTGTTGCCCATTCAATAAAGCTCCTTTTCTTATTATTAGTTTTAACAGTTTTAGAAGTAAATACTGAGTTGAATTGGGTCTTTATTATCTTAAATAATTTATTAAATGCTTCATCTGAGTTATTTGACCCATCCCATAATTGAATACTTGAGCTTAATTTACTTCTAAATTTCTCAATACGTTTTGTATTCACAGGAATAAACACAAGCTTTTCCATAGTGTTACTATCAAATTTAATATTAAAAGAAGCTAACTGTCCATAGTGATCAGAGCTAAGCTTATTAATTATTTCCTTTTTACATGGAGTAACATTAGTAAAAATATTATCAATACAAGTTGCCGTGGTGTCACACACTCTTGTCGGCTCATGAAACAGATTAATAAGACTATAAGATTTTAACAATGATGTGAATCTAATTGTGGTGGAGGAGTTTATGTCTAATAAATTAATATTAAAATCGCCACATACAATTACTTTTTTATTAGATCCACATATTCTTGTTAAAACTTGTTCCATGATTTGTTCAAAGGAATCATATAACCCTAATGGAGGTCTGTATACGCTTACAATAATAAGTTGACTCAACTCTATGCAGGCTACTTCAATTATTCGTTCAGTTGAGAGACTCACAATATCCTTACGTTCCTTAAATCTCAAGTTTTTCTTAATTAATATCAGAGAGCCGCCTCTAATGGCATTTGGTTTTACAAACCAGGTCTCTAAGGAAATAACCAGGTGATCTATATTTTTTATTTATTTATTTATTTATTGACTCACCAACAGAACAACATTTGGTACATTAATAAAATATAAAAACAAAAAGGGCTTAAAGATAAAATTAGTCCTAATGATAGGTGAAGTACAACATGCGTTTGCGACTGTGAATATGAAATATGGGATATATGATGAACTGAAGATGAAGTAACATGGATGATAATAATTAGGATGATAACAAAATAATAGGTTTTCTTCTAACAAACCAAAAAATATATAATTAAGTTAAAGTTACTGTACTTACAAACATTACAAACAAATTATACAGTGGAATCATAGACATATATAAGTAATAAGTAGGTATACATAAATTAAAAACATATGAAAAAAAAATGATTTACAATAAATGATAAACAGTTTCATCTAACTTAGCTGAAAACAACATAACTATAATTTATTTGCTGTTATTGCCTTATTGGCATTGTTTAGTTTAAACTCCAGATCTCCCATAAGTTACAATGTACATGTCAAATGATTAATTTAAGACTAACATACTCTTGTTTTTAACAACCAATGAATTTTGTGGAGATGAAATAAACGTTTATAAATAACTATCCGTAAAAAAATTGCGAAATCGGTCCAGCCGTTGTCGAAGCGCACACTATGTAAGTAATTTTGAAGGTCGTTTTTTTACACTTTGGGTTACATTTTAGGGATTTTAGTAAGGAACGCTGTTATTTTTGTAAATATAATATAGCCTATGTTCAGCGTCATTAGTGTAGCTTTCCAACGGCGAAAGAATTTTTCATATTGGTTCAGTGGTTTCAGAGCCTATTCCATTCAAACAAACAAAAAACAATCAAATGTTTTCTCTTTATATATTAGTATAGATAACCAAAATTGGAAACATTAAAAGATTGATTGATAATGGATATCCTCCCTGGATAATGCTGCTAGAGTAACAATTTTTTTCCTGCATATTCATGGATATTGTTTGTACGTCCCTATTTTTTATTATTTTTAATAAATTAATTATTTAAAGAGATATGAACGTTCAAAAACCTAAAAAAAAATGGCCAGACTCTCCGCTATGTTTAAACATCTAGGAAACACATTTGACTACATTAAAAAACAAAATGAAAAAATAGGAACCTAGCTCATTTCTTTTATTAGCTAATAAAGAAAAAAATATTTAAATCGGTTAACTTTTGGAGGAGGAAATAGGAATCCCCATATATAATTTCAGTCTAAGTTGCAGTTGTCTCTATCGCGCTAGTGCTGGCTAGCTAAGGCACTGCGAGACAGCAATAGATTTTATAAATACTCGTACCTATTTTGGTATTTCCCTCAACCGTGTTGTTTCCTCTTAACTGAAACTGTATTATTGTAAGTCTGAAATTGCATCATCACAATTCATTTCAGAAACTGGAGCGCAAGCCACGACGGCTGTCTTCTAATGGGTGTGCTGAACATAGAGCCCTGCAAGGGCGCCCCGGCCATCGTCTCGCTGCCACACTTCTACCTCGCCTCTGAAGAGTTGCTGGAGTATGTGGACGGCATCAGCCCAGTGCGAGAGAAACATAACAGCTACGTGTATATAGAGACGGTAAGGAGTAATAACGGGAGACTGATTAAAGATTCCATCGCTAATTATCACTTACAAAGTTCGATAACAAAATATTTTTGTTGGGTAGTCCATTTATAGAGGAAGGCTTTAGCCTATATAACATTACGCTGCGACCAATAGGAGCGAAGCGTCAGTGAGAAATGTTGCAAAAACGGGGAGACTTTCGTTGCGTGCGCTGCATAAATGGTTTAAGTCGCTCAAGAACCACGCGAACGAAGTCGCGGGAACATCTAGTTACAAAATATGTTGGTCGTCTACATCTGATGGTTGGTTTAAGAATATTTTAAAATATATCGCACGGCTGTGTGGGCAGGCGCATGCGAACGCCCCGCGCGTCCTACTACACGCCTCGCTCGCGCCGTTGCGATGTAGCCGCAACAATAGCTGAAATGATGATGATGATGATAATGAAGAACAAGTAAAATCGTCTAAGTGCGTGTCGAGCGAAGCGTTAGGAATTTTGCATGGATTTCAGATAAGCATTTAACACGATAGGTGCCAAAATCTATACTAACATTATAAAGCGGAAGAGTTTGTTTGTTTGTTTAAACGCGCTAATCTCAGGAACTACTGGTCCGATTTGAAAATTCTTTTTTTGTTGGATAGTCCATTTATAGGGGAAGGCTTTAGGCTATATAATATTACGCTGCGACCAATAGGAGCGAAGCGTAAGTGAGAAATGTTGCGAAAACGGGGAAAATTATTCATTTTTGGGGACTTTAGTTGCGAGCGCTGCATAAACGGTTTAAGTCGCTCAAAAACCACGAGAACGAAGTCGCGGGCTCAGCTAGTAGTTAATATTTTGGCACCTATCGTGTTAAATGCTTATCTGAAATCCATGCAAAATGTCTACCACTACAATAACCGTTTTGATGGGAAACTGAAGACGGACATACTGAACAACGGAATCCTTAAAACCTTTTTTTTACTGAGTCTTCTCTGGCCGATGGAGAGTAACTTGGAATATTAACCTTTGGTCACCGTTTTAGAAAACCGGTGCCGTGCTAAAGGGTGTCCAGCGACTGCAGTTCAACATCGAGCTCCGACAGATAGCTGGTGTACCACAGCTGGAGGGCGTCAGGACTGGGCTGTTCCCGTTCCTGTGGATTGAAGAGGTGAGAGGAGAGAGAAACCGAAAATCTCTTCACATTGCATTGCAGAAACTGAGTATAAAGGTTTATAGTCAGGGTTCCCCCATACATGGTTTTCACTTGATTAGTATCAAGCTAATTTTTCGTGAGCACCTTCATTTTGATGAGTCGCCCAAGAATTTCTTGGACGGAACTCTTGGTAGCTAACGGAGATAGCAAGAATAAAGTTTGTGGATTTGGTGATTCCAAAATATCTGAAAAAATATTTGTCAATTATTGATCAAAGAGTTCCCTCTTCCCAACTTGTATTGATGGCGAGGTCATCTTAAATTATGAATAACCAGCTGATTTTCTATTCATTACTTAGCTAATATTAATGTAATTCAACAGACATAATTGTCCTACAAATTGCGTGGTACGTTATCCCGTTCCTACGCTCGAAAGATGAGCATTTTTTTAAATTCTTGCTAACTCTGTTACCTACCACAATCGAGAGATCCGTCCAAGAAATTCTTGGGCGACTCATCAAAATGAAGCTTGATACTAATCAAGTGAAAATAATGTATGGGGGTTCCCTGACTATTAAAGGTTACTCGTCCTTCAGCTAAGATCAACCAGCACGCGTAGCATAACCTAAAGCCTGCCTAGAAAGCAATTTTTTGAAGGTTATGCTACTTCGACAGAATTTGTTTTAAGTTGCCACAGTACATTCGCAAAAATGCATCTCTAAAGTTAACTACGCCATCATTTAACATGAGCGAATACTAAAGCATCAGTACATAGTACCAAAATATTTACAGGTTTTGGTACTATGTACTCTACTCTACTACTTTCTCTATTACTCTACTACTTTCCTACAAAAAATGCTTTTTCCCTTTACCACGAAAGCTTAGGCCAAGCACTACAACTTGTAAAGCTCGGTGTAAGGAGCGTATTGACCTCTAACTCAACAATTCACTTCAGGGTGCCGAGCTATCTGAAGATCTGATCTCCGAAGTGAAAGCTGCGCAGTCCATGATCGGCTACGCAGGCGCGCTTCGCTGGGTGATACTGTGCTGCGCGATACTGCTGTGCGCGGGCAGCGGCGCGTGCGTGTACCGAAGCGGCGCGTGGCCGAAGCACAACAGCGTCAGCTTCGTCATGCGGAACACTTTTGATGTCAATAAAGGTTGAGACTAATGGTGTGTTTGTATTCGCCCCCACACAACCCCGTCAGTCGCTGTCGCTGCTGCTGCGCAGGGGAAGGGGCGTGTTCGTGTACCGAAGCGGCGCGTTCGTGTTCGTGAAAATACACTTGAAAAGATCCGTGTGTACTAACTACTATGTACTAGAAAAAGATATAGATTTCATTATTTTAGACGGGAAAAAAGGTCAACGATTTTATAGACACTATAGATTTACATAATGAAATAAAACAAACTAATAATAATTTTAATGAAATGTAGTAAACATTTCTATAAAATTAGTTATTGACAGCCGCTTTTTTTCATTGGTTTATTGTCAATAAAAAAAAATGTGTAATATTTATTGTGCCCAATACACAGAATAACTAAAACGGCCACTAGTTATATAGGATTTAAAACTGTAATTAAATGCTTAGTTTAACTATTTACTTAAAGTTTGAACCGATTACTTTTTTTAATAAGATCTTTGTATCGTTGTAAAATTTACTTTAAAAAGAGTGGCGCTAGTTGCGGTAATTCCTCGCCTTAAGCAACAGGATACAATGAAACCAACATCATGTATCAATACATTTATTCAGTATCCGAGAAGGTTCCTCTGCCGCTGGATCCGTCGCTGTCCATCTCCACGTCTTCCTGCTTGGGGGTGAGCTCGCCGACCGCGCGGATACACCGCATGGTGTACTTGTTGAAGTCACAACTGAAATAATTATAATATTATATTCATTTTTCCTCAGACCTCAAAATATTTATTCATACAAGGTCTAAAATAAATGAGTGATAATAGGGTGTGTATGTGCCTCCTATGTAGTCCTATGTAAGGCTGCCATCCGTCCGGGTTTCCCCGGATTTGTCCTAGTTTGGAGGACAGGGGAGCGTCCGGGCGAGGTTTTAGTTGTAGTCCGGGTAAAACCCGGACGGACGAGCACTCCCGTGCCCCCAGATTTTAAACAAGATGTAAGTTAATGAAAAAAGTATTGAAATGTCCGGGGTGAAAGCTCCAAAATCCGGGGAAATTACGCTTCCGGTACTCCTATGTAGAGTATACTGTGAAAGTACCAGCGCTGCAAGACTTACTTTTGACTTTCATGTTTGTATGAGAAATGCCCCAACATCATAAGTTTTCCCATGCAATAATTTAAAAGGTACTCTTTCAGCGCTGGTACTTTCACAGTAAACTCTATGTACGTACACATCCTAAAGCATTATCACTCATTAATATTATACCCTGTAGACAAGTTAAAAGACAACTTAAACTGGTGTCAGTATTAGGCAGTAGAAAGAGTTACTGATCACCATGTTCCCAACACTACGAACAATTAGTATAAAACATTTTTTGTTATATTTAGGTTAACATGAGATTCAAGCAGATCGCCTGATGATTACGGTTCACTTCTCATATCTATAAAGCGGAAGATTTTGTTTGTTTGTTTAAACGCGCTAAGAACTACTGGTCCGATTTAAAAAATCTTTTTTTGTTGGATAGTCAATTTATAGAGGAAGGCTTTAGGCTATATAACATTACGCTGCGACCAATAGGAGCGAAGCGTCAGTGAGAAATGGCCCAAAAACGGGGAAAATTATTCACATTTGGGGACTTTCGTTGCGTGCGCTGCATAAACGGTTTAAGTCACTCAAAAACCACGCGAATGAAGTCGCGGGAACTGCTAATGCTTTAATATCGATGTAACATTGTAAAGCTATGGATCTTCTAACAATAAATAAATAATCTTAGCCACACTGCGGGAGAGGCAGATAGGGTTTATAACATGTTAGTAACTTATATTGTGTTGTGTTATCTCAAGATTTTAGAATCCATGCGCTATTTACTATACACTCCTAATGTCGAGGGCCATTAAAAAATCTTATTTCCACAAGGTCAACTGTGATATAAATTTATCCAACAGCTGTTGTACAGCTGTGTGCTTAGCACGAACAATTGACAACAACGTATTCGATTTAAGTCACATTTCATATTACATTCAAATAGGGATGTTGCCTAGTGTCGAATGTAACACTTTTACAAATTCAATTTTAGAAGATATATTTATTGAGGTTATAGAGATTGAAAAAAATATGAGCAAATAAACCCAATCCCTTAACCGCAAAACGATTTGTTTCGTCGCAATATGTCGCCGCCATACCTTTTAAATGACAAATATACAGTGTGATTCACGGTTCATATATTAAGCCGAATATAGTGTGAAGAGAATGAGGCGTAGAGCATTTTTTGTTTTGGCACCTCATATAAATTACTTACCATAACGCGACAAATCGCGATTAAAGATCTCCATAAAAGTCACAAAACAAATGAGTTTCAACCCTGGTCAGGTGTTAGGTCAACGACCAGTGCGTTCGTGTGTATAGACTAGGAGCCCGCGAGCCCCAGCATAGTTGTAATTTTAGACCTTGGATTTTTTATTGCGTTATGGTAATTTATATTAATAGTAGTTTAAAGCCAAAATAAAAAATGGTCTATGCGTCCTTCTATTTTCAAACTATATTCGGCTTGATATATGAACCATGAGTTACGCTGTATAATTGTTTTTGTAAGATGTAGAAAAATGTTTTCTAGATTGCTTTTTAATCGTGTTATCCAACGTTATTTCGACAAAAATAAGAAGTATTATGGACACGTCCGTTTGTTGTGAGTACGCTCCTTAATAGGAAACACCAAGGGCTAGAGAAATGCATAAATAAACTAAATTAAAAATTTAAAAACTCCCGACTTAGCGTGTAACATTCCTATCATATACAATTTAAATATATTATATCTAGCAATATCCCGCGAAACAATTATAACCACAACCTGCAAGCAGATGAGTGAGTGTACGCATAGGCATGCGTTTGATGCACCTCCCTCCTCCCACACTGCTTATGCGTACACTCGCAAGCAAAAAACATGAAAACACCACCACCACACAAGCAATAATGTTAACACGATCGTGCAAAGTCCCACCACCATGCAGGTTGCAAAACTCGACGCGCGTTTCGCTCCGACTCCGGAGCATCCTCAGGATGTTGACGATGATGCCGCCCGCCAAAACACCGCCTTATATTCCCTACCAACTAGTACCCCCACCAAACAAGTTAATAAGAGGTGACGAAGTAAGGTTAGTTTGGTCATTCAACAATGCAATTCTATTGTTGTTCTTTACTTTAATTATTTCTAACTGTTCCAACACCTGAGTAACGCCTGAATCCATTAACTATTCCTATCACACCTAACAAACGACCTGATGGCCTTGAAGACCTTAGCCGATTTCCACCAAACATAGCTAACAACACTCTCGACTGATACACCTTTCAGAAACAAATTAGAAAACCCATAGCTTTGCAATGTAACATAGATATTATAGCATAAGAGAAGTGAATAGATCAGGCGATCTGCTTCAAACTCATGTTCTATAAAGAAACATAATTTTTTTTTGCTAAATGTTCGTATAGTACGTCCGAGATAAATGTAACCTAAACGTAAACAAACCAAAAACACCGAAATGTTCACATATTCACTTATTGTGCACACTTATCAATAATTTCACCGGAATGTTAAAGCATTACATTTCATTATCCTGTACATTTCATAACAACTAAACAATAATCAATATGTTTAAACATCAAATGACAATCTTACACTAAAAAAATCGCCATTTTGACACTGCCGACTGTAGAATATAAGCCTATAGTCTATGGATTCATAGCCAACAAAAATCATTGTATTAATATTGGCCAATTGGCATCAATGACTAGTCTATGGTTGTGTCATAGACGGGTTTGTTTACATTTGGGTTCAATTTATCTCGGACGTACTATAGGTATACAATAACACTATAGTGTTGAACACTCTCGACTTATATACCTTATAAACAAAAAAACCGCATTAAAATCGGATCATCAGCTTGGGAGCTACGATGCCACAGACAGACACATAGACAGACACATCAAACTTATAACACCCCGTCGTTTTTGCGTATGGGGTTAAAAACGTATTCCCGTTAAAAATTTGGCTAACGGCGTTTCACCAAGCAATGTTAAAGTTAATCCTTCGTTAAACATCATGTTGTTTCTCTCGTAATTCCTGTCAATGAATGAGAAGGCATGGTATTTTAACAAGCCGTTAACACTAACATGCCTTGGTGAAATCGGGATCTTCTTATTTGAAATTTACGAAAACCTCATTATAAATTGTTGGTGCTAAGCTCACAGATTAATCAAACGTCCTTTTTATCAATCTCTGGTTTATCTAACACTTGACCTTATCAGATACGGGAGATGAATCGCTCATGCCTTATGTAATTCCGTAAGTAAATCATATTTAGGTACTTTTTTTACGGTTTTTCCACTATAATAATAATAGCTCCCCTCACCGATTTCAGTGTCGGTAGCCGATTTCATTAAAACCAGCTACGCAGGAGTAATTTTTTACTGCCCAAGTGTGTGTTTTTTACTTTTTACATGCCCATCCGACGCATGGATCATCTTTCTTGTCAGACAATCAGGTGATCAGCCTGCATTGTCCTAACCAAACTTGAAAACAATATTTTTGTTGTTCCAACGCGGAAATCGAACCCACGACCTCCGGGTCGAGAACTAAGTTCATAACCACTAGACCACGGAGGCGACAAATTAAAAAGTTGCTAGTTATGTGTTAAAATAGGTGCAGCCGTTTGTGCGTGAAGGCGTAGCAAACATACAAACACATACTTTTATTTATAATTAGACTAGATGCTAACGATAAAATAAAATCCCACTGAAACAAAACTTATGTTAATGAAGCCTGTTAAGTGCTACCATACCAAATTCCTTCAAAATCCGTTCAATAGTTTTTGGTTTAAAGAGTACTTTGCTGTGATAACAAAACCTTTTTTTTTTTTTTTTTCGCAAGGGAAATGCGTTACGCATCCTCTCGGGAGGGTCCCCGAGGGGTATGTGGGGCTCGCTACGGCCGGTTTACCCACTAAAACCACTTGCGGATTGCCATCAGCCGTTATGTCGGGTGAATGCCCTGGATCTCTCACAGGCCACTCCTCCCTCGACCGGCCGGTTCACCTCTATAGGGACCGGACTTCCATCAAATTGAGAGAGCGCTCAACTACTGATTTTATAAATTCGAAACATACATACAAACTTTCGCATTTTATAATATCAGTAGTAGTTAGGATATTAACGCTCGGTTTCTGAAAGGTTCATAAAATCGTCGATCAGCTAACATTTGAGTTGACAAGCCATTCTGATCGCTCATTGGTGAACACAGTGAGCGAAGTTGGTGCGAGTGGTGTTCACCAATGAGCGATCAGAATGGTTTGTTAACTCAAATGTTAGTTGATCAATGATTTGATCAGCCTTTCTGAAATCGGGGGTTTTTGCTAATACGTGATGTATTTTTCCCTACAATATCAAGTAGAAAATGTAAATAATAATATTGGAACATGTTGATTCAGGCTTCACTAGCACACAATGAAATTTACAATTAAGCATGTTTTATGCTAAATTAAATATTTGATCAAATTTATTAAATAGCAATTATGATGAATTCATTTAATTATTTAAATGTACATTTATTTATATATCACTTTTATGTACATATATGTGACGACCTCCGTAGCGCAGTTGGTTGAGCGCGTTGGCGCTCGAACGAAGGGTCGCGGGTTGGAATCCCGCCAAGGGAACAAAAGTTTTCAATGTTCCTGGGTCACGGATGTGTATTAAATTTGTGTATAATATAATAAAAATCTTAAATATGTGTATATTATAAAAGTATTAAATATATTTACGGGGCCAGTTTGACGTGGTGTGAAGCGTCTATAGATATTATTATTATTATGTTAGCCTCGTCAGTCCCCTGGCAGTCAAATTCAAAAAATATATATCTCACAATCTACTTAAAAAAGTGACTGGCCCGATTTGGAACAATATAATCATTAGATTAGACATCATATGCACAAGAATTTGTTATAATTTATTAATTATTATAGTAAACAAAATATCCTCAAAGATTACCCAACTTTTGTTGAATCACACATATGTATAGTATCTATTTTTATTATCTTTATTTTTACTTTTTAAAAAAGAAAAAAATATAGTAGGTATGTAACATTAATAAAGTTGTTCACTTTTAAAAGTAAAACGAAACGTTGTTTTATCTGTCAAATAGGATCTCAAGATGAGGTTGGGTTTGATACTTCCTTATGGGCCTTAACCCTTAACAGGCCGGGTGTGGTCATTATGACCTACTGATATAAGATTATTGGAAGAGTATGACACTTCATACTCTTCCAATAATCGACGGCCCTATCTATAGTACTGTGTATTTTTATTTATTTGTCATTCAGATATTAACATAAAAATATTATACCTGCAATACATGCATGATGCAACAACGGTGTGCAACAGTGACCGCACCCGGCCTGTTAACTATACTAATATTATAAAGTGGAAGAGTTTGTTTGTTTGTTTAAACGCGCTAATCTCAGAAACTACTGGTTCGATTAGAAAAAATCTTTTTTTGTTGGATAGTACATTTTAGAGGAAGGCTTTAGGCTATATAACATTACGCTGCGACCAATAGGAGCAAAGCGTCAGTGAGAAATGTTGCAAAAACGGGGAGACTTTCGTTGCGTGCGCTGCATAAACGGTTTAAGAGGAAATACTACGAATTTTTTTCCATACAAAAATAGGGGTCTAGGGGATTTCTATTTCCCCCCTGGGTAACACCTCTAGAGTAACAATTTTTTTCCTGAATATTTATGGATATTGTTTGTACGTCCTTTTTTCCTTTTTTTAATAAATTAATTATTTAGATATGGACGTTTAAAAACCTAAAAAAAATGGCCAGACTCTCCACTATGATTAAATATCTAGGAAACAGATTTGACTACAATAAACAAGAAAATCAAAAAATAGGAACCTTTAGAATTCTTTTTTTAGCTATTACAGAAAAAAATATTTAAATCGGTTAAGTTTTGGAGGAGGAAACAGGAATCCCCGATACAGGAAATACAGGAAACGTCGATTTTTGGTACTTTTAATAGGTAATTTCAGTCCAAGTTGCAGTTGTCTCTATCGCGCTAGTGCTGGCTAGCTAAGGCACTGCGAGACAGCAATAGATTTAATAAATACCTATTTTGTGTTTCTCTCAACCTTGGTGTTTCCTTTTAAGTCGCTCAATAAACCAAGCGAAGGAACGTGGGCACAGCTAGTGTTACAAATAAAACACCCGGCCCGTTGAGGGTTAAACACTTACATTTTCCCAATCTGCGAGTACTTCACAGTTAACACTTTCTCCAGCGCCAGAAGAATGCTCGCCGGAATCTTCTTCCTGCCCGTCACGAGGCACTTCACCCACAGCAGCAGATGCTCCAAGTGCCTGCTGTCTTCCATGAGACGGGCGATGGAGGTCAGCAGACGGTGGGAATAGTCTTCTTCTAGATTGGCGACGGTGAGTTCGACTGGAATAAATGATCAAACATTAGATTTTGATGTTGTGTGTTTGATGGAAAGATTTTTTTTTATTGTTAATTTCTCATCTTTATTGTACCCATTGAATGTTAAAAGTAGAGTGTTGTTTGTGATGTATGAACTAAATGACGAACATTATTAAGTAATTCACGTAAGTCATTAATCACTTTTACTGTATTTACCCAATATTTGAGAATGTCGTTTGTGATGTATGAACTAATTAAGAAATATTTTTCGTTTTTTTTATTCATACTAAATGTTTACGCCTATCAGTGAAAACCTATTATCGGCTTTCTGTATGTTATACTCTATTTTTGTTATAAATAAGCTGTTGGTTTTTCATTCATTTGGGCATGTAAAAAGTCGGTGATGCGCCAGTCGTGTCGGTTTACCGTCCCACTGGGTTATGACAGTAAAGGAAGAGAGATTGTATTTGTGTATTGCGCACACACTTGGCACTATAAAATAACTCCTGCGTAGCTGGCCTGGTTTCAATGAAATCGGCTGTCGACACCAAAATCGGTGAGGAGAGCTATTATTAATAGCGACTACTAGCGACGAGATACTCACTGTCTACCGGAGGGACGGCCTCCACGCAGGCCCGCACTAGCTCGTGGTCGTTCAGCTGCAGGGCTCCAGCCAGGGCTGCGCCCCACTGCCCGGAGCGCAGCCGGGACTTGACTGAGGCGGGAGTGCTGCCGCTCTCTAGACGGTATGGCCTGAGGACAGAGAATAGGCATGACGAAAGATTTTAAAATCAACTTTTATAAAGTGGATACACATTTTCTAAATATGAAAAAACCTTTATTTCGGTAAAAAAAACTAATGAATATCGAAAATTATAGCCATTTTTCTAATATATTTTCAATAGTGCGCCAAAACAGTCTCAAAAACTAATGAATATCGAAGATTATAGCCATTTTTCTAATATATTTTCAATAGTGCGCCAAAACAGATCGAAGTGTCATGGCGTCGAGTGTGACGTCACGCCTAGGTAAAAGTCAGATGCTTAAGTAAACCATAGATTCATTCAGAACATTCAATCGTCGCTTTACATTCACAACCCGTATCTATAAAACTACAACTTTTCAGTAGAGTCAAAAAACTTAATAATTTTTTGATTTTATTATGACATGGATTTTGTTTTAAACGAGGTTCAGTTATGTACAGTAGAGATGAAACGGATAGTAGTTTGGCCGGATACCGGATACCGGATATTCGGTAAGCTACTAGGCCGGAGCGCCGGATATCCGACTGCCGGATATTCGGCCCTTTATTTTTGACGCGATCAGTATGATTTGAATATTGGCGCGGTGAACGATATCGGAAATATTCAGGCGCATTCGGGTCGCACGTTACCGGAGATCGGGTCGACTCGGGGGCGTTCGAGTGTTATCGCGTAAATTTGGTATTTATTCATCACAATTTGCCACTTTAAAATTTTACTATCCGGCATCCGGCCGGATACTATATTACTATCCGGTATCCAGCCGGATAGTGAAAACAAGGCCGGATAGGCCGGATACCGGATAGTTACCGGATATCCGTTTCATCTCTAATGTACTACAGTATACATCCAAAATCTATGTCATAATAAAAATCTAAAATTATTCTGTTTCTTTAAGTCTACTGGAAAGTTGTAGTTTTTTAGATACGAGGTTTAGAAGGTAAAGCGAATATATGGTAAATGTATGTGTGGAATACAGACCAGGGTTTGACTGATTCAAGATACTATAGCTATTTATCGCTTACGATGTTTGAAAACAAAATGTATGGGATTTAACATAAGCTTCGCTAAGTGAGGAGCGACTTCGTATGTCACTAAGCGATTTAAATGTCAAATGCCATACATTTTGTTTTCGAATCAGGGCCCTGAGTTGTGTAATATTACTGTAGTATAAGATTTATCTCTTAAATAAGCTGCATAGTTTACCTGAAGCTACCGTCCACTCCGTTCTGACTATATACAAGCAGACCCTCCGTAGCCGCGACAGCAAAACTCTCTCCAGTCGGCGAAAACCGCACGCAATGGACGCGCACCTATATCACATAGAGGATAACGTTACACAAGTCTTGATTTGATTGTAGTTATGAATATTTACATAATTGTTCCTTTATATATAAATATATTTTCATAAAAAAATACCACCCACACGTACTTTTTATTAATAACGGAGCCAGACTGACGCGATTTTATGCAATCATAGATATTATTAGCCGACAGAGTGCACCCTCCAGCACGCACGCACGCACGCACGAACACATACACGCACGCTCGCACACACACACACACACACTGAATCGCGCTCACACGCCCGCACCAACACTCGCACGCTCGCACGCTAACACGCATGCTTGCACACACGCACACTCACACATACGCACGCAGAAGTCGCGCTCACACGGTCGCACGCCATCGCGCATGCCCGCAAACACGCACGCTCGCACACACACACGATCGCACGCACGCAGACACGATTTCAATGAACAATTCTCACCTCCGGTGACCAAAACTGTTTCAAGAGCCAAGATGTAAACCACTATATTATATTATACTAGATGTGCCCTGCGACTTTGTTCGCGTGGTTTTTGAGTGACTTAAACAGTTTATGCAGCGCACGCAACGAAAGTCCCCAAATGCGAATAATTTTCCCCGTTTTTGCAACATTTACACGCTCGCTCACTGACGCTTCGCTCCTGTTGGTCGCAGCGTAATGTTATATAGCCTAAAGCCTTCCTCTATAAATGGAGTATCCAACAAAAAAAGAATTTTTCAAATCGGACCAGTAGATCCTGAGATTAGCGCGTTTAAACAAACAAACAAACTCTTCCGCTTTATAATATTAGTATAGATTATATATTATATATATAATATATTTCCAAAATGAGGAAAGGTATATCGTATATCAAAGTTATAGTGACTGTTCTTTTTACATACATATGAACAAATCTCACCTCCGGCTTAACGTTCCTATCCGCCATATCGCCCGCCTTGACGCCCGGCAGCCGTATGTTGACGTTACCGCCCTCCAGGTCTCCCCTCTCCTCGACTAGCGCCATGTTGCCGAACTCCGTGAGGAACCGCCGGTTTATGTAGTCCTGGAATTATAATAATACATTTACAGGTCGCGGGTTCGAATCCCGCCGAGGGAACAAAAAGTTTTCAATGTTCCTGGGTCATGGATGTGTATTAAATTTGTGTATAATATAATTAAAAAAATCTTAAATATGTGTATAGTATAAAAGTATTAAATATATTTCCGTTGTCTGGTACCTGTAACACAAGTTCTTCGGATACTTAGCACAGGGCCAGATTGACGTGGAGTGAAGCGTCCATAGATATTATATTATATTATATTTATTTTATTAATAACTACTAGCTGACCCGTGCTCACTTCGTTAAGACCCGCAACGCGGAGCCCGCAACGCGGAACCCGCAACGCGGAACCCGCAACGCGGAAATCGCAACGCTATATAGATGTATAGATGTATAGATTACTCCTACTAACATAAGCTACCGGCCGGTGAATGCTCCCGTCACAGTCGGTCCAGCCGATTCGGAGATCATTAGTTTGACGATGATGATGATGATGAAAAGAAGCCTAAGTTTATCTTATAAGGATTAACTTAGGCTTATAGGAAAAACTTAGGCTTCTTTTTTAGCTATCTACCAGTGAAGGTCTCGTCAAAATCGGTCAAAATGGATGATGAATCTCTTTCTACGTCCACTATGCCTTTCAACTTCCGTTCTTCTGACCCGATCACACTTTTCGTAACGATATCTATTGCGATTTTATAAAAACGATAAATGGATGATGAATCTCTTTTTTATGTCCACTATGCTTCTCAACTTCCGTTCTACTCGCCCGATCACACTTTTTGTAACGATATCGTCACAATTCACCAGGTTACTCCCCGATTCAAATTTTAACAGTTTACTTTAAAAACCTTCATCGTTTTATTTGGTCAAGAGGTACAGTTTTCGCGAGTTTTTTAAAGAGCATCCACTCACGTTAACCGCGTCCAGCGATCTGTTCTGCGTGATGACGTACTTCCGGATGAGCACCGCCTCGCTGACACTGTACAGGCACACGTGCTTCGAGTTGCCGGCGCCGAGCACGCAGCTGCCGTCTGCCGAATAGCAGATGGAGGTGAAGGCTCTGAAATTAAAATAATTGAAGAAATTAATGGTTGAAGGATAGGTGATAGATAGGGGATATATATTATATATTTTTTATATATTGTTCTACTTCTTTTGTTTAATTTTAAGTGGGGGTAGGGCATAGAGTATAATAATATAAATAGATATAGAGAGTACGCTCTCAGGTTTTTTTGACTACTACTAATGTCATTTGATAGCTACATAGCGCCATCTGATATCATCTCCCGCAAACTTTTGGTATGTATTATGTATAGCTATATATACATACCAGTTTATTTGCAGTATAGTTTCAGCTTATATTTTACTTGTATTCAAGTTGATAAAGTTTGGCTTTGTTAAATAATTTACATATTTATATTCATTATTACATAATAAATACCTATTCATTTAACAAATCATAGCCAAACTTTATCAACTTCTATACAGTAAAGTTTAATACTTTACAGAAACCTTGAATTTCACAATAAATGGATAGGTAGGTCCATAATAAAACCATTTTTATTTTACAGTTTATTTATTTATTCACAGGTTATACACTTACATTATTGAACATAGAATGTATTATGTACTTACTACACAAATCACAAGCGTCTATAACGCAAACAAATAGCACAAACGTAGCGTCCTGGTCGCAAAAAAACGATTGCACTGAAATAGTGGAGGAACTAAAAGCTCAACTCACACAATATCTTCTGGAAATACGCACTTCACACAAAGAACAGCACAAATAATAAGGAACAAAACTACAAACGCAAGGAGCAGTCGCCATATTTGCTAAGCAATTTGACCAAGTACCTATCAATCACTTCACTGTGTTGCTATAGTAATTATTACTTAAAGTTGTAAGGTATTCAAAATTTTAAATTTATTAATTATAAAACGAGTTCAGTAAAATAATTAGATACTGAAATAAATATTTTAAATAAATAAATTTCAGAAATAAATTATTGTATAAAATTATCGACTGTGCTACCATCTGTGACACTTTACAGTAACTAGTTGTTTTGGAAAATGATTACAGATGTCGCATTTTGAGTAAAAAAATCACAGAATTTGTCATTGTATGGAAGTGTCCGACCTCTGGGGTAGGGTATCACGGAAGACCAGGGACGGCGGTTTACACTATTCACGCATTTAAGATTTTTATTATACTATAAACAAATTTAATACACATCCATGACCGAGGAACATTGAAAGCTTTTCGTTCAATCTGGGAGATTGGAACCCGCGACCTCCTGTTCGAGCACCAACGCGCTGCCCTTTTGTCCCCGTTTTTCATCCCCCCACTTACTCTATTTAGGTATTTAAGCCTGATATCATACTAAAGAAGCCAGTACAAAACATACTTCGATCGCTTACTAGTCCGGTTCAAGAATAGCATCACTTTGTCTATGCCACCATCACTTGACTAAACCATAGACAACTCACTTGGTCTTCAGCATCTTCTCAGGCGTAATCAGGTCAGCATCCGCCCGCCCAGCACCAAGGTCGTTCCGCCCCTCGATGCTGCCCGTCTGCTCGCAGCCGCCCACGGTGAAGAATGTGATATTGCCATCAAGAGTGGATACTGCTATCTGGAATGAAAGACTGATATCAGGATCAGCAGGCTTACTCCCGACACAATCGAATCAGTTCAATCGTTTAGTATTTTATTAGGTGGATTAAAACTTTGAAACTAACCAGGATAAAGAAAATCGTTAGATCGTAACTTTTTGCACTCCCGACCATTTCAATCGACTGAGAATCAAAATAAATGTAAATTTATTGGGAAGTACGCGGCTCGATAGAATCTGAACCAAAATTGAATGAGTTTGGAGAGTAAGGCCCTTAGGTCACAATTGTACGCGCCACCACGCCTAAACCACTTGTACCGGTAATAGTTATTATATATTGTAACTAAGGCCCGTATAAATAAAACAATCTCAAACCCAACCTCACCTTGAGAGCCTATTTGACAGATAAAACAACGTTTCGTTTCACTTTTAAAAGTGAACAACTTTATTAATGTTACATAGTACTTTAATTTATTTTCTTTTTATACCGTTATATTCATATTATAGATTACAGGAAACAATAAAATAAGCATAATATATATTTTTATAATCTTTATTTTTACGTTTTAAGAAAGAAAAAAAAAGTATTTAACATGAGTAAAATTCTTCATTTTTAAAAGTGAAACGAAACGTTTTTTTATCCGTCAAATAGGTTCTCAAGGTGAGGTTGGGTTTGAGATTGTTTTATTTATACGGGCCTAAATGTAAATGTAAGACTGGAACTACGATCTATATCTAATCTTCTTCTTAACATATTCTTAACTTTAATTCCTCTTTTATTGTAAAATCCATTTCCCTATGGAATTCTTTACCTATCCATATAAGGCAGGCTGAAACTATACATCGCTTTAAAACTCTTATAAAAAATCATTATCTTATTGTGTCAACCCTTAACTTATGTAACTTACACATAGAATTATAAATTGAAATATCATGTAGGTTCATCTATTGTGTATTATACATGTAAAAAGAGCAGTCACTATAACTTTGGATTATGATTAAAGGACCTTTTCTCATTCTAGAAATGATTTATTTTTTGAAAAAAAATTTTTTTTAAATTTATTATTTTGTTCTGCATTAAACTCTTAAATTTTATAATTTTTGCCCTAGTACGTAATGAACGTCTTACACGTGCTATTGACCTCTCAGCGTAATCAGCTGATCGCTGTGTTGTGCACGTTGTACATTGCCTATTGAAATTTTTTAAATTTTTAAAACAGTGGATGTGAAGCAAATGACTAGTACCAATGGATGTATCTTTTGCCTGGTTATTACCCCGCGAAGTTATAGTGACTACTCTTTTTACACCCTGTATTTAGTATATTGCATGTATTTATGTATTATTTTAAATATACTTTTGCGCAACTCCCATTCTCTAGCGTTTTTCTCCAACACCATAAGGTTGTCTGGAAGAAATTGCTATATCTAGTAATAAGGCCACCTTTGTGTGCATGTCTGATTTTTTGTAATTTATATTTTTTGTCTCTTTGGTAACCTGTTGTGTGCACAATAAAGTATATTTGTATTGTATTGTAAGTAGGTATGTAGGTATTGTAGGTATAAATCCAGTCTTGCTCTAACGCTCGTGTTTCATTTACGTTTCCCGTGTCTCCCGTCTCGAAAACATGACACCACCACAAAGTAGATATATAACAGGGACACGACCTAGAAGTACAAAATGTTATCACCCTAATACTGGCAATGCGACTGGCAAAGGGTGAAGTCCTTAGAAATTCCGGAAACCGCCATCTAGCGCCACTATTGGAAAATACTAATTATTAATTTCGTTTCGTATCTTCTTCTTAATTAAGGAGTTGAATTTAGCTGTGATGTTATGCTTAAAAATATGCATATCTTTATTTTAATGTCATTGAATTTAGCTGTGATGTTATGCTTAAAAATATGCATATCTTTATTTTAATGTCAATATTTGTACTTAATTCGGCATATTTACATTTTATAATTTACAAACGTTAATAGTAGTGACATCTATTGATTTTTTTTTTGTATTAAAGATAGATTGTATGGGATGGTAGGCCATGACACCACTGACAGATTAGCTCACCTGCTCGCCGTCCGGTCGGAACGCGACCTGCAGCGCGTCGGACGTCAGCTGTATAGTCTCGCAGTCGGAACTGGCCTCGACACACTCCCACAGTCGGACCGTCTTGTCCCACGACGCGGACGCCAGGCGGGAGCTGGACACGGCAGGACTGAAGGCCAGGCTGGACACCGGCGCCGTGTGCCCGGACAGGACCTAAAAGGCAATGAAAAATCTTTTATTTCCAAATAGGTTAGATACTAACACTTTCAGAATTATTGTCCTACATGATGACCTACCACCGGTTCCGGGACAAACCCAGCGAGAAGAACAGGAGTAACTCGCGCGAGGCCACCTTTTAGCAAAAATATGGGAAAAACATTCTTTGAAAAAAAAATATAAATATAAGTAACTCGCGGCGCACAGCGCGTCCAGGGCCGCGCATCCAAACTGGACGAGACTGGGTGACGTCACGTGTCGGATTATAGAGCGTCACGCACCGGATTGACATACCTCGAGTAGTCTCCCGAATTTGGCGGACCACACGTATATATCGAACACGTCCGTCCCCCCCGCGGCGCACAGCTCGCTGCTCGCGTCCAGCGCCGCGCATCCAAACTGGACGAGACTGGGTGACGTCACGTGTCGGATTATAGAGCCGAGGTATGTCAATCCGGTCACGCACCGGATTGACATACCTCGAGTAGTCTCCCGAATTTGGCGGACCACACGTATATATCGAACACGTCCGTCCCCCCCGCGGCGCACAGCTCGCTGCTCGCGTCCAGCGCCGCGCATCCAAACTGGACGAGACTGGGTGACGTCACGTGTCGGATTATAGAGCGTCACGCGCCGGATTGACATACCTCGAGCAGTCTCCCGAATTTGGCGGACCACACGTATATATCGAACACGTCCGTCCCCCCCGCGGCGCACAGCTCGCTGCTCGCGTCCAGCGCCGCGCATCCAAACTGGACGAGACTGGGTGACGTCACGTGTCGGATTATAGAGCGTCACGCGCCGGATTGACATACCTCGAGTAGTCTCCCGAATTTGGCGGACCACACGTATATATCGAACACGTCCGTCCCCCCCGCGGCGCACAGCTCGCTGCTCGCGTCCAGCGCCGCGCATCCAAACTGGACGAGACTGGGTGACGTCACGTGTCGGATTATAGAGCGTCACGCGCCGGATTGACATACCTCGAGCAGTCTCCCGAATTTGGCGGACCACACGTATATATCGAACACGTCCGTCCCCCCCGCGGCGCACAGCTCGCTGCTCGCGTCCAGCGCCGCGCATCCGAACTGGACGAGACTGGGTGACGTCAGCGTGCGGAAGTTCCGGTACCTGGGCATAGACAAGATATTTTGACGTGAAAATTATAAAACAAATAGCAAACCAGGGGGCCTACTCAAGATGCCATCGCTAATTATCGCTTACAAAGTTCGATAACAAAATGTATGGGATTTGACATAAGGTACGCTAAATGACATACCAAATCGCGATCATTTAGCGTAGCTTATGTCAAATCCCATACATTTTGTTATCGAGCTTTGTAAGCGATAATCAGCGATGGCATCTTGAGTGGGCCCCCAGACGTCTGGGTGATGACGGTACAGATGCAATCAGAATCAAATATGGAATGATCGCGATTTGGTATGTCATGTAGCGTACCTTATGTCAAATCCCATACATTTTGTTATCGAACTTTGTAAGCGATAATCAGCGATGGGCATCTTGAGTGGGCCCCCAGACGTCTGGGTGACGGTACAGATGCAATCAGAATCAAATATGGAATATACATACATAAATAGACTGATAAATTAAATTCATCAACTTTTTTTGGCTTCGCCTTAAAGAAATCCCAAAATTAAAAAATTACAGACTAGGATCGGACGCTGTCATCGCAACAATAACATGTCTAGTATACTCGCCTATTAACATCTCTATCCAAAATTCAGTTACACTACATAGTTCGTAGTATGTATCAATTAATAGAAACGTCGAGTTATTTCAACCAACATACAAAAGTTTAATTAATTTCCACATATCCGCCATTTTATATCACCCGCCATTTTGAACTCACCTCGTCAAATCATAACACCGCACAGTGCCATCTAGCGACGCTGACACGAAAAACTTCTTATTTGCACTGAATACTATACTGGTCACCGACGACTTATGTTCGCTAAAGGTCACAAAACAGAAGCCAGAGGTCGTATTCCACACCTTGACCTTTCCGTCGTAACCTCCCGTGACTATGTAGAGGCCGTCGGGAGAGTAGGCGAGGCAGGTCATGTCGAGAGAGTGACCTTGCTGTTTCATGACGTATTGTTCACCTGAAATTATATTAGAGAGTATGTACATACTGTAATGACCACATTTTTTATAAAAGAAACGAGTATGTCTCGGGAAGCCTGTCAAGAAGAAAAAAGAGAAAAAGGGAAGCTAGACGCCTGCTTGCCTTTCTCTGCCGTATCCGTGAGAGAAAGAGATGGCAGGCTGTGAGAAAGGGAAGCTAGACGCCTGCTTGCCTTTCTCTGCCGTATCCCTGAGAGAAAGAGATGGCAGGCCGTGAGAAAGGTAAGCTAGACGCCTGCTTGCCTTTCTCTGCCGTATCCGTGAGAGAAAGAGAAGTCAGCCGAATAGTGGCGTAACGAATTACGTAAAGAAGTCGTTTACCTTCCCAGAAGAAGTTACCACTTTAAGAGTTAACGCAAAGCATATAGTACGTCCCGCTTAATTTTAACTCAAACGTAAACAACCCCGTTTATGACAGAACCACAGACTATTGCGAATATGGATCCATAGACTATAGACTATATTCTACAGTTGGTAGTGTCAAAATGGCGTATATTTACTGTGAAATTTTTTCATTTCATGTTTAAACGTATTATTTATTGTTGTAAAATGTATTGGATAATGAAGTATGATCCTTTAATATTCCGGTAAAAGTGTTAAGTGCTCACAATGAGTGAATATAATGTACAAAATTCGGTATGTCCGGTTTGTTTGCGTTTAGTTAAATTCAACTATCGCATCTAACAAACTACATGATGACCTTGAAAACCTGAACTGATTTCCACCAAACCTAGCCAAGAACAGTCTCGACTGATATATCATTCAAACAAAAAAAAACACATTAAAATCGGATCATTCGTTTGGGAGCTACAATGCCACAGACAGACACATACACATTTACGCAGACACGTCAAATTTATAACACCCCGTCCTTTTTGCGTCGGGAGTTAGAAAACACTTACTCTGCCACTCCCAAACCAGCAGCTGTCCGATATTGGGGCACCCAAACGCTATCCAGTCTCCCTGGTCCGATATGGCGATACTGCTGATGCGGTGCTCCGATATACTGAGCGTGTGTATTAGGTTGACATCAGGCATTTCGTGGAGGAAGAATATACCGTTGGAGAAACCTGAAAAATAAAAAAGAGATTCCCAAAAATATTTTTTGTATACATGTTACCGGCAATCTGTATAATTCGGTGTTATATACAATGTCTAGGCAATGTATTAGTCAGGGTTCCCTCATACATTGTTTTCACTAGTATCAAGCAAATTTTTCTTGAGTAGCTTTATTTTCATAAGATGTCCAATAACTTCTTGGACGGAACTCACGATTGTGGTAGCACACAAACATTATTCTTGCTATCTCTGTTAGCTACCACAAACAAGAGTTCCGTCCAAGAAATTCTTGGGCGACTCATCAAAATGAAGGTACTCACAAAAAATTTGCTTGATAATCAGTGTGTTCCTTTAAGCACTTCTTTTACTCTGAACGCTCAGATCATTCATATGCTAGTGGAACGACTGACAGATGTCAAAATTTAACATTTCCTTTTTATCTCATAAATTCTATTTATATTTTAAATTAACAATAATAACTACATTAAAAAAGAATCTAGAATAAATTTGCTCGATCATCAATCGAATAATTAAAACTGTTGTCACAGTAGGGCTTGTAACTGTACAAATACACTAGTTTTTGTTTCATTGAAAAATACCAAGTAGGTTCATATTAAAAACCTACAAATATTTGAAATTCTATAAAATTTGCAGATGTTGAACTAACGTAATTGGATCATGAATTTCATCAAAATAATTTTATGACTCATATTTTTCTTATATTTATACAAATACACTACATTAATTTGATTGAAAAAAAACGTAGTAATTATGAGTTTACAGACATTTAAAATTTCAGTGTTGTAAAATGACGTCATCGTCATATCTCGGGAACTGCACGAGTCACGACGTATTGTAATATTTTTTTCATTCATATTATTTAATTCCAACAAAATTTATGGAGGGCTAAAAATAAAAATTAGTAAAGATTCTCCATTAATGCTCTTTTTGAAGTTAGCAATGGTGAGTTTGTTACAACCTAAAGCCCCGTATTCATGGTAAACATTTGTTTAGCAACAAAGTTGAATCAACGTGTTGCGGAGTTGCTGTCAACATGTTGCTGGCAACACTGTGTGTTGCAGAGTTGATAACAGCATGTTGACAAGCTCTCGCTCGATGAGCGTAAACATCAGTTTAGCATCAAATGTTGACGTGTGTGGACGTGTTTGCAACAGTTTATAAACATGGCAGTAGTGTGGAGCAATGATAAAATAATGCAATTAATAGAATTATTTCAATCAAAATCATTACTATGGGATTCTTCTTTAAAAGAATACAAAGATAAAAACAAAAAGAACGATGCATTCGATGAAATTTCTCAAGCCCTAAATATATCCAAAAAAGACGTGGAAACTAAAATACATGTACTGCGTACTCAATTTACTAGAGAGAAAAAAAAGTTGTCGGCTATGAAAACTACAGGCAGCGGCGCAATAGAAAAATGCAAATGGATTTATTACGAGCCATTGGAATTTTTGTTATGTGGTGCAACCACTTCAGGTGAAACGGATACTATGAATAAAACAGTAAGTTGTTTTTGTATATAATTTTTACTGTACTATTTATTGTTTGTAAAATTATTTCAATTTACGCTATATTATTTTGCCATGGAACACTTCCCTCTGGACTTATAAAGTAATCGGCAAACTGTTCTCTAATACAAAAAGCTGATTGTGATGCAGGTCTGCCCCATCTTTGCAAATCGGTCATAGGAAGCGAACCTAGTTCCCTTCGCCATGAACCTTCTAATAGGTTACCTTCAGAGTCTTCAAAATCAAAAGTTTGTGGAGGTGTATATATTGATCTGGAAACTGAGTTACGTCTTAAGAAGTTATGTAAATATACACAAGCTATTACCACGAGTTCACAATTGGCTGGTTTTAACGGAATAGGTTTAGTGAATACACGGAACACCACACATAAAATGCCAAAAACATTTTCTATAATCCTCCTAGCTCTTGATAGTCTGTAATTAAATATACGTTTTTTGTTCCCATGTTCATGAATGCCAGGATATGGTTTCATGATGTTCTCCGTTAGCGCGAAAGCACTGTCACCTACAATGATAAATGGCATTTTTGGTCCGCCTTGGGTTATTGGTTCAGGACGTGGCAGTTTAAGTGAGTTTTCTAACAATGCATTATAAAACGGTGTTTTCTGAAATATTCCACTGTCGGATGATCGACCTTTAGCTCCACAATTTGCGTATATAAAGTTATAATTGCCATCTGCAATTGCCAGAAGTACTATGCTGAACTGATTTTTGTAATTGTAGTATTCACTTCCAGAATTATTTGGCGCCACAATCAAAACGTGTTTCCCATCAATGGCTCCAATGCAATGTGGAAAATTCCATCGTATTTCGAATTCGCGACTTATTTGTTTCCATTCCTGCTCCGAACTTGGAACCTACAAAATATAAAAATAATAATAATAAGATGATAATTTACAGGTGGATAAAAACAATGCACATGAAAGTAATATGGAGTTAGAGCCATCTCAATCACCAAGGCCCACATCGAATGTTACAACATCTACATCTTTGAGGAAAAGAAATAAGACAGATGAATTAAGTGAAGTATTTGAGGTTTTGAAAAGTGCGAAAAAAAAGATGGATGAAAAGGAGAAGAAGGATTCATTTGATATTTATGGTGAATATATTGCTGCTGAATTAAGAAGTGTTAAAGATGACCGAGCCGTGACCCAGGCACAGTACCATATTAATAATATCCTGTATGAGTTAAAAATGGGACGATATATTTCTTATGGATATCAAACGGCATCTTCTCATCCATCATCAACACCAAATAATGTCCAGGAAATTGAGAGACAGGAAACCAGTAGACTAGATGCAACACAAGACGAAATAGAAGATTCGGCTATACTAAACTTAGTTAACTATCTCAGTGATGAATCAACACAATAGCATATACTGTCTTTTTGTATTTTTTTTATAATTAAAATACTTCATTACACAAATAGTGTTTTGGTACCTACCTTGACATATCCTGATAGTGAGTTAATTAGTTCTTGACATACATGTGGTATTATTTTACTGATCAATTGTTTTGATACTCTGAATGTATATGAAAGAGAACTGTATGAATCTCCAGTTGCAAGATATCGTAATGTAATAGCCAGCCTCGTTTGAGGTGAAACTGGCTGACGAATATTTGTTTCCCTTTTGACTATTGACGGACCAATGATTTCCAGAAGATGTTCGAAATCTCTTTTCGACATTCTCGTAAAGTTAATAAATGATCCATCTGTCATTCTGAGGTCACTCATCAAATTTTCTCTTTGCAGAAGATAGTTTCGAATCCACCATCTTTTTCTCTTTTTTTTATTAGAAATTCTATACATCAGATACAAAGAACACAACAACACTACTTCCTCGGGCAACATTTTAACGCAGACTGGCGTGTGGACAGCCAATATTGATTTAAACAATGTTTCCAGCAGCATCATCAACAATGTTGATCAACTGTTGCTAAACAAATGTTTACCATGAATACGGGGCTAATAGGCACTCAGCAACTTTATAACTTAACACCCTTAACTTATTGTTTGTTGTTCCAACACGGAAATCGAACCCACGACCCCCGGCTCGAGCACCGACACGCTGAACCACTGAGCCAAAGAGTAAATCTATGACTTACCCGTAACTAATAGCTTGGTGTTTTTGTGGTAAGCGGCAGCAGTCAGCTTGACTTTGTGACTGGCGTTGCGTATAGCATCACCGATGTACCACCGTCCCAGCTTCTTGTACACCAGCTTCTTAACTTCTTCTATCTTTTTATCATCTTCCATTTCTTCTTCGCTTTCCTGAAATATATTATACAGAATGTTCTTCACTGATCGGCTGTTTTGTACCAAACGTTTTATACAGAAGTCACTGTAACTTTGGGATAGGATTATAGGATCTTGACTGATTCTAGAAATGAATTTTTTTCATTATTTATTTTTTGAAAAAAAAAATTATTTTAGTCGCAAGGCTGAACTGTTTGGAACAACGTTCTGCATTAAATTCTTAAATTTTATAATTTTTGCCCTAGTACGTAATGAACGTCTTACGCGTGCTATTGACCTCTCAGCGTAATCAGCTGATCGCTGTGTTGTGCATGTTGTACATTCGTCGTTTCAGCCTTTTAGAGTCCACTGCTGAACATAGGCCTCTCCAACACATTTCCAGTGTGTTCGGTCCATTGCCACCTGCATCCAACGTGACCCGGCAGTTTTCACCAGGTCGTCGGTCCATCTGGTAGGTGGCCGTCCCACACTGCGCTTGCCAGTACGTGGCCTCCACTCTAGGATCTTTTTGCCCCATCGACCGTCCAATCTTCGTGCTATGTGGCCGGCCCATTGCCACTTCAGCTGACTGATCCTACGGGCAATGTCAGCAACCTTAGTTCTTCTACGGATCTCCTCATTTCTGATTCGATCACGTAGAGAAATACCGAGCATTGCCCTCTCCATAGCACGCTGAGCGACATTAAGCCTTTTGAAAAGATCCTTCGTGAAGCACCACGTCTCAGAACCGTAAGTCATCACTGGTAACACACATTGGTTGTATACCTTTGTCTTTAGGCACTGAGGTATTTTAGACGAGAAGACGTTACGTAATTTACCGAACGCTGCCCAGCCGAGCTGGATCCGTCTACTGACCTCTCTCTTAAAGTTGGACCTACCTAATCGGACAGCCTGCCCTAGGTATATGTATTCGTCAACAACTTCAAGAGTAGAGCTCCCAACAGTTAGTGCGGTGGGTGCAACATGGACATTGTGCATGATCTTTGTTTTGTCCATGTTCATTTTAAGACCCACTTGTTGAGAAACTCTATTGAGGCCACCGAGCATGCGCCCCAAATCTTCCAGCGATTCTGCCATGACTACTATGTCGTCGGCAAATCGAAGGTGAGTGATGTATTCGCCATTGATGTTGATGCCAAGTCCTTGCCATTCCAGTAGCTTGAAGGAATCCTCCAGAGCAGCGGTAAACAGTTTCGGGGATATGATATCCCCCTGTCTTACTCCTCTCTTTAAAGGGATATCCTTCGTGCAGTGCTCCTGTACTCGGACTGACATGGTGGCGTTATTATACAAACACTTCAACACTTCGATATACCGATAGTCAATACGGCAACGCTGGAGAGATCTAAGGACCGCCCATATTTCGACGGAATCAAAGGCTTTCTCATAGTCCACAAACGCCAAGCATAATGGCCGATTATACTCTTCGGTCTTCTGTATAATCTGCCGCAGCGTATGTATGTGGTCTATGGTACTATAGCCTTTTCGGAAACCGGCTTGTTCGGTAGGCTGAAAGTCATCTAGCCTGCGTTCGAGACGCATCGTAATAACTCTCGAAAACAGCTTGTAGACATGGCTCAGCAGTGTTATGGGTCTATAGTTCTTCAGTAAGGTTTTGTCGCCTTTTTTGAAGAACAGGACCACAACACCCCTGTTCCATGCCTCTGGCGTTTTCCCATCGAGTAAGGAGGAATTGAAGAGCTTCTGAAGGACTTTTAGTACCGGCGTGCCGCCCGCTTTCAGAAGCTCTGTAGTGATTCCATCCTCACCCGGAGCCTTGTTGTTCTTAAGCTGTTTGAGAGCTACCCTAATCTCGTACAGGCTGATGTCCGGGATGTCTTCGGTATAGTGTCGGGTTAGCCTGGCTCTTGGGTCTGCAGCTAAACTAGCAGGTTCAGCTGAGACCGAGGTATACAGCTGTCCATAGAACCTTTCTATCTCCCGTAGTACCTCGGACTTATTTGACGTTACGCGTCCATCTTCGGTCTTCAGCTTTGTCAGCTGGCTTTGCCCAATAGAAACGTCTCTTGCAAACACTTTGGAGCCTTGGTTCCGCTCTATCGTCTCTTTAATACGCTGGGTATTAAAAGAACGGATATCGTGTCGCAAGGACTTCGTAATCTGTCTATTGAGCTGCCTATATGACTCAGCGTCACTCGAAGTTTGGAGCGTCATTGAACGTCGACTAGCCATGAGGTTCCGGGTTTGGTCGGATAGTTTCTGAGGTCTATTTGTACGGTGGGTCTTGAAAAATTTGGACCCCACCGTATGGACAGTTTCTACCAGCCTGCTATTTATATCGTCCACTGATGCGCAGCTGTCTAGCCATTGGAAGCGATTTGACAGTTCAAGTTGAAAGCTCTCGGGGTTTTGGATATGGGCATTCGACGGTCGGAGCGTAGACTTCATCAGACGCGATCTCTCAAGTTTGACGTTGATATTCAACATGCCTCTGACGATTCGGTGATCACTACCGGTCTTAACCATGTTGATCACAGAGACATCGTTGAATATCTGCCGCTTGGTGCTCATAATGAAGTCAATCTCGTTTCTAGTTACACCGTCGGGACTCAACCAGGTCCATTTCCTCTGCGGCGGCTTTTGGAAGAAAGAATTCATCATGAAGAGTCCTTCCTTCTCCATAAAGTCCGCCAGCATCTGTCCTCTGGGATTCCTCTGCCCAAATCCAAATGGCCCCACTTTCAGCTCATCATTGCTTCTGCAGCCCAGCCTCGCATTGAAATCTCCCATAACAACTGTGAAGTGTGTTTTAGGGCTACGTATGGCCCTACTGACGTCCTCATACGTAGCTTCTACTTCATCGTCTGGATGTGTTGACGATGGGGCGTATACCTGTACAATCTTCAACGAATATCGTTTTGAGATTCTCAGTACAAGGTATGCAACCCTATTTGACACACTCTCGATGGACACAATGTTGTTGATGAGAGATTTGTGGACGATAAACCCAACACCACCTTGGGACTTCTGTTCTCCCTCCCGGTAGTAGAACAAGTGGCCGGAATGTAAGGTTATCGTATCCTCGCCCTCTCTTCGGATCTCCGATAAACCAATAACGTCCCAGTGCAACTTGTTCATCTCCTCTTCCAGCTCTACGAGCTTCTCGTCCAACCTCAAAGTGCGCACGTTGTGTGTTACCAGGGCCAGTTGTCGTTTATAAGGGGGGTGGTAGCCGGATCTCTTCCGGGGATTCTTAGCACCCCCCGCCCCGCCGTTACCGTGGCCGCTACCGTAGCCAGGAATAGCGGGGCCGCCGGGGACTAGGGGCCTGGTCTTCTGGTGCGTAAACATAGGAGGTTTTTAAAAGCCTACTGATACCACGCTGGCTAGACGGGTTGGTACAGGGTTTTGTATCGAGTTTTCCTTCTCTCACACTAGTTGTTGTTATGTGTGTGTGCTTCCTTTTAGTCGCCTCTTACGACTCCCCTAGGATAGTATCGGGGGTGGTGACAATTGTATTCTAATGCCGTCACCACACGGCTACATTGCCATTGTTGTACATTGCCTATTGAAAATTTTAAAAATTTTAAAACAGTGGATTAAAAGCAAATGACTAGTACCAATGGATATATCTCTTGCCTGGTGATTAACCCACGAAGTTATAGTGACTGCTCTTTTTACACACTGTATAGGTATTAACAAACTTTTCAAAGTTGAGTGGCATGTATCATGTGTTAACGTCAATCAACAACTACACTAGATATCAGCACAAGAAATCCGTCTCAGAAAATATCAGCTCATTTGAAAGTGAGCTGTTATTTAATTTAGTACGCTTGGAACACTCCCAACGTCCACACGTGTCACATGCTTGATTTGAAATCGCTAAATATGTAAATTTGATATTTTTATAAAAAATAATATATAAATGTAAATTTTTTAATAAAAAAAAAATTAAGTGACGATTTTTCAATCGTCAAATAACTTTTATCTGTTGAATATGTGACTTTCACATTTGTTCCATACAAAATCTGCCAAAGTCACATATTTATTCCTTATATAAAAGTTATCTGACGATTGAAATATCGGCCCTAAGAGGCAAAATTAGCGAATTCATACCAAATCAACATCGTAATGTTTTATAACTTTTGTCTCAGTCCGTTATTAAATAAATTCTCTCTATTGGCATATACCACGCGGACAGATTTTAGTCTTGTTTTTGTATGGGACACGTTATCTAGATTCTAGTGTACCTACTGTTGATTGAAGGTTATCAGGGAATTTCCTGTTAGTTTATACAGTGGTACATCATCTCTGTATGACTTCTTTTTAACCCCTCAACGCAAAAACGAGGGGTGTTATAAGTTTGACGTGTATGTAGTAAATGTGTCTGACTTTCTGTGGCATCGTAGCTTTTAAGGCTTCCATGCATCAAAAGTGATGTTTCGGCTCGTTTTGTACGGAACCCTTGCGCGAGTCCGACTCGCACTTGGCCGGTTTTTTTTTGGTATATTTAGTACTAGCTGTTCCCGCGACTTCGTTCGCATGGGTTTTGAGTGACTTAAGCCATTCATGCAGCGCACGCAACGAAAGTCCCCAAATGTAAATCATTTTCCCCGTTTTTGCAACATTTTTGACTGACGCTTCGCTCCTATTGGTCGCAGCGTAATGTTATTTAATTTTAGCCTAAAGCCTTCCTCTATAAATGGACTATCCAACGAAAAAAGATTTTTTCAAATCGGACCAGTGTTCCTGAGATAAGCGCGTTTAAACAAACAAACAAACTCTTCCGCTTTATAATATTAGTATAGATGTGTTAATGTATCAGACATTGAGTTTTCTAATATATTAGACTAGCAGGTGAAGAAATATTAATAATGGGGTAAATAAACTCACATATTCCTTATCCTTCTCTATTACATTCTTCTCGTCAATTTCATCTTCCTCCAACTCTTCGGCTTCCTTCTGCAATTTTCTTCTCTTCTTATGCGATATTTGTACTTCCGAAGTCACTAAATCATCCATGTCTATGCTTGCCTCCCACATGCAAACTTGGCCATTTCGGCTCACAGTAATAAGATCTAAACTTTTCCTCTCGAAGAACACACCAACAATTTTATCCGTGTGACCACTCAGCGAATACATATTAAGGTTGTCTAGATAATCTATGGTGTATATTTTTGTAGTGGTGTCCTTGGAGCCTACAGCTAGTAGTTTGCCACAAGTAGACCAGTCTAGGCATGTGACGTCATCACGGGCTTTTTTGAAGACCCGTTTCATGATGAAAGACCGATATTCACCCGTGAAGCTACAGGGTGCTGTCATTATGAATACTGGAAAACAGACATGGTTATAAGTACCCATTGTGTTATTATAATACTGTGCCCGCGACTTCGTTCGCCGTGGTTGTCGGAAACACTAGGTATCGCGAATTATCTTTATTAAAAAAGGAATAATTCTTTCATACATAAAAATAACGTAATAATTTTCCCCGTTTTTGCAACATTTCTCACTGACGCTTCGCTCCTATTAGTCGCAGCATATCTAATGTTATTTAGACTAAAGCCTTCCTCTATCCAACAAATTGGAACAGTAGTTCCTGATATTAGTGCATTTAAACAAACAAACAAACTCTTCCGCTTTATAATATTAGTATTAGATAAAAAACCCTTAGAGGTAATTTGACTCATTCAAAATGAAATACATGCCGTAAAAAGCATTCAGAAAGTTCAAGTGACTGTTTTAGTTTATACCTGTATCATCACAACATGCTGCAAAATGTTTGCCATCCGGACTGAACTTCACTGCATTAACCTCTTGCTTGAACTTGTATCTGTGGATGACGGTGCACGTCATGAGACTTATCATCTGTGCTTCGCCCTCTGAAAAATAATAATAATTACATTCATATTTTTATCCTCTTTTGCACAAAGTTTTATGGCTGAAACAGGAAAAATTTTATATAAAATAATACAATAGACTTCATATCATTGTCTGTACCATATTGCATTAAAAAAAAAACTATAACCCGACTTCGCAAAAAAGGGGTCTAAAAAGGCTGAAACAAGAAAATAATTCAATTTGAAATCCAGTTATGCATAGGTACAAAATTGGTCAAGGTAGAGCCGTGGTCGTACCGAATATTGCAACAGCAGAAAGTATTATGATTTTTCAAGCTCTTTTTTTCTACCGTATTTCGGTGTGAGCTGACGCTTAGATTTTATTAGCGGGTCCAACCACGGCTCTACCTTGACCATAACGACGAACGTCGTTGAACGTCGTCGTCGTCGACGTACCATATCATATCTGGATTTCAAATAGAATTATTTTCTTGTTTCAGCCTTTTAGACCCCTTTTTTGCGAAGTCGGGTTATAGTTTTTTAAACTTTTATTTTATTTTACATTTTTCTGTTTCCACATTAAATATAACATTATATTTTCATTAAAGTAACCTTAAATTAACGCATAGAAAGTAACTAAACAACTGCTAGATACTATTTGTACGACCACATTTTAAATGTTTTTTTTTTAATTTAACAATAAAATGTAATAATTAATAAAATATTTTAATGCATATTTGTAATATGCTTGCCAAGACCTATCTTTTGATACCAAACACGATACAATTATCTTAATTTAATTTTTTTGGAGATAGTTTTTGAGGTATAATTTTCAGAATCCAAAATTTTCAAAAAATTATATAACCTATGTTACTCGCGAGACCACTACGAATCGATTGACACCTTATTTATTAAAATCAGACCAGTAGTCTAACCGCTCTGAGGGAACATACATACATAGACTGCCAAAATCATTACCCTTCCTTTTGGCTTCGGCGAAGTCGGGTAAAAAATTGATATATTTTGTCGTCCATTTGACTAATCATATGGACGACAAAGTTTACATGACTATTATAACCTTTTGTGGGCAGAGATACAGAAAATGCTATCAGTATTTTCTGTATCTCTGTCCTAAAGCTTCATTTTAGATAAACTAAAGTCTACATATATTGGATGGATGGTAACCCTAAATCTGGACTAATGAAAAGGATGATAAACTAAAGTCTACCCTACATATATTGGATGGATAGTAACTCTAAATCTGGACTAATGAAACGGACGATAAACTAAAAGATGGTAATCCTAAATCTAGGCTAGTCAAACGGATGACAAAATAAAGTCTGAATCTATTTAATGAATGTATTGGACGGATGATATGATGGTGTTATGAAAAATACATACTTTCATTGATTGCAAGCAAAACTGATCCGTTAGGTGATACATCAACAGCGGTGTAGTTGAAGTGACTTTCTATTGCTAATGTGTTGCTTTTATTCCTGAAATGATATTTAAATAAATTAATAAATAAAAAAGGATTACCTTGAAAACAAAGTATTGAAAATGCTGTATCACAAAAATTTTTGATAATAACTTTTTCCATTCATAAACTTAGTTTAGTTTTAATTTGTTGAAAATGTGATAATCAACACTAGTATATAAACTATTATAGTATGTAAAGCTCAAAGGAAATAAAAGGTCCAGATTGGTGAGCTTATTTTTGGAGTATAGGATTAAGCCAATACATTACTAACATTGACAAAGTTACAAATCAAAAAAATATGGTGTTGATGTAAAAGGGCTATGTCAGGTGTTAGTGAATGCTAAGTATATTAATACCATAAATTTTTGTTTCCAACTTCTTTATTGTCTTGGGTAAAATTTATAAAGCGTCCATAGATAAAGATATAAGTACTTAAGCATTCTTTAAGGACTTTTTGGGCCACATTTATTTTTGTAAAATAGCAAAAAATGGGTCTAAAAAGTCTAAAACAAGAAAATGATTCAATTTTAAATCCAGAAATGCATAGGTACAAAAATGGTCAAGGTAGAGCCAGACTTTTTAGACCCATTTTTTGCGAAGTCGGGTTATAGTTTTTTAATCTTTTTTTTTTAATTCTGCAATAGATGTAAATCCAATTTTTGTTAATAGCCATAGTAAATCAGGGAGGTTTATGCAATGTTTATATTATTATGTATTTTATGGAGAGACTGAAATAAGGAAAGATCACGCTACTTACTGTTTTAGATCGTAAATGGTGATTTTATTTCCAACTGGACTAATCACACAGTTGCCATCGTTAGTGAATATAATATCTCCCCGTTTATATACAGTTCCTAAGAGATTTTGAAACTGAAATCACAAAAATACAGAAATAAGAACCAATAACAGAACGTATAAACACCATAAGATCCATAGAAAAATAAACACTTTACCTTGTAATTATACTTCATTTTGAATCCTTTTTGTTTTAATTTAATAATAAAAATATAACATTATACTTCAATTAAACCAACACGTGAAATAAAACATAAACATAACCTAAAATCGCGAAACATGTATTTGACGTTTGAATTTTATTTTGACAGATAAGCGAGATTATTGACAGCAATTTTTTTTTTCTAGTTTTTCAAAGAGTAAATGCTATTTTCATAAACTGTTGTAGATTATTTCCACGATTAATCTACGTTATAAGCTCAAATTACACACCTATAAATGGTAGGACGTTGTTATTATTACACTACGTCAACTTACCTCAAGGCGCAGGCCCCAGAAAAATGTAGCCAAATTATAGTTTTTATGCATGCTAACTAAAATGTTTGGTCTTTTTATATATCCGCAGCCCACAGCTTGATCCCGAATGATTAGATATGGCTTCAAGAACCCAAGCAAGTAAGTTTTTGATTACTGAAGACCTTAGATTATAATATTATACTTGATCCAAGCTCAAAACGTAGGTAAATAAAATTAAAAGTTCAATACTGATTACATAAATCAAATAAGGGAAAATCATGATGAAACTTGTGTGTTTGTAATATCCGGAAATCCCCAGTAGGCTAGTATGATAGTTTGATTAGCAATTTAAGTATAAAATAATTATTATACTATAATGATAACCTTAAACACAGTTTTTGTATTACTTTTTAATTTTGGCGCCCAAAAGCCACATTAGTTCCATATCAGCTCCTCTTAAATATTTTTTGTTTCAAACAATTTATTTGGTTTAAACTTTTACTTTTTTACATTAGCAAAATAATATTTGTTTTAATTCAGTTTTCGTCACTTACTTTTATTTTAAATTTAGGCGTAAAAAAGTTTAAATGTATGAAAAAGATTGATTAGTACTTGCGCAGTCGGAATTAGCTGGCCAGCGATCCACATCAATGTTGTACGTCATACCGGTGCAAATTCTTAAGCTCAGGATTGGTTGCGCATTTCGGAAATGACGTATTTACGCCAATCAGAACTTAGGGCATATTGAGTACTGCCTTGAACATCAATCGTCATATGACCCATTCTGAGTTGTCTGGAAAGCTTGGGCCATATTTGTCTGTGCTAAAATAGTTCCGTGGAGTGAGTGTGTGCAGATAGTCATCACAGTTTTTGGGACCTGTAAATACTCCCACACTTCAAATCCAAAATGTCGACCGAAGCAAGTCCCATCTATGGACCCTTCTTTGGAGTTATGGGGGCGGCGTCTGCTATCATTTTTAGCGGTATGTATCTCTATGGAATTAGCTGAATTGAAATGGCTGTCCCTTTCCCGATATCGATTTTGATTTTTCCCTCAATTTGAACTTGGCTTTGATTGTTATTGCTTTTATTGATTACTAGGGCTAACTTTAGCCGTCAAGAATTACGAATAGTAGTTATTTTGAGAGCCTCTAATAATAGTTAGAGCCGCACCTTGTAGCATACATTTAAAAGCGGCTGTAATGTAGTATGTATATTGTATACAGTAGTTAGACATCGAAGTATGCAAGGATGTCTAAATTAGGCTTTACGTAGGAATTAGACTAAAATAAAAATTGCTTCGAAATGTACGTCATGTGATTGATATAATGATAGCATTTTTATGTTGGCAGCACTGTTGATGAGGCGTAAAGCCCGCAATGAAAATTCTCAGAAATCTGCCTTATTTAATGTTCCATAGAGTATAGAATCGTGTGAACACTTATATTTCTTGAACAATGGCTTTTAATGGAACATAGTAGCCTTTTATAAGCCTTTCAGAGCTACTTATTGAAGAATACAATTTGTTATTCACATTTTTATGAAGAAAACTAAACTATGTGATAGATCTATGGTCATATGATCTAAGTTATTGATCATGTGATTGTCCACCCCTGTCATGTGAGGCATGACTAGTTAACTTGGATTAACTTGAATAACTTTCTGCATTTATAAACATTTAATAGTACTTATAAAGCATTAAGAAATATACAAGAGCAACTGAATGGAAGTTTTTCAATATTTTCACCTTTTTAACTATGTATGGAGATGCATCAAGGATTTACCTTCATTAGTATAACAACCTACTCATTACTATCATAAAAAATATGAATACTAGATAGTAACAAATGAAAAACTATGACCAACTTTTATTTAAGCTTTATTATACCAATATACTGATGGATATCACACTGTAATATGCAGTAATACTACAGAAAGTATGACAGATTCAGGCTATATTTATAAATGAAAAGCCATCTTGTTAGGAGTATCCCTCAGTAGTCTAGTAACTAACTTAACTCATTATTCAAACATGTAGCAGGAATTTTTTCAATTAATGTTTCTCTATCAGTCAAAAATGTAGACAGTCATATGAAATAGAACAATGTTGAGGAAAATGGGAGAGTGACTGATCACCTGATGAGAAACAAATGCTTTTGTCCAAAGACACCCGCTACCCCAGACAGGGCACAGGTGACTGGCCTTACAATTTTCCTTGTAATAATGATAAAATATGTGCTCCCCAACTGCTGATAATGGCCTACCAATGCATAACTAACATTCCATTTATCCTAATTGTTGCTGGGTTAGGCATTAGGTATAAGTTACACAACTTATAGGATGACATAACTTATCACATGATTTGAACAAGGCTGTTCTTATCAGGACACCATGTGATGTTTGTTTTAGTCACAAGTGGCCCATAGACCTATAGGCCTGGATGCAAGTTTACCTACTAGCAGTTATTATTACTACTCATAGTAGTAATTGAGATTATAGTACATAAATATCAATTATTCGGAATGAATGTAATTATTTTTAAAGATTTATCTTATGGTTACAACAATCCTTGATTAGATATCAGACCTTACTTCGATAGATACATTTTTACCAGTCTCAATGAATGGAGACATTCCTGTGTCTATAAGTATGACCGCCAAGGATATGGTTTCCTTCTACTGATTTGTCTCTATAATCTGTCAGAAGATTTACTCTTGTGTAGAGAAAACAATACAGTTGACAGCAGTTCTACATTCTGGTTTTGCTACAAACTTGAATAAAAATATAGGTCTCTCAAAATGGTTAAGAAGAATAATTATTGAAGTCATTAATTGATTTTCAATGAATCCAAACAAAGATGCTAAGACATAAAATCACTTTTATAAATTCTAAGTAGCATTGAGGTTGTATATTAAAATATAATTACTATAAAAACTATGATTCATAAACAATAAGCTACTGAGACTCAAGGTTGCACTTCTAATAAAATGCACTAGGGTTTCATAACTGTATCTGCATATATCTGCTTATAATTCAATAACCATGACAGAGATTATTATTTCGTCTAAGCATAGTCTAAATCAAGAAAGTCTTAATTGTAAATCATACTTTCCGCAGTTCATAAAATAACACCTTTCTATAAACTTATTATGTAATTTAAACTTTGACCTAGATGTGGCCATAAAACAGGAATTATGGGGATCACTCATAATTGTGTATAGATGTACTTTGGATAATATTTATACCATTAGGCTATTGGCAAAAATAATGTTTTTTGCTAAGAAGCAATGTTGCCAAGCAAGTTTTTGTATTGACCATGAAAAGTTTTGGGTTATATTGCATTTATAACTGCTTTTAAAAGATTTATTCACATCTTACATATTATATTATGATTTGAATGTACAAATTGTAAAAACTTATGAGTCATATTTAAATTCCAGCGCTGGGAGCCGCCTATGGTACCGCCAAGTCTGGTACCGGTATCGCCGCCATGTCGGTGATGAGACCGGAGCTCATCATGAAGTCCATCATCCCCGTTGTCATGGCGGGTATCATTGCCATCTACGGGTTGGTCGTGGCTGTGCTGATTGCGGGTTCCCTGGAGGCCCCGCCAGCGTATCCCCTCTTCAGGTATGTTGTTGAAATCCCTTTTACAAGTAATTAGCGCCTAGTAGAAAAGGAACTTACCTAAACTTTGATTTTCAATCACAGTCCGTAAGATGGCAGCCAAATATCGTCATCAAATAGTCAGTAGTGAAAAATTACTTAGGTAGTCCATCTAAGTCTGTAGGAATGGTTCTGATTATACTTTTTTCTCTGGTTTGGAATCATTTTCCATAAATTAGCAGTAAAATAATAAATGCATATTTACTGACGAAATAATTAAATCAAACTACAATAAAGTGGTTTTAATCTACAAGATCTCAACACTTAGAGTTTTTTTTGTTTCTAACATTTGTATGTGGCTTCACCCTCTTGGGGTTTACATTTGTTAAAAGAAGTATAAAGAACTGCTATAAACTATAGCTTATAGAAAATGTAGCTTATGTTACATAGGGAAAATATAGCATTTTAAGTGAATAAATCATCGAAATCCGTCCAGTAGTTAAATTGTAAGAAATATACAAAATCTCTATCTGTTTTAAATTGTCCACCCTATTTAAAAGATTTAACTTAATGGTAATAAAATATCTACAGATAAAAATTAACCTCTTACTGTATGTTACTTCATGTCATATTTTTTTCTCATTTGAATTATAAAGAACTGGTTATTCAAATGAGATATTTTGATGTCCGACATAAGTAGCTTATAGCATAAAATTAGAGCCATACCTCATTGTATGTTTAATCTGTGTAAATCCGATAGAAGCTCTATTCTTGTTTATGCTTATGAGTCCAGTAGATGTATAAAAACCTAAATATTTTAAAAAAATTAAATATCGTACAATAAAATCCGATGACTCATTGAAGCCAATTACGACAGCAACAAAGGCAGCAGTTAATTTGTTGGGAAAATAAATTAATATTTTAATGTCGCCGTTTGGCTAATTGTTTTTTTTATTTAATCAGTGAAGAGTAGTGCGGATGTCATACAACCATACCCTCTTATCCAGATAATAAACACATTAATGTGCATTGCGTATATATGCGTGTTCCATTTGTGAGGAAATAACGTTTCTTGCAACATTTTTTATCAGATTCCTGTTTCTTTCGCTATAAGTTTATGTGTTAAAATATGTATATGTATGTATAAGAAGAATGTGATTGAAAATTTAGTTCAAAACATTCTTCTTCTTATTGTGCCGTTACCTTTGGGAGGTTGGCCATCATTAGGGCTATTTCTATTTTGGAAACTGCTGTTCTATAAAGTGATTTGGTGCATTTTTCGAACCACTGTCGAAGATTTTTGAGCCAAGATATCCTTCTGCGGCCTGATCTCCTTCTACTGAACACCTTGCCTTGCGTTATCAGTTGAAGGAGTTCATATTTTTTGGTGTTACGCATAACATATCCGAAATATTCTAGTTTCCTGTTTTTAATCGTTGTTAGTACATACTTCCGTAGTCTTCTCCATTTTGTCTAGTACAATACTATTTCGTACGCGATCCGTCCAAGATATTTAAATGTTATTTCCTTGTAATTAGAACGCACCTTAAATTAAGTTCGGTGAAGAGTGAACATTTGTTAATCTCGCATTTTACATTTTCAGAGGATTCATCCACTTGGGAGCCGGTCTCGCTGTGGGCTTCTCTGGTTTAGCTGCTGGGTTCGCCATAGGCATCGTGGGTGATGCCGGCGTCCGTGGTACCGCTCAACAGCCCAGGCTATTCGTGGGCATGATCCTCATCCTTATTTTCGCTGAAGTGTTGGGTCTCTACGGTCTCATCGTGGCCATTTACCTATACACGAAACAGTAAATCTGCCGCACGCACTGCCTCGGGGCGCTATACGCACAGATATCGCCGGTAGCTAGCGTCCCGAGGCACACAAGTTATTCTGGTTCTATATTCCAGCGAGGTCATTACTATATGAAATGGAATTGGAATGAACGCATCTACATAGTAAATTTGTCAATTCTATCTGGTTCTATTTCCTTGCATGATCTTAAGTATTCGAACGGAATGGAACTAGAATGAGTATGTCGCATATTCTCTGGCTCGGTGCGAGCTAGATGCTGCGCTTGCTCCGATCCCCGAGATGCGACTTGTATATTTCTATCTCCCATTTTATAACACCCAGATACAATATCAATCATGGTCGAACCGCTACCGCGCGATAAAGTTAATTTATTTAATTTATAAACAACTTGTGTTACGGTGACCAGATTAACTCACCAACATATCAATTTTATTTGCGTTACCATCCATCGCGTAAACTGTTATATCTAACGTTATGAATTTAGATTATTTTAGCGTAAGGCGAAACTAATGTACAGTTAGAGTAGAAATTTAAGTCCAAACTATTGAATAATTTATGAACAGTTTCAATCGCGGTACTGTGTACCGACAATGCTATAATGGAACCTGGCTTTATTCAGGAGTTTTCAATGTTTACAGTGATGTACTTATTCAAGCTATATTTTATGTTAGTCTGAATTGTCCACTATGTGACGATACCATCTGTAGCGAGTCACAAATTGTATTGCCAGGGATCAGTTAATAAACATGATTTGTACATTCCATATTATTTTGTTTCTACTTGATTGTCTTGTGTGTTTTATTTACCTTTTCTGTTCTACTCGGGAGCGAATAGTGGATAACGATTTATATAAAACTAGAATGGACAGATGCTACATGACAAGGCTCTGTCGCTATATCAAAATATATGAATATTATAGTAAATGTTTCTGATGACTTATGTGAAATATATTTCCAAAATATTTTTATGTATACCTCATAGTCGAAATGATGTTTGAATGAATATAAATTGGTAAGTAAAATAAATACATATATAGGTGAAATTGTATTATTTTAGGTTTCATGTTAGAGAATGTTATAATCTTGGTGTTACTGAATGAATTGTGTTAATAAAATATTTTGAAAAGTACTGTAAATTATGAATCGAGTGTTTTAGTCCAATACTTTTTTGTTTGCTGTAGTTTTACCCCCGAAGAATACAGACTAAATACAATTTTAGTTAACGTATGTACTTAACATAAAAAGTAATAATCACTAACTTATTAATAATTATTATTCTTTTAAAAAGACAAGGCATACAAAGTACTAATATAATTATTTCAATGAACGTTTCACATCACGTCAATCTAGCCCCATGCCCAAGTATATGACAATATTGGAAATATATTTAACAATTATATACCTACCTACACACATATTTAAGATTTTTATTATAATACCAGCTGTGCCCGCGGCTTCGTTGGCGTGGCTGTCGGCAATCGCTCACGATGGTTTATGATTATTAAAAAGAGGTAGGTAATTCTTTTATATTATACATATTTTTGGTTAAACGGCTTGAGTATGTAGCGCACGCAACGAAAGTCTTTAAATGTGAATGATTTTCCCTGTTATTTGATGCTTAAAACACCTCCGTTGTCTAGTGATTCGACCCGGAGGTCGTAGGTTCGATAACCGCGTTGAAACAACAAAAAATGTTGTTTTTAAGTGCAGGCTGATCACCTGATTGTCTGACAAGAAAGATGATCCATGCGTCGGATGGGCATGTAAAAAGTCGGTTCTGCGCCTGTTCTCTCGCCAGTCGTCTCGCTTTACCGTCCCACTGGGTTATGAGAGTAAAAGGAAGAGAGAATGCTTCTGTGTAAAATAACTCCTGCGTAGCTGGCCTGGTTTCAATGAAATCGGCTACCGACACCGAAATCGGTGAGTCTATTATTATTTTGATGCTTGGTCGAACGGAAACTTGTTCGATAGTACATCGTCGGCTACTGTATGTCTGAAAATATAGTTACTAAGCTGATGAGACTGGTGTGCGTCACGTCCGCCAAGTTATCGAAATAATAAAAAGTTGGCCCGAAAAGTGAAAACAGCTTATGAAATTTGTTTAAATCGAAAGGGAACGAACCATTTGTAGAAGTAGTTACAAAGGGTTTTAAGTTGGCCGCGCGAATGCGTGAGTTATGGCGCGACCATGGAGATCTCAGGAATTACGTGGGTTAGAGATCTAATTCATTTTATGACAAAGAATTATACCTCTAACCAACGTAATGAAAACTGAATTTGTCGAAAAAGATATAGATTAGAAATCGATATTTTCAATATTCGTACTGTTGGTACTTCGTGTTTCTTTAAAGTTGATTAGGTCTTTATTTATAACGACTGAGTACAAAAAACTGTTACAGGGAGCAATAATAAATACCTACTGCAAAGCTCAGTTAAACAGGCCGAAAGAAAAAATAAGACGGCCGCACGGTCGAAACGATACTTTGTACACTACGCTGATAACTCGTGTAATTACTAGGATTTTGGTGTTAATATGAATTTACTCGACATAACCATATACTTAATATAATAAATCGTATAATTGCATATCCTTTTTCCCTCGGAACGGTTTTCAACGCGTGTAATCCCGAAAAATGTGTTCCTTCGTACAGTGTTCGAGCAGGGTAACTTTTCGACTTTATATTATAATGACAAGGAATACTTTTTGAGCTACAAGACGAAAATGTATACATTATTTCCTAAATAATACTAACTTGCTCACAGAATTTTCCAATAATCGGATTCGGTAGATAGCAACTGCTAACTGTAGTTTCTTTATCGCAATAATTATAATTTTGAAATTCTTGATTTGATCGTTTGCAACAAATTTGACTGCTAGCGGAACGACTGACAGATGTTAAAATTAGACATTTCTCGTTTAGATACAGCTTGTCCCTTTAAACGCTATTTTTGCTCAAAACGCTCCGAACATTTTACCACAAATTGTTGTTCCTTTAACGCACTATTGACAATTTGGAAATTTTCGATCTGTGGTCCTACTCCCGACACAATCAAGTACCGAATCCGTTCGATATCAGTGGTTTTTCGTATTTTATTTGGTGAATTGCTTTAAAACTAATCAGGATAAAGAAAATTGTTAGATCGTAACTTTTTGTACTCGCGACCATATCGATCGACTGAGAAAATAAATAAACAAACGTCAAGTTATTAGGAAGTACGCGGCATGATCGTATCTAAATCAAAATCAAATCAGTTTGGAGAATAAGTGGGATCGTTTGTAGCAAGTACTGCTAGTGGAATGACTGACAAAAGTTAAGATTTGACATTTTGCGTTTGAGTAATAAATTCTAATTACAATAAAAAATATCAATAATAACTAAATTTAAAATAATCTAGAATAAATATGTTATTTTTAGGATACCATCATGAAACAAATTTATTTGCGGTAAGAATGATCAGAGCGTTTTGAGTAAAAATAACGTTTACAGGAACACGCTGTATATGTATCTAGTCTATGCTCATATCAGAGGCATTAAAGTTATCTGCTAAGTGCTACCTGAAGAGCCGGATAAGGTTTTATCACCACAATATGTTTGTTTCAGCTGTGTTTAGCAGTTTCGTTAATTTAGTTAGGTATCACATTGAATAACATTTAGTTAGTACTAACACACCTAATAAATATAAAACAACATGCAATGTATTGTAACTTTGTGAATAAACAGTATTTATTATTTAATAATAATTTACTATTTAATAATAATTTATTATTATTATTAAATAAAGAAATCACGGCCACAGAATATGTGTGCTAAATTATTTATACTCTAAGCCTTAAGGGCATACAAAAACAATTATTATACTTAATGTTTTCGCATCTTTATTACAAATTACATGATCTCAGTGACCAGTTTTTGAGCCTTGGTGTTCAAGTGTTTTGCTGCATTTTGTTGATTGCCAAATGATGTATTTGTTCTTTTCTCATTTCATCATTCTTAAGATAGAGCATTCTTCTTCTGTGTTCCTCTTCTACAAAGGAATGCTCTTTTTTAGCAATTGCCATTTGCAGCTTAATCAGCTCTAGCTGTGCTTCAGCTAACTGGTCTGTATTTGATGATACTCTCTCATTTGATTTAAGAACTTGTGACTTTTTAAATCTTAGTGGGCATGTCCTCCATATGGAGTGGGAATCTGCAAAAAATCAATGATTTGATTTTCATTCCATAATTTCCAGAGTAAAATGGAAATAAACAAAATATATTTCTTTAAATTTCAAGCTATCTTTTAACTTAAATCATGCATTAATTTCTATTTTGTTATAAAGAAGGAGTACTATTTCTTGATTGCAAAAAATATTATGCAGAAATATTATATTGCTATATAATAGTACATAATATTGTTTTGGTTTAATTTTCTTTTTCTACCTTTATGAAATTAGCAGTTTTGGTTAGTAATGTTAGATCACAAAATAATGAATACCTTTGGCAATTTTATGATTTCTGACATCAATTATCTAAAAAAATATATAGAGGAAACCTGAGTATATGAAAAGATTAACAAATAAAAAAAAAGTCTTCCTTCCTCCAGTAGACAGGTGTTCCCCCTCAGGGTACCAGGACAGGACCTTACTTTTTTATTTATTTATATAGGTACAAAGTATTATATACCTTTTTTATGCTCTTCATCGGTATTGTAAATTACTGATTCTTGCAATGGAGTAGACTTGTGGTCATCACTAAAATCTGAAACTTAATTAGAAACATACATTAATATTGTTAACTTTAACTTCACTATTTAACAATAAGTACAGTTTATCAGTATGGGTATACAAGTTACAAACACAAATACTGCCATCTTTATCATAAACAATGCACTTGCTTTGTTGTTTCTGAAACTAATAGAAATATTCCAAATATTTTTGTTATGTTATTAGATATAAAAATTTGAGTGATTGATCTTGTTGCGATGATTCCGAATATACTATTAACTCATTTTGTCAAAAATGTTGATTGCATTGTTTATGCTAAGGACGGCAGAATACATACCAGAGAATTCTTCCTCTATATTCACTGTCTCAAATGGCATGTCTTGTACTATTTGAATGTCTGCAAAACAATTAACTAAATATACTATATGTAAATAGATGAGTTTCAGAGATAAATCTATTATAAGGTGTTAGAGTCACAACTTACTTGTAGTATTATCACTGTCATTGTATTCATGTGTATTTGTGTATTCATGTGTATTTGAGAGTATTGCTAACACTTTATCCTCCACATCATTGATGTCAGGAGCAGCATAAGGCTCATCATCTGTTCTGTAGAGCTCCTGCCTGTGGATAGCCATCTTCTTCTTAATATTTTTTTTTACTCCTTCGTATTTTAATTTTAACGTTTTCGCCGTTCGTACGTGTTCATTTGAGGCAGCATTAAACATATTCGTAATTTTGTTCCAAGTCTCATCTTTTTGCCTATTTGTTACCGCGTCTGTCTTCTTGTTTTCTATTACAGATTGATATTTTAACACTAGTTCAAATAAAATTCTTATTTCCGACTTAGTGAAGTTTGTAGAACGTTCTCGCTTTCTTTTTTGTTCCATTTTATTATTTAATAAATACAAATTATTTTAAACTAAACACAGGTAACCTCGTCAACTTGTAAACTTAGATTTAGGTAAACAAATAAAACAATTGACATTGACAACCATTCTAACAAATTACCTACGGTACTTTAATCATTAGTGATTAGAGGATTAACTTTAGTTAGGTACGGGGTACCTAATAATCTGAGACTTTCATAGATGAAGATTAAAGAGACTTTAATCATATACTACTTACGTAGTAACTAATTCTTAATCTGTGTATACTACTAATAATCTTTGCTTTAATCTATGTTGACAACTGAAATGTGATGTGTATTGTCAAAATATAGACGTTTGTTGCTATTCTTTTCCAACACATTAAATGCATGATCTGTGCGTCTCACTTGTACACGAATAATGTGAAGTTGTCGTTAAAGACCACTGATAGCTATTCTCTAGATAGATGACGATTCAAAAAATATTTTTTCGCTTGATAAGCAGACAGATAATTTATTATTTATTCCCTCAAAAACATAAATATCAAAAACGAGAGTCAAGTTCAAAACAAAAATGCAAGGCTTCTTCGCAAAAAGAATGGAGATTTAAATAAGTGCCAATTTCTATGGAAAATCCAAATATGTATTTATTGGAAAAAAATAACATTAATATATTATAAACAAGTATTTAACTCTATTTCTTTGCTTTATTGGACGCATCAAACTTTTGGTGTTATTTAAAAACTTGTGAGATCTTATAGTAGATTATATTTGACTTGGCTAGTTTTTATGTTGAATAACTTTATAATTATAATGACTGATATAATGAAAACTCACTTCTTCAAATTCATAGATATATTGTAGGTACCTAATACAATGTCCCATTTCAGCATGATGCCGAAACTGTCTGGCATACCAGGTTTCCTGGAATATCCTGGTGCGAACGAGGCGAAGATTCGATTCGAAGACAGCGGGAATGATCCTTCACTTCGGGTCGTACTTGGCTGCACACACTGCTGGACGGGCTCTTCGTTTGACCAATTTGTCTATAAACATTTATATTTATTCTTATATTTTCTGGATCGTCTTATAGATTCTATGTATATTTTTAGTGTTTTATCCTATTTTGTGCTATTTGTACAAATACATATAATATTATTACGAATAAAGATAATGGTTAGTTGATAGTTCACTATTTGACAACTTAAATTTACTGAAGATAGAAAAATCGGCTCTAACTAGGATGAAATATACCTCATCCATGGCTCTTAATAATAATGTTGCTAATAAAAAAAAATATGTCAAACTAAACTTTGATGGATGGTTGGCATAATTCTATTGGTCAATTTTTTGAGGTGTTTTCGGAATAAATTTTATACTTTAAATTAATAATTAATTAAATTTAGTAAAAGTGAGCCGCAAAAATGAATAGAAAAACATTTTGCGGCTTTATTTTATTGCTCGCGATTTATATAGCGGATGCACAAAGCCGTACAAAAAATGTAAGAAATCGCACCGGTAACTAAAACATTAAATTGATCGATTTAAACATAAACTGAAAATAAAACTATTATTACAGGTCGAAGAGAAGGTACAGCAGTTAACAGATATGACGATGAAACAGCCTATCGTTTCGTTTAATATGAATAAGTTCAAGGAGTACGTAAGGTCTCCACCTAGAGACTATTCTGTGATTGTGATGTTCACAGCGATGTCTCCTGCCCGCCGCTGTTCTATTTGCCAGCACGTACACGAGGAGTACCTAATCCTGGCCAACTCGTTCAGATACTCCCAGGGCTTCAACAACAAACTGTTCTTTGGTATGGTCGATTTTGACGAAGGCTCAGATGTATTCCAAATGGTAGGTATTGTTGAGTTAATATATTAAAGTTCCATATCCATGCATATAAATAATAATAATAATAGCTCCACTCACTGATTTCGGTGTTGGTAACCAATTTCATTGAAACCAGGCCAGCTACGCAGGAATTATTTTATAGTGCCCAAGTGTGTGCGCAATACACGCGCACACACTCTCTCTTCCTTTTACTTTCATAAACCAGTTGGATGGTGAACTGACACAACTGGCGAGAGTACAAGGGCAGGGCCGACTTTTTACATGCCCATCCGATGCATGGATCATCTTTCTTGTCAGACAATCAGGTGATCAGCCTGCACTGTCCTAACCAAACTTGAAAACAAAATTTTTTGTTGTTCCAATGCAGGAATCGAACCCACAACCTCCAGGTCAAGAGCAAAGCTCTGAACCACAAGACCACGGAGGCGAATAATAGAACAGCCAAATAACCACTTTAGACATTTCTTCAATAGTTATTTTCATGATAAATATACAATATGACGGATTGATACAGGAAATCTGTGATTTTGTCCATATAATTTTTCAGTATATTATCTACTCATATACTCGTATATATACACCAAGCACATTTCTACAGTGTGACCACTGTCACACACCCAAGTAATAGATTTGTGCCTCTGTGATATTTTATGCTAATAAGAATTTATCCTATCTTTTTTTTAAGTTTAACAACTTTGAGGATTGTAAAACTTAAGTGCTTTACTTATTGCTTATGTATCCTAATAGTTTCCTGTAGTCTGCATTTGTAGTATATTATTTTTATTCTAAAGGAAGGACCCTTTATAATAAAAATAATATACTATGTGAATGGTACAAACCATTTTAATATATTGTGTTTATTCATATACCTATACAAGAGACTTCCATAATTTTAACTCTTATTGACACATTGTTATTCTGGTTTTTTTCTAAAAATTATTATGACAAAGTTACACTGATTCGGCTGAACAATTATTATATGTGAACCACACTAGCAGTTATTGAGCTGATGTGTGTGTATCAATAAACCACAAACCACATTTTGGTATGATCAGGGGTGCCCAAGGTACAAGCTAAATCGGTCTTGGACCCACAATTAAATAAATCACAAGAAAAAAGGAGGAGTAGGAAGTATTCCAGTTTTCCTCCACAAGCAAAGTGGGAGACAGTACAAAAAAATGACCCAACAGTCTTAAAATTAAGGGAAAGCACCACGGGAATATAGATTATTATGTTATGGTTAAAAAAAAATTAAATATTTTTTTGTAGAAGCAGATTTCTCTCTTTTAAGTTATGCTTATAAGGCGTTTATAAATTTCAGCTGCGTCTCAACACCGCACCAGTGATTATGCACTTCCCGGCTAAAGGCAAGCCTAAACCAGCAGACTCAATGGACTTTGAGAGAGCCGGTGTTGCTGCTGAGGCCATAGCCAAGTGGATTCAGGACAGAACTGATATTCAGGTACCTGAATTAAAATAGACATATATCCATATAGTGTTAATAACTTATTGAGACTGACTAGCACCAATGTGCTCAAGAGGGAGGAACAAATGCTTTTTGTGTTCCTGGGTCATGGATGTGTATTAATATAATAAAAATCTTAAATATGTGTATAGTATAAAAATATTAAATATATTGCTGTTGTTTGGTACCTGTAACACAAGTTCTTTGGATACTTAGTACAGGGCTAGATTGACATGGTGTAAAAATGTCCATATAAGTATACATATATTTTTCATAAACTTTTTAAACCCCAAGAAAACAAAAGGGTGTTAAAAGTTTTTTTCTGTGTGTAATTCATCAACATCAGTTTGCTCATTGCGTGACACAAAAATTTAACAAACTTTGGGTATTTTTTTTCGTTTTTGAATGTTCAATCTCAATATATTGTAAATTAGCTGTCCCCGCGACTTCGTTCGCGTGGTTTTGCGACTTAAACCCTTTATGCAGCGCACGCAACGAAAGTCTCCCCGTTTTTACAACATTTCTCACTGACGCTTCGCTCCTATTGGTCGCAGGGTAATGTTATATAGCCTAAAACCTTCCTCTATAAATGGACTATCCAACAAAAAAAGAATTATTCAAATCAGACCAGTAGTTCCTGAGTTACGCGCTATGCGTTTAAACAAACAAACAAACTCTTCCGCTTTATAATGTTAGTATAGATTATCTAACTCTTTCACACAATATAATCCATGTACGAGGGTGATCTTGGATACTTAGCATGGGGCTAAGTATCCAAGATCACCCTCGTACATGGATTCTCAAAACATTTTGTTTCAAACTTGTGACTTTGGCTAGTAACACTAGCACAACACTAGCTTTGGTTGAGCACTAGGGCCATCATTGTATATAATAATAGCTCCCCTCACCGATTTCGGTGTCGGTAGCCGATTTAATTGAAACCAGGGCAGCTACGCAGGAGTTATTTTATAGTGCCCAAGTGTGTGCGCAATACACAGAAGCACTCTCTCCTCCTTTTAATCTCATAACCCAGTGGGACGGTAAACCGACACGACTGGCGAGAGAACAGGCGCAGGAACGACTTTTTTACATGCCCATCCGACGCATGGATGATCTTTCTTGTCAGACAATCAGGTGATCGGCCTGCAATGTCCCAACCAAACCTGAAAACAACATTTTTAGTTGATCCAACGCGGGAATCGAACCCACGACCCGGAGGTCGTGGGTTCTACGACCCTAGGGTTCCTAGACCACGGAGGCGTTATAATTCATCATTGTGTGTAGCAAGTGTGACCCAAATATTTATATTTGGCAGTTGGCACACATATTTCGTTACATTATTGTTATAATAATATTGTTCTTTAACCTTGCAACCTAAAAAAATCTCCTTACCACCACAGGAGACACTGATCCCTTAAAAGGAAGGAGATACTGAACATAGTAATCATACTATGTTCAGTATCTCCTTCCTTTTAAGGTTTCAAGGGGACAACAACCAACAACTATTAATATAGCACTCATTGAATCGAACACATGACTGGATGAAGGCGATATGTAGCGAAATGATGATTTCGAGAAAATTTAGTTCAAACTGTCACTTAAACTTTTTAGAATACGTCGTAAAGTATTAAGCACATTAATCTAAAGATCGAGATGGATCTATGATGCATCTAGAATCAATGTACTTAATACGTTACTACACATCCTAAAATGTTTAAGACGTGACTATTAAACTTAATTTTCTGGGTAATTTTTTTTTGTAACATATACCTTCATCGATTTATGCCTTCAATACAATGATTGCTTAATTAATAGTTGTCCTCTTGAACATCATTCCATGTTTAGCATATTTTGCTACCTTTTAAGGCGAGCAGTCTTTCTCTTCAAAAAATCTCCTTTTTTTACTTTTTTCAAGGAGATTTTTTTACTTTCTAGTTTAAAGAACAATTAAAAAAAATCAATTATAATAATGCTGATTGATGATAATAAATAAACAAAAAAAAAACTTTAAACTCACTCCAATCATATTATATAATACTAGCTGTGCCCGCGACTTCGTTTGCGTGGTTTTTGAGTGACTTAAACCGTTTATGCAGCGCACGCAACGAAAGTCCCCAAAAGTGAATAATTTCCCCAGTTTTCTCACTGACGCTTCGCTCCTATTGGTCGCAGCGAAATAATATATAGCCTTCCTCTATAAATTGACTATCCAACAAAGATTTTTTCTAATGGGACCAGTAGTTCCTGAGATTGGCGCGTTTAAACAAACAAACAAACTCTTCCGCTTTATAACTAATTAAAATTAAATTAAATATCATTTATTTCAGGCTGCATATGCCAATATAATAAATACCTTAAAGACTAACATACATATTAAATATATAATATTATAAAGCGGAAGAGTTTGTTTGTTTAAACGCGCTAATCTCAGGAACTACTAGTCCGATTTAAAAGATTCTTTTGTTGTTGGATAGTCCATTTATAGAGGAAGGCTTTAGGCTATATATCATTACGCTACGACCGATAGGGGCGAAGCGTCAGTGAGAAATGTTACAAAAACGGGGAAAATTAATTACATTTGGGGACTTTCAATGCGTGCGCTGCATAAAGTCACTCAAATACCACGCGAACGAAGTCGCGGGAACATCTAGTTAAATATATATATAAACATATCAGTATCTTACTTCTTTTTAAAGGTTTATCTCTATTGGTTTTAGTTTTATGAAAATGATAACCTTAAATCTAATTGGCTAACGCAATATAAACTTTTGTATAAATAGGCTAAGAGCTTGGAAATAAATATTCATTCGTTCAACCAACGCTTGTTTAAATTATCTCTCACGGAGAGATAATTTAAACAAGCGTTTAAGCGCAACAGATTTAAATGCACATTGAAAACTCTTCAACTGCCCTTTCCAGATAAGAATATTCCGTCCACCAAACTACTCTGGAGCTCTCGCCATCACCCTGCTCTGCGTGCTAGTGGGGGGTTTCCTCTACGTGCGTCGTCACAACCTGGAGTTCCTCTACAACAAACAGATGTGGGCAGTAGCGGCTCTGTTCTTCTGTTTCGCCATGATCTCCGGTCAGATGTGGAACCAGATCCGAGGACCACCATTGTTCCATCGGGGCAAGACTGGACCGGTGTATATCAATGGAGGATCGCATGGCCAATTCGTGCTGGAGACCTACATTGTAGCAATGCTGAGTATCCTTTTGAAAAATTCAAAATATTTTATTTCCAAGTTAAACTTAATAAGCTATTTTCGGAAAGTCAACAAAAATGCTACCACCGGTTCAACCCTAGCCCGCCGAGAAGAACCGGCGTAAGAAACTCGGACGGGGCCATCTTTTAGCATAAAGATGGAAAATTGTTCTTTTAAAAAGTGTATACATAATATGTTTACAATGTAATAACTTAATCTATATAATATTATAACAAAAGTCAGAGTACAAAAAGTACATTGAGGTAGCCTTGCATGTGGCCATCTTATTCCCAAGGTGTGCAATCGTCAATAAAATCATTGACCTTATAATAAGCTTTAGCACACAGACGTTCTTTAACTACATTTTTAAATTTATTGATAGGGAGGCTCTGAACGTTATTTGGGATTATATTGTAAAGGCGTATACATTGACCTTTAGATGATTTAGTAACATTACTCAGTCTGGTCACCGGTATATCTATCTTGTGCTTGAAAAGCGATGTGTGTTGGACACGCATATTTTTCTAGCGTTTTGGTAGAGCAACCATAATCAGTTTTTTTTATTCTTTTTAGAGTTCTGGGCCCTGATTCTCAGGCCTTAGTTTTTACTATCGGTCTGTCCCGCTCATGCAAATAAGACTTAGCGCGCGTGCGAGCGGGACATACTAATATTCGAACTTTTTTCCACTGCCCGAGAATCGTGCTCCTGTACCGAAAAAAACGGGACCTTATTAGTGAGACTTGCTGTCCGTCTGTCTGTACTTTCGTCTGGTTCTGTACCTCGAAAAGAAAAATGGACCCTGTTTACTAAGACTTCGTCGTCCATCTGTCTGTTACCGGCTATATCTCAAGAACGGTGATAGATAGACAGATGAAATTTTCACAGATTATGTATTTCTTTGGCGCTATAACTACAAATACTAAAAAGAAAATAAATTTGATATTTAATAATAATAATCATTTATTAATAATCAATTAATAATAATAATTGTGTTAGTATTACAAAAAGATTCTTAAAACTATGTTAGTAGTGAAGTTATATAATAGGTTATTTAAATTTAGTATGTAGGTAGATCCAGTTTCTCCATATCGGACTTTCTAGTTTCATGGCAATTTGCCTCAGGTATCTGTTGGAACTGTCCCGCACTCTTTGCATCATAGATGCTGATCTTTTACGCAGTATGGCTGCAAAACCGTCTACGTTGGCAGCTGCGAACATCGCGGATGCGCTACAGTACCGGGGCAGTCGCATCAGAAACCTGAAGGCATTGTTATACTGCACTCTAAGTGCGTTGGCTGCTCGCTGCGTATGACTGGTCCACAGGCTGCATGTGTAAAATGTTTGAGCGAAGGCTCGAAACAGTACACACTTAACACTGACTGAACATCTAGCAAACCTACGGGCCAGCATATTACATCGAACAGCCATCCCACGTCGCTCACGCTCGATGTCGGGATCATCATTGAGGTTTTCGTCTGTAATATGCCCCAGGTATTTAAAACCCTCTTTAACGGTATACCATTTAACAGTACAGGTGGTACATAATCAGGAGTAAAAGAACCAGCCTTAAAAACCATCAATTCACTTTTCCCGACATTGTACCTGAGCCCGTGGTCGACAACATATCTTTCACAGAACTGTAACAGTTTACGTAGAGCACTGATAGATATTTAAGGTTTGCTCACAAACAAGATACGAGTGAGTTTTTTGAGTTTTGTATAGAACCCCTTCTCTGCGACGGATTTTTTTATTAATACAATTATTACAGACTATCATATAAAGCTGGCATCTGGCTTAGTATGCGCTCTTAATGTACAGTTTCATAGAATACTAGGTGATCCGTGCCCACTTCTTTGAGCATAAAAAAAACCTTTTAACATTCCCTGGACTTCCACGAATGAAAATAGCCGAATCGTTTCAGCCGTTCACGAGTTTTAGCGTGACTAACTAACAGCAATTCATTTTTATAATATACTAGCTGACCCGTGCCCAGTTCGTTGAGCATACAAACCGTTTAAACCTTCCCTGGACTTCCACGAACATTTCAAGATTAAAAATAGCCGAATCGGTTCAGCCGTTCTCGAGTTTAAGCGAGACCATGGCTTACCATCCAATCTCCCATACAATCTGTTTAATATAAAAAATTGCAACAGATGTCACTACTATTAACGTTTGTAAATTATAAAATGTAAATATGCCGAATTAAGTACAAATATTGACATTAAAATAAAGATAAGCATAATTTTTAAGCATAACATCACATTAAGCTAAATTCATCTCCTTAATTAAGCAGAAGATACTAAACGAAATTAGTAATTAGTATTTTCCAATAGTGGCGCTAGATGGCGGTTTCCGGAATGTGCCTGGACTTCACCCTTTGCCAGTCGCATTGCCAGTATTAGGGTGATACCATTTTCTAGTACTATGTCGTGTCTCTGTTATATATCTACTTTGAGGCGAGACTAACGAACAGCGATTAATTTTTAAGTTATCAATTAATTTTCCTGAGCTATAACCAGATTGTGCAGTCGTTGTGGGTATGATACTCATGATAGAGGCGGCGGGAGGTGCGAAGGGGACAGAAGTGAACAGATCACAGGACGGAAAGAGACGGAGGTTCCAGAGCATAGTGGGATTGGTGCTTGTGTGTGTGTTCTTCTCATTACTCCTGTCTGTATTCAGAACAAAGACCCAGGGGTATCCTTATAGGTGAATATCAAGTTTTTTTTAAATAATTCTTCTTCTTTTATTTTTGGCAATAGCGTTTTTTTTATAATTAAAGACATGAGTGGATGAAGGTGATATACGCAAAATACTGATTTCGAGAAAATTGAGGTCAAACTGTCACTTAAACATTTTAAAATATTTCGTAACGTATCGAGTACATTAATCTAAAGATCCGCCTGTAGAATAAATGTACTTAATACGTTACAACATAAAATATAATAAAATCTTTAAATGACAGTTTAAAGTCAATTTTCTGGGTAGAAATTTTTTGTGATATATACAATACCTTCATCCACTCATGCCTTTAACTGTACCGGTAACTTCGTCTGCATGAAAATTAACAACCTTCAGGGCTCCCCTGAGATCATATCAAAGGTTTTGTCGTGGTTGGTTACCGCTGTTGATCCTGGCTTACAGGAGTTGCAGTGGTGGGAATGTGAGGTGGGCCAATGCCCGTTTAAAAACAAACCTTCATTGGTTTCTGCTCTTATTGGTCTCAGCATGACGATATAATATAGCCTAAAGCCTTCCTTGATAAATGGGCTATTTAACACTACAAGAATTTTTCAAATCGCACCAGTAGTTCCTGAGATTAGTGCATTTAAGCTAACTAACTCATTAGCTTTATCTGTATAGTAGATTCAGTGTCCAAAATTTAGTATTAATGTGACTCGTTAGTGTTAAGTAACTGTAGCCATATAAGAGTTGGTGCCTACAACATGAGTTCGTGTTTGATTTGACACTTTATGATCATTCATAGACAACTGACTAAGTATCCCATGTAAAGTCTTGTTTTAAGTTGGCACAGCTTAATGATTTTTTATGTATATAGATAGGCATTGTCTTAAAACCCCCCCCCCCCCCCCCCTACGGCCTACTATTTGTAGGACCAATAATTGGGCATATTTTTCCGTCCGACTTTCTGTATTATGCGTGCGTTGTACTATTGCAATTAATATGTTCTATTCTCCGTGTAAAACCTATCGACAAAAGTCTGTCACCGACTATTTGTCGCTCGTAGGTGAGCCCATTGGAGTGTTCTAAAAAAATATGCATTTTAACCATTAATATTTTCTTTGTTTCAGTTTTTTATTTAAGTAGAACTCAAACCAAGAGGAGTGAATGTTTAAGAGTATATTTTAGTTCAATATTATTTTAATTTAAAAATACATCTCTTTTTCGTTGGTTTTGAAGTTTTATTTATAGAGTCCTTTTCATGAAAGAAGTGCCCTAGCTAAATGTTAGCTGACGACTTGATCAGCCTTTTAGAAATCGGGGGTTATTGCGAATATATGTAGTTACAGTCTGTAATATTAATAAGTGATAATACTTTAGGGTGTGTATGGTCCCGTATATAGACTTTACTGTGTAACAGCGCTGAAAGAGTTACTTTTTTTTAAGGTAATGTATGGACAAATTTATGATGTTGGGAGCCTTTCTCATACAAACATGAAAGTCAAACTAAGGCCCGTATAAATAAAACAATCTCAAACCCAACCTCACCTTGAGAACCTATTTGACAGATAAAACAACGTTTCGTTTCACTTTTAAAAGTGGACAACTTTATTAATGTTACATAGTACCTACTTTAATTTATTTTCTTTTTATACCGTTATATTCATATTATAGATTACAGGAAACAATAAAATAAGTATAATGTATATTTTTATAATCTTTATATTTTTGTTTTAAGAAACAAAAAAATTAAAGTATATAGCATAAGTAAAATTCTTCATTTTTAAAAGTGAAACGAAACGTTTTTTTATCTGTCAAATAGGTTCTCAAGGTGAGGTTGGGTTTGAGATTGTTTTATTTATACGGGCCTAAGTCTATCAGCGCGGGTACTTTAACAGTAAACACTACCTACATTATATAGGAGGCACATACACACCCTAAATTACTCTCATTTATTTTACACTTTGCAGATGGCGCTATATTAGCTTATCATTAGGCAGATAATTATTGAATTTTTTACTATTCATTTCTCTGAGAAGGTGAATCGTTTAAAAACCGGCCATTCGTTTTTCATGGCCATTTCTTCATTCGGTTCATTTTCTTAAATTCAATTTAGCCTAGGTAGTATGGTTTACAATTATTTAGCAAGTATTATATCTATTAATTATCTACCAGCTATCTCTCAAGGGTATTCCATATAAACAATGCATATAGTGTCTCAAAAGGCAACACACATGAATTATTCACTACCATACCTACATACACTACTATATTGAATATATATTTGTACTAGAACAATACACATGGTTCATAGGACCTTATAGTTCACTTGACGTCATCAAGCTAGGTTCGCAGATATTTCCGACGGGTTATACATCCATTATATCTTCTAAATAGTATCCAGTCCTCATCCATAAAACAATATTGTGTGATTCATTGGGAGGTCTAGAACCCATTATAAATGTACAGGGTGTTTTGGGGATGAGTGTAGGCATTTTGCAGATGGATAGGGTCGGTCTATGCGATCATTTTCTACTACGGGAACTATAGTCCGATATCCTTTAGTTTTTAAGTTAAGAGCAACTGCTTTTTTAAATACTTTACACTTTTTGGGTTATCAAGCTAAAAAATAGACACAGTTTCATATTAAATACAGTTTTTTTATTATGAAACTGTGATATGAAATTTGTCGATTTAAACACATGACACACGATGATTTAAAAGTCTTACAACTATTCCGATAGCTAAAACAATCAAATTGTAGTTAAAAGAAAAAAAAACAAAAACAAATCTTAGTGACTTTCATACATTTCAATGTGTATTTAAAACTATAGTTCCCATAGTAGGAAATTATCGCATAGACCGACCCTATCCATCTGCAAAATGCCTACACTCATCCCCAAAACACCCTGTATATTTATAATGGGTTCTAGACCTCCCAATGAATCACACAATATTGTTATATGGATGATGACTGGATACTATTTAGAAGATATATTGGATGTATAACCCGTCGACTTATGTATGACGTCATGCAAACTACTTGCGTTGGCTACCGTACTGGATAGACGATCCCTGTGTTCCAGGAGACGCTCTGAGAAAGAAAATAGTAAACGAAAATAACGTTTTTTTCGTTCAGATTTGCGTTTCTTTAGCACTGTTTAGGATCGTTTTGAACTGTTTTCACAGGCACTGTCAGCTGTCAATGTCAGCGTTATGAATGATCTGAACGTTCAGAGCGTCTCCTGGAACAGGCCCGATATTGGGCAGGTGAGCGCCTCTATTAAAATAATTACTCTAATCTATGGGTGAGCGGGGAAGCGCATTCCAGCGAGGTCCGCAGATATTTCCGACGGGTTATATATTTTACACTCAATGAGAACTCATGCGGGAGTCAAAGGGAGATAATTCCGACCTCACGAGGTGGTGTGGTCAGTCAGTCAGTCCAAAGCCCAATATAGTAGTTATAGGTTGTTGTATGTATTACTCTAATCTGTGTGTTGTTTACACAGCACTGGACTCAGAAAACCACATCACTTTGAAAGAATCAATAATTTAAATATGGATTTAAAAGTTTCATAGACTATACATAATATCTGAATAGTTTTGTACAGGCTACTTAGTTAAAGAATAAAAAACATAATTAAAAAATATATTATAATTTAATAATCCGATTAATATACAAAACAAAAATAAATATTTTTTTATTCTAATGTTTAAATATTAAATGCAGATTTTGTATCACCAATCACTATGCTAAAGTGGAGAAATTGTTTATTTTATTCCGTACAAACTTCAATACAGTCTAAACAACAATCATCATATTTCATAAAAGATAATTACACTTAATTGTCCTGTGTATCCAATGGTTGTCATTTCTATTTAATACCTACAATGTTTCTCCTTGTCTGATATGTTTTATAGCCAATAAAAATTGGCTAAATATTTTTATAGGTTAGAAAGTATGTGTTCAACATGAGACAAGTGATAAGTCTCTGCTAATATCTTCTTCAGCACTGCACCATTTAAATTACTGACCCTTCTTATATTACACTGGCATTCCTATTGAACTCTTATGCCCATCCATTATGCCAAAAGAAGTAGGAGAATGTTTTGGATTTTAGCGCCATTTATTAGAGTATAATTTGATTTTAGAACTATATACTATAAATATTCTTGCAACACTTGACTAGAGAATTCCAGGAAAAATAGCTTTCCTGCTTTTAGGATAGTCTTCAAACTTTTTCAGGTACCAGCTGTGGGCTAGGAGAGCTGAGAAGAGCTGAAACAAAATATCACACATATATTTTGACATTCTTATTTACACTAAATACATACTTAATAATAATAGCTTGGCTAATGAATGAAAAGAAATTTCACTGTTATATACCTATATTTTGTTAAAACCTAAAATATTTTTGAATGAATTATGCATAGTCATAGTTAGATGACCTTTGTGTCTCAGTGGTTGAGCTTGTTGGTGCGTAAGCCAGAGGTCGCGGGTTTGAATCCCGGAAAGAATGAAAAGTGTTCCTGGGTATTGGATGTGTATAGTATTCTCTATAAAAATCTTAATGTATGGACATTATAACAGTAGTAAACATATTTTTGTCTGTTACCCGAACCACAAGTCCCAGAACTTAGCATGAGACCATATGGACGTGATGTGAAAGTGTCCATACATTATATTATTATGTTTAATCGCTGAAAGGCGTTTACCATTTTTATGGTTCCTATACTTTATTGCAAAGTAATAGTGTTTTTATTAAATGGCATAAATTACAGTAAGTTTTACTTAACTTACTATTTTTATTCTCCTGTAACTTTTATTGATACTATTTGTTTTTTAAAAAAAGATAGCAATAAAAATTACCTGATTACTTAAAACCCACATAAATATGAAAAAGTATGTTTTCGTTGGTGTCAAAATGAGAAGCAGCAAGTACAACATTACTTCACAAAATCTGTGCGGACTAGACACATAATTGAAGAGGCGTCCATGTGGTATTTTGTACTCTTGGCTGACTACCGCACCAGAATTTTTGTCTCTTCGTAAACTGGCAAGAATAATGTTACTCTTGTATTGTTCCCACCACACTAACCCGAACATAACCATGACTGGTAAAGCCAATATCTTAGTCTTAGCATCCATCCATAGTATTTGGCTTCTGTCTTGATCACCTGAATGAAACAAAGATATGTTATAAGTTGAAAGGACATGGATTACACTCCATAGAAGTCTGGGCCAATAATTCAAGGCCAGCAAAAAAATTGTAATAGCTATGTTACTTTAATTGTAAAGTCAGACTGAATATTTTTCACTATGTCCAGTTCTGTAGGAACACAAGAAAATATAGTACTTGAAAATGATTTTAAAGAACAGCATTTATGACAAAAAATACAATTAAATATGTTTATGAATTAAAATAGTATAGGTATGCTACCAATTTAAATGTCACATATTTATTATGCAATAAATAAATACAATGCTACATTAAATTGGTTGAATAACTTTTATGCTCATAAGACAATAGATTTAAGAAATAAAATATAGATTACAAATTTTAACCTGACTTCTTTACAAAATATGTAATCTTTAAAGTAGGTAGGCTCACTCAATATCTGGATAAGATTTTAGTCAGGCCCAAATGTGCCAAATAACCATGGTTAAAGTATTAGTTAGGGTTAAATATCTAACTCCAGAGTAGGACTTAACTTTGGCTTATCAAATCAACCAAGACATGTGCAAATGAGCCTCAGTGTCAAACAATAAAACACAGTTGGTAAGTATAAAAAGGCTCTCTATATTATGCCATACTCTTGTTTTGTCATAAATCGTCCAGCAGAGTTTTCGTCAATCACTCTGACTATGGTAAGTCACTATGGAGCCATATGTAAAAAAGAAGAAGAAAGGTGCACAATTACCACAAAACAAAGGCGCTTCTCCAATGGCTGCAACAATCACACCAAAGTAATGTACAAATCCGACGCCATAATGGCTTAAGTTCATTTTGGCCTTGTCGGAAAACACTTGCAGATAAAACGTCTCATAGTATCTTCTCAAACTCTGGATCACTGTCAACGTCAACGCAAGCATAGCAGCACCAACAGACACTGAAATGAATAAACTGATTGAAACGAAATATAATATGTTAAATGTAAATTGTATCCAGTATTGCATGGTTGCCTTAGTAATAATCAAAAGTTTAACTTTCTGTGACCCTTTAATTAAATTCTGAATAGTATTCTACATCTCCTTACAGGCTTTTTGGTAATCAAAATACATCCCTCAAATTAGTTTGTAATTGACAAAAACAAAAAAAAAGAAAAAGGAAAAAAGTGAAAACATAACTGCATTTTATTGAATGAAAAGTAGAAGTTTCTAGTGAGTAGTAGTGAGTGTCAAATAAATACCTGATGGCTTCTCTTGCTCCAAAAGAAGACTCAGCATGTAATAGCAGATTCCACTCACAGAAAAGTCCAGAAAATATACACAAACTGCATACAGAAGAGTTATCACACTGAATATGGTGGAAAAGGCATAGAAATGCTTGTAGAATGCCTTCGGAATTTCTGTAGATGACACAAACTTGTCTCCAACACCATCGTGAGCGAAACTACCGTACTTGTAGGTCTGTATTATGAACGCTGGAAGATGCCTCTCATATTGCTTTATGAAATACCCAGTTATGAAAGTGAATGATGCTATAAACAGAAACCCGACGTCTAATATATTTAACATGGCGTATAGTGGTTTGTCGTGATCGGAAACGACTTTGTCTGGAGACATATCGAAGCTAACTGATACATTAGATCGTAACGGCACTTAGTAAAAGTAGGTTATGGAGTATGGAGGTTAGTGGCCGTAAACACTATAGCTGTAGCTCTAACACCACTTAGATGGCCGGTCGCGGCCCGGAGGAGCACATACCTATATAATTTATGCTAACAAACATATTTTGGTTCAAAACTAGTAATCTAAATATAGTATAGGGATTATTTGCATCACTTTTGAGCTAAAATAAAACATTCACAAGGACGAAACACTTCGATTACTTGGCTCATTATTAAATTAAAATATAAATTATTGTTAAAATTAAATATATAAATGTTATTGTGAAATTATAGACAAAAATAAAAAATGCAAATAGTAGCAACTCTGATTTTGAGGGTTTGATAGAGTTGCTAGCTTACTAAATATTTTTCCCAATGTTAACTTCTTAAAACAAATTATAAAATCTAGTTTAGAGGTTAGTAGAAAGGTTTTATAAAAAAATGGTATAATTAAATTATTGTTAGTGTTATCATTAAGTTTATAAAGTAAATATGTCTTGTTGTTTTTCTTTTAATGTGTGTAGCATTCGTTATTGCCAAAGTATTTATATGAATTTGTTAAATAGACGTTATAGTTAAATAAGATGAAATATTTTGTTAGTTAATTACTTATATTTAACTAAAAATCTTAAACCTCTTGAAAATTATAGCACTTGTGATATTTGCACCTAAAACTGTGTAAATATCATGTAATGTAAGCTGGTAGCCCATAGTTTATCTGTCATCTGTCATTGACCATACTGTCAGTCAGCTGTTGGTCAGCTGTCATGTGCTGTCAAATGTTAATAACATTTTTATTAACATTTGATAGCATAAAAAAAACATTTAAAAATTTTTATAAGATTTTATTTCGGAAATTTCTTAACTTTAAGTACTATATCTGTACTTTTACCTGTAGGTATAAATTAATTTTAATTAAAAAAAACATTTAAAAATTTTTATAAGATTTTATTTCGGAAATTTCTTAACTTTAAGTACTATATCTGTACTTTTACCTGTAGGTATAAATTAATTTTAATTAAAAAAAACATTTAAAAATTTTTATAAGATTTTATTTCGGAAATTTCTTAACTTTAAGTACTATATCTGTACTTTTACCTGTAGGTATAAATTAATTTTAATTTGAACATAATAATAATCCGAGGCAAGGCTCAAAACACAGGCTAAGCGTAGATAGTTTTTTTTTGTGTTTATCCCGATAAATTGTAATAAATAATAATATTATATAATGAACAAATAAATAAATAAATAAATAATAATATAATATTTTTCATAGGTAGTGAATTTGAATAACAAGATGCGTCGCAACTTTTCGACTCTGCGTGCCAGTCGGAGTTGAGCTTTATAATTTTTTTTTTTTTATAAGTTTTTGACTGACTTAAGCCATTTATGTAGCGCACGCATCGAAAGTCCCCAAATGTGAATTATTTTCCCCGTTTTTGCAATATTTCTCACTGACGCTTCGCTCCTATTGGTCGCAGCGTAATGTTATATAGCCTAAAGCCTTCCTCTATAGATCGACTATCCAACAAAAAAAGAATTTTTCAAATCGGACCAGTAGTTCCTGAGATTAGCGCGCTTAAACAAACAAACAAACCCTTCCGCTTTATAATATTAGTATAGATTGACGGTTTAAACATATTATTAATTCTGGCATACCCTAAGATTATTTAACTACTCATTATTATTTGGTCTAAGGCCATACTTAAATGGTGAGTGATTAAATAGATAATATGTATTAGTAGGGATAAGTACTTATCTAATTTGCTAATGAAAGTAACTAGTAGGTATAATATTATTTTAATATGATTTTTAGTACCATTGTTTTATAATAGGATTGCTCTGTGTTGAATGTTGACTAAGTATTATCAAATTCGTATATTTTTGACCTTTAAAATATAATAACAAAACAAATAATAAGAAAAACAGGATATAAATATAAATAAAATATAAATTATATAAATTCTATCTCGTTTTTATAAGTTACTTTTATTTCGTTATACATGGTTATACTCATGTTTCGCTCATTCTTAATTTTGGAGATAGGTACATAGTGAAAGAAAAACCTTTTATTTACTAATACATGTGTACATAATATCCATTAGTGGTAAGCACACGACGTGTCTGTGCCGCCATTCGTGAGCTCAAGTAAAAGAAAGAGAAGACTCGTTAAGAACTTTAGTACTTTAATCCTGATAATAATAGGTACAAATTACCTTGTACTATGTAGGTAATTTGTACCTATTATTAAATATTACTAATAAAAAAATTTACATTAGAAGAAGTTAGCAAGTTTAACGGAGATTACAAATGTCTTTAAAAAAATAATTGTCTTTCGACAATCGTCGTTTTTCACTGTAAAATTGTATTCACAGTTTGTGGTGGCTTCACTCAGTTGTATGTTGCACCTGCCTATTGTTTTATACTCTGAGATGTTACAATGTTCTGTTTAAAAGTTGTTTTGTAGGAAACTAACTAAACTAAAAACCAAATGAAAAAGTAAAGACAGTTTTGCAAACCGCACAAGTCAGTCTGAAGTATGCGTATAAGTCGTGTGGGTTGCAGTCACACGCACATATTGTAACAAAAATACGCCTTTACGATAACTTTACATTTTTATTAGACAAAACTCTATTGATTGTCTGAGATAAAACAATAAATCACAAAATTCCCGGAATGATCGCTTTCTTGTCTTTCGGAAAATCCTTGAAGGTAGATTTGTACCAATCATTTGTGTACAGAGCACACACGACCTGAAAAAAAAAAGAAAAATAATGTACATGTCAGATGCATCAGTGCTGAAAGCACTGGCCCAGTTACCTACCTACCCTTTATTTTATAAAGAGATAAAATACATACACTTGGTCCAGTGGTTGAAAGCGTGTTTCATGGTTCATATATTTAGCCTACTATTATAGTGTGAAGAGAATGACGCGTAGAGCATTTTTTGTTTTGGAACCTCAAAAAAAAAAAATCAAAGATCTAAAATAACCACAAGGAGTGAATCTTACTATGCTCTTAGTCTATACACACGAACGCACTGGTCGTTGACCTGAGACCTGACCAGGATTGAAACTCATCTGTTTTGTGACTTTTATGGAGATATTAAATTGTGATTTAAATCACGTTATGGTGAGTAATTTATATGTCAAATGTTGAGATGGAGGCTGTTAAACCCAGCCTCCTTATTCGGCGTATGTAGTTAAACAGGCTAAAATAATAATGAGTGACAATACTTTAGGGTGTGTATGGGGTCAGTATACAGAGTTTACTCAGAAAGTACCAGCGCTGTAAGAGGTACTTTTTTATAAGATTATTGTATGGGAAAATTTATGATGTCGGGGCATTTCTCATACAAATATGAAAGTCAAAAGTAAGTCTTTCTGCGCTAGTACTTTTACAGCACACTCTACATAGGAGTCACATACACATCCTAAAGTATTGTCACTCATGTATTTTATACCTTGTAAAATATCATTCCTTGCTTGCCACACGCAGAGGCAGTTACACAATTGAAGACATGAATAGATGAAAGTGATATGACACAAAAAAAAAATGTTTAACCAGAAAATTGATTTTAAATTGTCACTTAAACGTTTTAGGATATGTAGTAACGTATTAAGTACATTGATTCTAGAGACAGACGATACTTTACCATCATATCTTCAATAATTATTGACAGGATATTCATACCTGATTACTGAATACCCACAGGAATATCAAGAAGAACGTCCTCGTAGGGGTGACCAGGAAATATACCAAATAGATCACAATTTCGCACAACCGATGCGGACTGGATACGTGGTTGAACAGTCTTCCAACTGGTATTCTGTATTCTTCTGTGACAACTTCTCCAGTCTTCTTGTCTCTTCTCAAGTTTGACAGTATAATATTACTCTTGTATTGTTCTATCCAGGCATAAGTGAATACCACAATGCAAGGCAAAGCTAGGACAGCTGTTCTGAAGTCGATCCAGTTGATTTTGTCTCTGTTTTGATCGCCTGTAATAGTTATTGACTGACTTTAGGTACGAAAGACCCCAAATGTGAATATTTTTCCCCGTTTTTGTAACATTCCTCACTGATGCTTCGCTCCTATTGGTCGCAGGGTAATGTTATATAGCCTAAAGCCTTCCTCTATAAATGGACTATCCAATAAAAACATGGTTTTTCAAATCGGACCAGTAGTTCCAGATATTAGCGCGTTTAAATAAACAAACAAACACTTCCGCTTTATAATATTAGTATAGACTAGCTGTGCCCGCGACTTCGTTCGGGTGATTTTGATGCAGCGCACGCAACGAAAGTCCCCAAATGTGAATAATTTTTCCCGTTTTTGTAACATTTATCACTGACGCTTCGCTCCTATTGGTCGCAGCGTAATGTTATATAGCCTAAAGCCTTCCTATATAAATGGACTATCCAACAAAAACATGGTTTTTCAAATCGGACCAGTAGTTCCAGAGATTAGCGCGTTTAAACAAACAAACAAACAAACTCTTCCGCTTTATAATATTAGTTATAGATTACCACAAAACAAGGGCGCTTCGCCAACAGCTGCCAATACTAGACCGCTGTAGTGAACTTGAGCTAGAATGTAATGAAACACGTTCATTTTGACGGATTTTGAGAAGACCTGCAGGTGGCGTGTTTCATAATATCGTCTTGAGGTCTGGATGATCACGAGTAGGAGCGTCAGCAGCGCAGCCGCCACTGAAACTGAAGAAAGAAATACTTTATATGCACGGTGATTCATGGGTCATATAATAAGCCGAATATAGTGTGAAGAAAATGACGCGTAGAACTTATAATATACAGTGTGTAAAAAGAGCAGTCACTATAACTTTGGGATACGATTAAACTACCTTACCTCATTTCGAAAACGTATTTTTTTTTGATCGTTGTAAAGTAGGACGGATGAGCGACACGACTGGCGAGAGATCCGTCGCAAGAACGATTCTTTACTACAGATGATCAGCTTGCATTGCCCTAACCAAGCTTGAAAACAACATTCTCACTTGGGATCGAACCCACAACTCGCTCGGAGACGAGCGCCTAGCTTTAGCTTTTATTATGCAGGGTGTAAAAAGAGCAGTCACTATAACTTCGTGGGGTAATAACCAGGCAAGAGATATATACATTGGTACTAGTCATTTGCTTTTAATCCACTGTTTTAAAAAATTTAAAATTTTCAATAGGCAATGTACAACGTGCACAACACAGCGATCAGCTGATTACGCTGAGAGGTCAATAACACGCGTAAGACGTTCATTACGTAGTTACTAGGGCAAAAATTATAAAATTTACGAATGTAATGCAGAACGTTGTTCCAAACAGTTCAGCCTTGTGACTAAAAATAATAAATAATTTTTTTTTTTTAAAAAATAATGAAAAAAAATCATTTCTAGAATGAGAAAAGATCCTTTATTCATGTCCTAAAGTTATAGTGACTGCTCTTTTTACACCCTGTATATTGTAAGTTATGCCTATAAGAGAAACTTTGAAAAAAAACGCACCTCACATTCTACCTCGACGGTAGTGAGTAAACGAGTGCTTCGTCATAATGTAGCTTTTCTCAGCGTTTTAATCCAAAAACCGTTAATTTTACATGAAAACTATAAGACATATTTGTGTAACATTTCAACCTAGAGTTATTTGGGGAAAGTGGGCTGTAGGTATCAAAAATATTTATGTATGTTTTCTTGTAAAAATAAACATATTTTATTCTATCAATATGATGTAACAATATAAAAAACATACCTGATGGTTCGTTCTTGTAGCAGAGAAAATACAGCATTGAATACAAAAATCTATGTACTTGAAAATTCAAAAAATAAACACGTACAGCGTAAATTAAAATGGTCACTCCTGACACCATAGCGGTCACGTAAAAATGACTATACAACGACTTGGGTATTTCGATAACGTTCAAAAACCTTGCCCCATCTCCTCGATAACGAAAGTTACCGAATTTGAAACATTTTGACAGTGCCGGCAGATGATCCTCGTATTTTCGTAATATGTTGTCCACGAAAACTATGAAGACGAAGAAAAATAAGTACATAGTTTCCAATACGCTAAGCATTGTTCAAGTGAAAACTTGACCACGTGACCTGATCGAAAATTCGTAAGACGGAGGGAGTGTAGACCGCCGATGCGGCGTAAGAGTTGAATTCCCCTTCTCTTTCTACCGCGCTTAAATGTTTGCTTATTCTGTTTCGTTTTTTACTTCTGCCGGCACTCGCGTATTTTGTTTAGTAAATTAAAAAAAAACTTGTCGGTAGAAACTACTAAAAGTTAAAATCATGAAGAACCTACGAAACAACTTCATCTGCTAAACATATCAAGTAATGCTTATATAAAGGTATTATTAAGCTGTTTATTATCTACTAATTAACAATAAAAAAAATATTAACAATTATTATCTTAGTAGTAACGGTCGAGAGAACATAGTGCTGTTTGATACTTTAATCATAATGATTATCGTAATATTCTTCTGTAATATTATAAGTAGAATTATATCTATAATATTATAAGTACCTATAGAACGCACAATATTTACATTCTCTCTTTCTTTTACTCCTTTTTTTACTTAGAAAAATGAGTTTAAATTGTCACTTAAACATTTTTGTATAGTATGATAGATTTGTAGTAACGTATTAAGTACATTGATTCTAGAGACGGATCTTTAGATTAATGTACTTAATACGTTACGAGTTACGATATATTCTATGTTTAAGTGACAGTTTGAAGTAAATTTTCTCGAATCCCAATTTTGTTATATATAACACCTTCATCCATTCATGTCTTCAGTTATTTTACTTGTCTGTTTGTGTTTCTTTCATTGTCTTATCATTAACTTTATGAACATTTTTAATAGTGGGTACCTACGTCATTAATTGAAGGTTAAGTAATTATGTAATTAAGATACTTTATTAGTAAACTAGCTGTTCCCGCGACTTCGTTAGCGTGGTTAGTGGTTTTTGAGTGACTTAAGCCGTTTATGCAGCGCGCGCAATGCAAGTCCCTAAATGTAATTAATTTTCCCCGTTTTTGCAACATTTCTCACTGACGCTTCGCTCCTATTCGTCGCAGCGTAGTGTTATACAAAACCTTCCTATATAAATGGACTATCCAACAAAAAAATTATTTTCCAAATCGGACCAGTATTTCCTGAAATTAGCGCGTTTAAACAAACAAACTCTTCCGCTTTATAGTATTAAGTATAGATGTAGATAAGGTAGGTGCGAGCGGCTTAGTGGGTAAACGTTTAGCACTGAAAATGGTGCAGGTTCGATTCCCAGGTTGTGGCATGTACCAATGAGACTTTTCAGATCTCATGTACATAATATAGACGCTCTAACAGCGAAGGAAAACATCGGGAGGATGATACCCGTTTTCCCATTCGCTTTTTTTCCAGACGGATTTTCCCCACGTACGATTCGTGTGTAAGCCGGCGCAGAGAAACTTACTAGAAAAAACCTAATGACGTCATACGGAACGCAGCGCTTGCCTACATTTTGTATGTGCCGGCGCACACGTTCGTAAATTTCTATTCAGTTACGCGCCCGCGCGTCATCGGACGTATTCTCTGTATTGGTTACGCATATATTGTACTGACGTAAATACATTAAAAAAAACGAACGTTTACGCTAGTCTCACGGAATTCCAATTCAAAATTACGCATTCAAAAAACTAATAACGACTAATACCTAATAGGAAAACGTATGTATGTGGCCGGCCTATATCTCATTGGGCGCGGGCGGGGAGACTGAATAGAAACTGATAGTGTGCGCCGACTCAAACAAAATGTAGGCAAGCGCTGCGTTATGTATAATAATAAAATACTTTCAAAATCTATATAATATTATAACAATGAATTGTTGTTCGTTAGTCTCGCTAAAACTCGGAACAGCTGAATCAATTCAGCTGTTCATATTTCGGCTATTGTATGCTCAACGAAGTGAGCACAGGTCAGCTAGTAAATTATAAAAAAATATAAAATAAAACGAAATATTTTGACATTAATATATTTTTATTTTTCGCACACTCACACAAAATAAATAATAATTTTGACAATCTTGGTTTATAAAATTCCGGGCAAAATCGCTTTTCTGTTTGTCGGGTAGTCTTTGAATGTGTTTCTGTACCAAGTGTGAGTGTAGAGTGCGCCTAAGACCTGAAACAGAAGATAAGGAGTGAGAAACATGCAATGGCAGGACGTTTGACAAAAGTGAAACATTGGAAAAGAAAAAAAAACTTGGCAGTTTTGTGAACTATGTATTTAACTTTTATCACATAATTCAGAATCAAAATAAAAAAGTTAAGGTACAACACTCCCGACACATTCGAAAATCGAATCAGTTTAACGGCTTTTGGTGGTTTTTTTTAATAATTTGTCTCACAATTTCAGCCCATAAGGACATAGAAATAATATTAATATTAGGTACAACATGCAATAAAACATTAAAATATAAAGTAATTTGACGTGTCATGTTGTCAACTGTCACATTTATTTTGGAGGTTATCGCTTGGTGCATCATGGTCTTTATTATAATATTATAAGTTATAGTTTTACAATAAGTAAGATACCTGGTACAACGATTTTGGTTTTATTTAGTGGATTGCCTCTCCCTTCTCCCTTTCGGGTTTCCACTAGTATTTCCACAACCACTTCTCTCGGTCGTACCAACACCATTTTTGGGTACAAATTCTTTGTTTGCTCTGAGACTGTAATAAACCTTACCTGATTACTGACCACCCATAGAAATATACAGCAGTAAGTCTTCGTAGGTATCAGCAATAGAAGAACCAGATATATCACAATCTCGCAGAACCTGTGCGGACTGGACACATAGTCAAATAACCGGCCGTGTGGTATCTTATATTCTTCTGTCACTACCTGTGGGACAGAAGAAAGATGCTATTTGCATACAAAAACGGCAAAAATTAAACTAGAGGAACAGCAGACTCTTGATACAATCGAGAACGAAATCAGTTCGATCTCAAAGGTTATTCGTATTTTATTTGGTGGATTTTGAAACCAAGATAAGGTAAATAGTTAGATCGTAACATTTTGTACTCCCGACCACATATAATATAATAATATAATATCTATAGACGCTTCACACCACGTCAAGCTGGCCCCGTGCTAAGTATCCGAAGAACTTGTGTTACAAGTACCAGACCACGGAAATATAGTTAATACTTATACTGCTCGTATACACATATTTAAGATTTTTATTATATTATACACAAATTTAATACACATCCATGACCCGCGAACATTGAAAACTTTTTGTTCCCTCGGCGGGATTCGAACCCGCGACCTCTCGTTCGAGCTCACGACGCGCTCAACCACTGCGCTACGGAGATCATCAATCGACTGATAATATAAAAAAAACAAACGTCAATTTATTCGGGAGTACGCGGCACGATCGAATCTGAATCAAAATCGAATCAGTTTGGAGAGTAGAATTGCACCAAATATTAGTTGATCGACGATTTGACAAGCATTTCAGAAACCGGGGGCTAGCCTTCCTCAACAAAAACGTTCAGTGTGCTGAATTTCTATTTGATCAGCCTTTGAAAAACCGATTGAGATGTTTTCATTTATACGGGCCTAAGTTCATACCTCTCCTGTTTTCTTGTCTCTTCGCAAGTTGGCCAGTATGATGTTGCTCTGGTACTGTTCCTGCCAGGCCCAGGCGAAGACTGCAGCACATGGTATACCAAGAACCAAAGAGTACTTGTCTAGCCAAACTATGTTTGATCTATCTTGACCACCTGGAACATTTGAATAATAATAAAAAAACATTTAATTGTGTAACGGAGCCTCTGCGTCAGGACACGTAGATTGATTGAAAATAAATCTTAATAATATTAATAATATCTATGGACGCTTCACGCTACGTCAATATGGTCCTGTGCTATCAGAAGAACTTGTGCTACGGGTAACTACCAGACAACGGATATTTAACACAAAATTAAATTGCTGTTTGTTAGTCTCGCTAAAACTTGAGAACCGTTGAACCGATTCGACTATTGTTAGTCTTGTAATATTCGCGGAAGTCTTACACTCAACGAAATGGGCACGGGTCAGCTAGTTTTTCATTTCATTCACTATTTTAATATACACCCAAGAACACAGAAAAATGTTTGTTCCTTCAGCAGGATTTAAACTCGAGCACCAACGTGCTCATGATGATTAGTGATAAATGATGATTAGTGATAAAAATTCATCTCTTAAAAGAAACTAACCAGAAAAAAGTGGCGCCTCAGCAACCGTCGCGGCTACCACGCCGAAGTAGTGGTAGAATCCCACCGCGTAATGGCTCCAGTTCATCCTTGCGGTGCTGGAGAAGACCTGCAGGTGGTACGTCTCGTGGCAGCGGCGGCAGCACTGGGTCACCATCAGCAGTAGGGAGAGAAGAGACGCTCCGGCAGACACTGGAAAAGACCGTAACTCTTGTTGTACATATACGTTTTTTCTACGCACGCCCACAAAGTAGATATATAACAGAGACACGACCTAGTACTAGAAAATTGTATCACACTAATACTGGCAATTCGACTGGCTATTTTTATTTTCTTCCATTTTCAGGCACATTCCGCAAACCGCCATCTAGCGCCACTATTGGAAAATACTAATTACTAATTTCGTTTCGTATCTTCTTCTTAATTCAGGAGTTGAATTTAGCTGCTTTAAAAATATGCTTATCTTTATTTTAATGTTAATATTTGTACTTAATTCGGCATATTTACATTTTATAATTTACAAACGTTAATTGTAGTGACATCTATTGCATTTTTTTTGTATTAAAGATAGATTGTATGGGATGGTAGGCCATGGTACGGCATATTAATAAACATGTTTTCACAGCGAAAAAACGTGTGTGGACAAGTTAGCCTTATTAATGGGTTTTGGTGGGAATATAATAATAATAGGTACCCTCATCGATTTCGGTGTCGGTAGCTGATCTCATTGAAACCAGGCCAGCTAAGCAGGAGATATTTTATAGTGCCCAAGTGTGTGCGCAATACACAAAGACACTCTCTCTTCCTTTTACTCTCATAACCCAGTGGGACGGTAAACCGACACGACTGGCGAGAGAACAGGCGCAGGACGGACTTTTTACATGCCCATCTGACGCATGGATCATCTTTCTTGTCAGACAATCAGGTGATCAGCCTGCATTGTCCTTACCAAACTTGAAAACCAAATTTTTTGTTGTAGCAACGCGGGAATCGAACCCACGACCTCCGGCGGTGGGAATATACACTGTAGGTATATAATATGCACTAAACGATCTGATTTAATGTTTTTGGTTTGGTATGAATTCCAGAAATCCTTACTTAATAGGTCTACCTAATAATAACTGTAATATTAGGTATGCCTAAGGAATTACATTTTTTAATTATTGCTTATTAAGGCGATCTTTGCTATTTAGAATTTTGTATTATAATTTATTAATTTAAAGCTTTCAATGCCTAATATAAATATCAAAGTAATACGTAGGCGATGGGATGGAAAAAAAATACTGTGAAAAAAATTAAAACCGTTTTTTTAGATATAAAAATGTATAATTAATTTTTATAAAGCTTTTAGAAATATTGAAATACATATTTAGTCTATCGTATTCAAACAGAATACTGGATTTGAATTTAAGCTAACTTTTAAAATATTATTTGAGCCAGACATCGCTGTTGGTAAATAATAATATCTATGCACGCTTCACACTACGTTAACCTGGCCCCGTGCTAAGTACCCGGCTTGAGCACCGACGCGCTCAACCAGTGCGCTACCCTCTGTAGCGCAGTGGTTGAGCGGTGCTCTTCAAAATAATTATACAGGTGATTCATGATTCATACATTAAGCTAAATATAGTGAAGAGAATGACGAGTAGATCATTTTTTGTTTTGGCACCTCATATAATTTACTAAATATAACTCAAAAAATAATTCAAAGGTCTAAAATGTGTGAATCTTACTATGCTGGGGCTCGCGGGCTCCTAGTCTATGCACACGAACGCACTGGTCGTTGACCTTACCGGGGTTGAAAATCATGTTTTGTGACTTTTATTGAGATCTATAATCGCGATATGTCGCTTTTTTCGGAAAGTCAACAAGAAAAACAAGCTACCCACCGAGAAGAACCGGCGTAAGAAACTCGCACGGGGCCATCTTTTAGCAAAAAGACGGAAAATTGATCCATGAATCATGAATAGGGTTAATACTAAAACTAGTTAATAAAGTGTATATAAAGTGGCCTCCTTGTTATACAACACTAGCTGTTCCCGCGACTTCGTTCGCGTGGTTTTTGAGTAACTTAAGCCGTTTATGCAGCACACGCAATGAGAGTCCCCAAATGTAATTAATTTTCCCCGTTTTTGCAACATTTCTCACTGACGCTTCGCTCCTATTGGTCACGGCGTAATGTTAAATAGCTTAAAACCTTCCTCTATAAATGGACTATCCAACAAAAAAATAATTTTTCAAATCGGCCCAGTAGTTCCTGAGATTAGCGCGTTTAAACAAACAAACAAACAAACACTTCCGCTTTATAATATTAGTATAGTTTTTTAGCCTTGCAAGGCCCCAATTATTCCCAAGGTGCGCTAACCTAAAAATAGGTAAATTACCTGTTGGTTCAGTCGTCTCCGAGACAAAATTCAGGATTCCCAAACAAAATCTATCCACTGGTCGATGAAAAGCATACACTGCGATCGCGTACACTAATGTAACAACACTGAACACTGATGAAAAGGCGTAGTAATGTTTAAAGTACGCCTTAGGCACTTCAATTGCTCTTATAAAACTACCTCCGGAGCCTCTATACGCGAAACTGCCGTATTTGAAGCCTCTTATAACAAAACCTGGTAATATCTTCTCGTATTTCGTTATAATGTAGCCTACGGTGATGGTGTAGGCTGCTATTGAAACGAAGCCTATGTCCAATGAACTCAGCATTGTAACTGAAAATAAATAATGTTAATATAGTATACAAAGGTCCATTAGCGTTAGATAACTTTGGATTAAAGTGAGATGTTTATGTTTGAGTTATCAATAGAATAGTGGTAACTTTAGGTTATTTATTTAACCCAGTATGGCGCAAGTGCATGTAACTTTGTAATTGTAAAGTTGTTCATATAGTATTATCCCTATGTAACATTAGAATGTGCCTCCTATGTAGAGTATACTGTGAAAGTACCAGCGCTTAAATACTTACTTTTGACTTTTAAGTTTGTATGAGAAATGCCCCAACATTATATTAAAAAAGGACATTTTCAGCGCTGGAACTCTCTCAGTAAACTCTATAAACGGAACCCATACATAATATTTATCAAGATTTTAGACTTTTAAGTTTTTATAAAAAAGGTGAGTTTTTCTCTCTAGTTCAAACTGGGGCCTTACTCTCCAAACTGATATGATTGACATTTGTTTATTTTGATTCTCAGATTTTGATTCTCTGATATGGTCGGGAGTCCAAAAAGTTACGATCTAACAATTTTCTTTAACCTGATTAGTTTCAAAGTAATTCACCAAATGAAATACGAAAATCCACTGATATCGAACGGATTCGGTTCTCAATTGTGTTGGGAGTAAGCCCGCAGTCCCAACTTTGTGATTTTTATTTATTTATTTTTATACTTTTCCAGTAGCCTTGAGCTACTATATATATTATGCCATTATCATAACTATGATAACTTAGTACCAAAATAATAAAAAAAAACAAATTTTACACGTTGAATTTTGTTACAAACACTTTGTTCCAAAGTTGGCACTTACAAAGTGCAATGTTTTGGATCAATAAAGTATATTTATATATTTACCTGTAGGATATAAACAGTATGTAAAAAGTATGAACACCCGAACTGCATACCGTGCGGTTCCTGCGCGTTTGGCCTGTCATGTCATTTGGCGCGCGTTTTATCCGTCGCCATTTTGGATACGTGACGTCACGACGTATTAAGGTGCGCAGACGGGCTACTGAGTTGTGCATACAGGCTACGCGGACATAAAAATACTGTCTGTTTCGGTCTATCCAACGAAAAACTCCTAAATCTATACTAATATTATAAAGCGGAAGAGTTTGTTTGTTTAAACGCGTTAGTCTCAGGAACTACTGGCCCGATTTGAAAAAATCTTTTTTTGTTGGATAGTCCATTTATAGAGGAAGGCTATATAACATTACGCTGCGACCAATAGGAGCGAAGCGTCAGTGAGAAATGTTGCAAAAACGGGGAAAATTATTCACATTTGGGGACTTTCGTTGCGTGCGCTGCATAAACGGTTTAAGTCACTCAAAAACCACGCGAACGAAAAATTTAAAGGGTTTTCAGGTTTTCGATCAAATTGGACTTTTGGATTTTATTTATAATTGAAGACATAAATGGATGAAGGTGATATGTAGCAAAACTATGATTTTGAGAAAATTGAGTTCAAACTGTCACTTTGTGCCTTCAATTGTGTTAAAAAAAATCGATAAATTTTCAGCTGTAAAGTTAAAGAATAAATCTCTACTTACTCTTAAAGGGCTTAGAATATTAATTGGCTGAAAACTAATAATTTTGATGAACATGATTTTCCTTTATATCTAATTTTATCTACTAAAGCACAACATCAAATATTCTATCTATAATCAATTATCATTAAACTCCTTTGTTCAATATAAAGGGAAATTGCTGAAGGTAAGATCGTAGCTTTTCATTAAAGATGACTGTTGATTAAATTCAAAAGATAAGATAAGTTCTAAACGTTTCTAAATTTTAGAGTCCCGGAATGAAAGGATTTGAGTTGTGAAAGCATTATCTTTGTATTAATGTTTAATCTGGTACAATCTTTCTAATGCCATCGTGATTATTTCTATGACGTACTCCCGAAATTAATAATCAATCATGATTGGGTGGGCGGATATCAGATTAAAGAACGGCCTCTGTTCGAATATGACAGTTAGTGCATGTGAATATTATGCAATCTGTCAAAATACGTCCATCTTTAGATCGTTTCTTGACAGTTTTCAATCTCTTATTGCAATCCGTTAAATTTCGGGGATTGCACTTTGAGATTGAAAATCTGTCAAGAGACGATCTAAAGATAGACGTATTTACATGCACTTAGTGTCATTTTCGAACTCAAATTGCTAAAATCTCAATGCTAAAATTGGATCAAGATTGATTTTCAATTTCGGGCGTATATCACTTACGAAGTTCGTAAACAAAAATGTATAACTACTATTATTAATTTATTATCAGTAACTAGCTGATCCGTGCCCACTTCGTTGAGCCTAAAAATAAAAAGAAACCGTTTAAACATTACCTGGACTTTTACGAATATTTCAAACCAAAAATAGCCGAATCGGTTCAGCCGTTCTCGAGCTTTAGCGAGACTAACGAACAGAAATTCATTTTTATATATAAGAAGATAGAAGAAGAAGATATAATATACTAGCTGATCCGTGCCCACTTCGTTGAGCATAGACACCGTTTAAACCTTCCCTGGACTTCCACGAACATTTCAAGACGAAAAATAGCCAAATTATACGATTATATTAGCGAGACTAACGAACAGCAATTCATTTTTATATATAAGATACACATATCAAATACACAGCCGTGACACAGGAACACAGAAAACTTTTTGTTCTCTGACAGGATTCGAACCCGCGACCTCCGTCTCCAACGCGCTCAACCACTGCTCTACAGTGGTTGTCGTAAATTTTTCCTGCTTGGACCACAGCTCAATTTAACATTAGTTCCCACTAGTTGAGTGGTTCCTAACCTTTTCTATGTCACTACCCCTGTGAACAAGTATGGGAATTGAGTTTACCCCTAGCTAATTTAAAATAATTAAAACCACACAAATTCGAACGAAAATATGAAACGAGAGCGCCGTGCTACTGTTTACCGTATCTAGTATTATTTTGTCTATTGCTATTTTAATACTATTTCGTGCCATTCCGTGTTACCCCCTAGAATCTCCATTTTACCCCTGCAGGGGTAATTAACCCCCTGTTAGGAACCACTGCACTAGTTGATATGCGCTACAGTGGTTGTCGTCAATTTTTCCTGCTTGTACCACAGCTCAATCTAACATTAGTTCCCACTAGCTGATAAATCCAATTCCTTTAAGTGTCTGTTTACAGCGAGAAGTTGGAACTGGGTCCAACTCGGGTTTAATTCAATACAGCTTCCCTATTCACAAGTTCCCAACAATAACTTAGTAGTTTTCGCTAGTTTTTACCAATTCCCCCTGGAGGTGCCAAGTTTTAAGGCCGCTTTAGACTGCAAGGATAAGACTGCACAGTTAAGTCACACATTATAAAGATTTAGGGCGTGTTTCACCAAGCGATGTTAAAGTTAATACTTTAAATATCATGTTGTTCCTCTCGTAATTCCTATCAATGAATGAGAAAGCATGGTAATTTAACAAGCCGTTAACACGCGTTGGTGAAATCGGGACTTGTCCATTCGTCGCACGGATCATCTTTCTTGTCAGACTATTAGGTGATCAGCCTGCATTGTCTTAACAAAACTCGAAAAAAAGATTTTAGTTGATCCAACGTGGGTATCAGTCTCATGACTTCGTCAAGCTACCTCTAGACTTCGGAGGCTTCAAAGGCAAAGCCTCATCAACTGCTGGACACAAGCTTCCAGAATACTTCATCGTTGGTAGGTAATTGCCACGCTGCAGGCGGGTTGCCAATGTCACCAACGCATGTTAAAACTAATCCTTCATTAAAAAAAGAGCGAGGTTCTGAACCACTAGATCACGGAAGCGTTGATAGACAGTATATATTATGTCTATTGTGACAAAACTGTGCAGTTTTAACGCTGTCGTCTATAGCGGGCTTAACAGAATCTTGGCATTTTAGCGTTTAGCTGTTCGTTAATTTTTAACTCCTGACACAAACAAGCTCAATTTGATAAAACAGATCGAGAGTTATGAAGGTTTAAGTAAATGAATCAAGTTTCAGTTTTACAGATTACTAGTTTTTTGATTAAACTGATTTTGCACGGTTAGGAAAATGTTTAGGAGATTTGTCGATATAATGAGCTGTTCTTATAATGTATTGTAATCAGGGATGAAACGGATGTGATATTTCGGATACGGATTCGGATATTAAATTATTTTGGATTCTCCGGTTGTTTCGGACACAAAGAGATATATAACAGAGACACGACCTAGTACTAGAAAATGGTATCACCCTAATACTGGCAATGCGACTGGCAAAGGGTGAAGTCCAGGCACATTCCGGAAACCGCCATCTAGCGCCACTATTGGAAAATACCAATTACTAATTTCGTTTCGTATCTTCTTCTTAATTAAGGAGTTGAATTTAGCTTAATGTGATGTTATGCTTAAAAAATATGCTTATCTTTATTTTAATGTCAATATTTGTACTTAATTCGGCATATTTACATTTTATAATTTATAAACGTTAACAGTAGTGACATCTATAGCATTTTTTTTATATTAAACATAGATTGTATGGGATGGTAGGACATGGTTTCGGATAATTTCGGTTACGTATTACTGAAATGTTGTACTTTGGGATGTTAAAGTAAAACGTCTACTTTCTTCCAATCCATCTTTAATAATAATAAAGCCTGAAATACATTAGCTAAGAAACTTACGCTACTGGGTGGTCCTCCTTATTTGGGGGACACACGAGATTATAAGGTGTAAAGTTAATAACATACTAAATGCTATGATATATTACTATTCTATTACTATGCTATAATATATTACTATCTATGCTTTAATTAACACACTTCATTACATTTTTACAGTAGCAAAACCTTAATTTCGGGTTCGGTTACGGTTATGGATATATTTTAGTATCGGATATCCGATAGTTTCGGTTACGGTTACGGAGCTCCGTAACATCCCTCAATTTGTAATGACATCCGGGCCCTCACTCAAGGTGTTATCGCTATTATCACTTACGAAGTTTGGGAACTAAAATGTATGGGATTTGACATAAGGTTCGCTAAATGACAAGCGAACTCGTGTGTTACATACATAGCAGAGCTAAGTCAAATACCATACATTTAGTTTTATATCTTAATCTTGAATTAACGGCCCGTACATTTTTAGAAATACCTATGTAAGTATTTATTTATTTTACTATAGTAAAATTACACTTCACACTAATATTATACAGGAGAACATTTGAATACATGAATGTATGAAGGTATGTCGCAAAAATTTTTTACCCACAAAATTGAGTTTAATCTGCCACTAAAACATTTTACGATGTGATTACATTGATTCTAGAGACGGATCTTTAGATTATTTAAATTAATGCGTTCGGCGTATTCTAAAATGTTTAGGTGACAGTTTGAACTCAACTTTCTCGAAATCAGAGCTTTGCTACATATCGCCTTCGTCCATTCATGTCTTCAATTGTAAATGAGCGTGTTTGTTACTTCTTTACGAAAAAACTAATGATCTTGATGAAATTTCGTAGGGTAATAGTTTACATAATGGATTAACAAATAGGCTGCTATTTACCGCAGCAAAATGTACGGTTCTCTTGTAATTTTTACGTGTAAGTGGCGGGAAATATCTAGTAAAATCTATACTAATATTATAAAGCGGAAGAGTTTGTTTGTTTTTTTAAACGCGCTAATCTCAGGAACAGGAAGGCATTAGGCTATATAACATTACGCTGCGACCAATAGGAGCGAAGGGTCAGTGAGAAATGTTACAAAAACGGGGAAAATTATTCACATTTGGGGACTTTCGTTGCGTGCGCTGCATAAACGGTTTAAGTCACTCAAAAACCACGCGAACGAAGTCGCAGGGCACAGGTAGTCTAAATATACAGGTAGAATATTTCCATACATTACATTTTTGTTTCTTTGGCGGGTTTCGAACTCGCTATCACCGTACCAACTCAACCACTACGCTACTTAATAATTTAATTTAACAAAGCTACTTTAATGTTACTAATTAATATAGTTAATTCCAACGAAAGTCCATCATAGTAACTTAGTTTGTTTCAAACACATTAGTTATGTCGTCATTAAAAATTTAGTTCCCCTACTAGAGCACATTTTCTGTAATTAAGAAATTATGTTTAATTGTTAACATTAAGCACATATTATCGCCTCCGTGGTCTAGTGGTTTAGAACCTATCCCTCGACTCGGAGGTCGTGGGTTCGATTCCCACGATGGAACAACAAAAAATGTTGTTTTCTGATCTGATCACCTGATTGTCTGACAAGAAAGATGATCCATGCGTCGGATGGGCATGTGAAAAGTCGGTCCTGCGCCTGATCTCCCGCCAGTCGTGTCCGGGACGGCCTGGGCTACAAGAGTGAAGGAAGAGAGAGTGCATCTGTGTATTGCGCACACACTTGGGCACTATAAAATAACTTCTGCGTAGCTGGCCTGGTTTCAATCCTTGCAAGTGCGAGCGTTATCTACACTAATATTATAATGAGGAAAGATTTGTATTTTTGTATGTAACGAATAAACTCAAAAAGTACTGGGCCGATTTTAATCATTCTTTTTTCATTAGATGCAGCTTGTCGGCGTACGGGCATTGCACATGGTGTCGGGCGTCGCGGCGTCGGGCGTCGCGGCCTCGGGTGTCACGGCGTCGGGCGTCGTGGCGTCGTGCGTTAGCGTCGGGCGTCCGCGTCCCGGCGTCAGGCGTCGGCGTCGCGGGGTCCGGCGTCGGATTCACGGGGTCCGGCGTCGGGCGTCGGCGTCGCAGCGTCGGGCGTCGCAGCGTCGCGGCTTCGGCGTCGGCGTCGGAATCAATTTCGGCGTCGGCGTCAGTTTCGGCGTCGGCGTCAGTTTCGGCGACGGCGTCGGCATCAGTTTCGGCGTCGGCGTCAGTTCCAGCGTCGGCGTCAGTTACGGCGTCGGCGTCGGCATCAGTTTCGGCGCCGGCGACAGTTTCGGCGTCGGCGTCAATTACGGCGTCGGCGTCATAAATTTTCCCAAATATAATAAATAACTTTTAAATACAATAATATATTTTTGTTTGTTAACTTTGTAAAGTTAAGGAAAATAAAGAGGCTTTATTATTATAACATTGGTTTAGTTAATAATCTTTTACTGAATAATAAAAAAACAAAATGTGTCAAATTCACATTGCCAAATGTAAGGCAATTTGAAACCAATGTGCTATTAAATAATGAACGTATGGAACTAGTGGATACAGCAGTATTTTTAGGTATAACATTAGATTCAAAACTTCAGTGGGGCCCTCATATTGCTAGGCTGGCCGACAGACTCAGTTCAGCAGCATACGCAGTTAGTAAAATTAGACAATATTCAGATGAAAGTACAGCACGTCTAGTGTATTTTAGTTACTTTCATAGTATAATGTCCTATGGCATTTTGCTATGGGGAAACGCTGCAGATATAAATAATATATTTGTGCTGCAGAAGCGAGCTGTTCGGGCAATCTACAAACTGGCCCCTAACACCTCACTTAGAGAAAAGTTTAAGGAAACAGGAATCTAAACTGTACCTTCTTAGTACGTCCTTTCAAATTTAATGTATGTTAAAAAAAAATTACACTTATTTAAGAAGAAAAGTGAAAACCATAATAGAAATACTCGAAATAAGCATAAACTTGTTGTACCAGTGACTAGACTTAGTAAAGTAAAAAAATCGTTTAAGGGCCAATGTAAACGCCTATACAATAGGATCCCAGAAAACGTTCAAAATTTTTCAAACAATAAGTTTAAGAAAGTAGCCAAAGAACGTTTGTGTGCAAAAGCTTACTATACAGTAAATGATTTTATGAATGACAGCACACCTTGGGAATAAAGTAGCCCTCTGAAAGGCTATATTTATATACTATAAAATTACTGTACTTTTGTTATTTAGTTTTAGTTCTGACATTTGTAAATCTTAAAAAAGACCAATTTTCCATCTTTTTGGTAAAAGATGGCCCCATGCGAGTTTCTTACGCCGGTTCTTCTCGCTGGGCTAGTTCCCGAACCGGTGGTAGGCATCAAATAGTCTCGACGTTCAGAAAACATTTTGTAAAAATTTATTCTGAATAAAATGTTTTGATTTTGATTATTATTATTATTATTAATTATAAAAAGTACCTCTTTCAGCGCTAGTACTTTCTCAGTTAACTCTTTATACGGGATCCATACACACTCAAAAGTATTATCAGGGAAGAGTGGAAGGTTTAAACGGTTTCTATGCTCAAGGAAGTGAGCACGGGTGAGTGTAATTATAAAATATCTGTCCATTTCTTTCCGTCTGATAATATCCCACCAATCAGCGTTCATATTTTATTTGATCATACATTTGAATAGCGTTTGAGAATTCGGGAGTTAACTCCTTTCGAAAAATCGAAAAAATTGATACTCCAAACACTTCCCCGAGGCTTGTTTTCGAGGTGAAGCGGAGTGGAAACAAGCACCTGTACCGACAGGAACGAAATAAATTACATAAAATTTCACGTTTCATTAGGCAATCACCGATCGACCAAACACGATGAATATTCATACCTGGAGCATATAAAACGGGAGATTTATCTCCACACACTCATATTGTTCCAGAGTGTGACACAAACTGCAAAGGTAAGAAATTACTTACTACATCATCAGAGCTCAGCTCGGCATTTTATTCTTGTTTCTACTAGAACAAGAAAGCGTTACTTAATACAGTTTCATCTCTTCATAAGGGCTCGGCTCGACATTTAACACTGTGCTCTGCTAGAATACGGAAGCGTTACTTATTACGACTTAATCTCTTCTTAAGTGCTTAGCTAGCCATTCCCTATTTCCTTTTAATATCTTCTTCATGCATGCGACGTTTGCATGCAGATTTGAAGAATGTCTTATAAGATGCCCAATCATCTTTGCTCTTTGCTCTATTCTCTAAAGTTTTAGTATGTTCCCCAAAAATCATCTCTACTTAAGGGCTCAGCCTACCATTTTACCCTGTCCTCTGCTAGAACAAGGAAGCCTTAATAACTATAGCTAAATATCTTTCTATGTTCGCCATTTTTTTCGATTGCAAAAGAAATGATTACTTACTTCGGGTTTCCTCTCTTCTTGACGCGTAGCCCTTTTAGTTGAGCTTCCACCATTTCATGTCCTCTGCTTGAAACCTAAGCTCTCATAAGACATGGCATTCTCTATAAATTTGCTTACATAATTTTTCCTTTGCCTTCCATTACTCTTCTTTTAAAAAATGCCTAACGCAAGGTCATGCCTGGGTCGCCATGCGATGAGCAGGCTTGGGGAGACTAATTAAAAGATGTATTGATCCGACTGTCGTTTAATAACTAACTTACATTACTAACATTCATGCAATATAATATAGGGAGGTGATACACACATTACATTATAATATCTCCCATCATCTTGGCTCTATTCTCTAAAGTTTTTGTATTAAGTAAAAATATATCTCGTGAAGCTAGCACATTCAGCTATATATTTAATGGTTTATTATCCCTGAATCCAATAGGATGGTCGCCTGGTACGTGACTTTTCTGGCGCAGAAGAAATATGCCCTTCGTTCAGCAGTCGTAGGTGGGTTGTTAAATTTAGCTTATGATAAGCATTACCATGTCTAGGTTTCCTCACCACATTTCTTCTTTCACTGATAGAGCATCCGTATAATGGTCTGAAAGGTCTACTTGATTAATGCCAAAACCTGAAAATCAAACCTGCACCCTGCGAATCAAAGAGCTATTACTGCATTTAAACCAGCTCGTCTGTTTCCAGATGAACTCTCAACAGTCGCTTCTCCTGCTGACCGTATTCACGGTCTTCTGCACCTGTTTCGCGCACATCGGCGGCATGCAAGCCTCGCAGGAAGTGGTTCCACAGACCTACTGCGGACGCAACCTGGCGCAAGCGCTGCAGCTGGTCTGCTTGGGCATGAGCCCCGAGAAGAGAGGAGATGAGGGTGGGATGTATAGTGAGTATGGGTTTAGAGTCCAGTGGTTTAGAGATTTTACTATAAAACTATAAAAGAGCTCCTGCGTAAGCCACCGTCAAATCGGTGTAAGAGGCATCATTATTAATATTTTTGATGTGGCGTTACCTAATAGTTTTGATGTTGCTCACAAGCCCTAACATCTCTTCTATAATATTTGAAACTCTAAATTTCAGATGCCATCCTCTCACCATACTACAAGGAGCAAGATAACCAGTGGCCTTGGATCCCTCATCACAAAGCCAGGGCTATGGGTCAGAACCGCGGCAAACGCTTAGTCGTCAACGAGTGTTGCGACAAACCTTGCAGCATCAGCGAACTGTTGTCGTACTGTTAGTGACAACAACAGAATCCGGGTGACGTGGCATTTCCATGAACTCCCACGCCACGTTTCGCGGTCCAGATAGTTTGAATAAATTGAGCGTTATGTTTATTTATTTATTTATTTATTTGTAAGATTTACCAACAATTGTTAACACTAGTTACATTTTTTAATAACATTCTATCATAATATTGCTGTTTATAATGTGTCACAATCACTTAGAGGTAAATACAGCATGCACTAAAAGTAGACATCTTTTTCAAAACAGCAAGTAAGATCCAAATCAGTAATCATATTCTAAAACTTAAAATTCTTTAGCTATTAAATATATAAAATACAAAAACTAAGCAACATCTAAAATAAAAATTAGTTAAAATGTATAGGTATATAAATTGATTAATTATTTTCAGTAAAACAATAAGAAATTTAAAAATATTGATGAGTAAAAATAAAAATAAATACACTTACAACTATTATAATACAATTACTTTAAAATATTTAATTACAATTAAAACTCATTTTAACAATTTCAAAGGCGTAAAATGAATATTCCAATTAAAAGTTGATAAAATAAAGAGTATTAGAAGCCATCCGTGCAATCGTCCTCACTTATATATATTCGTTAAATTCCCTTTGAATGTAATTAGATTACCATTAAAAATATACAATTCAAATTCTTTTGCTTATAAATAAATAAAATACAAAAATTAAACAGCATATAAAATATAAATTAGTTAAAATGTATATAAATTGATTAATTATTTTCAGTAAAACAATAAGAAATATATTATGTATTTTAAGATATTGTTGAGTAAAAAAATAAATTACCTTACAACTATTATAAAACAATTACTTTAAAATATTTACTTTAAAATATATAATAACAATTAAAACTCATTATAACAATTTCCAATTAAAATTTTATAATATAAAAAGCTATTAGAAGAATCATTAGAAGCCATCTGTGCAATCGTCCTCACACATATTCGTTAATTTCCTTTTGAATGTAATAAGATTATCATTAAAAATATCCAAATCAATTTCAGCCTGGAGTGAGTGGTAGGTAGAGATCATGCGGTTCATGGGAGAAAATTTACCTACGTTTGTGCGCGCAGCATCACTGTAGAACACTTTAGTCATAGGATATCTAGGTATTGTTCGTGGTACGCTTAAAGAAAGTTGACTCAGAACATCAGGGGCCGAAATAATTCCTTTTGATATTTTGAAAAGGGTTACCACATCTATTGATTTCCGACGTTGCTCAAGGGATTGAAATTTAAAATGTTTTAGCCTTGATTTATAATTTGATGTGGAAGGACAGTGTGAATCCCTGTGACAAAGGTATCTTGTGAAGTTACGTTGAATGCGTTCTAGTCTGGAGATATGTATGCGATAAGTAGGATTCCAGATCGGAGTAGCATATTCTAGAATACTTCGAACTAAAGTTTTGTATAGACACGTTAAGGTTCTAATATAATTAAAGTCACGGCAATTCCTTTTGATAAAGCCCGATAATTTACTTGCTTTTTTAGCGACTGCGTCGATATAGGGAGCGAATGATAATTTTTGGTCAAATAAGACGCCCAAATCTCGGACCGTGTTAACTTCAGAAAGTTGTGTATTATTAATAAAATATTTTGACTTTATGATATTTATTTTTTTAGTAAATTTTATGTGACTGCATTTTGAAATCTTAAGTTCCATTTTATTTTTTTGGCACCACAAGTAAACAGAATCCAGATCTGCCTGAATTAGTTTCACGTCATCAGAACTTTTTACAGCTCTATAAATTTTACAATCATCAGCAAACATGTCACAATGGGAATATTTAAGTACTTCCGTGAGATCATTTACAAATATCAGAAAGAGAATAGGACCGAGATGTGAACCCTGCGGAACGCCGGATGTAGCAACAAATGGTTTAGAATGAAATCCGTGAGCAACAACCCTTTGGAGTCTACGCTGAAGATATGAGCGGAACCATCCCAGCAATGCGCCATGCACACCGTAACATTCTAGCTTTTTTAGGAGCACGCCGTGATTCACCTTGTCAAAGGCACTAGAGAAATCCGTGTAAATTGCATCTACTTGGTGTCCTTTGTCAACATTCCTAGCTAAATATGAAGTGTAGTTTAAAAGATTAGAAGTCGTCGATTTATTGTGACAAAATCCATGCTGGTTAGTTTTAAAAATCATTTTACAGTGTGAGCTGAGAACTGGGAAGATTATACGTTCAAAAACTTTAGCAAGGATGTTAAGTATAGATATTGGTCGGTAGTTTTGGATGTCACTCTTATCACCTTTCTTATAAACCGGTACTATGTTTGCCGCCTTCCACTGATTTGGAAATGCAGAACTGGCGATAGAGTGATTAAAGATAATTGTTAAAGGCAGCGACAGAGACTTACTGGTCATTTTGATGAAATAAGGAGTAAGTCCATCTGGTCCCGGACCCTTGTGAACATCTAAGGAGCGTAGTGTTTTATAGACAGCATTTTCAGTAACTTTAACAGAGCCTAGAGCAAGCTGGGGGTAATGATCTTTATACTCTGGTATTTGAAACGAGGAATGGTCACTGTAAACCGTAGAAAAATGTTCTGCAAATAGATTACATATTTCTTCGCCAGTTTCAATAGTTCTTCCGTGTAGATTCATTACATTAGGTAAATCAGAAGAATTTTTACGCTGTTGATTAATATACTTCCAAAACTTTTTCGGATCGTAGGAGAGCTCTGATTCAATTGATGATATATAATTCGAATGACAAGATTTCAAAAGGAAATTAACTCGTTTTTTAGTAAGTTTAAGCTCATAAACATCTCTAGGGTTGCTATACAAATTAACTCGTTTTCTAAGTTTTTCTTTCTCAGTCAGTAATTTTATTAACGAGGGCGAATACCAGATAGGCCTCTCTCGCCTTTTCCGAATGATTCGATGTAAAGGAACATGATTCTCTATTACAGTATTAATATTATCGTAGAAATGCTTAACCATATCATCCACGCTGCACAACTTAGAAAAAATATATTGCCACTGTATTTTTAGAAGCTCATTATTTATAAGATTGAAGTCTGCTTTACGGAAATTGTACCTTGAATAAGCTTTCCTTCCAAGCGTAGTGAATGGATTCAGCGGCAAATTTATTTCTAGAGCAGGATGGTAAGGATCGATTTTACTTAATGGATCACCGTTAATTGGATTGACATCAATACGTGGCAAATTACTTAACACTAAATCTAGAGATTTACCATGACAGTTAGTAATATGATTGAACTGTTTAAGATCATTGTGTGAAAGAAAATCTATAAAAGAGAAACCTAAACTAGAGTTATAATTTCTAGGTAAAAGTCGACGATCGACCTCAACGTCTGAGTTCCAACCTATAAACCCCAAATTGAAGTCTCCGAGAATAATAGTTTCTGCAGCTGTTGTATTCATCACTGATGTTATGTTGTCGAGAATGTTGTCGAGGTTGATTTGTGTTACTGGTGGTGGGATATATACTGTACATAGCAAGACGTCTTTGACTTTTCCATTAATTGAGGTCTTAACTGCGACCCATAGATCCTCATATTGACTTTCAAATCTTTGCATTCGTTTCGATGACAAAAATTTGGATACAGCTATGAGAGTTCCTCCTCCAGATTTACCTGATAGATTGGTTGAGTTGCGATCGCGACGGTATACTGTATACATGTCGCTAAAGAGTTCACCATCATTTATGTTTTCATCTAGCCAGGTTTCTGTGGCCACAATAATGTCATAATTGTTAACTAGAGTATTAAGTCGTATGTCTTTTAGTTTCGTTTTCATCCCCCGAAAATTTTGGTAGTATATAGTGAATATGGCTATAAATTTCACGGCCTCTGGCATTCACTAATTAGTGACTTACAATTTTTTTAGGGAATCGTATGTATTAATGTGAAAAGCTGGGGATTTATCATCCTTTCTTACCAGAATACGACCGTTCCTTATCCACACATATTTAATTCCTTTAGCTTTAGCCACTTCTCGGGTTTTCGCGTGAAGAGATTTATAAAATGGTGACAGATGCTCGGAGACAAATATACTGCTTTTATTACCTCCGTAGCCCAGGTGAAAGGAGTTTATTTTATTGTTAGAATTTTTTTTTTTAAAATTCGGCTACTGCAGCTATAATACCATCTCTAGTGTTTGTGTTTCGTAGTTTAAAAATGACTGCCCTAGGTCTATTGTTCTTATCATCCATTTTTCTTACTCTTGTACATGTTATTAAATCATTAACTTCAAGGGAGTATGATACAGTAGTACAGAGTTGTTTTAGGACAAGTGGTAACTTTTCTGACTTATTCTCGGGAACCCCATTTACTTCTATATTATTTTCACGAGAATGGAGTTCTAGAAGATTGAGACGCGTTGAGAGGTCATTGACAGTAGACTGTAAGTTTGTATTATCTCTTTTTAAGGTATGTATAGTTTCGTTACAGTCCTTCAGTTCATTTTTAACACGATCGTAATCAGCACTCAAAAAATCAATTGTATTCTTAAACTCTTTAAGTATAAGAAGTTCATTACGTATAGATTCAAACTCCTTACTAAATGTGGATTTTATATAAGAACTTAGGGATTCATTTATTGATGACTTAATCTCCTGTCTTATTAGAGTAAGAATATTCGTATCGATGGTGGCGTTTTCTGTCGGAGACGAAGGGATAACATTTTTTTTCCGCATAGTAACGTGTTCTTGTGTGTTGCCGGGTACTCCAGTTGTATTGTCTTGTGTAATTTTAATGGGTGTTTGACTATTATCACTCTTTGGTATTTTAGATTTACATTCGGGGCAGGTCCAAGAACATTTAATATTGCTTGTCATCTGTTTAAAACATGAAGCTTGCACGTTAGCGCAAAGTATGTCGTAAATGTTATTGCACTTGTGGCATTGAAGATATTCAAGACTTTTGGATGTGATAGCATTGTGGCAGCCGGAACAAGTTAAATTGTTACTGACTTTCTGTTTGCTTTTGGAACTCATAATGATGCCGAACTGAAATACTTAGTTAAATCGAACTCAAAAATTTTGTATAGGTGAAGATTCGAACTCAGGTCGGTACAATTTTCAGGCGAAGCCTGTATCCGCTTGACCACCTCGCAATGACAAAATGACGTCAAATTTGGTTACACGTTATGCTCTCACTCCTGTGAGCTTTATTTTATCTGATGAAGGTAGGTTGGTAAATTTTTATCAATTTTGTAACACTGTTATTATTTTGTTTAATTAGTGAGATATTGTCTTTTATATCGAAATTGTATGTGATTTGAAGATAACACTATTTTATCCCGCAAAGTATGTACACCTTCTTGAGTTTTTGTAGTGTTCAGTTTAGTTTTCACTTCAAACACAAACCGCAGTTGCATACACTTTAGTTGATCACTGTTATATATTTAATAGTATGATATCGTCACTCTTGCAAACAAGCGTAATATTATTATAACACTTATAGATTAAACGTATCGAACTTTTACCACGTTTTATTAGTTTTAACTATTTTTAAAGATTATTTTAACACGTTGGTAGCTTTTCGATGATTTTTTAAAAGGATTTTGTCTCTTGAATTTTGATTTGAGTAATTTAAAAGGTCGATGTGCTTACTAGTGGGTTATGTTAAAATACTTTGTTACCTGAATCGTCTATATGACTAGAAATATTGAAAAAAGGGCAGTAACTTTGCATAGGATGTCCTCCCCGAGCGATTTTATCGGTGACAGATTTTTTCTAGGTCAAAAATAGAAAAAACCAATTGCAATAGTGCACAGTATGTACTACAATAAGTCGTTCAGAAAAGGAAATATCTGCCCGATTGTCGGTCACAGTTGAAGGCATGAATGGATGAAGGTATATGTCGCAAAAATGTTCTACCCAGAAAATTGACTTTAAACTGTCATTTAAAGATTTTATGATATGTTGTTACGTATTAAATACATTTATTCTACAGACGGATCTTTAGATTAATGTACTCGATGCGTAACGAAATATTACAGACTTTAAACTGTCATTTAAAGATTTTATGATATTTTATGTTGTAACGTATTAAATACATTTATTCTACAGACGGATCTTTAGATTAATGTACTCGATGCGTAACGAAATATTACAGACTTTAAACTGTCATTTAAAGATTTTATGATATTTTATGTTGTAACGTATTAAATACAATTATTCTACAGACGGATCTTTAGATTAATGTACTCGATGCGTAACGAAATATTACAGACTTTAAACTGTCATTTAAAGATTTTATGATATTTTATGTTGTAACGTATTAAATACAATTATTCTACAGACGGATCTTTAGATTGATGTACTCGATAAGTTACGATATATTTTAAAATGTTTAAGTGACTGTTTGACCACAATTTTCTCGAAATCAGTATTTTGCGTATATCACCTTCATCCACTCATGTCTTCAATTATGCTGTGGGCATACTAAACTTGTTTGCTGTTGTTCTATTCGCAACCGAATTGTTAATTGTCAATAATTATTTGACGACGTTGTTGTTTTATAAGTTTTGTTGTTATGAATATAATAATTGTTGCTTTTACGCGTCTTTATTTTATCCCTACTGTTTACGATTTCATTAAATTTACAATCTTAAAGCTCAGCTCACATTGCACAGAATTTAAACGTCGCGACATTTTTAACCGGCTTCCAAAAAAGGTGGAGGTTCTCAATTCGGCTTATGTATGTACGATTACTCCGAGGTTAATGATCCGATTTTCGTGATAATTTTTTTATTCGACCCAAGATAGCTGCCATTTGATCCCATAAAAATGACATAGTTTGGCGCTGTAGTGTTCATATTTATTTCACCATATTTTTAAAAGAATCAACAGTTGTCGGTACTCTATGTCTTTGTTTCACTTTCGCACTGATAATTAACTCTCGACACAAAAAGGAGGAAAATTTCCAATTATGAATATGGTGTCTGTCAGACACCTACCTGCCAACTTGTATTTTTTGAAGTAATGTTTCATATTTAAAACTAGAACAGTAGTTAATTTGTACCTACTTACTATGTAGAACACTAACAAGTATTTTTACAAATTCCTCTTTTAAAGGAGTGAAATTTTTCATGATAAAATTCTTTGCTTCCTATATTTTTTAATAATAGAGCAGGAGCCTTGAAATAAAATTCGTGTATATTATATAAAGTAATATGTATTTTAGGGTATATAATAATAATAATATCTATATGATATCTATGGATGCTTCACACTACGTCAATCTGGCCCCGTGCTAAGTATCCGAAGAACTTGTGTTACAGGTACCAGACAAAGGAAATATATTAAATACTTTTATACTATACTCATATTCAAGATTTTTATTATATTAATACACAAATTTAATACACATCCATGACTCAGGAACATTAAAGCTTTTTGTTCCCTTGGCGGGATTCGAACCTGCGACCTCCGGGTCAAGATCCAAGCTCTGAACCTCTAGAACACAGAGGTGTCGAAGGGTTTATATTTCAACCTCCAAAGGTTTTAAATAAAGTTTGAAAGTCTGAACGGAAAATATTTAAAATCGTCCCCGATTTCTAAGCAATTTAATATGCTAATAATAAAAATTATTGACTTAGTATTTTAATTATTTAATAATATCAATTCACAATAATAACGCAGGTATAATTAGTGTAATGCTCTGTAATTATAAACATTAAACTTTAATTGTGTGTAATAATAATTAAAAAAAAGTTAAGCATAATAATGCCTCCAACACCGATTTCGGTGACAGTGGCCGGTTTCATTGAAACCAGGGCCCTGATTACCTAACTTCGGTCGCATTCCCGTCTCTCGAGATCAACTGTCATTGCGACGTTTAAACTTTTTAAAACACGATTTAAAAAGTTGAAATGTCATAATTTTGACGCTTTAACTGTTTAAATCGTGTTTTAAAAAGATCTAACGTCACAATGACAGTTGATGTCGACGGTCGGGAAAGCCACAGAAGTTACGTAATTAGGGCCCAAAACAGTAAGAGCCATGACTATGCCAAAAGGAAGGGTTCTGATTTTGGCAGCCAGTGCCAATTTCTCATTAAATGACGACCTCCGTAGCGCAGTGGTTCAGTGCGTTGGTGCGCGACCGAGAGAGGGTTCGAATCCCGCCGAGGGAACAAAAAGATTTCAGTGTTCCTGGGTCATGGATGTGTATTAAATTTGTGTATAATATAATAAAAATCTTAAATATGTGTATAGCAAAAGTATTAAATATATATTTCCGTTGTCTGGTACCTGAAACACAAGTTCTTCGGAAGCTTAGCACGGGGCCAGATTGACGTGGAGCATCCATAGATATTACTATATGAATACTTGCCAGTCCCTTGGTCCGTACAACATGAGTATAAGATTATCTTACAATGAAATTTAACTCCGATTACTGTCAGGTAAGTGTTGTCCCTTCCGAGCCCTTCGCTAAGGGCTCCGTGCCCTATCAGGGCATCATCGGGGCGAAGTCAGCACATTCGATAGGGGTTTCCTATTTTTTATTGTACTTAAGTGTACTTCGTTTATGCTAATTAAAAATGATGTTATGTAAATCTATACGTTATTATCTGTGAGGTGTCGTTTGAAAAAATAGTTTCTTTTCCGTGAAAGGCGACAGAGGGAATTTATATCCGGAAATTAAATTTGGTTCCAAATCGAAATTATATTAAAAACATTTTTTTGGTTTTTTGAGAACGAGAAAAATTTATTATTAAATAATCGTTTATTTTGTCTATGTCACATCCCTAACAAAAAAAGAAACGAAAATTTTTTAGAGAAAACTAAAGAAATATTTTAAATGCCTGTGTATCGCGGAATAGGTATTTAAAAATATTTTTTTTGTGTTGACTACTTTGAGATTTTTTCTGATTTATATAATGTCGCATCGGGGGTCAGAGTCTGAATAGTGTGTCAAAGGAACATAAATACATATACCGCCAAATCATTACCCTTTTTTGGCTTCGCCGAAGTCGGGTAAAATTATCCTGCTCGTTAACAAGAATCTACTCTAGTAGAATAGTTAGAAGAGATAACATAATGCAGCCACTCACGGACCACAATAAATCTTTGTCAGGTCTCAGTTGCAGTCCGTTCGTCTATGCCAACCCTTTTTTCTGGAACATAAATAATTAAGTCATCTGAAACGGGCCCACAATAGCTTATTTGCGGCACGTGTTGTAGGTTTTCGAATGTATCTTATCAATTATTATGTATTTTTATTTAATTTATTAAAAAAAATATTGTAATTGTGCACATGAACGATAAACAGATTACATTGAAATACAACACAACAGGACTGCATATGTCTAAAAGAAAATTCTTCCAGTAGTCCTACAAAGCGAAATTACATAACGGATATCATGTGTGGGTGCGGTGGTAGGTCATCATGTAGGACAATTCTGAAAGTGTTAGTAACTAACCGATTTGGAAATAAAACATTTTTCATTTTCATTTTCATGCAGCGCGTGCACAATCGCAGATATAATAATAAAAGTAATATTGTTATACTTAAATAACACTTATACCTATATAATTATATTATATTATATTATATTATATTTCTTACAATTATATATAAATTAATTGCTGTTCCTTAGTCTCGCTCGCTCGCTTAAACTCGAGAACTGCTGAACCGATTTGGCTATTTCTAGTCTTTAAATATTCGTGGAAGTCAAGGGAAGGTTTAAACAGTTTGTAGGCTCAACGAAGTTCGAAATCAGACACGGTTCAGCTAGTCTTCTTTCTTATATATAAAAATGAATTGCTGTTCGTTAGTCTCGCTAAAACTCGAGAACGGCTGAACTGATTCGGCTATTTTTAGTCTTCAAATATTCGTGGAAGTACAGTGAAGGTTTAAACGGTTTGTATGGTCTACAAAGTGGGCACGGGTCAGCTAGTAATATGATAAATAATGATATTATTATACAAGAGGTGACTCGTGCCCACTTTCTTGAGCATACAAACAGTTTGTAATGCAATTCAATTAAAAAAAACGCGTATAACATTTTTTTTGGCACCTCATATAAAAAAGACCACAATGAGTGAATTTTAGTATGCTTGCGGGTTCCTAGTATATATGTCGCAGTCATCTAATTTAAATCGCCATTTCATTGAGTGACTAGTGTTTTTTTCGAATGACGACATTTTATTGAAAGACTAAAGGACAACTCGTCAAGTTGTTTATTGTAACGTCCAACGTCTTGACTGAACGTCATTTGGTCATTTAGCGTAGTCGTTGACATTTTTATCTAAATTGCGCTCATACTACCGATATTTTATCGATAAATGTAACTTTGCAAATTCTACTATAAATAATTCACAACGATCTACGATAAATAATATAACATAAATACATCCATTGAGTGTAGTTTTGTATGTTATAACGGCTAAATTAGTAAAACGATGACGTACAGTATGTTTAAAACTTACCTTAATTATGTCGTTCGTACTCAGTCACTTTCGTCTCAATTTTTTCTTTAAGAGTAGCCAGCAGTGACGTAATAATAGATAAATCCATGCTGTCACACTATTTTATAACGAGTATCACACTTTAATGTAGATTTAATGAAAAAATAACAAATCAGTGCTATCAGTGCGAGCTGTTTGACGCCATATTTGTTTTGGTGACTACTAGCGCCGCAGTGAGAAAAAGTTTCAATAATCTGACTGAGTTTAATCCGCCGTTGAGTGTCGATTGTTCAGTCAATGTTCGGCCTAGTCTTTCAATTTAATGTCGTCATTCGATAAAAACGCTAGTCACTCAATAAAATGGCGATTTCAATTAGATAACTGCGACATATACACACGAACGCACTGATCGTTGATCTAACACCTGGCCTTGATTAAAACACATCTGTTTTGTGACTTCTATGGAGATTTAATTTATATGAGGAGCCAAAACAAATAATGCTCTACGCGTCATTCTCTTCACACTTAAATATAATAAAATAAAAAAAGTTTTATTTTAACACAAGAAAAACAAGCTACCGCCAATTCAACCCTAGCCCGCCGAGAAGAACCTGCGTAAGAAACTCGCACGGGGCCAACTTTTGGCAAAAAGATGGAGAATTTATTTTTTAAAAGTGTATATTTTTTACAATGTAACTTAATCTATACATATTAATATAATAAAACATTAAAAGTTAGGATACATAGAGTAAATAATTATAAGCAGCCATCATGGTTGGCTACCTTATTCCCAGGGTGTGCAATCATTAACAAAATCAGTTATCTTATAATAAGCTTTACCACACGTTCTTTAACTACTTTTTTTAATTTATCAATGGAAAAATTTTGAACGTTTTCTGGGATTCTATTCTATAGGCTACTAATTTTATTCGGTTTGATATATGAATCACGTGACACCTTGTATAGTTAAACTATTAAAAAGTTACCTGGCCGAAAGATACCAAACATAAATAGATAAGGGCCGCGCCATCTGTACATTATTCAAATGTATGCAGTCCGATACCCATGTAATTCGGTTATTTTATAACTCTGGCAAAATTCAATATGCCCAACAACACCACCTGTGTGCCTGATTTCCATTCCATCCCATCCCCGATATAAATTTCCAATTTAGACACGGATGTCTATAATTTTTTGTGTAAAGTCATGGAAAGTTTTTAACACCAGAAGTGGGTTCGAAGTAGGGTTACCATATGATATGCGTTGACATTCATAATAAATTAGAATAATATAATATGTAAAAATAATTATATTTATATTTCCTCTACTGTATTTTGCATGCCATTATAATGGCAGAATGTCCGGTCGATATGTAATTCATTTTAACACCTAATTTGTAATGTACGACATTCTTGCAATAAATGATTATGATTATGTAAATAGAGGAGTGCCTGTACATGGTACCTCAAAATGCCTGATTTTTCAGAAAAAATGCCTGTCTAAGCCAAAACGCTGGACTACAGATAATAATAAAGAAGGATATTCATTACAGATATTTGTCAAAAGACATAATGTTTTAATAGTTCCTTTCATTTGTAATACAAACCTAAAGATCTTCACAAGATACAATTTTGTAATCAATATTGCTCTCCACTGGGTTGATGAGAGAAAACACATGCTCTACATTCGCACTGTGCCAAAATAGAGAACACAGACTGGCAGATTTTTACATATTATTCTGTAATGTCAGTATTACCTTCCCTACTTATGAGAAAATTGCACTACTGCTTCCAAAAAAAATATGTTATCTGAACTTCTCTGAAAATTTTAATGCCTGTCTCAAACCAATGCCGGCCGCACGCCTGTGTAAACCTTAAAAGCCTGTCAAATGCGGTAACCCTAGTTTGAAGGGACCACCACGAAAGAGAGGAAGACTAGCACGGTGGGCAGACGACATCATAAGGGTAGTAGGAGAACATTGGAACAGCAAAGGAGAGAGAAATATGGAAATCGCAAGAGAAGACCTTCAGTTTAGAGAGAGAGGGGTTTTTACTTTCCCAAACGTAACCAGTATAATATTAATTTGTTTCTTTATATTTAAATTACACGTTAGTTTATCGCCTCCGTGGTTTAGTGGTTCAGAGCTTCTCTCTCGACCGGTGTGGGTTCGATTCTTCCGCGTTGGAACAACAAAACGTGTTGTTTTCTAGATTAGTTAGTACAATGCAGGCTGATCACCTTTTTTGTCAACAAGACGACACAAAAAAAAATGTAAATGAAATTACTTTTTTTTTGGTTTATCTATATTATAATAAATCTGTAGAGGGGTCATGTCTGTACATTAAGAATATTTAAGTGAAAATTAAAAAAAGGGGGTCTTTAAAAGCCACAGAACCTAAAAATAACATTTTAGAAAAAAATGTCTGTCTGTCTGTCTGTCTGTCTGTCTGTCTGTCTGTCTGTCCGTATGGGAATGTTTGTCGTCGCATCACGCAAAAACCACTGTATGGAATGAAATGAAATTTGGCAGGCAGGTAGCTTACAACCCGAAGAGCATTATTGGAAATTATTATTCCGAAAAACGAAAGGGTTCCCGTGGGATCTTCAAAAAATTGTAGGTTCCTATTTGATGGTATTTCAGCCAAACAACTCTACGTATTTAAACTAAATTTGGCATGCAGGTAGCGTATGACCTGAAGAGCATTATTGGAAATTATTATCCCGAAAAACGAAAGAGTTCCCGTGGGATCTTCAAAAAATTGTAGCTTCTACCTATTTGACGGTATTTCAGCCAAACTACTCAACGTGTTTAAATGCAATTTGGCAGGCAGGTAGCTTATAATCTGAAGAGCATTATTGGAAATTATTACCCCGAAAAACGAAAGGGTTCCTGTGGGATCTTCAAAAAGTTGTAGCTACCTATTTGACGGTATTTCAGCCAAACTACTCAACGTATTTAAATGAAATTTTTCAGACTGAGAGCCTATGACCTGAAGAGCAATATTGGAAATCATTATCCCGAAAAACGAAAGGGTTCCCGTGGGATCTTCAAAAATTGTAGCTACCTATTTGACGGTATTTCAGCCAAACTACTCAACATATTTAAATGAAATTTGGCAGGCAGGTAGCTTATAATCTGAAGAGCATTATTGGAAATTGTTATCCCGAAAAACGTAAGGGTTTCCGTGGGATCTTCAAAAAAATGTAGCTACCTATTTGACGGTATTTCAGCAAAACTACTCGAATGTATTTAAATGAAATTCGGCAGACAGGTAGCTTATGATCTGAAGAGCATTACTGGAAATTATTATCCCGAAAAACGAAAGGCTTCCCGTGGGATCTTCAAAAAAATGTAGCTCCCTATTTGACGGTATTTCAGCGAAACTACTCGAATGTATTTAAATGAAATTCGGCAGACAGGTAGCTTATGATCTGAAGAGCATTACTGGAAATTATTATCCCGAAAAACGAAAGGCTTCCCGTGGGATATTCAAAAAATTGTAGCTACCTATTTGACGGTATTTTAGCCAAACTACTCAACATATTTAAATGAAACTTGGCACAATGGTAGATTGTAACATGAAATAACCAACATAATACTTATAACCGACTTCCAAAAAAGAAGGAGGTTTCTCAATTCGTAAATATATGTTTTTTTTTAATGTTTCTTCGCGGATATCTTCATCGCTCATGAAACGATTTTAATTTTTTTTTTGCGTTGTGTAGGGTATAATTTAAATTTGGTCCCATTGTCACCGATCCGTGAGGAATCGAGGGAAATCCTCAAAATTTATATGGAATAATATATCAATTTTGATTTTGTCTGAAGTAGTCTAAGCATATGTTACCAAACAGTAAGGTTTTGCACTATATCCTGGATCTAAAAGTACTGAACAGAACTTCTGAGTCCTTAGAGATACATGTTTGAAGATTTCAGCGTTGTTTAAAGAAATGCAAGCATATGCCACTACGTCAATTACAGTCGAACTTGGTCTCATAGTTATCAAAGTGGATGCCTGATGATGGCGTCGTGAGGAATCGAGGGAACACCTCGAAACAATTTTAAGATTTTTATTTGATCGAGAAGGTTTTGCCTTTCGGCTTTCCTTAGCCTTGCGGGTCTCTTTCACCCCTTTCGTCTTCACCCCCTGGGGAGGTGCGGGGGAGCGGGCAGTGACACCCGCAAAACTTTTCTTCTGCTGGGTCGCTGGTTGACTCAGCTTCGGCTCGACCTCGAGGGGAAGGCGAGCGGGAGCGTCGGCGTCGGCGTCGCGGCGTCTGGCTCGTCGTCGCGACGTCTGGCATCGGCGTCGCGGCGTCGGGAATCGGCGTCGTGACGTCTGGCGTCAGCGTCGCAGCGTCGGGCGTCGGCGTCGTGGCGCCTGGCACGGCGTCGCGGCGCCTGGCGTCGGCGTCGCGGCGTCGCAGCGTTGTTTAAAGAAATGCAAGCATATGCCACTACGTCAATTACAGTCGAACTTGGTCTCATAGTTATCAAAGTGGATGCCTGATGATGGCGTCGTGAGGAATCGAGGGAACACCTCGAAACAATTTTAAGATTTATATTTTAGGCTTTCCTTAGCCTTGCGGCTCTCTTTCACCCCTTTCGTCTTCACCCCCTGGGGAGGTGCGGGGGAGCGGGCAGTGACACCCGCAAAACTTTTCTTCTGCTGGGTTGCTGGTTGACTCAGCTTCGGCTCGACCTCGAGGGGAAGGCGAGCGGGAGCGTCGGCGTCGGCATCGCGACGTCGAGCGTCGGCATCGTGACGTTGGGCGTCGGCGTCGCGGCGTCGGGCGTTGGCGTCGCGACGTCGGGCGTCGGCGACGCGACGTCGGGCGTCGGCGTCGCGGCGTCGGCGTCGTGGCGTCTGGCGTCGGCGTCGCGACGTATGGCGTCGGCGTCGCGGCATCTGGCGTCGGCGGCGTCGTCGCGGCGTCGGGCGTTGGCGTCGCGGCGTCGGGCGTTGGCGTCTCGGCGTCGGGCGTTGGCGTCGCGGCGTCGGGCGTTGGCGTCGCGGCGTCGGGAGTCGGCGTCGCGACGTCTGGCTTCGGCGTCGCGGCGTCGAGCGTCGGCATCGCGACGTCGAGCGTCGGCATCGCGGCGTCGGGCGTCGGCATCGCGGCGTCGGCGTCGTGGCGTCTGACGTCGGCGTCGCGACGTATGGCGTCGGCGTCGCGGCATCTGGCGTCGGCGGCGTCGTCGCGGCGTCGGGCGTTGGCGTCGCGGAGTCGGGCGTTGGCGTCGCGGCGTCGGGCGTTGGCGTCGCGGCGTCGGGCGTTGGCGTCGCGGCGTCGGGCGTTGGCGTCGCGGCGTCGGGCGTCGACGTCGCGGCGTCGGGAGTCGGCGTCGCGACGTCTGGCTTCGGCGTCGCGGCGTCGAGCGTCGGCATCGCGACGTCAGGAGTTGGCATCGCGGCGTCGGGCGTCGGCGTCGCGACGTCGCGGCTTCGGCGTCGCGACGTCGGGCGTCGGCGTCGGGGCGTCTGGCGTCGGCGTCGGGACGTCGGGCGTCGGCGTCGTGACGTCTGGCTTCGGCGTCGCGGCGTCGAGCGTCGGCATCGCAACGTCGAGCGTCGGCATCGCGGCGTCGGGCGTCGGCGTCGCGACGTCGCGGCTTCGGCGTCGCGACGTCGCGGCTTCGGCGTCGCGACGTCGGGCGTCGGCGTCGGGGCGTCTGGCGTCGGCGTCGGGACGTCGGGCGTCGGCGTCGCGACGTCGGGCGTCAGCGTCGTGGCTTCTGGTGACGGCGTCGGGACGGCGGGCGTCGGCGTCGCGGCGTCGGCGTCGGGACGTCGGGCGTCGGCATCGCGACGTCGGGCGTCGGCAACGCATCGCGGCGGTGTGCAACGACGATGCCCGTCTGGTTTTGGTCGCACCGTAATGTTATGCCTTCCTCTATAAATGGACAATCCAACAAACTTTTTTTTTCCAATCGGACCAGTACTTCCTAAGCCTGATTAGCGCGTTTAAACAAATAAACAATTCACATTTGGGGACTTTCGTTGCATGCGCTGCATAAACGGTTTAAGGCAATCAAACACCACGCGAACGAAGTCGCGGGCACAGCTAGTCTATACATATAATAAATCTATAGAGGGGTCATGTCTGTACATTAAGAATATTTAAGTGAAAATTAAAAAAAGGGGGTCTATATAAGCCACAGAACCTAAAAATAACATTTTTGAAAAAAATGTCTGTCTGTCTGTCTGTCTGTCTGTCTGTCTGTCCGTATGGGAATGTTTGTCATCGCATCACGCTAAAACCACTGTATGGAATGAAATGAAATTTAGCAGGCAGGTAGCTTACGACCTGAAGAGCATTATTGGAAATTATTATCCCGAAAAACGAAAGGGTTCCCGTGGGATCTTCAAAAAATTGTAACTACCTATTTGGCGGTATTTCAGCCAAACTACGCAACGTATTTAAATGAAATTTGGCAGGCAGGTAGCTTATGATCTGAAGAGCATTATTGGAAATTGTTATCCCGAAAAACGAAAGTGTTTCCGTAGGATCTTCAAAAAATTGTAGCTACCTATTTGACGGCATTTCAGCCATACTACTCAACGTATTTAAATGCAATTTGGCAGGCAGGTAGCTTATAATCTGAAGAGCATTATTGGAAATTATTATCCCGAAAAACGAAAGGGTTCCCGTGGGATCTTCAAAAAATTGTAGCTACCTATTTGACGGTATTTCAGCCAAACTACTCAACGTATTTAAATGCAATTTGGCAGGCAGGTAGCTTATGACCTGAAGAGCATTATTGGAAATTATTATCCGGAAAAACGAAAGAGTTCCCGTGGGATCTTTAAAAAATTGTAGCTACCTATTTGAAGGTATTTCAGCCAAACTACTCAACATATTTAAATGAAATTTGGCAGGCAGGTAGCTTATGACCTGAAGAGCATTATCGGAAATTATTACCCCGAAAAACGAAAGGGTTCCCGTGGGATCTTCAAAAAGTTGTAGCTACCTATTTGACGGTATTTCAGCCAAACTACTTAACGTATTTAAATGAAATTTGGCAGGCAGGTAGCTTATGACATGAAGAGCATTATTGAAAATTATTATCCCGAAAAACGAAAATGTTCCTGTGGGATCTTCAAAAACTTGTAACTACCTATTTGACGGTATTTTAGCCAAACTACTCAACGTACTTAAATGAAACTTGGCACAAAGGGAGATTGTAACATGAAATAACCAACATAATATTTTTAACCGATTTCCAAAATAGGAGGTGGTTTCTGAATTCGTAAATATATGTTTTTTTTATGTTTGTTCGTGGATATCTTCGTCGTTTATGAACCGATTTTAAATATTAATGTAATACCACTACTACTTAGTCTTTGAAGATATACGTTTGGAAATTTCGACATCGTTTATACTGCAAGCATATGGTAATTAATAAATAAAAAACCGGGCAAGTGCGAGTTGGAATTGCGCACCGAGAGTAGACCGCCGACGCCGAAAAATTTGGCGGTCGGCGCAAGCAGCGCAGCGTCGGATTGAAAGTCGGCGTCGGGCGTCGGCGTCGCAACGTTAGGCGTCGCGCCGTAGCGCGTCGGGCGTCGCGGCGTCGGGCGTCGGCGTCGGGCGTCGGCGTCGCGGCATCGACATCGGGCGTCGGCGTCGCGACGTTGGGCGTCGCGGCGTCCGTCAGAGTCGCGACGTCGGGCGTCGCGGCGTCCGTCAGAGTCGCGACGTCAGGCGTCGGCGTCGCGGCGTTGGGCGTCGGCGTCGCGCCGTAGGGCGTCGGGCGTCGCGGCGTCGGGCGTCGGCATCGGCGTCGGGCGTCGGCGTCGCGGCATCGACATCGGGCGTCGCGACGTTGGGCGTCGCGGCGTCCGTCAGAGTCGCGACGTCGGGCGTCGGCGTCGCGGCGTTGGGCGTCGCGGCGTTGGGCGTCGGCGTCGCGACGTTGGGTGTCGCGGCGTCAGGCGTCGGCGTCGTGACGTTGGGCGTCGTGGCGTCGGGCGTCACGGCGTCGGGCGTTGCGCCGTCGGGAGTCATGCCGTCGGGCGTCGTCATCGCGACGCCCAACATCGCGACGCCAACGTTGCGACGCCGCGGCGTCGGGCGTCGGCGTCGCAACGGCGGGCGTCGCGGCGTCGGGCGTAAGCGTCGCGGCGTCAGGCGTCGCGGCGTCGGGCGTCACGACGTTGGGCGTCGCGGCGTCGGACGTCGGCGTCGCGGCGTCGGGCATCGGGCGTCGGCGTCGGGCATCGGACGTCGGCGTCGCGACGTTGGGCGTCGCGGCGTCCGTCAGAGTCGCGACGTCGGGCGTCGGCGTCGCGGCGTTGGGCGTCGGCGTCGCGACGTTGGGTGTCGCGGCGTTGGGCGTCAGCGTCGCGACGTTGGGTGTCGCGGCGTCAGGCGTTGGCGTCGCGACGTTGGGCGTCGCTGCGTCGGGCGTCGCGGCGTCGGGCGTCGCGGCGTCGGGCGTCGCGGCGTCGGTCGTCGCGGTGTTGGGCGTCATATACGGGACATGAGCGCGTTTAAACAAACAAACAATTTACATTTGGGGACTTTCATTGCATGCGCTGCATAAAAGTCAAACAAACACCACGCGAACGAAGTCGCGGGCACAGCTAGTCTATACTAATAACATAAAGCTAAAGAGATAGTTTAATCTCAAATATCAGGAATTCAAGGTTCCATCGCTATTATTACTTACGAAGATCGATAACAAAATGTATGGGATTTGACATAAGCACACATACATAAGCTTCGCTAAGTGACGGGCGAATTCATATGTCAAATTCCATACATTTTGTTTTCGAAATTCTTAAGTAATTATAGCGGTAGAATTTTGAATTAAGGTCCTGGACCGATTTGAAAAATTCTTTGAGTGTTGGCACATCGTCAGGCTAAGACAAATATAAGTAAACACTAATGAAGATTGATTCAAAATCAGTGATTTAATTTCAATTTTTCACTGATGAAATCACCAACAGCTTTTCATAAAATATAACGAATTTTAACTTTTTTCGCTAGAGTTATAAACTACAACACGGCCAATAATCATCAAACCGTGACAAATAGCTATTCAAAATGGCGGTATATTGTGACACAAAATGGCGGACAGGGGATTATCGCGGACTAGTTAATAACGCCGGGATCAAACCATCTCATTTTGTCAACAACTCCAAATGATAAATCAACTTTGGGGTAACAATATGGCTACACTTTGTTTTAAATAGTCGTTGTGTAGTCAACGCGATGATTTCGTAAGCTATTTTGCAGGTTTTAATAAGATTTTATTTTGTTTTACACTCCGAGAGAAAGTTAAGTTCTAACAATCTTTTGATGTGCCTATCTACTCAATGATTACTTATTTTCCTGTAATATGTTATCTATTATAATACTATATATTATTTCAACGAGATAATCTCAGAAACTTCTGGTCTGATTTGAAAAATTCTTTGTGTGTTATAACTATTTAGGTGGTCAAAATTGAAATATTCTTTAAAATTTCATGTTGTTTCATGTGCTTTATTTTTGTTACGTAAAGTATGATCATTTTGTGTACCTATATTTGGACAAATAAATTTTGTTTTCTTTCTTCTTTCTTTCAAATATTTAATAAGCTTTTGGGTCAAATAAAAAAAAAGCAGATAGCGTACCGTACATCTTCGCTTTTGATTTTGTATTTGTTTTAGTGGCTTCACCCAGTTATTCAGTGAGCTGTCTATCTGTACTAATACTTCCCCACATTGCCATAGATATACCAATACTATATAGCTGAAGTGTTCCTTTGGTTGTTTGTTCATTTGAACGCGCCAATCTCAGCAACTACTGGTCCGATTTGAAAATTTCTTTTAGTGTTATATAGCTCGTTTAATAACAAAGAGTAAAATATATATTATGTAACCCTAAGACCAATAGAAAAATCAATGAAAACGGTTTAAAAATCAGGAGTTTTCACACGAGCAAAGTCCCGGGCACACATATCTATTTTATAATCTGTAACAGCAACATTACCTATCATAACATAAGGTGCAACTACGGTAACAACACGGAAATTTGTACATCATAATTAATTCTGTGTCCCCCAGCCTAAAATAATAAGTGCCAAATTGTTTTGAAATAACCGATATTGTAATTTGTGTTTCATTATTTAAAGCTCTACACATAAATGTGTGTCTAAAATTTAATTTAATTATAATTGTTCTCTATACTGGGTGGAAAAAGAGCAGTCAAACTTTGAAAGAAGTAAATTTTTTTTTAATACTGTATGTCGAAAAAAAAACTTTTCTACCATCAAAAAATTTAGTATAATCATATCCGAATGTTATAGTCGCATCTCTTTTTACAGTCTGTATACATAATGATAAAATGTACACTGGCAAAAGCATTACCCTTTCTTTATGCTTCAATGTAGTCGGATAAAAATATCTTCTGCTAAATATAGCAGATAATATTTAGTTTGATTCGTGTTATGAATATTTTAAATTAATGACATAATATAGATTTAAATATAATCATTAAAAACTATCATAATTAATAAATAATCCACAAATAAATTTATTTTTCACGCAATTAGTACAACAATAAAACGAATAAACTTAACATGTAATATATAATATTAGTTTAACCATTATATATTACTTAATAAATTAGTTTAACTATTTACGTAAAGTTTGAACCGATTACTTATTTAATAAGATCTTTGTGTCATTGTGAAATTTATTTTAAAAAGAGTGGCGCTAGTAGCGGTTATTTCTCTCCTTAACGCAAACAGTTAGAAAGACAAACATTTTAAATTATAGCGACACCGTTTGCACAGGCTTTACATTTCGAATTCTGAAGCTGCGAATTAATCAAACAGGCTGAAGCTATGACTGGCCTGAGATTGATGGGCCCGTGGGGCGGCCATATCGTGGCCAACTCCAGGCCAACTCGTGGCCAATTCCAGACACAAACTTTGAGCGATAGTACTGTCCATTGATTAATTAGTTTTGATTTATAAATTCGATCCATATATAGAACTGCAGGACAGACCAAACCACGAGTAAGAACTAACTATAATCTATATCTATAGTATAAAGCGAAAGAGTTTGTTTGTTTAAACGCACTTACCTCAGGAACCACTTGTTGTTGGATAGTCCATTTATAGAGGAAGGCTTTAGGCTACTCGTATATAACATTACGCTGTGACCAATAGGAGCGAAGCGTCCGTGAGAAATGTTGCAAAAATGGGGAGAATTATTCACACATTTGATGACTTTCATTGCGTGCGGTTTAAGTTACTCAAAAAATATGTATGAAAGAATTATTCCTTTTTAATAATTAAAAAAGTCCGTGAATTACTATACTCATAATAACATTATATTTTGTCGAAGAAGGCGCTAGGCTATATTATAACAATTTACAAAATTATTCATTCATTCATATTTATTATGATTTAAAGATCTCCATTAAAGTCACAAAACAGGTGAGTTTCAACCCTGGTCAGGTGTTAGGTCAACGACTAGTGCGTTCGTGTGTATAGTAAGATTCACTCCTTATAGTCATTTTAGACCTTTGTATTTTTTTAATGCGTTATAGTAAGTAATTTATATGAGGTGGAAACAAAAAATGCTCAACGCGTCATTCTCTTCACACTATACAGCTTGATATATATGAATTCCCAACCGCAATATACAGTATGTGCCAACATACTGTATATTGCGGTTGGGAACCCTATGATAAGGGCAAAATGGCTGCTTTACACAGAACAAACCTCTATTTTAAAACAAGGCTTGTGTATTTTTAATCTGTGACACATACTGTTTATACTGTCTGTCCGCTGTTGTAATTACATTCGATACTTAATCAATTTATCTGCGAAGAGTTCAGTAATAGCCTTTGCCATCATCACTATCAGCGGCAAACTATCTCGTTATTCGTTTGTCGGTAAGATATAACGGGTGTAAAAAGAGCAGTCACTATAACTTTGGGATATGATTAAACTACCTTTTCTCATTCTAGAAATGTATTTATTTTTAATTTTTTTTACAAAAATTTAAATAATAATATATATATATTTTGCTTTTTTCTTATTTCTGCGACAAAAAAAATGGTGAAAAGTAAAAAATATTTTTTTTAGTTTTTGACACCAAAAATATAAAAAAATACATTTCCAAAATAATGAAAGGTGGTATAATCGTATCTCATAGTAATGTGACTGCTCTTTTTACAACCTGTATGTATGCCTTCCACACCGATTTTGATGACGGTGGCTGGTTTCATAGAAACCAGGCCTACAGATAAGTTATTTTTAAAGTGCCGTACGGCCTAGTGGGTAGACTGTTGAACAGCACTTAAAAAGAGTGAAGGTTCGATTCCCAGGTTGTGATATGCACCAATGAGACTTTTCAGATAAAGTACATTATACGGACGCTCTAACTGTGAAGGAAAACATCATGAGGAAACCCGCACATGGTTGGCCCCAGATGATAATATGTATGTATGTATGTTCCCTCGTAGCGGCTAAACTACTAGTGCGATTTTAATAAATGAGGTATCAATCGATTGTTGATGATACCGCGAGTAAGATAGGTTATATACTTTTTCGAAAAATTTTGGATTTTGAAAATTAAACCTAAAAAACTGTGAAAAAAAAATATTTATTGATGATAATTCTATCGTGTTTAGTATCAAAAGATAGGTCTTGGCAAGCACATAACGAATATGTATTTAAATATTTTATTAATTATTATATTTTATCGTTAAATTCAAAATAAATGTTTAAAATGCGGTCGTACAAGTACTATCTCGGTGTTGTTTAGTTACTTTCTATGTAATGGTCAATTTAATAAAAATATAATAATTGTTATACTTATTTGATGTGGAAACAGAAAAATATTAAATAAAAAAAAGATTAAAAATCTAAAACCCGACTTTTTTTTGCGAAGTCGGGTTTTAGATTTTTAATCTTTTTTTTATTTAATATTTTTCTGTTTTTAGACCCGTTTTTTGCGAAGTCTTTTTTTTAAATTATGAACTAACACAAGGCTTGAGCTTTGTTCCCATGTTTTATTTTACTTTATCATAAAATGTACTCCAATTTGTTTCCTGCATGTTTAAATACAGACCAAAATCACGCAAATCGTATCATAAGCCTCAGAGTAATCAGTGTAAAATTTTTTGAAGGCAGTAAATTTATTAAAATGTAATATACTAACAAAACTAGCATAATAATATTAAGAACTGTATTATGGTTCTGAAATAAATGCATTTTATTTATTTACCCCTAGACATTTATAGCCCTGAAGATAATTTTTGCCCCCAAATTCAGGGGTAAAAACCCTAAGTGGGCATCACTGGTAAAAGGTAAACAAAAAGATAAACCCACTGTTATCAAAAATAACGGGGACATAGCCTTTATAACTCAAAAGAATTGAAAAATACGCGACGCCTCGAGCTACAGGGTGTGTAATAATTGGCCGCGCAAGAGAAACACAAGTACACCACCTGGGGCCCCGCCCCTTCCGTGTCCGCTCACCGAGGCCCCAGCCTCGGGGCACGGTGCCCCGGCGGGGCCTTTCGTTTCCACACATATCAGAATCCGCAATTTTTTTATTCCGCTGAAAATTTAATCATTATCTACGTTTACACAGGATGTTTATCGAACGCTTTAGGGCTCGGGTTAATTAACGGTTACAGCGTTGTTTGTGTAAGGGGTTAAAAAGTAGAAAACGCCGTATCTGAAATCGAATATTAGATTGGAAATGTTATTTATTAATTTATTAAAAAATGTATATCGTTAAAGTCTTATTCAGCGTTTTATAGATGAGAATCTAAGTAGGTTAATGGAAAATACTATTTACTATTTTTTCAATTAATTTTTAAAGTATAAAATAGTAGTCCATTATTACTATCAGCACTTGTATCTAAATCTAGCTGACCGTGCCCACTTCGTTGAGCATACAAACCGTTTAAACGTTCCACGGACTTCCACGAATATTCGAAGTCCAAAAAAAGCCGAATCGGTTGAGTCGTTCTTGAGTTATGCGCTTACCAACACATTTTGCGACCCACTTTTATATTATAGACTAGCTGACCCGTGCCCACTTCCTTAAGCATAAAAAAAATAAAACCGTTAAAACATTCCCTGGTCTTCCACAAACATTTCAAGACCAAAAATATCCGAATCGGTTCAGCGGTTCTCGAGTTTTAGCGAGACTAACGAACAGTAGTTAATTTTTATATATAAAGATTTCATGTTTTTATTTATATAAACGTTACTCTGTTTTCGTAATATCAAAAATAAACGAAAATTTATAATAATTAAAATAGGAGAAACCTTTCGAAAACATTTCGTTAAGACTTGCGTCTAATATACCGAATTCTTTTGCGTTCTGTTAATACAATTACCTTCAAAGGGATTAAAATAATTAAAAGGAAAAAAAAAACATGAAAGCCTCGCCCGCGGCGGCTGTTCGCCAGCTGTTTGTACAGGTAGGGAAACAAAAATTTACCAGACATGTTGGCACTTGTATCATCTTTAAGGAACACTTTGTCCTAAACGAAAAAAAAAATTGCGAGTAGTAGTAGTATTCTATTTTTTTCTCTATCATGACCAGATAAGCTACGCAGGAGTTTTTTATAGTGCCCATATGTGTGCGTAGTATGCAGCACCATTATCTTTTCCTTTAGCCCAGCGGGACGGTTGATCGCGACTGGTGAGAGATAAAATACATAAAAACATAAATTCCTTTTTAATAATCATAATATCAAAAACCAACGTGAGCAATCAAAAGATAATCGCAATAGTGTTTCCGACAACTACGCGAACGAAGTCGCGGGCACAACTAGTTGCTAGATATAATTACGAATTATATCTAGCAACTTTCTAGTTAGTAAAACATTGTAATTAATAAAAAGAATTAATGAAATGGCTTAAGATTAAAACTATTATTCCATAGCAGAGTTCTTAAATGTACATAAAATAATATAAATTGTAATATTAATTGAAATTTAGAGTAAATTATTAAAATATAAAATAAAAAATTGAATTGTTAGCTTGTAAGAATCACCTGCAAGAATTATATATATTATTGACTAGTTAAATGTTGGGTGTAATATTTTTAATGAATTTAAATGATATATTAATCAATAAGAATAAGATATAATTGAATGTAATAGATATAATAGGCTATAAACTTGAAATGTATTAAATTAAACCTTATAAGTTTGTACGCTAAAAATAGTGAAAAGTGTCTTTGGAATAAATTGTGACTCCACATTATGTACCACTTTTGATGCAAATAAAAATTATGAAATATATTTTAAAAATAAAGATGAATATAATATAAATGTAAGAATGTAAGTATGTAAATTGAACCTAAAGTTATTGCTATACTATTATCTCTGTCCGGGGGAAATAGAGAGATGAAAATACAGTTAAAAATCGAACAGTTAAGTTGACATTTGACGCTCGTGTTCAATTTTAAACTCTATTGCAATAATGCAGAGTTCTATTTTCAGCGCTCGAAATTTTCCAGACGTATATAACGCGTCATTTTTCTATTCACTACGAAAGACGAGTTGCGACGACACGCATACTAAGCATAATCATAATTTGTACCGTAATAATGGGAAGATAAAGATGAATATGCTATGGGGGAAACACGGAAAAAGATAGCGCTTTTTTGACTCTGCCATAATAAATGCATAATCATAATTTGTATCTTAAGAATTGGACAATAGAGATGAATATGCTATGGAGATAAACACGGAAAAAGATGGCGCTTCGACTCAGTGAGTGAGTTGGAGTACAAGTTTAGTGGCGAACCGAGGGACACCTGAATAAAATATAAAGGGCCAAATATACTTTATGTGGCTGAGATAATGTTTACTGTGTTATAAAACTTTCATGCCCCACTACGGCTTTGAATAATTCAGTATAGATTTTTCCTCCACACTCCCTTTGTCGTTTACATCATTTTATTTTCACTTATAATTTGTATTTGAGCTGAATAATATATTTACAATTTGATAATCAAGAATGAGAATCACCAGTTTTGAAATAAAGAAAGAATCATCAAAATCCGTTCACCCAGTCGAATGTTATAGACATTATAAACATACACTGAAATTGAGAACCCTACAAATAATTAAGAAAGAAAGCTTTAGTCTCTTTGAATTTTCATCCCTGACAAACAATATCATCATAAGTGCACTCACTGCTTGACAATTTGGCGGTAAAATAATAATAAAAAAAAAAAAAAAAAATAGAAGTAATATACGTAAATCGGCTAATCGGCCGGCTGATTACGTAAGAAAAAAAAATACTGAGAAGCAAAAATCGCGCGAGAGACTCGCAATCGATCGCTGAACAGAAATAAAACTATGCTAATCGCTCGCTGTTGTGTTTCAATGCACATTTGCTTCATTTTTCCTACGACACTAGCGCCATAAACAATTTAGCGGCAATCATAGGAACTATTAATTAAATGTTACGTCAAACAAACATTGACGCCAGATTAATTTTCTGAATTTTGAAACTTTGAAGTTAAAAAACTACTCTCCTGGGGCCGTATTATGATCTTTTACAATACTAGCCTGGTTCCAGGCAATTCAATAATACGGTTTTAAATTGCCTTGTCCTTTTTCATATTTCAACGACATGTTATTCTGAATGGATCCACCCTAGTTTGGTTGTCTGAAAGTGACATTCGGAAGCAAGTCAAGTGTCACGTGACCTGACTGGCTGTTATTATGTGATCGTAATACGAAAATTCCAGGCAGCCATGTTGTATGGCGTAAACTGGCTGGAATTGAGAGCTTGTAATAGGCCCCTTGTCCCTATGCCTTGTCCCGTACCTTATTAATTAACTAGCGATGGCATCTTGAATCAGCCCCCATCGAAGCCTTAAAAAATTTGTTAATTTGAAATTATTTGCAAAATGGAGAAACGATTCTATATATACGCAAAAAATATCAAAGCGCCGCTAATTAACACAAATTCTTGGATGTTTTTTTAATTAAATCGTCTTTGTTGTATCACAAAGGATTCACCGCCTTAATTACATTGAGGCTCCAATTTGTATATTTAGAGGTTTTCGGTTCAGTACATAAACACATTAAAAAGATTTAATAATAATTAAAATATAGCTTTAATACAATTAGAATGAAATCGATTTCACCCCCGGAGATTGAATTTTTAAAAATTCTTCCTTATCGGATGCTTAACTTCTATTTTATTAATTTCTGTAATCGTTCTAAATCCATTTTGAATTTATTCAGGCACTATTTTACTATTATGTACTAGCTTAGAATAAAAAAAATCCGTCAATATATTATAGATTATAGTATTTATAATTATAGTATAGGGATAATGTTTTGTACAAGTATTTTAACTTGTACTAGGTGGTGCTCGCGATTTCGCTCAAAAGGAATCCCGCAGGAACCTTGCATTTTTCGCAATAAGCCTATGTATCTTTTGCCTATTTCGTTCTATAGCAAATTACAATAAAATCGGCCCGGTAGTTTCAGAGCATATTCAATACAAACAATTAGGTAGTTACAACAATTTTGAACTCACAATATTAGAATAATATGTAAGTAAAATACATTTATTCCCCACCAAAACTCCAAAATATAATAAACCCAATAATAACTAGTTATGCCTTATTTAGGTATTCGGTTACGTCCAGTAATATGACCATTGACCTACTGAAACTGAGGATCTCACAATTTGTTTAAGTTAAAAACAATTATAGTTATATTAAATTAAGTAACTAGGTAGCTATTACCATGAGAATGTTTTAACTTTCTAAATATTGTTTTGCTAGAAATCGGACATAAAAATCTATACCAACTAAACTTAATATGATCACAAGGGGCTCTAGAATCAATAGACATTATCATTTCATTAACAGGTTAACAACACAGTAATAATAATAATTGATCAAAATAACTTTATGTCAACTGCTTTTGAATACTGACAACCTCTGTAATGCAGTGGTTGAGCGCGTTGGTGCTCAAACGAGAGATCGCGGGTTTGGATCCCGCCGAAGGAACAAAAAGTTTTCTATGTTCATGGGTCATGGTTGTGTATTAATACAATATAAATTTTAAATATGTGTATAGTATAAAAATATATATATTTCCGTTGTCTGGTACCTGTAACACAAGTTCTGCCGGATACTTAGCCCGATAGAGATACATATTATTCATATTGGCCGCATTAATCACCAGGTCTCTAACATATAGGTATACACTTATTTTTGGAAAACAAAAGTAAAAGCATGAAACGCACGCCAGTATGAGTAATAATTCAAGGCAGTTTACATACTTTAAGGCAGTTTATATACTTTCAATTTTTTGAAACCAGGCTAGCTACGCAGGAGTTATTTTATAGTGCCCAAGTGTATGCGCAATATACATAAACACTCTCTCTACTTTTTACTCTCATTACCCAGTGGGACGGTAAACCGACACGACTGGCGAGAGAACAGACGTAGGACCGACTTTTTACATGCCCATCCGACGCATTCGATCACCTTTCTTATCAGAAAATCAGGTAATAAAAAAAAAATGTTTATTGCAGACCATAGTGCATAGCATTAGTACTTACATTAAAACCTTACACCTATGTTAGTAACAAAAAATTTTTTTTCTTAATTCTTAAAACTTATACCTACTCGTATCTTAAATATTCCTTTCATAATTTTAATTTATTTTGCATATCTGCGCCACAATACCGGCGCACTGGACACATGCATATGGACATGATCCCAGTGCCCCGCTATCGCGCCGTCAGCTTGCCCGCTTATCGCTTTCAGCATGCTGTTGTCGCTCCCACGAACCCTGCACATCAGTGACGCGGTTCGCTTGCGTATAATTGACGGAAAATCGTCAGTTCTAGCGCAAGCAAACATACCAGACGCGCTGCAGTATCGCGGGAGCCCCAGCAGCATCCTGAACGCGTTATTGTAGCCCGCCTCGAATAAGCCACCCACAGAGCACAGCGACTGACAAAAAGCTTTAAATAATCAGCCTGCACTGTCCTAAGCAAACTTGGAAACAAAATTTTTTTGTTCTTCCAACGCAGGAATCGAACCACTAGACCACGGAGTCGTTTTTTTCACCTGTATATGGTACATGAATGTATCATCATAACATATATAAAATTGACAGTGAGTTTGGCACAATGAATTATATATACCCAATTAATGTCGATTTTTAACATGCGACGTCTATAAATGGTACGTCAATGTATAATATCATACAAAAGTGCGTCGTCCCAACTCTTGAAGGGCCGAAGTCCACTCGGCAATGCAATTAAAACTTGTCCCGAATTCCGCGCAAGTGCTTGTAAAACTTGCGTTATTTATGTAGGAAATGGATCTCATGTTAGTGCGGTGACCATATTTGAATATTATTGTGGGACTTTTTTTGGAACGAAGTTCCTTGTCGCGCGTTGTGAAAGGGGGCTAGACGGAAAAAATTCTTACGAAAAGTTGTCACGACACTTTTTGCTATAGTAAGCTATTGTAAGCTGTGCGGCGTCGCATGTTTCTCTGTCTGTCTCTCTCTCTCTCTTATAGAAAGCAACCCAGATATTTTCATTTCTATTTCGCATTGAACAGTGTGGTGTTGCGACGATTATTTTTGTTGAGTGTATACAGGTATTTTGTAAATAATAAATAATAAAGTTCGTTCCATCCGGGTGTCCCTTGACACCTCTCAAGTTTTTTTCCTTTTTCCTATTGCGCTTTACTGACTTTTTTAATATGAGTTATGTTTCATTTCAAACCAAGATCTGCTTGGATTTAGCCACCATGGTGAAATTTATACTAGTCTAGTAGTATGATCCTTAGTGACGATTTCTTCTATAGTCGAGGTACAAGATTAAAATTGATAAAAATTTAGCGCAACCATACCCATTTTCACACATTAACTATTCAGTGAATCGGTACAGCACCGCGAGGACGTCCATTACTGCTCCACTAAAAATTAGCTCTGTTAATTTCCGAAAAAACAAGTCTCTAACATGTCGAATCTCAAAATATAGTAAATAACCTTTCATTTGGGATTATCAGTGTATATTTTTAATTAAATAATATTTAAATGCAATGTCTTAAAAATCGCGATGTATCGATGTGCGACGTCCCCACAAATCGACTGAACAGATTAATCGACTCTTACTTTTCTTACTGTTTTTACTATTTACCATTTCTTTTGTTTTTGTCGCAAAGATAATGAAAAAGCAAAAAAAAAAAATATTTTTTTAATAAAAAAAATCATTTCTTGAATGATAAAAGGTAGTATAATCATATAAAAAAGTTATAGTAACTATTCTTTTTACACCCGATAAATACAATGAATTCCTATTCGTTTTACATGGAAATCCGACACAAAGGTACTGCTTATTTATAAATAAGAAATCTCTTACAGCAGCCCTACAGAGAGAAATGGGATAAAAGAAAACAGATAGAACGTGCACGATCACTTACTCTTGTAACTTGTAAAGTAGTATCTTCATAACTACGTATTGTAAGCAGCGTATAGTAAAAAACAACAAACTATACGAAACCACACTAGTATCGAAGTTTTTCCTGTCACAAAATGAAGCATGAAAGGAAAGGCACATTTTCTGGTATTTGACATACTCTAATAATTCGTTGTCCGCAAAAATCCTATACCATGGTCACAGTACTCGGTATATAACAGAATCGGTTAGGTTTGACGCGGAACGTGTAATAAGAAAAATATTTGTCAAAAATGATTGTGTTGGAACAAAACAAGCGTAGAGTCGTCAAATATTTTCTTAATTGTGTACGCTCATATAATTCAGACAGCATTTTTGACATAACACACTTTTAATGTAAACATTTTTGTAACAATATTACGGATTCTGTACCCGGGCAGTTGGAGCTCAACTCCGAAGTTTGCGGGTTTGATTCCCGCTTCGAAACCAAAAAAAGTTGATTAAATTTGGCCGGATTCTGTATAATAAAAATCCATCAAAAACATAACTTGTAAAAAGTGTCAAGTCTCACTATTTAGTTCTTCTACCGTAAAAAGTTGTGAGATACATGTTATGCCAAGTAGGGTTTAGTCGGTCGGTCTAACAATATCTTATAGTGATCATAACAATACTATTTAAATTCATGTTTTAAATAAATAAGTAGATTGACTTGGCAATCGCATGAATACACATAATATTTGTCTCACAAGTGATATTAAATCAGATCGTTGAATGACATACAAAATTAAGAAACTTTTACAATTTATAATTCTTAAACATCTTTTTTTGCTTATCTAAAAATGCAGGGCCATAGTTTTATAAACAACGAAGTTATAAGGGGTCTAAAATGGCTTGAATTGTTTCGAGAAAAGCAGGCTTACTCCCAACACAATCGAGAATTGAATCAGTTCGATCTCAACGGAATTTGGTATTTTATTTGGTGGATTACTTTAAAAATTATCAGGATAAAAAAAATGCACTCCCGACCATATCAATCGACTGAGAATCAAAATAAACTAACGTCAATTTTTTCGGGAGTACGCGGCGCGATCGAATCTGGATCAAAATCGAATCAGTTTGGAGAGTAAGGCTTTAGGAATGTACGGCCGTGCTCAACTTGGTACTGCCATGCCAGATCTAGATTAAAGCCGGCCGCATACATACGTTTGTCGTATTCGTTTTCCGAATGCGTAATTTGGAATTGAAATTCCGTGAGACTAGCGCAAACGTTCGTTTTTTTCATTCGGAATGTATTCACGTCAGTACAATTTATGCGTAACTGAATAGAAATTTCCGAACGTGTGCGCCGGCACATACAATATGTAGGCAAGCGCTGCGTTCCGCATGACGTCATTAGGTTTTTTCGAGTAGAATTCTCCGGACTTGCACATGAAACGTACGTGCGGAATTTATTCCGTACGGAAAAAAAGAGAACGTGTGCGTCAGGTAATGTATTTTCTACTGATTCCACGCGTTCACATGTCCGAATACGGAAAACGTTTGTAAGCGGGCGGCCTAACTCGTGTAATTCCAACTACGAGACACGTTCGATAATGTAATGTATACTTCATAACTTCCGAGCTACTCGTAGCATCTCGTAGACATGCTACGATGTGCTACGCTTGTAGAGGCGCTACGAAATATGTGTTTGACTAGGGCACCAGTAACTCGAAATTTGTTTAGAATGTCTGTCCTGCTCGATTATGCATCATTGCGAGAGTGGGACAGACATTAAAAAATGAGGTACCAGAATCATGGCCCTGGGTTTCTAAACTATTTTTTAACGGATTCCCTTCCACGGATTATAAATATAAATTTTCCGCATACATTTTGTTCGTAAATAAATATTGTTAAGACGAAACTTGTAATAGTGCCGGGCTATTATAACAATTATGATAAAAATAATTGCGCAATTTTTACGGTTAAAAGGTAATAGGACATAAAAGCAAATTAAAAAGGAGAGCAGTATAAAGCTTTAAAATTCTGAAAAATGAATTTATCGTCAATGTTTGTTTGACGTAACATTTAACTAAGAATTCCTATGATTGCCACTAAATTGTTAATGTCGCTAAACACTTTCGTGATTAGCACTATTTTTTGACGTTCAGCAATCGATTGCACATCTATCGCGCGATTTTTGCCAATCGCTATTTTTACGTAATCAGCCGGTGGATCCTACGAAAAGATCTTTCGTAGCGGTTAATGAACATAAAACGGTTGTTATTATATGATTTGCATTCCAATATTGGAAGGTTCCGACAACCAAATCGGATATCGCCGGCGCTACAGCTGATTGAAAGCAAACACGGACAAGTGACCTACGCATTTATGATCTCCTGGTACCTGTAGAGACAGAAATGGATTTTGTGTGCTAATGATTGGTTTTAACCGTATGTTAAGGCTTTGTATAATGCCAATGACCTTGATTTTATCGCCTCCGTGGTCTAGTGGTTCAGAGCTTTGCTCTCGACCCGGAGGTCGTGGGTTCGATTCCCGCGTTGGAACAACAAAAAATATTGTTTTCCAGTTTGGTTAGGACAATGCAGGCTGATCACCTGATTGTCTGACAAGAAAGATAATCATGGCATGTAAAAAGTCGGTCCTGCGCCTGATCTCTCGCTAGTCGTGTCGGATTACCGTCCCACTGGGTTATGATAGTAAAAGGAATAGAGAGTGCTTCTGTGTATTGGGCACTATAAAATAACTCCTGGCCTGGTTTCAATGAAATCGGCTACCGACACCGAAATCGGTGAAGGGAGCTATTATATAATGACCTTGAACGACTATTTGTATGGCGATAAAAAACGGCTGAACTGATTTTACTATTTTTGACCTTGAAATATTTGTGAATGTCCCGGGAAGAGTCTTGAAATGTTCGTGGAAGTCCAGGGAAGGTTTAAACGGTTTTTATGCTTAACGAAGTGGATACCGATCAGCTAGTACTGTATAAATCATCAATAACCGCAAAGGTCTACTCTTAAAATGATTTGGATGCGTCTATTAAAAAACAGATTAAGATACTGAAATGGCTGGTAAGAACTGGCAATGCTATAAACTCTAAGTGCGCCAGTGACCGCCATCTTGTCAGGGCTCAGCAACTGGTGGTGTGAAATAACACAGGTGTGCTCACTGTAATGTGTGAAAAATGCATGTTGCAATATGTAGCTTTTTAGCAATTTTATTGATGATAAAAATATCTTAATGTTTCTCTGTACGTGTGTTTGTAATTAAACTGCTTTTAAATGGCTGAAATTTTTGTGTGTTTGTGGTATGTAACATAAAACGTAGATATATAAGTTGTAGATGTATTAGATTCTACTTAGTAAGAGACACTGAATTATATTTTTTATTAAGTGATAATATTATGTATATACAGGGTGTTTTGCACATGGACCGACATGATTTTTTGAGGGGTGGGGGGGGTCATGTGCTATTTTCCCTTAACTCTTTTGCACGTCCCCATACGTAGAAATCCAGGGGTGTCAAAATCTGGGGACCGTGCTGGCCATGGAATGGGGCCAGCTCTACCAATCCACGAGTTTGGAAATGCATTATTTAAATGCTCTCGTACCGTTCGTTGGTAATGTGCCGGACAGCCATCATTTTGAAAAACAATTGGCACATCTTCTAAAACTGGTAGTACCAGTTCAGGTAAATCATTTTGAAGAAACTCTAAATAATTGTTTCCATTGAGTCGTTCTGGCAAAAAATATGGGCCGACAAGATTTCGCCCAATAACACCAGCCCAAACATTTACGCTGAATTTTCGCTGAAAGGAAGTCTGCCTTTTTTTGTGCGGATTTTGGCCCCTTTTCTCCCAGTGATGCAAATTGTGCAGATTTGCTATGTCTTCATGGCTAAAATTTGACTCGTCAGTCCATAAAATTCTTTTCAAAAAGTCGCTATCTTCAACATCTGTGTGCAATAAAAATCGGCAGAACTCTAACCGTCTTGCATTGTCACCCTCTTCGAGACCTGGAACAATGAATGAAATCCGTGAGTTTGTGGTAATAACTGCATAAACGCGATATTTCTTTCTTTTAATTGAGCTCACGCAAAGAACTTCTTCAGTTGTCCGAGAAACATAGCAAGAAAGGAATTCAACGAAACAATTACAACAATAAAAAATAAAAAATAATAAGAGTAAAAGTGAACACATTAAGATTTGAAATCAAGTAAAATGTTTTAATGTCACATTTTAAATAAGTAGTAAGTACTGTAAGTTGTTACCTTGAACAGGAGTGTAATGAAATGCGTGCCTTCCATCTGCCCGAAGAACGGACCAGACTTTCCAAACTGATACGTTAAGTCCGTCAGCAACAACTCGTATGCTTGTTGTAGGATCGTCATCAAAAGCTTGAAGGATTCTCTCATCAACTTCAACATTATGTTGCCTCACATTCACTCGGGGCTCCCTCAGACGTCGATAGTTAGTTGAGAAGGTCTCGTGGTGAGGTAACCGTCGATCAGTGTAGCGTTCTTGATAAATTCTTCGCGCTTCATGCGAATTGCAATCAGCTTTACCATACGCCAACATCATGTCAGCATACTCCTCGTTACTGAAGTTCGCCATTGTAACGAATACGCAAAGATAAACACAACAAAAACGTAACAGTTCAACAACAGATTTAACAAAAAAACAATAACAAGACTTTAATTTGATTACGATAGAACAACGGGAAAAGTACGGGCACTTCGAATCGCAGAGTAATCTCGACTGATTCCCGGCAAGTGACCTTCACTCACTTTCAACTCGATAGACAAAGACAACAATAACTGTACTACTAGTAAGAAAGGGACTAACTTTTTACCTGCTGCTTGATAATCCGCGTTGACTGGTTACATTGTTCAAACCAGTTACATTGTTAGAGTGCGTGTTCAGGCAAACGAAGCTTAATTTGACCACTTTAAGAATAGTTTCTTATATCATGTAGCATATCGTTAGAAAGGGTAATAAGTAAAGAACTTTTTTAAAAAAAGCTAAATTCAAAATGAACTTTAGTTTTTTTTTAAATGAATTGATAAGTTGTCACTTTTCATAACATTTACACCGATTTACCACTTTGAAAGCTCAGAAGTTTTTTTGTGGATATCAATTGTAACATGTAATGATTTATTTAGAATTAGAAAACATTGTAAAATACAAGCATACTTTGTTTTGTGGTATTATAACCACAAACAAAAAAGTTAGGACGATTTAAAGGCAAGATTTCGGGTAGATTTCAAAAAAATTAAAAAAAAAACATATCTAGACTACCGTGAGACTTAGGATATTGGGTTTCACGGGGGAAAATAGCACATGACCCCCCCCACCCCCCAAAAAATCATGTCGGTCCATGTGCAAAACACCCTGTATATATTGGACGAGATTACAAAGCAATAAAACATTATAAAATTTGTTACTAAAAAATGTAAAGTTGTTGAAGTTTGTATTTAAACATTTTTTTAACTTTCAAGTTATCATCTTTCTTCTTTTTAACCGACTTCCAAAAAAAGAAGGAGTTTCCCCGGTTTTTTATGTATGTACATCGATTACTCTGAGGTTAGTGATCCGATATGCATGATTCTTATTTTATTCGACGCAGAATAGTTTTTTTTTATCTAGACGCTTCACACCACGTCAATCTGGCCCTGTGCTAAGTATCCGAAGAACTTGTGTTACAGGTACCAGACAACGGAAATATATATTTAATACTTTTATACTATACACATATTTAAGATTTAGTTTGTAAGTCGTTTAAAAATAGAACGCTCAAAACATTACATTTTACGCAGCTGGGTAAAATTTACCGAAATAGCTGTATCCAAAGCTATTCCACACTGTCATCGCGTTGACAGCTGTCATAGTTACTGACAGGACATGTGACAGTTTTAATCCACTATCGCCAACAAGTGTCAAATGCCAATTCCTACGCGTAACTTAAAAGGTACCCCGAAATAGAAGTAGACTGTATAATGGAGGGTATTTGTAGATTAACTGGATGTTTCCCGCTGATTTCGTAAAACGAAATAACGGCAACCGTACATTTTAGTGCGGTAAATAGCCTATGTGTTCAGCATGTACTGCCATTATGACGACCTCCGCAGTGCAGTGGTTGAGCGCGAGCTGGAGGTCGCAGGTTCGAATCTTGTCGAAGGAACCAAAAGTTTTCTGTATTTCTGGGTCATGGATGTCTTAAATATGTTTTTTTTTGTATTTATTTTTTTATTTGAATATACAATTAAAAATAAAATTGCTAAACTGCGAAACAGTTTGTTGGCCAACGCTTTATACCACGTCAATCTGGCCCCGTCCTAAGTATATGTGTTACAGGTACCAGACAACGGAAATATATTTAATACTTTAATACTATACACATACTTAAGATTTTTATGCATTAATACACAAATTTAGTACACATCCATGACTCAAGAACATTAAAAATTTTTTGTTTCTTTCAGCGGGATTCGAAACCGCGACCAGTGGACCTCGGCGGCGTCATCAATGTTAGTTAAGTCGTTATTTTTACATCCTGTATTAATTATTAACATTAACATATTTAAACATATTATTATTATAGGAGTTACCTCTTTTTTATTATGAACGGGAAATACCTATATAAGAGAGCTATTTTATTTTAATTAATCAATACTAATATTTTGATAAGAGTTAGTTTGTTTGTTTAAACGCGCTTATCTCAGGAACTACTGGTCCGATCTGAAAAAATATTTTTTGTTGGATAGTACCTACATTTATAGAGGAAGGCTTAAGGCTATATAACAATACGCTGCAACCAATAGGAGCAAAGCGTCAGTGAGAAATGTTGCAAAAACGGGTAACTTATTCACATTTGGGGACTTTCGTTGCGTGCGCCGCATAAACGGTTCAAGTCACTCAAAAACTACGCGAACGAAGTCGCGGGAACAGCTAGTTATGTAATAAACCACAAATTTTAAACATTTACACGAATATCTATTAGATGTTACACACACACACACACACACAAATTATTGGCATCCTAATAGTCTTTGACTGATCCCAAGACATTGTCACACACACACGCACAGTGCACACACAATTTGCACACACACACATATATAAATTTCCTGTTAACGCACTGATGCATACCTTTGAGTTATCTTTAAGTTGGGTTATTTGCATAGTAAATAATATGCATCTTATTGTGGAATTAATGTATTATTCATTATCATAAAAGTCCCGATGACATTTTCTTTATTATTAGCTTTGAATTATGTTATATAAAGAAGTGGTTCAATACAGTGATACTTACTATTTTAAGTAGCTCATTAAACTACTGAGCTTATTGCTATGTATCTGATTAGAATTATGTTATAACATGTTACTGTTCATACCTACTTACATTTACTAATATTATTGTAATAGTTATAAGTATGAGCGTTTTGCACAAACAATGTTATCAGTAGCATTAAAGAGCTGGCGACATTTTCTCTGTTACATTTTTACATAGCACAATTAAAAAGTACTTTATGATTATTACCTACTTACAATCTGTCGCCATGCCTGTTATCAATTGTCTTGTATCATTAAAATATGTACTTATTATTAAAAACTTTTATAGGAATCTATATTAAATAGGTGAATAACTGTAATTGGCCCTATATTACTCATATATTGTAACTTATAATTAGATTAAGATTGGCTGTTGTTATTCCAAATAAATAAATAAATATATCTATCTATATATCTATCTATCTAAAATGAGTTAACATTCCCAATAAGGCACATTAACAAATGACTTATCGAACGGCCCGGTTCTAAATATAAGTGCATTTGCAGATTAGTCTCCCGAGAGCTGCACCCATAGACAAACTGGAAGAGACAAGCAATTTTGACATATGTTATTGAATGTACTGTAGGTTCTTGGTGGAAATTCATGTTATATAGTAAAACACAAACTACTTGCACCTTTTTCCACTTTATTTGCTATATAACTTATGTATTCGATAACTTTTAATTCAATAGTGTGGGCTAACGCATATTCGTATTTTTGTACAAAACTTGCTATCGCTTTCATTTATATCTAGTTCATTGGTTTTCTATTACTTACAAAGAGTCGCTATGCGTGACGAGCGCGTTACAAAAAGTGTGATCGGTGAGGCAAACGGCAGCAAAAAAAATTGCGTACACATTTCCTTTCTCTTTTTCTCTCACTGCCAGTTTCGTATATTATCTAAGACACAGTGCAGTTGCTGTCATTAGAAATGTTTTACATCAATCTTGTGGACTAAGCTCGTATTTTTGTGTAAAACTCTGTAAAACATTCTTTAATTTCTAGTTCATTGGTTTTATATTACTTACAAAAAATTTGCTATGAGTGACGAGCGCGTTACAAAAAGTGTGATCGGTGAGGCAAACGGCAGCAAAAAAAGAGCGCACACATTTCCTTTCTCTTTTTCTCTCACTGCCAGTTTCGTATATCTAAGACACAGTGCAGTTGTTGTCATTAGAAATGTTTTACATCAATCTTGTGGACTAACGCTCGTATTTTTGTGTAAAACTCTGTAAAGCATTCTTTCATTTCTAGTTCATTGGTTTTATATTACTTACAAAAAGTTTGCTATGCGTGACGAGCGCGTTACAAAAAGTGTGATCGGTGAGGCGAACGGAAGAAAAAAAAAAGAACGCGCAAATATTCGTATATCTAAGACACAGTGCAGTTGTTATTATTAGAAATGTTTTACATCAATCGTGCTGTCTATTGTCTAATGCTCGTATTTTTTGTGTAAAACTCTGTAAACCTTTCTTTCATTTCTAGTTCATTGGTTTTCTATTACTTACAAAGGGGTTGCTAGCGTGTTACATTAGCGTTCCCGATTTAGTGCCATCTACACCTATTGGCACATTTACTGGGTGACACGTATCCAATAGTCTTGGGAGTTTATTTCTCATCGGAGGGAAAATGTCCGCTTCATTTTCATTGGACGTGAGTGCTGAAACTGATTTTAGCTCATGTAGGTAAATCTCTCACTGAAATCACTAACTATTGTAAAGGAGATAGTTTGTATATACTTGTTGCTTCTCAACGTATGAACGTAGAATGGACTGATTTTGATAAAAATTGGTATACAGGAATCATATAAAAATTTTTTTCGACATTCGACAGTCGACTGATTTTTTTTGCAATAAGGGGCAATAGTTCACACACGTTTGTCTCTTCTTCGCGCATAAAGAATGGACTGATTTTGATAATATTTGATATACAGAAATCTTGTTTTTTTTTCGACATAAAATGTCGACTTGACCCCTGATATTTTTTCGCACTTTTTTTTGCAATGAAAAGCATTATATTCCTGAAGCCCGTCTTAATAAAGAATTCTCAAACCTTTCTTATTTGAGATCTCAAATATATCAAATAGGATCCTATTTGATACATAAAAAACCTATCGTTTCACTTTTAAAAGTGAACAACTTTATTAGTGTACATAGTACTTTAATTCCTTTTCTTTTTATACCGTAATATGCATATTATCTTCTTCTTAGTCTTTGTATAAATGAATAGCTGTTCGTTAGTCTCGCTAAAACTCGAGAACGGCTGAACCGATTCGGCTATATTTAGTCTTGAAATGTTCGTGGAAAGTTTAAACCGTTTCTATGCTCAACAAAGTGGGCACGGGTCAGCTAGTATATTATAGAAAATGAGTATAATCTATAGATTTATAATCTTTATTTATACGTTTTAAAAAAGAAAAAAAAAAGTATATAAAATAAGTTCGTCATTTTAAAAGTGAAACGAAGCGTTGTTTTATCTGTCAAACAGGTTCTCAAGTGAGGTTGGGTTTGAGACTTCTTTATTAATACGGGCCTAAGTCTACTCTATCTGCGCTAAATTTCTTAAAAATCTGTCATTTAGTTGCGGTGCTTTTTCAATGAGAATCCCAAAAATACAAACAAATCATCGTTAGAATATTCATCATCATCATTTCAGCTATGTCGTCCAATACTGGACGACATAGCTGAAATGATGATGATGAATATAGTGTGTAATATAGCGTGTAAAAAGATCAGTCACTATAACTTTGAGATACGATTATACTTTCCTTTCCTTAATTTGGGAATGTTTTTTTTTGACAAAAACAATTTTTTTTTACACTCGTTATAAAATTTAACGCCTCCGTGGTCAAGTGGTTCAGAGCCTAGCTCTCGACCCGGGGGTCGTGGGTTCGATCCCCGCAATGCATCATCAAAAAATGTCGTTTCCAAGTGGAACTATACAGGCCGACTGATAAGAAAGATGATCCGTGCGTCGGATGGGCATGTAAAAAGTCGGTCCTGCGCCCGATCTCCCACCAGTCGTGTCAGTTATCCGTCTCACTGGGCTACGAGAGTGAAGGAAGAGTGCTTCTGCGTATTGGGCACACACTTGGGTACTATAAAATATGCGTAGTTGGCCTGGTTTCAATGAAACCGGCCACCGTCACCGAAATCGATGTGGGTGGCATTATAAAATTTTCTTATAAAAATATTTAAATATCTAAATAAGTATAGGTTTTTTTTAAATGTTATTTCCTTGTCTGATACGTAAGAAAATATGTTTATTAGTGTATAAGTGAAGACATGGATGAAGGTGATATGTCGCAAAAAGTGTACCCAGAAAATTGAGTTAAAATTGTCCCTTAAGAGGAAACACTACGAATTTTTTTCCATACAAAAATAGGGGTCTAGGGGATTTCTTTTTCCTCCCTGGATAATACCTCTAGAGTAACAATTATTTTCCTGAATATTTATGGATATTGTTTGTACGTCCCTATTTTTTCCTTTTTTTTATAAATTAATTATTTAAAGTGATATGGACGTTTAAAAACCTCAAAAAAATGGCCAGACTCTCCGCTATGTTTAAATATCTAGAAAACAGATTTGACTACAATAAACAACAAAATCAAAAAATAGCAACCTAGTTCGATTCTTTTTTTAGCTAGTACAGAAAAAAATATTTAAATCGGTTAAGTTTTTGAGGAGGAAATAGGAATCCCCATAACGTCGATTTCTGGTACTTTTAATAGGTAATTTCAGTCCAAGTTGCAGTTGTCTCTATCGCGCTATTGCTGGCTAGCTAAGGCACTGAGAGACAGCAATAGATTTTATAAATACCTATTTTGTATTTCTCTCAACCGTGGTGTTTCCTCTTAAGCATTTCAGGATATGTAGTGTAGCCGCGTATGATAAGCTACTTATTAGATTGAATTGCAAACTAGTATCAAGGAATTAGATTGTAATAAGATGGTGGCTTTGTGGAGATGAAATAATACGTCTAGCCTCAGTGAAAAGAATTTAGCGTATATTCGAATTTAATTGTAACAAAAATCAGGGACAAAGGATTTGGGAACTATTAGCCAATCGGTGACATTGGCGCATGCGCGTACGCTGTGACGTATTAACGCGATTAGCTTATTGGTGTAGGTATTTATAACGGTCGCTTTGTTTGTACGTTCAGGAATTGAAGACACAGATGATGTTAAGATGTAGTTAAGTATTAATTACATTGATTCTAGAGGTGGGTCTTTAGATTAATGTATTTAATATGTTACAATGTATTCTATAATATAAAGCCTGAGTGGATACCATTTCGGCAATCGGTGCATTGCACTGCCTACCACCATTACCCAGACCTCATGTTTTTTTTTATTTTCAACGTATTTCTGTTTTGTTGTTACTGTTTAATCATGTCTTTTTTATGTCTTGGTGTATGTAATGGTGATAAAATGTTTTGTTTTTTCCCATTGTGCAGTGTAAAGTTCGTATTGTTACAAAGTTTAAATATAACAGAGACACGACCTAGTACTAGAAAATGGTATCACCCTAATACTGGCATGCGACTGGCTATTGTTATTTTCTTCGATTTCCAGGCACATTCCGGAAACCGCCATCTAGCGCCACTATTGGAAAATACCAATTACTAATTTCGTTTCGTATCTTCTTCTTAATTAAGGAGTTGAATTTAGCTTAATGTGATGTTATGCTTAAAAATTATGCTTTTCTTAATTTTAATGTCAATATTTGTACTTAATTCGGCATATTTACATTTTATAATTTACAAAATAGTAGTGACATTATATTGCAATTTTTTTGTATTAAAGATTGATTGTATGGGATGGTAGGCCATGGTATTGTTGAATAAACGTTTATCTATTTATAATGTTAAGTGACAGTTTGAACTTAATTTTCTCGAAATCAGATTTTTGCTGCATATCTGCTTCATCTATTCATGCCTACAATATTTGATATATTTCTTATATGTTGCCAAATAGAAATCCAACCAACTACTCATTACAATAGCGGCAATTATTTAACGCAATGGGAACGAACCTAATAATCGTTATCGGCCACTACGAAGGCGATGGGGGTCGGCTAATGAATTACATCGGTCAATTCATTCATTCGTTCTGATTTATTATCCATTTTGCGATGATATTATAATGGGTGTAAAAAGAGCAGTCACTATAACTTTGGGATATGATTATACTACATTTTCTTACTACATTTTCTCATTCTAGAAATGTATTTTTTTTTACAAAAATTTCCAAAAAGATTTTTTTTATGCTTTATTGTCTTTTTTGCGACAAAAAAATAAGAAATGGTGAAAAATATTTTTTTTTTGTTTTTGACAAAAAATTATAAAAAAAAATACTAAACCCTATCTAAACTTTACCCTAAAGTATTATCACTCATCTATTTTACACTTTGTATGTCTTTGCTAACCAAAATGGCATACATTTTTCATCACACATTTCTAGAGTACCCTAAAGTGTTATCACTCATTAATATTATAGCCTGTATAAATTAATTTACTTTAATTATTATTTATTAAGTCCTTGATACTAAATCTAGATGTCTAAATAAGTGTCAGATCACACCGACACGCGTTTCTTATGTAGTATGATTACGCAAAAAAAAAGTCCGTCTCGAAACGTGACAGGACTAATAACTTAATACGGCATTAGAGGGAGAACCTGCCTACACACGATAAATGAATGCCTATAAAATCTTCGTAACGGTAGCAAAACGGCCAAGTATCACGTTTTTACTGAAATGTAGAGTAAGTGAATCTAAGCCTAGTAAAGTAAGGGCGCATAGATCAAGAACTTTGGTTCTACATGAGATTTGTCCACTTTTTGATAGATTTTGATCAAGGTGCTTGTAGATTTAGGGCGAGTAGTCTTTAGAGCTTGGCTTTATACGATATCTGATAACTTTTTCACAGGTTAAGCTATGTAGACTCGTCTTGGCAACATTTTTACATGAAAATGTTTTTAGTGGGATATTTAGATACTAGGTCATTCGCTTACAACGGGTAATAAGAACACTCGATTACGTCAGCTTTCAAACAAACAAAATCAAAATCGGTTCGTCCGTTAGGCAGCTATGATGCCACAAACACACTAACAACTTAAAATAACGGCTTAAAATACCCTCATAATTAGATTACTTACATTAAATAAAAAAGGTATAATGTATGAACATAAACGCTTGACTTCGGATTTATCACAAATGTGTATCATATTTATCATGTATTTTAAAATAAACTTGCTGACCTGTGCCCGCTTCGTTGAGCATACAAACCTTCCCTTGACGCTGGACGCCTGCCGGCGCCCAGCGTCGCGACGCCGAATGCCGTGACGCCTGCCGACGCCCAGCGCCACGACGCCCAGCGCCACGACGCCCAGCGCCGCGACGCCCAGCGCCGCGACGCCTGCCGACGCCCAGCGTCGCGACGCCGAACGCCGTGACGCCTACCGACGCCCAGCGCCGCGATGCCGAGCGCCGCGACGCCTGCCGATGCCCAGCGCCGCGACGCCTACCGACGCCCAGCGTCGCGACGCCGAACGCCGTGACGCCTACCGACGCCCAGCGCCGCGATGCCGAGCGCCGCGACGCCTGCCGACGCCCAGCGCCGCGACGCCTACCGACGCTCAGCGCCGCGACGCTTAAGCGTACACTTCAAAACTGATCACATCGTCTACGCTTTACCTTTTTAACTTCTAATTACTTTCTTATCTTCTAATTACCTTCTTATCCTCTAATTACCTTCTAATCTTCTAATTACCTTCTAAGGTAAAGCGTAGGTTCGTTACATGTGTGCATGGCGCAGTATCCATGTCGCAGTCATCTGGTTGAATCTGCTATTTGATTGAATGACTAGCGCGTGCATTGAATTCTATTTTTACCAACAAATCCAATGAATCCGAGACTAGGATAGCCATTTAATATTTTATTTTTAAACTTGAAAATTTCCGAATGTGTACTATTATAACGCACATTAAATCAACAAAATATATAAATACATGGCGTCAAACAGCTCGTACAGATACGAGCTGTTTGACGCCATTGAATGACCGCGCTAGTCATTCAATCAAATAAGCAGATTCAACCAAATGACTACGACATCTATACGCCGCTCTTGCAATTAAAAGTGTATCTTCTTAAATAGTAAATAAAGTTAAAGTTAAAGCGGTACTACTAGCACCACAATCCTGCATCGCGCTATCGAAGTTTTTTTATGTCCTGCGCTAATATACCAAGCCGAATATAGTGTGAAGAAAGAGACGTGTAGAGCATTTTTCGTTTTGGCACCTCATATAAATTACTTACCATAACGCGATTAAAGATCTTCATAAAAGTCACAACACGTATGAATTTTAATCCTGGTAAGGTCTTAGGTTAACGACCTGTGCGTTCGTCTGTATATACTAGCCTCAGCATAATAAGATTCACTCCTTGTGGTCATTTTAGACCTTTGATAGAAAAAAATCAAACAAATAATGGGAACGAGTCATTCCCTTCACACCACATTCGGCTGACCCACGAATTAGCCTGTATACGACTCCGTGGTTTAGTGGTTTAGAGCTTCGCTCTCGACTCGGAGGTCGTGGGTTCGATTCCCGCGTTGGAACAACAAAAATGTTGTTTTCAAGTTTGGTTAGGACAATGCAGACTGATCACCTGATTGTCTGACAAGAAAGATGATCCATGCGTCGGATGGGCATGTAAAAAGTCGGTCCTGCGCCTGTTCTCTCGCCAGTCGTGTCGGTTTACCGTCCCAATGGGTTATGAGAGTAAAAGGAAGAGAGAGTGTTTCTGTGTATTGCGCACACACTTGGGCACTATAAAATAACTCCTGCGTAGCTGGCCTGGTTTCAATGAAATCGGCTACCGACACCGAAATCGGTGAGGGGATCTATTATTATTATGTATACGACATCTGGATATCTGAAAACTGGGCTTCGGCCTGCTCGTGCATACCATCTCGCTCGGATCTCCCTTTGGGGCTTCCACTCGTACTCCCACAAGTTCAATTTTAAATCAACGCTTATAGCGTCTCAGTGTGAACTGATGCTTATTGGGAATATCAAATAATCTTGATTTATAATATCAGTCATTAAACCCTTTATAGCCCTTAGCCTGAAATTCGAGGCATAAATCAATTATAACTTGTGTAGCTTCTAACCTCGATATACATATATCCATATATCTAGCTTATATATCATATTACTATTTAAATAAAAAAAAAGTAGAAAAAGCACTAGGAAAAAATATTGAATAAAAAGGGTACAGATATAAAGAATCTAAACTACGCCTCGCCTTATACTTTGTAAACATATTATGTATACACTTTTTAAAAAGAACAATTTTCCATCTTTTTGCTAAAAGATGGCCCCGTCCGAGTTTCTTACGCCGGTTCTTCTAGGCGGGCTAGGTTTGAACCGGTGGTAGCCTTTTTGTTGACTTTCCGAAAATAGCGTATTAAGTTTTATTTGGAAATAAAATATTTTTTTAATTTGAATTGAATACATGTTATTGACCAAATAATAAATTAGGCATTATACATTATGTCCGATCATTAAATGTCCGATAAATGCCCATAATAACAGTGCATTTTGATAATAACTATTCAAAGATTGAAATTGCTCAGGCCTTATACATATTGTCAGTCTCTTTTTGGTCAAAATAATAAAAAAAATATTTAACAACAATTTGTAGGGTTCTATATCCAAAGGAAAAACAGCATCCTATTCATAACATTGTAACATTACATGTATGCCGACGATACTTGTTTGGTATATATGGACAAGGATATTAGTGTAATAGAATGTAAAATTCAAGAAGACCTAACTAACATTATCAAGTGGTCCCACGACAATGGCATTATTATTAACGTAAATAAAACTAAATGTATGCATATTTGTTCACCTTATCTTCGATGCACTAGTCGATTACCTAATATAGTAGGGCCTAATACCTATGAATGTATGCATAACAACGGTTTAACGTGTAACTGTGCGAGCATTGAAGTGGTGGGAGAGTATCGATATTTAGGCCTAATCATTGATTCATGTTTCTCATGGAAAACACAGGTACAAATATTATGTCATAAACTTAGAGTGGTACTCGTTAAATTTCATTATCTTAGTTTAATATTGGACAGGGGAACGCTATATACCGTTTATTATGCGCTAATCGAATCATTGATATCTTATGGATTGACTAGTTACGGTCGTACCTTTAAAACTTATTTGGACAGAATTAAGTTGCTACAGATAAGATTTATGAAATTTCTGGTTAGCAAAGAAACTAAACGACGCTGTAAAAGTTCGGATTACGTACAGTTATTTTCAGAATGTAAGATATTACCAGTCCATGAGAGGTTAATGTTGTCGATAGCTGCGGAACAATAGAATAGTAACAAGTTTATGACATATATAACACGAACAAGGCCATATAGAAACAAAGATTATGATTTATTTATTGTGCCCAGTTGTAATAATTACTATGGTGAAAGAAATAGAAATCATTTAGTACCGAAAATATTAAATAAACTACTTATAGATATGATAAGAAATATGAATATAATAACGAAGCATGCCTTTACGAGAGAAATAAAAAAGTTCTTATTAACTATGTGCACAGGATCGATTGTCTAGTGTTGGTGTCCCACAACGCACTCACACATGTTTTGTATAGTATGTGTGATTGCGCTGTGTGCGACATTGATGTATTGATGGATGAAATTGGTTGGATAATATTATAGCAGATGGATAGGTAGAAATATTTTTATATCTATTTATCTGCTATAATTTAGTTACTTTAATTAGCTGTAGCTGTAATAATACAATTATTAATAATCCGAGTTTCTTACGCCGGTTCTTCTCGGCGGACTAGGCTTGAACTTTGAACCTGTGGTTATCTATTTTGTTGATTGTTCTAACACTGTTTATTTTATTTGTAATCACCTATAAAAAAAATGTATTAGATAAAGTGAGCTAGATCTGCCAACAAACTGCTATATAGTTTGGCAGACATTAGTTATATATAATAGTTGTTATTGTTTCTGAATAAATACTTTTTTCATTTCATTTCATTTTCATTCATTAAGACACCTAAGACTTCTATTATAAGACTTCGCTGTCCATATATTTATCTATCTGTCACCAGGCTGTACCTCAAGACGAAAGTTTGTGAGTGAGTGTGAATCTACGGGGTTCAATTATTACACTAAAACCGAGGACGTGAATCACTCTAGCCATTGGTGAAAACACCATGAAGATCGGTGCAGTAGTCTTCGAGTTATTCGCGAACAAACTGACATTTGTTTTGTAATAAGTAAGTATTATATTAGGTTAATAGACCTTGTCTAGAAGCACTGACAGCAGCGCCGCCTATGGGGTCCAATACACTAAAACCTTCCTAGTGAACCACTCTATCCATTGGTGAAAGCACCATGAAGATCGGAGCAGTAGTCTTCGAGTTATTTGCAAACATACGGACATTTGTTTTATAATAAGTAGCATTAGGTATATTAAGTTAATAGACATTAATATCGAGTGAATCATTAATATTATTACGTTCGTAATATCATTAAAACTGTCTACAAAAGGGATTGAAACCACTTTTTAGTTGTGTTAGAAAATTTAGGTCACTACTGGATTTAGGTCGAAATAGAAAATATAACAGACAGTCATTATGACCTAACGTTGCCCTTTTCTCTAATTAGTCTATCGAATGTATTTTTCATTTTCAATAACCCAATTGTAAATATTCTACTAAAATTATACACGCTATAGTTTGTAACTAAAAGGATTTGTTACTATTTCACGCAAAAACCACGGAACGGATTTTAATAAAAATTTTATGGTAGTACTTTACATGATGGATTAATACATACGCTATTTTTGACGCATCCGTGGTCCAATAGTTTAGAGCTCTCGACTCGGAGAATGTGGGTTCGATTCCCGAATCGGAACAACAAAAATAGTCGTTTTCAAGTTTCGTTAGGACAATGCAGGCTGATCACCCGATTGTCTGATAAGAAAGATGATGCGTCGGATGTAAAAAGTCGATACTGCGCCTGATCATCCGCCAGTCATGTTAGTGTGAAGGAAGAGAAAGTTCTCCTGTGTATTGCGCACACACTTGGGCACTATAAAATAACTCCTGCGTAGCTGTCGTGGTTTCAATGAAACGGGCCACCGTCACCGAAATCGGTGTGAGTTATACAGTGTGTAAAAAGAGCAGTCACTATAACTTTGACATACGGTTATACTACCTTTCCTCATTTAGGAAATGTTTTTTTTTGACAAAAACTAAAAAAAAATTGTTTTACTTTTCACCATTTCTTATTTTTTTGTCGCAAAAATAACAAAGCGAAAAAAAATATTAAGGGGGAACTAACGTGATGTCTTTGGTAGATTTGTTAGAATTGTGCGCTAGTTCAACTCGGTTTTTTTTGTAATTTTACCTTTAAACGTTTTCTGTGCAATAAACGATAAATCCAACCGGACACGGTAATGAAAATGGCGCGGAGAAAAACTAATGTTATTATTTCATTCGCAAACTTACTTGAGTTTACGCTCTGAAGTTCGAACGGAACAAACACGTGTATTTCTTCATCATCGTCAGCTATATTCTCATTAGTGATTATGTTTGATTTTGATTTAGATACGATCATGCCGCGTACATACCGCGTAATTTGTTTATTTTGATTCTCAGTCGATTGATATGGTTGGGAGTACAAAAAGTTACGATATAACAATTTTCTTTATCCTGATTAGTTTCAAAGTAATTCACCAAATAAAATACGAAAAACCACTGATATCGAACGGATTCGGTTCTCGATTGTGTCTGGAGTAACCCTGCTTAGTTAGGACGCTCTGAAGTTTGAAAGGAATAAACACGTTTATTTCTTCATCACCTTCAGCTATATTCTCGTTAGTGAGTTGATGATAAAACTATTGAAATTAGCGCCTCCGTGGTCTAGTGGTTCTGAGCTTCGCTCTCGACTCGGCGGTCGTGGGTTCGATTCCCGCGTTGGAACAACAAAAAATGTTATTTTTATGTTTGGTTAGGACAATGCAGGCTGATCACCTGATTGTCTGACAAGAAAGATAAGCCATGTGTCGGATGGGCACGTAAAAGTCGGTCCTGCACCTGTTCTCTCGCCAGTCGTGTCGGTTTACCGTCCCACTGGGTTATGAGAGTAAAAGGAAGAGAGAGTGTCACTGTGTATTGCGCACACACTTGGGCACTATAAAATAACTCCCGCGTAGCTGGACTGATTTCAATAAATTCGGCTACAGACACCGAAATCTGTGAGGAGAGCTATTAATTGAAAACAGAAGGGGAAAGATGGTTGGGCACTTGATACGACACAACGAATTTCTTAAGAATATTATGGAAGGAAAACTAGAGGGGAGAAGAGGAAGACCTAAGAGAAGTTATATTGAACAAGTAAAGGAGAAGATAAACGTTGGGTCGTATCAAGAGGTCAAAAGTAAAGCACAGGACAGAGAAAGATGGCGATTACTCCACCGACAAGAGCCTAGCTCTTAAGATTTGAATGAATGAATAATTATATTTATTATTTGATAGAGGTGTTTATATTAATAAATAGTTTTTATTTCTACATGTTTTCCTACTCCGTAAAAAATGAAATTCCGCGGGAACCGTACATTTTGCCGCAGTGAAAAGTATGTGTCAATCGAGGGTATCAGCTAACTTCATACCAAATTTTATCAAAACCACTCCAACCATTTAGACGTGAAGAAGTAACATACACACAAACTTTCGCCTTTATATAAGTGTCATTAGTTATTGGTGGGTAGATATTTGTGTCTCTTTCACGCATTAAACGGAATTTGATGAAGTTTGGTATGATTGTATTGAAGGCCCTAGAATATTACTGGGATTCATAATCGCTCGCACAAAACCTAGCCCCCAATTCAGTGTTTTTGTGGGCGAAATTGGGTGTTACTTACAATGTAAAATGTAATAGCCACAATTTTCATTAATAAAATCTTAAGCCAAACTACGTGAAATATACAGGGTGTAAAAAGAGCAGTCACCATAACATTAGGATATTAAGTATGTTTTTAAATTTACAATTTATGTTTCTTAGTCGCAAGAATATTATTATTTTATATTAAAAACAATATATTTCTAAAATGAGAAAAGATAATATAATCATATCCCAAAGTTATAATGACTGTTCTTTTTATTCACTGTATACTCTAAGTATCCAGACCATTACAAATCAATTGACACGTCTTGCGTCAAATAAGTATTTTAGGCGCTGTAATCTAGAAGCCTAGGTTTCATGAATCTAGCTCAAACGGTTATAAAGATATGAAAGTCAAAAAGTCGTAAATATTAGCACTGACTTACTGACTTATAGTACCTAAACCTTTATTTAAGAAATTTAAAATCCAGCTCGGGTATTGCGTGTAAGCGTAGACAAAATCTAAAAAAAAAAAAGTTAAGTCCCCAATCCACTTACATTTTTTTTTATTATAGCGTTGAAACCGTTACAACGTTACATGCAGATATTTGAAACTATCCTGACTTTCTTAGTCTCAGTTTTTGTTGCCAAATTGGAATCTACAACCTCAACCGACGACCTCCGCAGCGCAGTGGTTCAGCGCGTTGGTGCTCGACTGTGGGGTTGCGGGTTCGAAACCGCCGAAGGAACAAAAAGTTTTTTAATGTTCCTGGATGACCCAGGATGTGTATTAATATAATAAAAATCTTAAATATGTGTATATTATAAAAGTATTAAATATATATTTCCGTTGTAAGTATCGTTGTAAGATACTTCGCACAGAGCCAGATTGACGTGGTGTGCATCGTCTATAGATATTATTATTACTATTATTACATAGTCTAACCACCAAACCTACAGGTTCTCAGTCGCCTCTGGCCTGACAAGTCTGTAAACTTCTCTTATTCAATAATATAAGAAAGTTCTGGCGTCACTTGCGAACGTTTTCGGAGCTAAGCAGATTAGTTAGAGCTCAAAATTACCCGCATACTGCAACGTCTTAGCCAGGGCTGCCAATATTTCATGTTTTTTAGTTAAAACTTCTTTACGCCTTGGCACAAAGTAGATATTATATAACAGAGACACGACCTAGTACTAGAAAATGGTATCACCCTAATACTGGCAATTCGACTGGCTGTTTTTTCACATTCCGGAAACCGCCATCTAGCGCCACTATTGGAAAATACTAATTACTAATTTCGTTTCGTATCTTCTTCTTAATTAAGGAGTTGAATTTAGCTTAACTTAGTGATGTTATGCTTAAAAATATGCTTATCTTTATTTAATGTCAATATTTGTATTTAAATCGGGAACATTTTATAATTTACAAATGTTAATAGTAGTGAAATCTATTGCATTTTTTTTGTATTAAACATTATATTGTATGGTATGGTAGGCCATGGCCTTGGGTAGAAAGCTGGTGTAGGCGAGAGTGTTACAAAAAGTGTGACCGGGTGGGGCAAACGGAAGAGGGTGATAGGTTAGTGAAGATAAAAGCTTATGGTTACGTTTCGTATATTACTGTGTGAGAGTGTTGTACGCGACTAAATTTTTTTTTTCGTTTTACATATCTAAGACGCAGTGCCGGCCTACTGTCATACATACAGGGTGTAAAAAGAGCAGTCACTAATTTACACAATAACCTTGAGATACGATTATAATACTAGCTTTCCTCATTTTGGCAATAATTTATTCACTTTTTACCATTTATTAATTTTTTGTCGCAAGCGACAAAACGACCAAGCAAAACTTTTTTTTTTAAATTTTTGTAAAATAAAATAATTTTTTAGATTGAGAAAATGTAGTATAATCGTATCCCAAAGTTGTAGTGACTGTTCTTTTTACACTCGTTATAACTGTGAATTCCGCATAAAACAACGATTACAGTTGATTTTAAGTTTCAAGATGATTGCATCTTTCTTTTCTGTTAAGTGTCAACCCTAACTCCGCGGCAAGAGAATTTCCTCAGTCATTGTTTTTGTTATAAATAAATCTTTCGCTGGGAAGTAGTATTGAGTTAAATAAAATCAACTCAATGCGGTCTGAGACGGTTTGTGTTATAAACCAATTAAATATTAAATAGTACTTGAAATAATCCTAATTATACTATTTTAGTATGTATAAATGGACTTTAAAATTCCACTAAACGGGTTTTGACTCAATTTGAAGGAGTTTAGGTTTCAGATTAAAATAGAATGTGCAAATGCAATTAAGCTGGCTTTAGTATACGTTAAACGCATTTAAAACAGCTAGGAATTGCATTTCACCATCAAAAACTAAGCGTGGCTCCAGCTGAGCCGACTTTAAAGTTCTATTTTAAAATTCTGCATTAATTTGTGTATATTATTGCAATACACTACACGTAAATAGTTAAAAAAAACAGTAATATGTTATACTAAAGGTATTTTACTTCCATACTATTTGAACTCAGCGTAAGCCAAGCTTTGCTTAAAAACATGGTGAAATCCGTTTGACATAAAACGAGAATTATAAGCGCGCTTACTGAGAACTAAGTTTTATAAAGCGGAGTTTTCGTTGTAAATGGTGAAATCGACCCTTAGAGAACTCTTAGCCACCAAGACTGTCAGCTTGCTGCCTTTGGTATGAAATCTCTCCTGCCAACCCCTACGTTGCCTTACCTCTCTCACTCCACTCACCAAACTTGGTATGTCAGTGTAGTAATGATAATATCTATGGACAAAAACATAGACTAAAATACCAAAGTGACATATAAATTGTAAAATAAACAGAGAGGGAAGAGTAAATATTCTTAACACTTAAAAAAAAACGGGTTTAAAAATTATTGCTTTAAACAGTATACGTATGGATTGTGTGCTGCAGCTGTCTCTTTTCAACTCGGACGCATCGCGCTCGCTTGCACGCTCAGGCGGAACGTGACAATGAATCATGATTTTTCGTGCAGTCGGCGTGCATCGACTTATGACGTTATGACCACAAAATTATAATGTTTCCTTCGGATACTGATGTACGCGAAGCACGTTAAAATATAGTAAAAATCAGGTTTCCGAGAAGCGTAAGAAATGGGAGAGCATTAGTTAACCGAATTAGAACAGTTGAGATATTTACATTTTGAGTGCTGCGCGTTTATAGTCTAAGAGCCAAAAGCGTTTTAGTTTTAGAATTTGTGGCATATAATTGAACACATGAATGGATGAAGGTGATATGCAGCGACATTCATCGATTCATGTCTTCAATTATCACTTAGTGCATAAATAAAAACTTTAAAGTCTTTTATTGATACGAAATGTGTTTGGGTTATAACGAAGTGTGATTCTGAAAGAATCCCATGACTAAGATCACAGCAATTTTAAAAGGTAATTGACAATTTCTTTAGCGCAGTGGTTGAGCGCGTCGGTGCCCAAGTGAGGACCTCTGCGTGTTGGCTTCAGCCCCAAGTATGCCTTCCAAAGGTCCGAGACTTGAGCAAGGAATATATACTAATAAAAGTATCTATGGACACTTTAAATCTGGATCTGTGCTAAGTATCTAAATAACTTCTATATAACACACATATTATATTGTTTTTTATTATAATACACATAATATTCATAATTGTTATAATGTGTACGGTATAATGTATTATAATATTTTTTTATTATTTTGGTTTTGTATTCGGTATCTGAAATTTAAAGAATTGCGCCTACTCACACTATCTCTCCATCACCCTAAGGTAGAGAATGCCATAAGGCATTAAGCCCGCCTTTGTAAAATGCATAAAGTGTTATAATAAAAAAAAAAATTAAATTATCCATAACTCTGAAACAGATTTTTTTGTACGTTTTCCGCTCTTTGATCCCGAGACCTTCATCTTGAAAACGCTTAACGACTAAGCCACAAAGGTCTTCAAAATATGTAATCTCATCATGATATGTATACATTTTAATAAAAATAATATTATATATATTTTAAAGCTTACTTATTGTAAACTCTAATATAAATTAGCCTAATGTACGAGTACCTATATGTATTCCGCAGGCTTGAATGATGTTATCGGGTGAGTGCTCATCGACGGCACTCGTCCCGGGTAATTAAAGTGCGGGCCTGTTGCCTGAACGAGCCTTTATAATTAATAAAACTATACTGAAAATAGACTATATTTCAAATATGGGTTTAATTTTCTTCTAATATTTTTATTTGAAAATATTTATTGCATATATTTTTACTGTATTTTATAAAATTCTGTTTATGGTCCTTCGAGCCGGATTGCGAAATAATTTAGGAAGTTAATGTATGTATGTTCATGTTTTTTTAGTCAGAAAAAAAAATGGCAATCTATGTATAATATATTTGTTCCAGCGTAGAACGTAAACTACTGATCTGATTTTAATGAATGAAATGAATAGATTAGTAACAAAAGCGTAACATAGCCTATATTATAATTTACGCAGTAAGATAAACAATCTAGTCTTAATTGCACCCTGTGACCTAATTTCAGTGTGCTTAGTGCTAGTTTTTATCACTGTTCACCGTGAGAAATTGAATTCTATATGTCATTGAAACAACACTCCTAGCTGCAAACAATAGTAACTAATTAAATGTCAAACAAATTCGAGTTCTTTCTCACGTTAAACAGTGATAAAAACTCGCACTAAGCTCGTAAAATAAAAATGTGTATTACAACCATGCACGGCTCCTAGACTACACAGTGACGTCTTGTTTAAGATTGAAGTGAAACGCTAAGTTTAATTTTATCAAGAGTCACGCTAGTTCACTCCAGCAATGCTTTGAATAAGTAAAGCCTTAGTATGTTCACAGTTTGGATGAGTTATACTAATTTAAGAATAAAGTGTTTATAAAAAAGTAATTTACGACCTATGTAGTGCGTTTAGCGAGTCGGTGCTCAAGTCAAAGGTCGCGAGTTCTGATCCTGATGAAGGAACAAAAAAAGTCCTTAATGTATACAGGGTGATTCAAGGTTCATATGTTAGGGCGAATATTGTGTGAAGAGAAGGACGCGTAAAGCATTTTTTGGTTTGGCGCGTCACCATAAATAACTTACCATAACGCGACAAATCGAGATTGGATAGTAATATTCACTTATTGTGGTCATTTTAGACTTGATTTTTTTTGAGTTATATTAACTAATTTTATGAGGTGTCAAAACAAAAGTGCTCTACTCGTCATCCTCTTCACACTATATTCAGCTTATTATAAACCATGAGTCACCCGGTGTATAATATTTAATTGAAAAATGACACTAAATTTATTTTTAAATTTCTTTAAGCCATTTATCTAAATTACATATTCAGTATATTTTAAATTCGTATATTCGTTGTATGTCCCCGTGACACAAGTTTTTTGGAGATTTAGCACAGAGCAAGATTGACGTGGTGAGAAGCGTTTACAGCAATTATTATTGTTTAAATAAAGTTATTAATATTTAGTATCGTACTTTTAAAAGCGCCTCGTAGAAGGTCTACGTGAGCGTAGATGGTCTACGCCAGTGTAGAGGGTCTACGAAATTAGCTACGAGTTTAATGAAACATATTTTTCTGTGTATTAGCATTAAATAGGAGTAGCAACGCGTATATTTAAACAATTCTATTCATAAATACGTGTAATTTTTATATTTAATAGTTAAAATTCAAGTTTCTTGAGAAGACACACAGTGGCGTAGCTAAGTGGGCAAGAGCTTTTCTAGCTACAGTAGCTGGCGAGTTTGCTGACCTACTCTTTTGAACCAACTTTAAAAAAAAGGAGGAGGTTCTCAATTCAACCCGTTTTTTTTTAAAGCTTAGGTTAAAGGGCTGCCTGAGGTCCGTGGCCCTAGTGCACTGCACCACCGTGTCCTACGATAGCTGCACCATTGATGACACAGCTGTTAAAAATTCATCACATTTTATGGAGCACTTTATCTGGAAATTGGTAGCATGGTTTCCGTGGACTGATCTGAAAATTACGCTCGCCAGCCCGCCTGCCAAGCGTGGCGAGTATAGACAACCCATGAAACACTATGGGGTAGGCTTCTATCCAGTGTCGCGGAAGTTTTGTTGTGGCTGTGGCTTCGTAAACGGCAGTGGAGTACAGCCGAGTTGTAGTGGGTGGGCTGATACTTCCTACTCCTCCTGTTTATACTTCCTGCCCCTCCTTTTTTTCTTCTGATTAATTTCGTTGTGGGTCCCACACAACACAGATTTAGCTTGTCCCTCGTGCACCCCTGAGATCATATCAAAGGGTTTGTCGTGGTCGGTTTTTGCTGTTGATCCTGGCTTACAGGAGTTGCAGTGGTGGGAATGTGAGGTGGGCCAATGCCCGTAGTTTAAGTAGGTGGGCTGCGTCCATTTACCATCTCTCGGACGCAGCGAGTCCCCAATCCCCCACGGATGCTTAAAAGCATTTCTCAGCGTTAAAAAAAGGCAGTAGTCGACTAGCTTAAATGATAATAATAATAATAGCTGCCCTCACCGATTTCGGTGTCGGTAGCCGATTTAATTGAAACCAGACCAGCTACGCAGGAGTTATTTTATAGTGCCCAAGTGTGTGCGCAATACACAAAGACACTCTCTCTTTCTATTACTCTCATAATCCAGTGGGACGGTAAAGCGACACGACTGGCGAGAGAACAGGCGCAGGACCGACTTTTTACATGCCCATTCGACGCATGAATCATCTTTCTTGTCAGACAATCGGGTGATCAGCCTGCATTGTCCTAACCAAACTTGAAAACAACCCACGACCGGGTCGAGAGCGAAGCTCAGAACCACTAGACCACGGAGGCGCTCCATGATCATGATGTAAACTGAAAGTTATTAACCTACTACTATCGAGGTAGAAAATATTAAAACACTTTGAGTCAAAGAACCTTAGCTTATTCGGCTCCCACGAAGGCGTACAAAGGATTATAATGAGGGCTTGCTTAGGTTCGTTTAGATGTTAAGGATGAAAATTGTTTATGAAAACTGATAAGAACGAGATAATTATATTATAAGGCTCAACTCACATTGGCGCAGAATCGATGCGTTAAGTTTTTTAACCCCCGACGCAAAAACGACGGGGTGTTATAAGTTTGACGTGTTTGTCTAATGTATTTGTGTCTGTTTCTGGCATTGTAGCTCTCAGACGGATGATCCGATTTTATTGCGTTTTTTTTTAATAGTTATATTATTCAAGAGTGTTCTTAGCTACATTTGGTGGAAATCGGTTCAGGTCTTCAAGTTTTTTTAAGGGGTTTATTTTTAATTTAACTTACTTATGTTGCGCTGATGTTTATTTAAAACGTTTGCCTGCAGGATACCACTTGATTGGCTCTCAAATAGAGAACGGCTCTAATTCAAGATGCTATCGCTAATAATAGCGAAAAAAACTACTAATGCTGCACTTAAAGTGGAAGATAAACAATAATATATAATGAAAAATCTGGAAATTGAACCTGGGTCTTGATTGATATCATCGTTATTGTCACTTACGAAGTTCGAAACAAAAATGTATAGGATTTGACATAAGGTTCGCTAAATGACGATTTCCAGATTTTTCATTATATATTATTGTTTATCTTCCGCTTTAAGTGCAGCATTGGTAGTTTTTTTCTGTCGCTGTTAATTGAAGACATGAGTGGATGAAGGTGATATGTAGCAAAATCCTAATTTGGAGAGAATTGAGTTCAAACTGTCGCCTAAACATTTTAGAATACGTCGTAAAGTGTTAAGTAAATTCATCTAAAGATCCGTCTCTTGGATCAATGTACTGAATACGTTACTACATATCCTAAAACGTTTAAGCGACTGTTTAAAGTCAATTTTCTGGGTAAATTTTTTTGCGACATATCTCCCCCAACAGGTTAACCTAAATGGTTTTTGAATGGGGATAATTATTGCCATTTGTTTTTATGTAACAATAATTTGTTTTGAATAAAGACTGAAAAAAAACCTTTATCGATTCATGTCTTCAATTATATTTTTTGATTTTTATATTTTCAATTTCCAGGTAGTGGCTACCAATAACCTTTTCTAGGGATCTTTAGAAACGACAAGGAACGACGATAGTTTCGTTATATCGTTTATTCTTCCCGCGTACTTTCACTCATGTTAATTTTAGTTAATTTTTTGTTACCGTTTTCTTGTTTCCATTACAGTTCAGTGCATTTCCACTATTTTCTCCACATATATTTTAAGGAGACAGTTAATCCAAATATGACAGTATCCAGCTGGATCCAGCCGTAAATTCGAATTTGGAACGTTGCCCGTCGCCTCCTTATCAATGTCGTGATAAGAGACTCATACGACACCAGTGATACATACTCCTTTAAGGCCTTTTAATAAAACAATCTCAAACTCGGTCTCAGGAATCGCAACCTCTACTTGACAACCTATTTGACAGATAGAACGTTTCGTTTTTAAAATGAACAAGTTTACTTACATTTTTCATGTCATTTTGGGCAAGACAAAATACTATACTAAAAAAACACCCAGACTGTACGACATTGCCTTTTGCGTATGTATGTTTAGTGCATGTATCTTCTAAACTAATTGAGCCTCCATTCTCATATTTTTACATGTTCAATCTATTAAGGGCCTCTAACATTTGTTTCATACGAAATCTGCCAAAGTAAAGTCACATATTTATTCCTTAGATAGAAGTTATCTGACGATTGAAAAATCGGCCCTAAGATATATAATTTTGAAATATGCCCTGAAAAATTTCTGAGTTGAAAAAAAAATGAGTTTAATTTACTAATGTAAAATAATCTAATGCAATTAATTTTTTAGAAAAACAATTAAATACTAAAAAAAACAGTATTTACGTTGTTTTATATGTCAAATAGGTTCTCAAGTAGAGTTTGTGATCGCAATTCTTGAGAACGAGTTTGAGACTTGTTTATTAATACGGGCCTAAGATTGCCCGAGGTCCAGTGGATAGAGCATGGTCATGGGTTCGATACTCGTGTTGAAAGCACTAAAGCTATGTAGAAGTTTGGTTGGCAAGGACAGTTTTGAATAAGAAGAGCTTATGTAGCCTAAGCCGCCGGAAAAAGCTGTAGTGATATCAAAATCAAATCATTTTATTCAGAATAAATTTTTACAAAATGTTTTCTGAACGTCGTGTCTATGTGATGCCTACCACCGGTCCGGGCACTAGCCCAGCGAGAAGAACTGGCGTAAGAAACTCTTTCATAAGAAAATTGCTCTTATTTAAGAAATACAAATGTCAGAACTACAACTAAATAAAATACTGTAATTTTATAGTATATAAATATAGTAATTCATAAAATCATTTACTGTATTAGCTTTTGCACACAAACGTTCTTTGGCTACTTTCTTAAACTTATTGTTTGAAAAATTTTGAACGTTTTCTGGGATCCTATTGTATAGGCGTATACATTGGCCCTTAAACGATTTTTTTACTTTACTAAGTCTAGTCACTGGTACATCAAGTTTATGCTTATTTCGAGTATTTCTACTATGGTTCTCACTTTTCTTTTTAAATAATACATAAACAAAAAACAATACGCATAACTACTTACTTAACAATTTGATTAAATATACGCTATAAAATATTATAGAATATGCCATAAAACGATAAAAAAAAAAAGAATTAACGATCCATATCCCGGAAATGGATACCGGAAGCGGAAGTAGTGCAGTTAAATTATTGTACTCCTTGAATATAAGCAAAAACAATATTTGCTTCAGCCCACATTACGATTTATTATAAATGATTATGAGGAAAATTTTCCCACAATAATTATTCTGCTTATCAAATCGAGATTGGAGTAATATAGGAATGTCTAAAACGAGTATATTATATATTGATTAGTGATAGCTGACCCGTGCCCACTTCGTTGAGCATAGAAATAGTTTGTGTTAAACTGCTTAAAACCTTCCCGGGACTTCCACAAATATTTCAAGAACATATATCACCTGTAGTGTTCACTGTGAAAGTAGCAACAGGTTTTTATAAAAATGATGAAAGCACTTACCATTAGGTAACGTTACGTGCACTTCTACCGGTGTATGTTTGTCATGCCTCTCTCTGTCTATGTGTGTAGCAAACAGCCGATTTACGAAAAAATAGAGATAACATAACAAAATCAAAATGAATAATCATCATCATTAGCTAAATATACGTAATAATAATAATGCCTTCCTCACCGATTTCTGTGACAGTGGCAGACAGAGACACGACCTATAAATATATAAATTGTATCACCCTAATACTGGCAATTTGACTGGCTATTTTCATTTTCTTCCATTTCCAGGCACATTCCGGAAACCGCCATCTAGCGCCACTATTGGAAAATACTAATTACTAATTTCGTTTCGTATCTTCTTCTTAATTCAGGAGCTGAATTTAGCTTAATGTAATGTTATGATTTGAGAACATGCTTAATATTCTTTCTGCTTTCAATTAAAAAATTGAAGAAAATAAAAATAGCCAGTCGAATTGCCAGTATTAGGGTGATACAATTAATATATATATAGGTCGTGTCTGTTGTATATCTACTTTGTGCTTATGTCTAGCAGGGGTCATAGCTGAAATGATGATGAATTAAAAACCAATTTTGTTAACACTAATATCGATTTGTTTGAATAAATTCAACTGTCGTATTGCCAGTCGGCTAATTGTTTGTTCCGACAAATGCCAGTTTTGCTAAACTATTGATAAATCCCGGCTCGCGATTAGAGTTGTCAATGATTAATTGATAATTATTGCGCTTTAACGTTTGTCATGATAACATAGCTTTATCTGAAAAATATCATTAATTATCTAACACAAATTAACATTATTTATTCACTGTATATATTATGATGTTATGCTTTAAGAATATCAAGCATATTCTTAAACCAAAACATCATCATCTTTATTTTAATGTCAATATTTGCACTTAATTCGGTATATTTACATTTTATAATTTACAAACGTTAATATCTGTTGCAATTTGTTTGTATTAAACATATATTGTATGGGATGATGGCCATGATAAAAGCAATAAGTATCCTCAAAAGAATTTTTTAGGCAGTAGTTGCTTATACTTGCCACGTTTAGCAGAGGGATTGAGGGCATCCCCAAAAGAATTTTATAGGCAGTAGTTGCTTATACTTGCCACGTTTAGCAGAGGGATTGAGGGCATCCCCAAAAGAATTTTATAGGCAGTAGTTGCTTATACTTGCCACGTTTAGCAGAGGGATTGAGGGCATCCCTAAAATAATTTTATAGGCAGTAGTTGCTTATACTTGCCACGTTTAGCAGAGGGATTGAGGGCATCCCTAAAATAATTTTATAGGCAGTAGTTGCTTATACTTGCCACGTTTAGCAGAGGGATTGAGGGCATCCCTAAAATAATTTTATAGGCAGTAGTTGCTTATACTTGCCACGTTTAGCAGAGGGATTGAGGGGCAGTTTTCAGATGAAGAGAGAATGTTCGCGGAAACGTTGCTTTTATTTCCGGATATAACTGGTATAAATAGTTGTTAATGTTTTTTTACACAAAAAAATCTTTAGGTTTTTCGTTATTCATTGCGACAAAAAAAATTGAAGTAGTAAAAAGTAAAAAAAATATTTTGTTTCTAAAAAGAAAGGTATCTTAAAGTTATAGTGACTGTTCTTTTTACACACTGTATGTACCCACTGTCGCCCATCATGATACTCACGAGAAAGGTGGGGTAGGGAAGTGCTTCATTTTCCGTTTTTTAATCGGGCAGATGTTTTCTCCGTGTTATAATATCTGATCGACTTTTTTTTATATACAGTGTGTTTTACTATTGCAATTCGTGTGTCCTATTTTTCATCTACGAAAAATCGGTCATTATAAGAGAATTAATCGTAAACTACTTTTTCCAATAAAAACTTGATGTCGTTTGAAACAATACCAAACAACAATATTAGAAGTTGCTAAGGGCATTCTTAACCACGGCCGACTTTTTGTAGGACCGATAATCGGAAAGAATTTTCTCCATATTATTTCTGACCGACAATTGTGTGACGTTTTTCATCTACAAAAAGTCGGTCACCGATTTTATGAGAATTCATCATAAACTAGTTTTTCCAATTAAAACTTGATGTCGTATGAAACAATACGAAACAGCAATATTGGAAGTTGGCTAGTAAACCGTTCAACATTAAAAATACATTCGTTTGAGAGAACGGCTCTTATCTTTATAGCGGAACTTTCAGCCTCCGTACTCTAAACAAACTATTACAGCTATGCACGGGATTCTAACGCTTAGATCCTAGGTGCTAGACGTCGTTTTCGCTTGTTGTTGTGTCGAGTTGGGACATCAAATGTGTTGTTTACTCGTACTGCATGTTCCTTAGTGTCGGTTATTGTGACCGTGATACCGCAATGGGTTGCACATGCTTAATATACACTCCTAGTTACTGTAATGGAATTTTAAGAGGAATGGTTCTCCGTGGTCTAATGGTTCAGAGCTTCGCTCTCGACCCGGAGGTCGTGGGTTCGATTCCCCCGTTGAAACAACAAAAAATGTTGTTTTCAAGGTTGGTTAGGACAATGCAGGCCGATCACCTGATTGTCTGAGTTATTTTGTAGTGCCCAAGTGTGTGCGCAATACACAGAAGCACTCTCTCTTCCTTTTACTCTCATATCCCAGTGGGACGGTAGATCGACACGACTGGCTAGAGATCAGGCGCAGGAGCGACTTTTTACATGCCCATCCGACGCATGGATCATCTTTCTTGTCAGACAATCAGGTGATCAGCCTGCATTGTCCTAACCAAACATGAAAACAACATTTAATATTTAATACCTAAGTATACTATTAGTGCGTCCCTATTATTTCCTTTTTTTTTATAAATTAATAATTAGAAGAGATATGGACTTTCAAAAATCTAAAAAATATGGCCAGAATTTCAGCTGCTTTCAAACATCCTGAAAACAAATTTTGGGACGTGTTATAATAAAATCATGATAAAGGGACATGACTCAAACCTCTTAGTTATTAATGAAAAACATATTTAGGTACCTACTGTTAAGATTTGGAGCAGTCGCCTTACTCTCCAAACTGATTTGATTTTCATTTAGATACATCATGCCGCGTACTTCCTAATAAATTGACATTTGTTTATTTATATTCTCAGTCCATCGATATGGTCGGGACTATAAAAAGTTACGATCTAACAATTTTCTGTATCCTGATTAGTTTCAAAGTAATTCACCAAATAAAATACGAAAAACCACTGATATCGAACGGATTCGGTTCTCGATTGTGTCGGGAGTAGGCGCGCTGGGGCCTCCTAAACGTCGATTTCTTGTACATTTAATGAATTATTTCAGACTCTTGCGTAGCTGGCCCGGTTTCAACGAAACCAGCAATCGAATCTGACTGAACGACTGAAATCGATATTATGTAGATACTCGTATTACACATAATATAACGGGTGTAATAACAGCAGTCACTATAGCTTTGGGAAATGTGATTATACTACCTTTTTATTTTTTGTAACAAGAAATTTAAAAAAAAAGAAATTTTTTTTTTTTTAGTTTTTGACAAAAGAATATATGAAAAATACATTTCCGAAACGAGGAAAGGTAGTATAATCGTATCTCAAAGTTATAGTGACTGCTCTTTTTACACACTGTATAACTTTTTGTTCTTTTGGCGGGATTCGGCATGAGCCACACCCTCAACCATTGAGTCAAAGTGCTTATCAACATTATAATTATCAAAAATGTTTTTTTTAAATTTCAGTTAACAAAAAAAATGCTACCACAGGTTCAACCCTAACCTGTCGAGAAAAACCGGCGTAAGAAACTCGCACGGGCCCAATTTTTTGCAAAAAGATGGAAAATTGTTCTTTTAAAAAAATATATGCGTATTTTACAATGTAAAAGCTTAATCTATATAATAAACTATAGTCAAAATACATTGTGTAGGTATATTAAAAAAAACTTTGCTGGTGGCCATCTTATTCCCAAGGTGTGCAATCGTCAATAAAATCGCTGACCCTATAGTAACCATTAGCACACAAAAAGTCTTCGACTTCATTTTTAAATTTATTAATGGATAAGTTTTGAACGTTTTCTGGGATCCTATTGTACAGGCGTATACATTGGCCTTAAAAAGATCTACTTATTGTGAATACACCATACAGACGAACGAACAAACATATCATTCACAATTCCCAACTCCCTGTAGTTACAAAACTAATTCCATAAGTTCATCAAACTGACACCAACTCGCTGATTGGAAGCGTGACGCGACTCACAAGGTGACGTCACGAGTCACGTCACGTCATGACGTCAGATTAGTGTTAGACTTGACGTGGGATTAAAGCTTTGTAATTAGTATTTAGTACCGAGCCCTTTAGGGTGCTCCAAGTCCTCCTACTTGTAGGGCCGATAATCTGGAAGATCAGCCTGCATTGTCCTAACTTCAAATTGTCTTGAAACAAATTTTTTTGGTGTAACGCGGGAATCGAACTGAGGTACTCCGGGTCGAGAGACTCTAGGCGATGATTCCAGACGCCATCGCTTTTTTCACTTATTATGGGATTTGACATTTAAGCATCGCTAAGTGACATTAAAATTCGCTTGTAATTTAACGAACATTATGTTCAATCCCATAAGTTTTGTTTTCGAACTTTGTAAGTGATATTAGCATCTTGAATCAGTCCGAGATCATAAAATAGCCTTAAACGATGATCGTTTTTCCAATTTAACTTGTTATCTCCGAGATATCTGCCAAGATTGAATGGCGTTAAGAGTACTTTAGTTTGAAAAATAGGTTTGACGAACAAAAACTGCTATCAATCATATTGACACAGAAGTATTTTGTGGTTAAAGATACACTCTATTCTGTTGGAAGTTTAACTGTTTTAATCATCCTCTACAAAAACAGAGTGGTGTTATAAGTTTGAGGTCTCTGTCTGTGTGTGTATGTATGTGATATTGTAGCTCACAAACGGAAGACCTGGTTTTTATCTAGTTTTTTTGTTTCAAAGCCGTCTAGGCGGCTTTGATATCATTATCAGTTAGTTCATTGGTTGACAATCCGTTGATTAAAAAAATATATATATATTTGTTGCCATTACTCATTCATTTTTGTATTTAATATGAGTATATTACGAGTACTATTGCAATTCATCCACTAAACCTATATATTTAAAATTGGTATTAATGTTGCAATTTATCGAGTAAACATAGGTTTTTAAAATTAGTATTACTGTTACAATTTATCCACTAAACATAGGTATTTAAAATTAGTATTACTGTTGCAATTCATCCACTATACATAGGTATTTAAAATTTGTATCACTGTTGCAATTCATCCACTAAACAAAGGTATTTAAAATTAGTATTACTGTTGCAATTCATCCACTAAACAAAGGTATTTAAAATTAGTATTACTGTTGCAATTCATCCACTAAACAAAGGTAATTAAAATTAGTATAACTGTTGCAATTCATCCACTAAACAAAGGTAATTAAAATTAGTATTACTGTTGCAATTCATCCACTAAACAAAGGTAATTAAAATTAGTATTACTGTTGCAATTCATCCACTAAAAATAGGTATTTATAATTAGAAATACTGTTGGAATTCATCCACTAAACATTGGTATTTAAAATTAATATTACCTTTGCAATTCATCCACTAAACATAGGTTTTTAAAATGAGTATTATTGTTGCTGTTCACCTTATTATACTTTCCTATTTATTATGATTATTACTGTTGCATTTTATCTACTACACTTCCTATATACCTACTACAGTTTTGTAATTATAATATAATGAGTATTACAGATGCACGTGATTTTTTTCATGTATGTGTGATACACTTTCATTCTTTTATATTTTTACCGAAAATAAAAATTTACACAATAATTAATATCAGCTGCAATATTTGAGCTATGAAAACAGGCAAATATTGCATGTTAAATAAAACACTGTTAAAAGTTTTCAATATTTATTATAGAATGCAAAATAAATCGGAAGAGTTATGTACATTTCCGCAAAATGCAGTTATGTTTCCAAGCAATACCGAAAATTTGTCACTTCCGGTGATTGTGGCCAGTTTTATTGGAACCAGGAAGGCAGGAGATATTTTTATAGTGATAAAGTGTGTGCGCAATTCACGGAAACCTCTTGCTTCACTCGTTTCGTAGCCCAGTGGGATTGATAAACAATTAATAGATATGACAGGCGGGAGATCAGGCGCAGGACCGACCGACTTTTTAACGCATTGATCACCTTTCTTTAATTGTTGTTCTAATCGTGGTGTAGTGGTTCAGAACTTCGCTCCCGATCTGGAGGTCGTAGATTCCATTCCCACGTTGGAACAAAAACAAAAATGTTGTTTCCCAATTTGGTTAGGAGAGCCTGATCACCTGATTGGCTGATAAGAAAGATGATCCATGCGTCGCGTCGGATGGACATGTAAAATGTCCTGCGCCTGTTCTCTCGCCAGTCGTGTCGGTTTACCGTCCCACTGGGTTATGAGAGTAAAAGGAAGAGAGAGGGTGTCTTTGTGTATTGTACACACACTTCAGCACTATAAACGACTCCTGCGTCGCTGGCCTGGTTTCAATAAAATCGGCTACCGACACCGAAATTAACGCGGGAATCGAACAATCCCATAGCCACGGAGGCGTTTACACAGTAAAACAATAGTAATAGTCATAACTACTAATAGCGCCACATTAAATCCCGTGGAAGCTGTACACTTTCTTGCGGTGAAAAGTAATAATAATGCCTACCCCACCGATTTCGGTGACGGTGGCTGGTTTCATTCAAACCAGGCCAGCTACGCAGAAGACAGAAGAGAATAACCGACACGATTGGCGGGAGATCAGGCGCACGACAGACGTTTTACATGCCCATCCGACGATCATCTTTCTTGTCAAACAATCAGGCGATCAGCCTGTATTGTCCTAACCAAATTTGAAAACAACATATTTTATTGATCCAACGCGGATATAAAACCCACAACCTCCGAGTTGAGAGCTAGACTCTAAACCACTGGACCATGGAGGCGTTCAGGTAAAAGTAGTGTTTAACACATATTTCAAGAGACAAAATGGCCCGAAAATGCCTAACTCTATGAAATTCTGGATGTTTCCCACTCCTTCGTACGCGTAAAATAGAGTCTCGCAGGAACTGTACCTTTTTCTGTAGTTAAAAGTAGCCTATGTGTTTATACTCCGTTCAGACTCAGTTCAGAAGTTCTTACGTGAAAGAGTAACGTACATATAAACTTTCGCATTTATAATGAAATAGGACAGTACATACTACCAATCTATTGTACATTGTCTATTGTATAAACTAAAGCTTTACTAGGACAAAATAAATTTCAATTTTCAGTGGTCGTTGCAACATCAAATAGAAAAATCAATTTACATAGTGATTTCTGTCCAACCGCAAAATTGTGTATTTTATTTCGGCGAAGCTGGGGCGCGGTGCGGTGGCGGGTTTCGTAGACAAAATATTGCTAGTTTTTGCCTGCGGCTTTGCACATGTAGAACATATCATGTTGTTTTTGCTGACACCGACTCCAAAAAGAGAAAGAGAAAGAGAAAGAGAAAGAGAAAGAGAAAGAGAAAGAGAAAGAGAAAGAGAAAGAGAAAGAGAAAGAGAAAGAGAAAGAGAAAGAGAAAGAGAAAGAGAAAGAGAAAGAGAAAGAGAAAGAGAAAGAGCACTGCAGACGGGTAAAGACACTAAAGTAACAATTATACTTTATGGCATACATACATAACAAAAAAATTACATTACAAAAATTAGACAAGCACACACAGGCGGCTTTATTACTAGAAAGCAATTTCTTCCATACACATTTTGGTATTCGAGAGAACAATGCTAGTGAATAAATACAAAATTAAAAGGGGATACATATCACCCATAGATATTATTATATTATTATTATTCACACAATACGCGCTCCAATAATAATTTACTAAAATTATTGAAAAAATAACGAGTCAGTTTTAGTCAACTGAACCCTAACTCGTACAGCGCTTTGGTTTTGTAACATTTCAGAGTAAAAATCCCGTTGCTTTGATCCTCTGCGACACAACTATCACATTCGAAATTTTTTGAATTGAAAAATGTCCTCTAACAAGTACAGAATTTTTAATGGCTTGTTCATTTGGCTTTTTATAATGGAATTTTTAAGAATATTAATTAAATATTTTAAAAATTCATTGGCTAGTTTTAAATAATTATTTTTTGTAAGTTTTCACATCTATGACGTCAACATCGGCGGGCAATTGAATACATAAAATTTAAAAAAAGAGCTTCGTCAAATGTCAACATGGTGTTAAACGTCATAAGAAATACTAACCTCAAAACCCTATGTCTCCTTGTGTTTATTTATATTCGTTTAGTAAATTTTCCTTTCAATCGTATTTTATAGTAGCTGGTTCGCCAAATGCAAGTTCTCTTATTTATGTGAAAGCTGATTCGAGAAGCTTACCAAAAGTTCAAAACGTAATTATATATTTGACAGTTTTGACATTGGTCGCACATTTTTTTTTAATACGGAATGAATTAAATATAGTTATGCCTTCCAGTGATGACGTCATTGAAGGTCAAGCTAAGGTTACACATATTTGTTTAAAAATATAAATAACTGATGAATATTTTTTTAGTTTATATACAGGAAAATGGACTTGTCTATGTGTGTGTACACATGACATGACAGTCACGTCAAACTTATATCACCCCTTATTGTTGATGGTTAAAAATTGATACGTCAGCAAATAAAAGTCGAGGAAATTGAATTTATCGCCACAGGTGTGAATGTAGTGACATTGTTTACATACAATTCACTTTACCCACCCGTTACCGACAGGAGGGGAGGGGATATGGGACTTACAGAGAATTTACTCACATAGCCTTGGGGGCTATTAAGGAACTATCTGTGTAATGTATTAATAATATTATATACAGGGTGTAAAAAGAGCAGTCACTATTACTTTTTTTTTACTTTTCACCATTTCTTAATTTTTTATCGCAAAAAAAACAATAAGTAAAAATAACGTCTGTGGACGCTTCACACCGCGTCAATCTAGCCCCGTGCTAAGTATCCGAAGAACTTGTGTTGCAGATATCAGACAACGGAAATATATTTAAGACGTTTATACTATACACATTAAAAAAATATTATATTATACACAAATTTAATACACATCCATGACCGAGGAACATTGAAAACTATTTGTTCCCTCAGCGGAATTCGAACCCGCGACCACCAATCGAGCACCAATGCTCTCAACCACTGCGCTACGTATCTTTTGATACAGCCATCTACCTTTTTAGCTATTGGCTGGGTGCGCGATGACAGTGACAGACAGACAGCGCCATCTATCGTTTACAATTGCGGCGGACTTCGAAATATATAAGTCTGTCAATACAAAGTGTAAGTAAACAACGCAACAATGAAATGTTTACTACATTTCATTAAAAATATTAGTTTGTTTTATTTGATTATGTAAATCTGTAACGTCGATAAATCGTTCACTTTTTATACCTGTTTCTAGTAGATAGTAGTTAGTACGGATCTTTTCAAATGTGTTTTCACTAAAAGTAAGTTACAAAATAAACATATTCAATCGAGTAACGTATTTTATGCATATTAAATAAATAAATAAATAAATATGCGTTTATTTCAGACTTAGTCCATATAGTGTTAGTAATATTTTACAATTTATTAAACTTAAAACTATGTTAGTAAGTGATACAAAAAAAAAAAAAATTTAAAATAACAAAAATTAACCCAATTAATTCATGTATCTACTAGGTCTCTTTGCAGCACTCGGTACGTGTACATGAACATGTACCCAATGGCGCATAATTGGACACTCGACCTTAATTGCATAAGAGGCATTGCTCTGGATCTTCTTACTTCTTATCTGGGTAATAGGATTCAGAAAGTAGATGTCAATGGAAAGCGATCGCACGGATCAAGTGTAGCAATGGGGGTGCCGCAAGGCTCTATTTTGGGCCCTTTCCTGTTTCTCTTGTACATAAATGATTTACCTCATCTTGTAAAGGATAATCTTGAAATAGTATTGTTTGCGGATGACACTTCTTTAGTTTTTAAGGTAAATAGACAACAAACAGTAATTGACGATGTAAACAATGCTCTATCAAAGATAGTAAACTGGTTTTTAGTGTTAACAACTTGCTCTTAAATGGTAGTAAAACTAAATATGTTAGATTTTTTACAAAAAATGTTAAACAATTAAAAACTAGTGTAGTTATGGACAATGAGGAATTGGAATTGGTCAATAAGGTTGTCTTTCTTGGTATAACATTGGACTCGAAATTACAATGGGGTCCACATATAGAAACGTTATCTGGTAGACTTAGCTCAGCGGCTTTCGACGTTTTCAAGTGCTATGTAATAGTTTATGAAATAAGGAATTTTTGACTTTGACTTTATCACTTATCACTCTAAGAATGGTGTTGGTGCTCGCGCGTACTCGGCTCATCAAAGAGGCAACGCGCTTTCGTATGACAGCTTGAAAGCCGTCAGTATGTGTTTGCGCAAACATATGTGATGCGCTGCAGTATCGCGGGAGCCCCAACATCACTCTTAGTGCATTATTATAATTAACTCGGAGGGCGTTGTAAGCTCGCTGCGTGTAGTTAACCCACAGATTGCATGTGTACATAGATTGGCAAAAAGCTTTAAAAAGAGTTACTTTAACCTCTGCACTACACCGTGCGAATCTGCGGGCCAACATGTTACATCGAACTGCCATCGCCCTCCTTTCTCTTTCAATGTCACTATCGTCTTTCAAGTCCTCAGTTACAACATGTCCGAGGTACTTGAAAGACGACACCCTAGTTAGTGCTATTCCATTCACCATTACAGTCGGTACCGAGTCTAAGTTATGTCCCTTAGTTTTAAATACAACTAACTGACTTTTCTTGACGTTGTAGACGAGACCGTGCGACACTGCATATCTCTCACATACACCTATCAATTTCCTGAGTGCAGAGATTGATGGACTCAGCAACACCATGTCATCTGCGTAACTTGTGCTGTTGACATAGTGGCCGTCAAGTGAGCATCCAACCTGCGTGTTGCTAAGCTCATCAATCAGTGCATTCACATAGAGATTAAATAGGGTGGGTGAGGATAATCCACCCTGTCTTACACCACATTCTAATCTATACTCATCCGACAACTGTCCAAGACATCTGACCTGGTTAATCTGGTGCCCGTACCTATACTTAAATATATTTATAGTGTCAGATGGTATACCATACTTGTTAATCTTAGACCATAAAATGTTGTAATTCACCAGATCAAATTCCTTCGACAAGTCAAGGAAAGCACCATACACACATGTCTTTCTGTCAGTGTAGTACTTGATGATATGCTTGAGAGACAAAATCGCACATTCCGTGGATAGTTTCGGCCTAAAACCAAACTGCGCGTCATGCAAGTCAACAAAATTTTTAAGTTGTCTCTCAAGCAAACCATCCAGCACTTTAGCCGTGACTGTAGCTAGTGAGATCGGTCGATAGTTGCCCTTTTCTGAGATGTCACCAGTCTTGTTTTTTACTATAGGTACCACAATAGTCCTCATAATATCTGTAGGCAGGTAGGAATGTCTTTTACAAATTGTAAACAACATCCCTAGTAGCCTAGGTAAATGTGTGCCCGCATAAAGGTCCTGGCGACTTTCCTCTGGTCATATGTTTAATAATTGACAAAACATCATTTCCAGTAATTCGCTCATAGCTGCCAGAAACGGTTGATTCAGCTTGAACGGCTTTTGATATTGGGGTTACATTTTGGACAAAAAAGTGGGCCCTAAACATGTTGGCTATGCCTTTTGGATCACTGATACCTTCGACACTCACCGGGACGCTAGCCTTAGGACTCATCTTTTTAGATTGCTGCCAGAATCCTCTAAAATCTTTATTTTTGTGCTTTGCAACCATATCATTAATTTTAATTAATTCTCGATTATTTTGACAGTATTTGAACTTTTCTTTAAATATTATTCTAGATTCACGCATGTCATCATAAATATTACCAACTCGTGGCCGCCCACACTGAACCCATTTCAGAAATCTTTGTCTAGCATATCGGTGAGCATTCCGGACGTATAGATTCCAGCCTACGATTATGGGACGTTTCTTTCCACTACTACAGCCTGTGCCACTATAGCTACATATAGCAGCTTCTTGTAAAGAGCTAATTATATCCGAATATAAATTATCAATTAGAACTAAGTGTTCTTTGACTTTGTTATCACACACCGTATCGCAACATGTACCTAGCTTATAAGGAAATTGAATTTCCTTTAGCTTTTCATTACATATCTTAGTATATAAATTTATTTGGTTGTCATCTCTGCTTCCCCATATAATTTTGTTAACTGACGCACGCGGCAACTGAAGCGTTGGTCCTTCTGTGTAAATGTTGCACTGAATTTCTAGTGGGAAATGATCTGACCAGTAAACATCGTAACGTACCTTAATAGAGACCACCGACCGTCGCGTAGACTCAGTGATTAAGCAGTGATCCAACCATCTTCTGCTACCGTGTGCTTCACTAACAAAAGTAAATGTATCCCTACCTAACATATTAATATCCACGCAACTCCATTTTTGCTCATTACAAAAATTTAACAACTCATTTCCAAAAGTTGTCTCAGGATGTGCATTAAAGTCCCCTAAAATATAAACAGATTCTACTTGACAGTTTTCAATTATTGACACAATTTCACTGAGACACTGAACATACTCTAATAAGTTATCCGAACAATCCGTTGGCATGTACACACTGAACACAAGAAACTCTCTGTCCGCAGTAGAAATTTTGATGGCCGCAATTCTATCACTATCACAATGAATAATAGAAACACTACTGAACTTTATTTTATTCCACAACAGAGCCACACCACCGTATGGGCGGCCGCGCAAGATGCCCTGTGAAGTATCAACAGCTGATTTCCCATAGTAACTAAACTGTGTGTTTATTCGACTCAATTCAGATATTTCATGAGGCAGCAGCCATGTTTCTTGTAAAGCAATAATATCCACAGTTTGACTTAAATTAGCTACACATTCCAATGATCTCTTTATATTTTTGCAGTTAAATGTTATGAGGGTAGTATTATTATTATCCATTTTACTTAATTGTGTACCTCATCACTCTTATCAACCTTTCTTTTTCGGAATTCAATAAACCTACGAAAAGTTATACCATCGGGCCATAGATTCGTGTCCATAAACAAGGTTAGTTTATGTTTAGGCACGAACATTTTGTTAGAATTATACTCCTTGGGCATCTTTGTTTTCATTTTAAAAAGTGAAACATTTACTTTCGTTTTACTTTCTATGTATGAGATAATATGTTCCTCTCGAGTTTCTGTATGTACATTGTTTATAAACAACGGTACCGAAATATCAGCGGCTCTAAAATTTTCTGACTCCGTACAGGTACCTTTTTCTCCAGTAAAGCGATTTTTATTCCTATCTTTCTTTTTACGTAATATTGCAATTAATTATTTATGATTGATTTGTCGTTGGAATTTGGATACGTAAATTTAAGTAAAAATAATCAGTTGGTCTGCCGTTGTTCCTATTATGGCCGCAGCGCGCGCTGTGATCGATTCATAGTTCCCCCACCACCTCGTACACATCATATAACGCTGATAAACGTTTCACCAATCAGAATACAAAACGGGTTGATAGATTTAATTATTCAATTTAAGACACCAATTAAATAGTTCTGCCAAATCACTTTAATCGACGGTTAAACGAGTTTCGGGCTCGGTTAAGATAATCGGCCGGCCAACTAATATACAGTAAGGCACACACACACATACAGGCAGGCAACAAATTTTGTAGTGTTAACGGCGTGTTTCACCAAGCAATGTTAAAGTTAACCCTTCGTTAAATATAATGTTGTTCCCCTCGTAATTCCTATCAATGAATGAGAAGGCATGGTAATTTACAAACCGTTAACATTAACATGCGTTAGTGAAAATGGGACTAAGGTCGTGTTTCACCAAGCAATGATAAAGTTAACGCCATGTTAAAATACCATGCCATCTCATTCATTGACAGGAAATACGAGAGGGATAACATTATATTAAACATGGCGTTAACTTTAACATTGCTTGGTGAAACACGGCCTTAATCTTACATAACGAAATTAAAATGTCAGACACATAAATGTAATTTTATGTAGTGGCCTTATATTTTCATTTAGTTGTGTTACATTATTGACTAAACAATTACGAAATCAACTGATTATTTGCTGTCGGGCACTCCACCCTAAGTTGACCAACGATTTCAGAAACCGGCCTTTGTAGCAAAACGATGATTCTAAGTTCAGAACAAAAACATTCCCGATCAACTTCAAAGTGCAACTCAGCGCCAAGTTGTTTATTCGTTGCATCACAGCCTGGTCACTCGCGCGAATCCGAACTTCGTCCATACTTCGCCAAAACAACTCTTTGTGTTTCTTAGTTAGTTGCAATGAATTTAAAAGTTCCCAACTTTTGTTTTAAGGAATGTAAGCGATTTAACTGTGTCGAAATCTTGGTTTTTACTCGGCGATGTTAAACGGGTATTCGTTATATATGATTTTATACCTTTGGATGATTAAATGACATGGAATTCAAATCAACAACCTATATTGAACAGGTAAGGTTGATTCAAACCTTCAAACCTTATCTTATTATTATGAACCTTATATTTATTAAATATAAATTCTCTAGCAAGTGCGAGCGTGATGTAATTATAAAATATCTGTCCGTTCCTCTCTGTCTGACAATATTCCACCAATCAGCGTTCAATAAGGATTGTTGATTTGAATGCCGTGTTAGTTGATCATACATTTGAATAGCGTTCGAGAAACCGGAGGTGAGTGATGTACATAATATATATGTATTTAATCTATACTAATATTATAAAGAGGTAATGTTTGATTGTTTGTTTGTTTGAATGGAATAGGCTCTGAAACCATTGAACCAATATGAAAAATTCTTTCACCGTTGGAAAGCTACATTCCTAGCGCTGAACATAGGCTATATTATATGTTTAAAAAAAGTAGGGTTCCTTACTAAAACCCCAAAAATGTAGCCCAAAGTGTAAAAAAACGACCTCCAAAATTTCTTACGTCGTGTGCGCTTCGACAACGGCTTGACCAATTTCGCAATTTTTTTTACGGTATGTTCGTTATTGTCACGAAAAGGTTATTATGAAAGAAAATGTTGAAAAAAATAAGCAGAAAATTAGCAAAAAGAAGAAAATACGTGATGGTCACGCGGGGTTTGAACCTGGGCTCAATCGATTCACGTCGTTGCCAGTTTATATGACACTGGTGTCATGGTAACGACATTGTTTACAAATGGAAAATAAAAATTATGAAATGCTATAAATAACGTATTAACATAAACTTAAACTATTTGGATTCATTAAACTATTTGTCCACCACTAATAAATAGTCGGGTCATTTTAATAGGTAACATTTGACAGTTTATCAAAAATGAGCGACGTAACGTTGTAACGACGACATAATAAAATAAATATTTTCTTTTTGTTAAAACTGCAGAATTTACTAAACTTTATTTAATAATTATTAGATATTTATTGTCAACATAACCAATATGAGTTTTTTTACGATTTGCTTTCACTGATAAACGATCTTAAATATAATATACAAATTATGATTTAATGAAATAAACGTCGTGATAATGTTACGTCAGTTAACACTTTTTCTTATTAAACACTAGAGACTTACTCAAAAAATCGATTAATCTTTTAACAACTATAAATATACCTATTTAAAAAAAGTACTTAACTTATAAGTTGTAATAAGAATAATATATTATAAATGTTAATTTAAAAATCAGATCGAAGGAGTTAGATCCATGGTCATAATTCACGAACAATTAAAAAAAAAATCGAAAACGTCATGATATGACGCCACTATGTCGTCATTTGTCTTTGTGCGAAGTTAACGTCTGTCTGTTCTGTCTTTTTTTTTTCTTGCTACTGAAAACGAAAATGCAATTAAAAAAAAATGTCTGTCTGTCTGTTAGCGTGTCTCTTTGCTCCGGCTAATCTCTGGAACGGCTGGACCGATTTTAACGAGACTTTCACTGGTAGATAGCTAAAGTTATAAGGATTAATTTAGGCTTCTTTTCATCATCATCATCGTTATCTAACTAATGATCACCGAATCGGCTGGACCGACTGTGACGGGAGCATTCACCGGGCGTTAGCTTATGTTAGTTTCATCTTTACATCAGCTTTTTGTATTAAAGTAAGTCGTGTTAGTTAAATGAATTATTTATAACTCGAGAACGGCTTTATCGATATGGTTGAAAATTGGTGAGGAAGTAACTTAGAGCCAGTAGACGGACATAGGATACTATTTATTCCATTTGACAGCGCAGAACCAGCAACGTTCACGGAAGGGTTTGGCGTTGTGGGTTCCGCGTTGCGGGTTCCGGGTTCCCGTGTTGCGGGTTCCGGGTTCCGCGTCGCGGGTTCAGGGTTCCCGTGTTGCAAGTTGCGGGTTCCGCGTTGCGGGTTCCGCGTTGTGGGTTTCCACGTTGCGGGTTCCGCGTTGCGGGTTCCGCGTTGCGGGTTCCGCGTTGCGGGTTCCGCGTTGCGGGTTCCGCGTTGCGGGTTCCGCGTTGCGGGTTCCGCGTTGCGGGTTCCGGGTTTCCGGGTTCCCGCGTTGCGGGTTCCGGGTTCCCGCAACGCGGGTTCCGGGTTCCCGCGTTGCGGGTTCCGGGTTCCCGCGTCGCGGGTTCCGGGTTCCCGCGTTGCGGGTTCCGGGTTCCCGCGTTGCGGGTTCCGGGTTCCCGCGTTGCGGGTTCCGGGTTCCCGCGTTGCGGGTTCCGGGTTCCCGCGTTGCGGGTTTTGGGTTCCCATGCTGCGAGTTCCGGGTTCCCGCGTTGCGGGTTCCGGGTTCCCGCAACGTGGGTTCCGGGTTCCCGCGTTGCGGGTTCCGGGTTCCCGCGTTGCGGGTTCCGGGTTCCCGCGTCGCGGGTTCCGGGTTCCCGCGTTGCGGGTTCCGGGTTCCCGCGTTGCGGGTTCCGGGTTCCCGCGTTGCGGGTTTTGGGTTCCCATGCTGCGGGTTCCGCGTTCCCGCGTTGCGGGTTGCGGGTTTCGGGTTCCCATGCTGCGGGTTCCGGGTTCCCGCGTTGCGGGTTCCGGGTTCCCGCGTTGCGGGTTCCGGGTTCCCGCGTTGCGGGTTTTGGGTTCCCATGCTGCGGGTTCCGGGTTCCCGCGTTGCGGGTTCCGGGTTCCGCGTTGCGGGTTCCGCGTTGCGGGTTCCGGGTTCCGGGTTCCCGCGTCGCGGGTTCCGGGTTCCCGCGTTGCGGGTTTTGGGTTCCCATGCTGCGGGTTCCGCGTTCCCGCGTTGCGGGTTGCGGGTTTCGGGTTCCCATGCTGCGGGTTCCGGGTTCCCGCGTTGCGGGTTCCGCGTTCCCGAGTTAGGGGTTGTTTTTTTTAGTTGAATTTCATCATAAACTGTTTTTATGCTCAACGAAGTGGGCAAGGGTCAGCTAGTATTTATATATATTCATTAAAACATTTATTTATTTATTTATTTATATCAATTTGGAATTCTTTATTGCTTGTTGCCACGACAAAATCATATGCGTGAGTTTGTGTTTGTGACTTCAATACGCGTTAACGACTGGACCAATTTTGATAAAATTCAGTATACAGCAAACTGACAACCTGCGTTATAATATAATTATGCTACTTTTACGATATTTTTATGGAATACTTGTATTTACGCTGGCGGAGCTGGCAAAAGCTGGTAAGAAATATCATTATACATTGGTCTACATACAGAATTCTCAGTTAGTTACACAAAATGTATGTTCGAAGGTGTATACACTAAGTGTGTGTGTGTAGGTGCATTTAGCAGGAATAAACATTGTTCTCGAGATAAAGGTGCGGGCCGGCGGCTAACAGATGTACAACACAAGAACACTACAGTGAGCGCAACGCACACTTGCTACAAACAGTTTTCAATTTTAATATAATATAATATCTATGGACGCTTCACACCACGTCAATCTGGCCCTGTGCTAAGTATCCGAAGAACTTGTGTTACAGGTACCAGACAACGGAAATATATTTAATACTTGTATACTATACACATATTTAAGATTTTTTAATTATATTATACACAAATTTAATACACATCCATGACCCAGGAACATTGAAAACTTTTTGTTCCCTCGGCGGGATTCGAATCCGCGACTTTTCGTTCGTGCGCCAACGCGCGCAACCAACTGCGCTACGGAGGTCGTCAAATTTTACTGTAAAAGTTTTGACCATGAGGCAAGAATTTAAGTATTTAATTACCAGCATTTTTTTTTATCGAAGGCTGGCTCAGACGTCACTGCAACCTTCTGGATCTATAGTGATTCCTTCGCTTTAAAGTACTACAGTCCTATGTTGCTCATGAAGCGAACTATATGGTGGGGGTCTGCGGTGCGGATTTCATCTGCTGTAGAGTATTCATGCAGCCCGGTACTTGGTCCTGCTTATATGAAGAGCTGGACAATCAAGAAGAACCAGCATGTGTAAATAAATATGGTGTACTCTATCAGTATTAAAAGAAGTCTGTGTAAGAGCCTAAACTAGTACAGATTTGTAGAAGGACAACTTCAATAGCACTGTATATATCTAATAATATATAATCTTACCAAAACATTTTCATGTAAAAATGTTGCCAAGACGAGTAGAAAGTAACTTTTCACAGGGTAAGCTAAGGATTTCATTTATTTTTGTAAGTTGGTATATGGACTTTCTTAAGTTTAAAAATAGCATATTATTTTGCCAGGGTATTTTAATTTCGTCTTATCCTTCGTTTAATTCCGACGATTTATTGTATTTCTCTTTTATTTGATACCCATATTGTGTACGTACCTGTGAAAACGATAAATCGCTATTTTTGATTCAAAATGGCGGCATTAATGAAATATTGTACAAATTGTATTCCTCTTTTCAAGTTCTCTCATCATTTGATACCAATATTGTAGGGGTTGTTATGAATATGAAAACATGCAAAATTTCAGCTATTTAGGATTTCAGAAAGCACCTTAAGCATTTTGATGATCTATACGAGTGAGTCAATGACGAAATCGAGGGGGGGGGGGGGGGATTTCAACAGCACCTTAAGCATTTTGATGATCTCTATGAGTGAGTCAGTGACGAAATCGAGGGTGGGAGCGATTTCGACATTGATAAAATCTAAAGTATACTAGCTATGATATTCAAACTTTCTATGTTGTATGTTTTTCCCTGCGCTCTGCTTGGCTCGTCTTGACGGGCGCACTACCGTGCCCCTTAATTCATTATGGGAAAACGGTGTTCTTATTCAGTGTCTTTCAATCTACTTCTGATCGTTTTATTTTTTATTATCATAATGTCTGGTTTAAAAAGGCACGGGCATCAAACCTGCAGTTGTTTTATACAAATTATAGAAAACATGCAACGCTGTTATGTATGTTGTTTATAATGTGTGCTGGGGACGGCCACGCGACCGCGCTGATACATCACGGCTCCTGCAACACTTGCCGGTGATGGAGACTGAGGAGACTGGGCACCTACTGGGTAGAGGAGGATGGGTAACCAAAAAATAGCCTACTAGGTGGAGCAAGTTAGAGTAAGTAAATGTAACCGACAAATAGTAATAATAATAAGAATAATAATAATAAGAATAAAATCTATGGACGCTTCATACCACGTCCCGTGTCAAGTATCCGAAGAACTTGTCTTACAGGTACCAGACAACGGAAATATATTTAATGCTTTTATACTATACACATATTTAAGATTTTCATTATAATATACACAAATTAAAATACTCATCCATGACCCAGGAACATTGATTTTTTTTGTTCCCTCAGCATGATTCGAACCCGCGACCTCTCGCTCGAGCACCAACGCGGACGCTCAACCACTGCGCTACGGAGGTCGACAAATAGGGCCTATTTGTTGATTCCGCACTTTACTCTACTTTAGATAGATATACAGGCTGTAAAATTAATGAGTGATAATACTTAGAATGTGTTGGGTCCCGTATGTAGAGTTTATTGTGAAAGTACCAGCGCTGAAAGAGTTGCTTTTTGTAAATTATCGTATGGGCAAATTTATGATGTTAGGGCATTTCTCATAGAAACATGAAAGTCGAAAGTAAGTCTTTCAGCGCTGGTACTTTCACTCTACATAGGAGACACATATACATCCTAAAGTTTTTTTTTTGAATTTTTTTTATTTAACAATTTATTGTACACAAGAAACACTTAACAATAGTACAAATTACTGCCTATTTCTAAAATATTTTTTTTCCAGCAGCCCTACGGAAGAGATATGGGATAAAAGACATCAGATAGAGCGTGCACAATTACATACAAATACATTACATCTATATTATATTAAAATCAGAATAAATACATCAACAACAATAAATACAATAATTCATATAAATTATAATACTAATTATATATTAATTAATAAAATAAAATATATAAATAACTAGTAGATAAATAAACGAATAAATAAATAAATACGTATAAAATAATAATATAGTTACCGTTTAGTTATGTTATGGATTGGGATTCAAAATAGTACTTCTTCAAACGTCTTTTAAATATGGCAATGGTGGGACTATCACGAACGGTGTGAGGAGGCGAGTTCCACAATCTGACCGCATGAACGGTGAAGGAGTAGGAGTGAAAATTAGAGCGATGTGATGGGAGGGAAAGGTTTGTTCTGAATTTGGACCTACAAGGGATATCAATGGGCCGGGAAAAGTTAAATCGATCACGAAGATAGGAAGAATATTATGACTAATTTATTTTACATCTTGTATAGATCAAGGTAGAGGATGTTGGGAAACCAGAATAATAAGCAACTAAGGGTAAAGTATTTATAATAACAAGCTCCTTCACCAATTTCGGTAGCGGCGGCCTTTGAACTATGCACGAGTTTCAGCTATGCACGAGTCCTTTATACTGGGCGTAAAAAGAGCAGTCACTATAACTTTGAGATACGATTTGAATACCTTTCCCCATTTTGGAAATTAATTTTTTTTGTTAAAAACTACGAAAAAAAAAATTTTTACTTTTCACTATTTCTTTTTTTTGTCGCAAAAATAACAATAAAGCAAAAAAAAATTTTTTTTGAAATTTTTGTAAATAAAAATAAAATAAAAAAAACTAGAATGAGAAAAGGTAGTAAAATCATATCCCAAAGTTATAGTGACTGCTCTTTTTACACCCGTTATAGTGCCAAATGCGCAATACACAAGGCCACTCTCTTTCTTTAATAAGAGTTAAACCGTGCCTTATAAGTGGCACCGGTTACCCGACACGACTAGTGAGAACCGATACAGGTCCGACTGTTTAACACTTCCTTTCTTATATTTTTTGTTTTCTTTCTCGTTCGCACTAGTTTAATAATCGTTAATAGTTTAATAATATCTTCGTTATTTTGTATGGTACTTAAATAATTTTAGTTTTACATTATATAATAATAGCTCCCCTCGCCGATTACGGTGTCGGTAGCCGATTTCATTGAAACTATATGCTGCCCAAGTATATGCGCAATACACAAATACACTCTATCTTCCTTTTACTCTCATAACCCAGTGGGACGGTAAACTGACACGACTGGCGAGAGAACAGGCGCAGAACCAACTTTTTTCATGCCCATCCGACGCATGGATAATCTTTCTTGTCAGGCAAACAGGCGATCAGCCTGCATTGTCCTAAACAAATAGACTTTTTGTTGTTCCAACGAAGGCGTTCAAAATATGGATGGATACTGGAACTGGCCTAACTGGGGCAAATACATGAGTCCAATAATGTTACAGATATCAGTATTACAAAAATATTTTTATATTTTCTGTCAAAATTGTTTCGTCAATGTTATTCTGTAATACAACATAAATGTACTATGCAAGAAAGAAAATATATTTTCATCGCAAATATTATTTATAATCCATTATTTCTAAACCACTGTTTTCGGTAACTTATTATAACAATATTATTAGATCATTATTCCTTTTATTTCTCATACCCTAATTTACTAACATGGAGCCAATTTATTTCAACCAAAAACATGGTAATATTAGTAATTAGCTATAACAACATCTTTTACTATAATAATAATTTTGTAATAGATACTTACATTTGATATCGGCAGACAAAAAGTTCTGAGGTAACAAACATAAAAAAAAAATACAGACGAATTGAGAACCTCCTCCTTTTTTTGGATGTCGGTTAAAAAAATACAACGTGTAACAAAAATAAGTGTCAGCATGTAAACTACCATACTAAATTTCATCAAACCCATTGAGTAATTTTTCGCATCAAATATTTAATGTACTTAATATTAAAGCGGGTGAATTATTGGATAAATTATTTAACCCGGCGAGGATGTGGAAGGTCAATTTGACCCCAATAGTTTTTAGTTGAGTGTATTTCTTTTTTTCGCGTCGGTAATAGTTTGGACGTCTTAGTAGCTGTAGGTAAAGTACCCACTTGCACGCCGCACATCATCGCTCAATCAGCCGGCGCCTGCGGCAGACAGACGAAAAGTCAAAAAGGGTAAATATGACCCTACCACAACCGCGATGTAATACTTTTGTGCATCGTATCAAAATTATTTTTATAAAAAAATATTGTGTTTTCAGGCCCTTTTAGGCACAATAAACAACCTGCCTAAGCTCTTACGTCAAATTTTATTAGAACCAGATAGTGAAGATGACTTATTGTCCGACGGCAGTAAACAAGAAGATCATGTGAGTGCTCGCAGTCAAGATAGTAGCACGGAACAGGATTTAAGTAGTAATTATGATAGCGAGTAATGCACTTATCTATTCATTACTACAGAAACGTCGCAATTTTATTAAAATATTGGGCCGTATGCTTACTACCGAGCACTTGAGAGCACGAAAAGAAATACCTCAATTACTAAGACAGCTACGTAATAGAATCCAATAAATCAGTGGAGAATCTCATGAAGAACCGTCTATCAGAGTTCCAGGAGTGCGAAAAAGGTGCCAAGTTTGTCTATATGCTCGACATCGTAAGACGAACATCATTTGCGAAGATTGCCACAATTATATATGTCCAGAACACACTTTTCCGAGTGTCTGCCAAGAATGTGATACAACAGCAAAAAATAATAGCATGTAGTATATAAAAATTTATAATTTTTATTAGTGAAATATATTGATCTCTCATATTATTATACCAAATTATTCTAATAAGTAGAAGAGTTTTTGATTATTTTTATTTTTTTAAGTTAAGAACGAAAGGCCTTGTTAACGTTGATTGTTTTTTAGTCTTTTACAATAGTTGAAAAAAAATTAAAACATTTCCTATGTACCATAGTTTTTAATCAATATCCAATAAATAATATATAATCGATCCATTCCTTGTCATAGTTGCGTTAAATAAGGTGAATTTAGGCATTAAAATAGTAATATCAATACAGGGTCAAATATACCCTCTACAACCTCCACGTAAGTATTTTCACCACATCTTCGCCGGGTTAATTAGACTAACCCGACCAGGATAAGAGTACGGGGATTTTGGGACGAGTGACCACTTTGAGTACAATATAACGAGTGTAAAAACTTAAAAAGAACAGTCACTATAACTTTGGGATATGATTCCTATCTTTTCTGTCTAAATAAAAAAAAAAATCCCCTTATTCTTGCGACAAAAAATAAGAAATGGTAAAAATGGAAAAAAAATTTTGACAAAAAAAAATACATTTCTGAAACGAGAAAAGGTATAATCATATCTCAAACTTAAAGAGTGACTATTTTCACACCCGTTATACTCACACTTTGTTACGTCGTAATTTCGCAGCCGTCACACCTTCGCGGCGCCGGTGCGTGACCATGACTTGAACCAAAAACACACCAATACCTTTATTCAATTTCAATTGTCAATGAACTCCGGATCAGATCTGATCCCGCGATGGATCTCACCGCGGGTAACCGTCGTCTTGTCTCTATTTAGCCCTAACTCACGCAAGCCAATTTCACGGTTAACCTCCGTGATTTAATGTTGCCATATCCAAATATATCCTTCAGACAATGAAAGAGATACTAGAGCATATCTCGTTCAAAGCCTCAATTTTGTGATCCTGAGCCACAAAACCTATATAACAGAGACACGACCTAGTACTAGAAAATGGTATCACCCTAATACTGGCAATGCGACTGGCAAAGGGTGAGGCACATTCCTTAAACCGCCATCTAGCGCCACTATTGGAAAATACCAATTACTAATTTCGCTTCGTATCTTCTTCTTAATTAAGGAGTTGAATTTAGCTTAATGTGATGTTATGCTTAAAAATATGCTTATCTTTATTTTAATGTCAATATTTGAACTTAAATCGGCATATTTGCATTTTATAATTTACAAACGTTAATAGTAGTGACATCTATTGCAATTTTTTTGTGTTAAAGATAGATTGTATGGGATGGTAGGCCATGCCTGAGCCTATGTTATCGGGCCTATTATCACGAATCTATTGACACCTCTTTCGTTCAAATCGGATCAAACATACATACACAATAGACTAATAATAATAATAATGCCTCCCACACTGATTTCGGTGACGGTGGTCGATATCATTACTACCTTTTCTCATACGAGAAATGTATTTTTAATATTTTTTTTTTTGCTTTTTCGTTATTCTTGCGACAAAAAAATATGAAATGGTAAAAAGTAACAAAAAAAAAAATGGCAAAAAAAGTAATAAGAAAATACATTTCCAAAACGAGGAAAGTAGTGTAATAGTATCTCTTAAGGACCAAATCTTTATTCTGGGTTTTTAATTAAATTAGGGGTCAAAATTAATAATATTTCTTGGTAAGGTTAGTATAATGTATTAAAATAATAAAAATGAAAAATGGTACATAGGTTTTACATGGCGAATAATTTTGCAATGAAAAAATGTGACGTCATGTTCCAAATTTGAAATATTTTAAAAATAAATTTACAACGTGCTAATTAATAGGCTAAAGACATATTGTATGCGGCCAATACATATTATAAATCTGAACATGCCCCCGGGCGTTGAAAGTTTATCTTTCAACCAAATTATGAACAATTTTATAATCGATTTATAAGAATAAAGTAAAACATAAATGAACAATTAATGAAACAATATAAAAACAACTTAACCCCATGGAAAATAAAATCTTAATACTATATAATATATCTTAATACATACTAAACAGTTACTGTGGTCTAAAAATAAATAGTAACTAAACATTAATAATTATATCATATTTTTAAAAACAATAAACTTAAATTATAACTTATATTGGGAGAGGACATATTTTTGCAAAGGATCTTCTGATGACTCCTGAAGAAGTTTGGAGATCGGCGACCCGCACCACTCCATCACGGCCTGGATGGACAGCAACTACTCGTCCCAATTTCCATTTCAAAGGTGGTATATTATCTTCCTTGACAACTACCAATGTATCCAGTTTGAGAACGTCGACATCAGAACGCCATTTAGTACGTATTTGTAATTCTGATACAAACTCTTTGCTCCAACGTGTCCAAAAATGTTGTTTCAGTTGCTCTATGCAATGGAATCTCGACACAGGTCGTATGTTCTGATCTTGTAACTTGTACTTATCAGGTAACGATGTCATAGGACGACCGATAATAAAGTGTCCGGGTGTGAGTGGACTCAAATCCGCCGGATCGGATGACAGAGGCGTGAGGGGTCTCGAGTTTAGTATTGCCTCAATTTGAGCTAATGTGGTACTTAACTCTTCAAATGTTAGATTACAATTTCCTAGTACTCGTTTCAAATGAAACTTAGTAGATTTCACACCTGCCTCCCAAATGCCGCCGAAATGTGGAGAGTATGCAGGAATAAAATGAAATTTAATGCTATCATTAGAGTAGCTAGCGCTTATTTGGTCAGAGTTGTTTTTCAGAAATTTCGATAATTCATTATAAGCACCAACAAACGAAGTGCCATTGTCGGAATATATATCACTAGGCTTACCCCTCCGCGCAATGAATCTGTTTAGAGCGTTCATAAAAGTACTGCTGGTTAGATCACCCACTAACTCTAAATGTACACATTTAGTGGCTAGACAAATAAAAATAGCGATATAGGATTTTAACAGCCTGCAACCTCTTCCTTGACGGCTCGCCATCATAATAGGACCGGCATAGTCTATTCCAACATTTTGGAATATAGATCCACCTACTTGAAGCCGCTGCTGTGGTAAGTTTCCCATTAAAGGGTTCACACTTTTACCTGCTATACGAGAACATAATACACATTTATGAAAACAATTCTTAGCCAAGTTTCGACCACCTATCGGCCAATAGTTATCTCGTATTGTAGCTAAAAGCAATTGTGGCCCAGCATGCATTAATCTTTTATGCTCATAATCAAATAATAACTTAGTAAAGTAATGAGTGGACTGTAACAATATAGGATGCTTTTTATTATAGTGAAAATTTGAATTGTCGAGACGACCCCCGACACGCATTATCTTATCATTATCCAAAAACGGTGTAAATTTTAATAATACATTTTTTGTTGGTAATTTTTTACCATTCAATAAAAGTTGATATTCGGGAAAAGATTCTTTTTGACATGCTACAATAATAAATTTTAATGCATTTTGAAATTCGTCTTCGTTAATATAACTAGTTGAAATTGTTTCTTTTTTACACAACTTAATAAAACGTAACATATACGCTATTGACCGAACTAGGCGAAAATACTTAGAAAATCTTTCAAAGTTAATAATATTATTTTTAATCTCAACTTTATAAACATTCGTGCTCAATGCAACATTCGGTCTCAATTCTGGTAACTTATCATCATAATTCTGAACAATTTGTGATGGCCATTGATCAATATCTAATAGTAAAAATTCAGGACCATTCCACCACAGATTCATGTTTTGTAATTGATCAGCATGTAAACCACGACTTAACATGTCTGCAGGATTTTGTTTTGTCGGCACATGTTTCCAAACACCAGACTTATTTGTTTTATTCAAAATTTCAGCGACTCTATTACGTACGAAAACATTAAGTTTTGATGGAACCATTTGTAACCATCCCAAAACAATAGTGGAATCTGTCCAAAATATAACCTTTTTAAAAGACACTCGTAATGAATTAATAATTTTTTCATAAAGACGTGCACCAACCAAGGCACCGCATAACTCTAAACGCGGTATTGTGGATGGCTTTAAAGGCGCAACACGACTTTTTGCCATTAATAATCTAACCGTAATTACATTTTCATTTTGACTACGAATGTACGCACATGCTCCGTACGCTAGCTCGGACGCATCAGTAAAAATATGTAGTTCTAATTCTTTGTATAAATCACAAACTATAATGCGCGGTATATTTACGTTGTTTAAACAAGGTAATGTTTTAAATACTTTATAAAAAGAGTTAATAATATTTTTGGGTAGTACATCGTCCCAATTTGATTTATCCAACCAAAGCTTTTGCATTAGCATTTTCAAAATAATAACACACGGCGATAAAATACCAAGAGGGTCAAAAATTTTTGCAATAGCTGATAAAATCTCCCGCTTTGTGTCTTTCTTTAATTGCAACTCGCCTAAAGTAAAATATAAAGTATCGTGTTTATAATTCCAATTCAATCCTAGCAATTTACTGCTCTCACTTGAACCCATATCTAAATTAAGAGTCGTACGCGAAATATCATTCACTAAAGCTGGCTCATTGGATTTCCATTTTCTTAAATTCATCCCGGCAGTTTCTAAAATATTTGTGACATCTCTACGTATTTTGAGAACTTCATTTAAATCATTTCCACCAGTTAATAAGTCATCAACAAAAAAGTCATGTTTTATAACGTTTGATATAATAGGGTCGTTACATTCATCGCCTAACTGCCGTAAACACCTGGTAGCAAGGAACGGAGCACTCGATGTTCCATAGGTAACAGTATTTAGTTCATATACGTCAATTTGTTGAGAATTTTTTTCTCTCCACAATATTTTTTGCAAATGTCGGTCAGAAGGGTGGACGATTAATTGTCTATACATCTTTTCCACGTCCGAATTTATTATATATTTATGTTGCCTAAACCTCAATAAAATTGATAACAAATCATCTTGAACTCTCGGACCGACCATTTGTAATTCGTTGAATGATACACCAGATGAAGTCAGTGACGATGCATTAAATACAACGCGAAGTTTTGTCGTTAAACTACTTTCGCGCAAAACGCCATGATGCGGAATAAAATTACCAATGTTTTTTTTATAGTTAATTTTCGTCATATGCCCTAATGTTTTATATTCCGACATGAACTCATGATACAAATTATGCATTTTACTATCTTTCGCCAACCTGCGCTCTAACGAAAATAAACAATGTGAAGCTCTATTATACGAATCTCCTAAAACATTTGCATTAATTTTTAATGGTATTCGAACGCAAAATCGACCATCACTAAGACGAGTAGTGTTCTTTACAAAGTGGTCCTCACATTCGGACTCTTCTTGTGAATAACATGACGAAACCGGGCCAAAATCTTCTAATTCCCAAAATCTGCATAAATCATCATGTAAAATATCTACTGGACTTAAATTCGCACAATTACTTTGTAAATACTTGGAGTGAAAAGTGAAGTAATTATAGTCATATGGGCCCGATACAACCCAACCTAATTTTGTTTGAATAATAATAGGTTTACCTTTACCTAAACTTGTCTTCTGTGACCCTAGAATATCCCAAAAGTGATCTGCGCCTATCAAAATATCTATGTCCTTTGGCGAGATAAAATCGGGATCTGCCAATTGAATACCCGACGGAATATTCAGGTCTAATATATTTATGTGGTGCCGTGGCATCTTGTCAAAAATCAATGGCAAAACATAACAGTTTGCCGTAAAATTATAATCATCGTTAATGGAATAAATATTTGCGTGACAAAACTTACTTATGTGTGACTCTATATTGTTAATGTCCACCAGAGATCTACGAGTACTCTTAACGTTTAAACCTAATTTTGAAATTAGTTTTTCTGTGATAAAACTACATGTACTACCGCTGTCTAGTACCGCACGGACTGTGTGAAACTTTTTATTTTTATCACATACTTTAACTAGAGCGGTTGACAAAATAACATCACTCTGTTCGGTGTTAGTAAAACTTGAAATATTTGACGTCAATGCAATAGCCTGGACGTCTGAATTTGAAACTTCACAACTAGAAGTCACCACAGGACTTGTACTTTGGTTTAATCTAAAATTATCAATATGTAACCTGACATTGTGTTTCTTCTTGCATATATGACACCCTGGCCTGTAACACTTACTAGAAAAATGCCCTTTTTGTAAGCAATTAAAGCATACCTTTAGAGCCGGTAATGCTTTATATTTCTCCTCATTACTCAATTTTAAAAACTGAGGACAATTAATTAATTTATGAATTTCGCTACACATGGGACACGGCGGACAGGGATACGGTGAATTAAACTTTTTCGGTTCCTGTACACTTACCATCGATTTGAGATTAAAATTTTGTTTACTTGAATGAGTAACTGAATTGTTGTTACGAGAAAGTTCTAATGTCTCAACTAAATCGGCGCGACTACGCAAGAAACTTAAAAACGTATCGAAAGTAATATCATTAATACTATCAATTCTTCCTCTAAACTCCTCCCACTCTCTATACGTTTTCTGATCTAATTTATTCGTAACAATGTAAATTAATAGCGTGTCCCAATGTTTAACGGGTTCCCCCAATGATTCTAACGCTCTTAGATTTTTATTCAAAATGTCAATCAAGTTCTTAATATTACAAGACGACTCTTTACTTAAAATCGGTATATTAAATAATGAATTAACGTGGTTTTGTATAAGGAGTCGTTTGTTATCATATCTATCGCATAGTAAATCCCATGCCAAAATATAATTATTACAGGAAAATTCTATCGACTTTATAACCACAGCAGCGGAGCCTTCAAGTGAAGCACGTAAGTAATGTAATTTGTTAATATTTTCTATTTCAGGGTTGCAGTGAATCAAACTAGAGAAGGTGTCCCGAAACTCCAACCAATTGTCGTAAGCCCCACAGAATTTCGGAAGCTGTATAGTAGGCAATCTAACCGTACTACCGCTTGCTCTGTGAGAACTATATTTAACAGACTCATTTTGTTCAACGGAAGAGAGTAGCCCCTGAGCACGAGCAACAATGTCAAAATACTGAGATTCGAACTCCGACCGCTCGGACAATTGCTCCTCGATGCTTTCTGATATACATTCCAGACTCACCTGCACTTCGTTATATTGGTTGTACAATTCTTCTACCTTTCTTAGACGCAACTCTAGCTCTGCTTTTCCCTTACTATCTAGTGATACCTCCGCGAGCTGCTCTACATGTTTGCTGAAAATAGTAAGTCGGCCCTTACAACTCGCGCGTTTCCTTACTAATTCCTTCTCCGCGGTCATTTGGGAGTAGATTGAAATCGACTAAATACTGAAATACAGTAGAAAAATAATATTAGAAACTAATAACAATGAATATTCACTGTGACAACTAATAATAATATCAATCTATTTAAAACTTGAACAATTATGTAGACGACAATATATTAAATTTATAATATTTAATAATCTTTAAAATTTTATAATACTTATATACAATTAAATTGACTTTGTCACAGCTACAATGTAATAATAATTTATAATACAATTAATATTTTACCTGTGTACCTATTATGAATGAAATAATTACAAAATAAACCTTACCACATAAGCGAAAATAATAATAATCAATAATACCGCTCAGAGACCCCTATTACCCTTTTCGAATATTCTTTAAGTCCAATAATAATTCTTCAATAATCTGGTTCAAAATTCTTCTCAATAATATAATTCCCGTTGGCTCCAACAATTTCTTCAATTTTTTATCCTTAATAATCCGGCTCGAATTTGACCAATCTTAAGGACCAAATCTTTATTCTGGGTTTTTAATTAAATTAGGGGTCAAAATTAATAATATTTCTTGGTAAGGTTAGTATAATGTATTAAAATAATAAAAATGAAAAATGGTACATAGGTTTTACATGGCGAATAATTTTGCAATGAAAAAATGTGACGTCATGTTCCAAATTTGAAATATTTTAAAAATAAATTTACAACGTGCTAATTAATAGGCTAAAGACATATTGTATGCGGCCAATACATATTATAAATCTGAACAGTATCTCAAAGTTATAGTGACTGTTATTTTTACAACCTGTATATGTTTCTTACTCTTTCACGTAAAAACTACTCAACGGATTTTGATGACATATGGTATGGTCGGAGTTTACATGTTGAATTATGTTAACAGATAATATGTTAAAACCGTTTTTTTTATATTTTATAATCAAACTAGCTGTGCCCGCGACTTCGTTCGCGTGGTGTTTGATTGACTTAAACCGTTTATACAGCGCGGCGCATGCAACGAAAGTCCCCAAATGTGAATTGTTTGTTTGTTTAAGCGCGCTAATCTCAGAAACTACTCGTCCGATTTGAAAAATAATTTTTTGTTGAATAGTCCATTTATAGAGGAAGGCTTTAGGTTATATAACATTACGCTGCGACCAATAGGAGCGAAGCGTCAGTGAAAAATTTTCGTTGCGTGCGCTGCGTAAACGGTTTAAGTCGCTCAAAAACCACGCGAACGAAGTCACGCTCACAGCTAGTATTAAATAAATAATTTCACCATACATGATTTTCTTATATCTAAAAGGGCTGCTTAGGCGGCGTTCTCGTCATAAGCTCTCAGATGGCTTATTTTTTTTCCGACAACTACAACAAACGTTATATTTTAGCCCATGGATACAAAAATAACAAATTATATACTGAAACCTTCCTTGCGCGACCTCCGTAGCGCTGTGGTTCAATGCGTTGGTGCTCGAGCGAGATTTCGCGGGTTTGAATCCCGCCGAGGGAACAAAAAGTTTTCAATGTTCCTGGGTCACGGATGTGTATTAATATGTTATTGAATAGAATATACTTTAAGTTCTTGGTGGGCATTCATGTTATATAGCAAAACACAAACTACTTGCACTTTTTTCCATTTAATTTCGACATAGTCATCATCAGGTGTAGTTAGAATTATTTTTTAAAATGACTTTTTAAATATTTACGTATTGTGCAGTTTAATTGATGTGTATTAAATTTGTGTATAATATAATAAAAAATCTTAAATTTGTGTATAATATAATAAAAAATCTTAAATATGTGTATAGTATAAAAGTATTAAATACATTTCCGTTGTCTGGTACCTGTAATACAAGCTATTCGGATACTTAGCATGGCGCAGACAGATTGACGTGGTGTGAAGCGTCCATAGATATTATAGATATACATAGATATTCCTTAAGAACTCTATATATTGATGAAAACAATATGAAAATCCGTGCAGCAGTTTTTGAGTTTATCGCAAATAGACAGAGGCAGAGGACGTTGTTTTAAAGTCGTGATGTAAGGATTATTAATAGCTCCTCTCACCGATTTCGGTGTCGGTAGCCGATTTTTGAAACCAGGCCAGCTACGCAGGAGTTGTTATTATAGTGCCCAAGTGTGTGCGCAATACACAAAGACACTCACTCTTCCTTTTACTCTCATAGCCCAGTGGGACGGTAAACCGACACGACGATTATTCTGGTTACTGAAAGACGATTGGATTTGTTTCTTACAAACCTCAAGCTTTCCATCAATTTGGTATAATGAAATCCATTTACATAATTCCGTTTGTTTTATTGTAGGTGTCAGTCCGCTGGCGCTGCTTATTCTTAGGCACGTTCATATCGAGAGCGATTGGACAAAGAGTTTTTATGAATTAATCTGAGGGGGCGTTATCATCAGCGGAACACGTTCTATATTAATATTATCGCTTTACACCACGTCAATCTGGCTTCGTGGTAAGTATTCGAAAACTTGTGTCACGGGTACCAGACATTTTTTTTTTTTAAATCTGTTTGTTTAATTGTTGGCGTCAGTATCTTGGCGCTGCTTATTCTCAGCCAAGTCCAGATCGAGATCTATAGGACATAGAGTTTTTTAAGAATTAATACAAGGGTGGATTGACATCAAAGGCATGTCTATAATAATCTATGGGCACGTCAATCTGGCTCCGTGGTAAGTACTCGAAAAATTTGTGTCACGGACAGACATATTATTAAAAAAATCCGTTTGGTTAATTGTTGGCATCAGTCCCCTGGTGCTGCTTATTCTCAGGCACGTCCAGATCGAGATCGATTGGACGTAGAGTTTTTATGAACTAATCCAAGGGTGGGTTATCTTTAGAGGCATGTCTATAGGTTAATTATTGGCGTCAGTCCCCTGGTGCTGCTTATTCTCAGGCACGTCCAGATCGAGATCGATTGGACGTAGAGTTTTTATGAACAAATCCAAGGGTGGTTTATCTTTAGAGGCATGTCTATAGGTTAATTATTGGCGTCAGTCCCCTGGTGCTGCTTATTCTCAGGCACGTCCAGATCGAGATCGATTGGACGTAGAGTTTTTATGAACTAATCCAAGGGTGGGTTATCTTTAGAGGCATGTCTATAGGTTAATTATTGGCGTCAGTCCCCTGGTGCTGCTTATTCTCAGGCACGTCCAATCGATCTCGATTGGACGTAGAGTTTTTATGAACTAATCCAAGGGTGGGTTATCTTTAGAGGCATGTCTATAATAATCTATGGACACTTTGACACCACGTCAATCTGGCACCGTGGTAAGTATCCTAAAAACTTGTGTCACGGGTACCAGACATATTTTTTTAAAAATCTGTTTGTTTAATTGTTGGCGTCAGTATCTTGGTGCTGCTTATTCTCAGCCAAGTCCAGATCGAGATCTATAGGACATAGAGTTTTTTAAGAATTAATACAAGGTTGGATTAACATCAAAGGCATGTCTATAATAATCTATGGGCACGTCAATCTGGCTCCGTGGTAAGTATCCAAAGAACTTGTGGTACCAGACATAATATAAAAAAGTTTTTTTAAATTGTTTTTTGTTCAATTCTACTATTAATTTCCGTTCGTCACTCCTCTGGCGCTGCTTATTCTCAGGCATAGCGCGATTGAGTTCTATTGATAAGATGTATACATGCTATGCCTACGCTTGTCGAAGAATAAAATATGATGAACTGACGTCTTCGTCTTGTGGTCCAGAGCTTGGCAATTGACCCGGGGTAGAGGTTCGATACCCGCGTTGAAACAACAATGCTCTTAAGTTTGGTTAGGCGTTAGGACAATGCAGGTTGATTCTAACAAGAAAGGTGATCCATGCGACGGATGGTCATGTAAAAGACTCTCCTGAGCCTGTCGGTGAACCTTTTAGAGTAAGCGGCTGTGTGGATAAAGTAATAAATGAAATATAATAAAATACAATGGATGTTAGATAAACGTAATATTTAATAGCAACCGAAAAATCAACACATTAGACAGCTATCGTCGTTTCAGCCTTTTACTGTCCACTGCTGGACATAGGCCTCTCCAATACATTTCCAGTGCGACCGGTCCATTGCCACCTGCATCCAACGTGACCCGGCAGTTTTCACTAGGTCGTCGGTCCATCTGGTAGGTGGCCGTCCCACACTGCGCTTGCCAGTACGTGGCCTCCACTCTAGGATCTTTTTGCCCTATCGACCGTCCAATCTTCGTGCTATGTGGCCGGCCCATTGCCACTTCAGCTGACTGATCCTACGGGCAATGTCAGCAACCTTAGTTCTTCTACGGATCTCCTCATTTCTGATTCGATCACGTAGAGAAATACCGAGCATTGCCCTCTCCATAGCACGCTGAGCGACATTGAGCCTTTTGAAAAGATCCTTCGTGAAGCACCACGTCTCAGAAGTCTCACGAGACAGCTATCAAAACGAATATAAGAACATCTAAAACTGGACAGGTCAACCCATCTAACTCAAAGAGAGTTTTACGTCAATAAGACTACTAGGTCATGAGAGTAACCGAAGAGGAAACTTTTGTGTATTGCGCACATACTTTGACACTATAATAGTTCAACTTAGCTGATCTGGTTTCAAGTGGCGCTATTATTAAATGACTAATGACTCCAAATAGTACAATCGCAGCCAGTTGTTTAATTTGAAACGTTTCAAGCAGGGCCATTTCATTAGCTGCAAGCTGCCGTAAGCTGCCCGAGCTGCAGCTATTAATCTTCCACAAGCGCTGTCTGCGAGGTGCGGGTAATTTATTTATTCGCGAAATATTTACATGCTTTATAATCTAATTAGTGGAAATCGTGTTGATAACATAGTTTATAATAATATTGGTTAATAGGGTATTTGTTGTGAAAATTAATTTATGGAATACATTAATAAATCGATCGTCGATCAGCTACGGTAAAATTTTTGTTGAATGACTAGTGTAAAGTACTCGTATCTAGTTATTACATTAGTTTACATTAATCAAATACTAAAAAACTGTGGTCAGTATAATGCCTCCCATACCGATTATGGTGACGGTGGCGGTTTCATTGAAACCAGGCCAGCTACGCAGGAGTTATTTTATAGTGCCCAAGTATTGCGCAATACACAGAAGCACTCTCTATTCCTTCACTCTCGTAGCCCAGTGGGCCGAATAACCGACACGACTGGCGGGAGAACATTCATAGGACTGACTTTTTACATGCCCATCCGACGCATGGATCATCTTTCTTATCAGACAGATGATCAGCCTCCATTGTCCTTACCAATCTTGAAAACAACATATTTGTGTTTGCTGTCGGGGATCAACCCCACGACCTCCGAGTCGAGAGCTAGGCTCTAAACCACACCCCAGCATAGTAAGATTAATTTCTTGTGGTCGTTTTAGACCTTTATTTTTTTTTATATGAGGAGTCAAAACAATAAATGCCCTACGCGTCATTCTCTTCACACTATATTCGACTTAGGAGGAAACACCACGAAATTTTTTCCATACAAAAATAGGGGTCTACGGGATTTCTATTTCCTCCCTGGATAACACCTCTAGAGTAACTATTTTTTTCCTGAATATTTATGGATATTGTTTGTACGTCCCTATTTTTTCCTTTTTTTAATAAATTAATTATTAAAAGAGATATGGACGTTTAAAAACCTAAAAAAAAATGGCCAGACTCTCCGCTGTGTTTAAATATCTAGGAAACAGATTTGACTACAATAAACAACGAAATCAAAAAATAGGAACCTAGCTCAATTTTTTTTTAGCTAATACAGAAAAAAATATTTAAATCGGTTAAGTTTTGGAGGAGGAAACAGGAATCCCCTAAACGTCGATTTCTGGTACTTTTAATAGGTAATTTCAGTCCAAGTTGCAGTTGTCTCTATCGCGCTAGTGCTGGCTAGCTAAGGCACTGCGAGACAGCAATAGATTTTATAAATACCTATTTTGTATTTCTCTCAACCGTGGTGTTTCCTCTTAATATATGAACCATGAATTACCCTGTATACAGGTAAAATAAGTGAGCGATAATACTTTAGGGTATGTAATGCTTGTAATGTGGTGATAATGCTTTATGGGTAACGTATCTATAGTTTACTGTGAAAGTACCAGCGCTAATAGAGTAAATTTTTTTTAAACTGTATTAGCATATTTATGATGTTGGGGCATTTCTCATACAAACATGAAAGTCAAACTAAGTCTGTCAGCGCTGGTACTTTCACAGTATACTCTATATAAGAGGTTCATACTCGTACATACCAAAAGTATTATCATCACTCAAATAGTTCATGGAATCAGGCGTTACTTTGCGGAAATCCATAGCATAAAATTTCAATATATTATATCTAGCAATATCCCGCGAAACAATAACTGTTTTTAATAAGAGCAGTCACTATAACTTCGTGGGGTAATAACCAGGCAAGAGATATATCCATTGGTACTAGTCATTTGCTTTTAATCCACTGTTTTAAAAATTAAAAAATTTTCACCAGGCAGCGTACAACGTGCACAAAACAGCGATCAGCTAATTCGCTCAGTGGTCAATAGCACGCGTAAGACGTTCATGACGTACTAGGGCAAAAATTATAAAATTTAAGAATTTAATGCAGAAAGCTCCAAACAGTTCAGCCTTGCGACTAAAAATAATAAATTACAAAAAAAAAAAAAATTTCAAAAAATAAATAATGAAAAAAAATCATTTCTAGAATGAGAAAAGGTCCTTTAATCATATCCCAAAGTTATAGTGACTGCTCTTTTTACACCCGGTATATTTAAATTTTATTATCACTCACTTATTTACCCTGTATACGAAAATAAATATACATGTATATTATCGATCAGGCTTCGCTGCATTAACAAAGGCCTAGTCTGACACCGGAAAGCCCCGGGCACTGCGTATTTTGCAACTGTCTACATTCACCTTTTGTGTTTGTCTTTCGTCTTTGCCGGTCGGTGTAGTGAATACCGTGTGTGATGTGATAGCTTGAGGGTATCCGTGATAGATGTGTGATTTGTCAGAAATCAATGATGATAATTGAGAATGACAATGATGAAAAAAAAAATAGAACATTCTAGGTACATTATACTATAAACACACGCGGCCTGACCGAGCATACCATCTCGCTGGGTCGGAGATCTCCCTTTGGGGCTTCGTATATATTTGTAGATATCATGGAATAATTAATCTTTAGGATTATTATAACATATAACACTCATTACAATTGTTTAAAAATACATTGTTACTTACATTTTTAAGTTGAAACTCGAAGACACTTGTAATATGATCCACGCACTTGAAACTTGACACTTGACTGAGGAATTTAATTTTTTTTAGATAGTTGGTGTCGCCTGTCGTAATGTTTTACCATTGAAACGACGCGTAATTTAATAAAGAACCATCTAGCGAAACACTTGTGAACCTCTTGAACACTGCCATAGATATAAACACGTTTCTGTGGGGCGAGTTGTATGGGCTGCCGTAGTCGCCCGGACGTTTAACGCCAAAAAGTTTTGGGCGACTATAGTCGCCTGGACAGTTGAGAGTATTCCCACAATACACATATTTAAGATTTTTATTTTTATTATATTAATACACATCCATGACCCAGGAACATTTGAAAAACTTTTTAATCCCTTGGCGGGATTCGAACCCGCGAACCTCTCGCTTGACGACCAACGCGCTCAACCACTGCGCTACGGAGGTCGCGATACCGACTACCGTCACAGATATTGGTGTGGGAGGCATTATTATTATATATGTCGGAGAACGAAAGCTGAGAACGGAATCGAGGTGTCAAGTCTAACTAACTTGGACGTGTTCAGTGACAGTTGGCTATGACAGCTCGTTTGACAAGTGTCACTTATGACAACGATGACCGATGACATTGTCGACGGGACACCTTTTTGGAAAAGACACCGTGAGAAGCGCACGTTAGCCAAGATGTCAGCTGACCTCGTCACGTCTTGAGATGAATCCGTTTTCATCCACGACCTGAGTTAATATTTTAGAGTGTAACTATGATATTTTACAAACAATATACCGGTACTGTATGTGCGGCTTATTATTTCCTGACGATACAAAACACTCAACAGACGCCCACAGAATACATCACTCCCATATACATATATATATTATTGTTAAACATGTTGAGCGTATGTTGCTCGTCAATTGATGGCTAGTGGATACATGGCTTCATTGTTAGGGTACGTATTATTGAAATATGGTTACAGAAGTTGACGCGCGTTATATACGCGCTGACGTTCGCTATCATATTTCCGTAACACAATTTAGTACCAAGAACAGAGATGAATATAATGCTACAGTCCACTACACGCTTCGACTTTCCAATGTGAATAGGGTACTGTTACATCGCTTCCGTGGTTTAGTGGTTCAGAGCTTCGCTCTCGACCCGGAGGTCGTGGGTTCGATTCCCGCGTTGGAACAACAAAAATATTGTTTTCAAATTTGGTTAGGACAATGCAAGCTGATCACCTGATTGTCTGACAAGAAAGATGATCCATGCGTCGGAAGGGCATGTAAAAAGTCGGTCCGACGCCTGTTCTCCCGCCAGTCGTGTCGGTTTACAGTCCCACTGGGTTATGAGAGTAAAAGGAAAATAGAGTGTCTTTGTGTATTGCACACACACTTGGGCACTATAAAATAACTACTGCGTAGCTGGCCTGGTTTCAATGAAATCGGCTACCGACACCGAAATCGGTGAGGGGAGCTATTATTATATCAATAGTCGCATGGGTGGATATGTATAGCAAAACTGCTGAGTTTCCCATTGAATTATTGCGAATGCAATAGGAAACCTCTATTGTTTTCCATACAATTAAATAATATGATTTAAAGTCAGATTGAATTGGACGACTTGGATAGGCTTGTTGTCAGTTTATTTTATAATATACTAGCTGTGCCCTGCGACTTCGTTCGCGTGGTTTTTGAGTGACTTAACCCGTTTACGCAGCGCACGTAACGAAAGTCCCCAAATGTGAATAATTTTCCCCGTTTTTTCAACATTTCTCACTGACGCTTCGCTGATATTGGTCGCAGCATAATGTTATAGCCTATAGGTATATCCTAAAGCCTTCCTCTATAAAAAAATTTAATCGGACCAGTAATTCCTGAGATTAGCGCGTTTAAACGAACAGACAAACTCTTCCGCTTTATAATATTAGTACATATCTTTTCGGGTGTTAAATAAAAGTTTTTTTTTAAAACCAAACCTGAACTACCCCGTAGTATTTTTGTAGTATTAAGAAGTATGTTCTGTTTGTTACCTGTAAATAGTCATTGACAAAAAGAATACTCTGGGTATGCACCATAAACCGTCAATTGCGCTAATTAGCCGTATTGGTAATAATGCCGCGAAATGAACGGAGTTTGATGCTGTGTATCACGTAGTGAGTTTCCAGCTTGTAGCTAATACTTGTAATTACTAGGAATGCACCAATGAAACGAACTTTTATCCGACTATGATGCCAAAAGGAAAGGTACCCTGACCGACAATTTGTCGGACAGATAATCGGTCAGCTTCGTCCTGAACGACAATTTGTACGACCGATAATCAGTCAGCTTTATCCTAACCAACAATTTGTACGACCGATAATCGGGCAGAATAATCCTGACCGACTATTTGTAAGGCCGATAATCGGTCAGCTTAGCCCTGACCGACTTATTGTAAGACCAATAATCGGGCAGAATAATTCTGACCGACTATTTGTAGGGCCAATAATCGGTCAGATTAGTCCTGATCGGCTATTTACAGCACCGATAATTGTTCAGAATAATCCTGACCGACTATTTTGTAGGGCCAATTATCTGTCCCACAAATTATAATCGGTTAGCTTAGGCCAGGACTAAGTCCGACAAATTGTCAGTCAGGCCTAATCTGAATGAGTCGTTCATTTACCCACGGGAAAGATGGTTGTTAAGGAAGTGATATTCTTTATCAGGCACGGACTTACTTAAGAGTAAGAGAGAAGGACTTATCGATAAACGGCTGCACACACGAAAATGCATGATGTCACGTTCCACCAGAGAGATAGTTGGATATTTCCGTATTTTATCTTTAAATTATTCACAGGTTATGTTTACTGTATTCAACTTGAAAATCATGAACTCTTGCGAAACGCGCCCATAGGGTATAAAAGTACACGTAAAAAACAAAAATAATGTCATAACAAAAGATAAAACTGGATGATCAGTAAATCCACTTGGGGTCGTCACTCGGCCCGGTCATTAATATTTCACACAAGTGAGCCGGACATTGACGTATCAGATGTAGGGACGTCGATATTCAAAGGGTCATATAGCAAACCGAATGTAGTGAGAAGCGAATGACGCGTATTTTTTTCGCAAAAAAACAATTGAATGTCTAAAATGATATGACAAAAAATGTTCGAGCATCATTCTCTTTACACTATATTCAGCTGCTTTGAAACTGAATCTCAATTTTTTTTCCATCAAACTCATACGTGTGGAGCAACTACATTATATTATCATGTGAATGGTTTGAACGAGACAGCTTCCACGGAAAATAGTTCGCCGATTTTTTACATTCAGATCACATTAAATTATTTTTATTTATTGTATTAGATCTGGGGGCACGGTCGTGCCCCCGTCAAGACGAGTCAAGCGAAGCGCAAGGGCACTACCTACCTTTTCTCGAAAGGTTTCGTTGTTTTTTTGAACTCTCATAACTTTGCTTTGGATGATGCTACATAGTTGAAAATTTCAACATATAATGACACCAGTAAAAACATGAAACATACAAAGTTTCAATGTTGTAGCTATTATACTTTAGATTTTATCAATGTCTAAAAACCCCAGATTTCGTCACTGACTCATTTATAGATCATCAAAATTCATAAGGTACTTCCTGACGTCCTAGTAAGCTGATATTATTTATGTAAGCTGTTATTGCTACAAAACCAACAAAAAAATTATTAAAATATAAATGCCGCCATTTTGAATCCAATATGGTGGACGGTACAAAATGGATGTTTAATATGTTTATTATACGGATATGATCTTTAAGACATAAAATAAATATTATATTATACAATTATATTATACAATTACATAAAAAAATAAGACCTACTTTTTGTAGGACCGATAATCGGTCAGATTTTTTCTCCATATTATTTCTATCCCACTTTATTTATTTGTGTGCGTTGCACTACTGCAATCAGTATGTTCTATTTTATTCCGATTATTAATCGGTGACCGACTTTTTGTAAATGAAAAATATGTCTATGAGAAAATTAGTTTTATATCTACTTATTTAAAATTAGGTACCTATTATATAATTGGTAAGTAAAAATTAAGTAAAAATTAACAGGCAGCAAGTAGTAATTTGTTGACAGTCATGACAGTGTACCTACATAAACATAATATTACGTCGATCACTTGAAATCGGTCCGGTACAAGCTCATGATACGTATTCGTAGTAACTTTGTTTATAGGGAATCTTATGTAAAAACCGTTCGACATATCGATAGCGCGATGTAGGTGGCTTACAGCGCAATCTATGTTTGTAACTGTGAAACATCTAAACACACATTTACCAATACATTTAACAGTCGGTAACGTTATAATGATAACAATAAACGAAAATATTACACGATCAATGTATAAATAATTTTAGTGTTTAATCTTATGACTATTATAATATGATTTTTAACACGTCACGTCATGACGTTTAAAGATGGCCACAATCAAAAGAAAACTTAAAGCTATTTTTCAAAAATAATAATATTTTTTTTTCCTTCAAAAATGCTAAGTTGCACTTAGGTGTATGCAGTTAGCATATATATGTTTATAAGCGCCGTACAAGAATTAGTACTTCTAGTGACCAACAGATGGCGGTGACCGTCGTCTACATACGATATTATTATAGACTTACTGTATTATTTTAATAAGTATCAACATGCTTTATTAAAGGCAATCTCCCTCGTATATATAAGTAATTCTCAAATTCTCGAATTATTAGTGTTGAATTTATACTAGTGGCATCCTAGGATATCCAAATAAGAAGTTTCACTCCAGCAATAAAATAATGTAGGTATATTTTATAATTTATATTTATTATATTATAATATAATTATAATATAATAATATAACAAATAAAGAAATATGGACGAGACATTTATTTGAAAATCGGCCTCTACCTCTTAAAAATTGCGGTGAAAGTTTATACACGGTATAATATTGACGTTGACATCAGTCGACGTCACTAGGCGTCACTATGCTAAGGCGCTGACTGTTCTATTTTCGGTAAGTAAAGGCCCGGGGTCAAAACAGGTTATCTTTAAATTAAAAAAAGTCCATTAACCAGCTTACAAAAATAAATGAAATCCCACCAAAAACATTTTAATGTAAAAATGTTGTCAAGACGAGCCTACACAGCTTACCCTGTGAAAAGTTATCAGATATCGTATAAAGCCTAATTCACAGGGTAAGCTGTGTAGGCTCGTCTTGACAACATTTTTACATTAAAATGTTTTTGGTGGTACTTACTACATTTAACAGGCTCTTATATTTTATATTATCTTAATGTCATATCTCTAGTTTGAACATTACAATTATCACTATATAGGTATATCCTCTAGCAACTCTGAGTGTAATAATTAAATTCGTCTATTTTTAATAGTAACCGTGTTGTCTTGTTATTCTCCTGTTTCCTTTGTTGTTTCTTGCCTGTCTGTCTAACTATGTTATCTTTTTGCCTAATTTGAAAGTAATGTAGAACCCAAATATATTATTATTGGTGTAAACCATATTATTCTAGAATGCGACGTCCCTCGACTGTACGTCGTTGCGGTCAGTCAATAATTCGGTAACACGGGGCTTACCCGGCCACCTTCCTCCTCGTAAAGCTACCGTTACTTGCAAACACATGCTTTCAATGATTTTAAAAGTAGATATAAGCCCTCAGAAACATTTTGCCTATAATTCATACAAGTATGAAATAATAGTATGTGCATATTTTGTTCTGAATATCAAATGGTAATGTATATAAACGTTTCTACGCCACGTTATCTACCACAATGGTATCTGAAAACTTGTGTTTATACAGAATGATTCATGGTTCATATTATGTTAACCTTAATATAGTGTGAAGTGAATGACGTGTAGAGCATTTTTTATTTGGCACCTCACATATTATTTAATCCTAAGACTAACTCTTAGGCCCGTATAAATAAAACAATCTCAAACTCACTTGAGAACCTATTTGATAGTTAAAAAAAACCTTTTGTTTCACTTTTGAAAATGAAGAACTTTACTTATGTTGCATAATATTTTCTTTATTAAAACGTAAAAATAATGTTTATAAAAATATAGATTATACTTATTTTAAAGTTTTAAGAAATTAAAGTATATGTATAACATTAATAAAGTTGTTCACTTTTAACAGTGAAACGAAACGTTGGGTTGGGTTTGTGATTGTTTATACGGCCCTTAATTACCGTAGTAGGATATACCATACTATATAAGCTGAAGGTTTTACAGTTAGACATACACAACATGTCCGTCAATGGTTATGCCGAGTGCCGCCATGACGTCACGATGACGCGATGACGTCACGATGATAAATCACGAAAACGCCACTGTCAGCGGCTGACAAATTGCAAGTGCTGATTGCCCGGCATTAGCGGCCTTTTAGCGCTTAGATAACGCCTAGATTACTAGACAGGTATGAACATTGCCGTAAAGCAAAGTCAACTTAATCACAATGATTGCTATAAGCACAAAGTAGATATATAACAGAGACACGACCTGGTACTAGAAAATGGTATCACCCTAATACTGGCAATTCGACTGGCTATTTTTGTTTTCTTCGATTTCCAGGCACATTCCGGAAACCGCCATCTAGCGCCACTATTGGAAAATACTAATTACTAATTTCGTTTCGTATCTTCTTCTTAATTAAGGAGTTGAATTTAGCTTAATGTGGATGTTATGCTTAAAAATGCTTATCTTTATTTTAATATCAATATTTATACTTAATTCGGCATATTGAAATTTTATAATTACCAAACGTTTATAGTAGTGACATCTATTGCATTTTGTTTGTATTAAACATAGATTGTATGGGATGGTAGGCCATGCTATAAGTAATAATAATAAGCCAGAGATAGTCCTAGATACCCAGTCCACTAGCACCTCACCCCTATAGCCCAGAATCTTTTCTTATAACCATTTCCTGCAATAGTCCTACACTAAGCGGTGGGTCTCCGTGGGCACACTCCCATGGTGCGTACAGGGAGAGTCGCCGGCTGGTGTCACGTTACATTTAAATTAAAATTGTGTAACGGGGCCTCTGCGTGTTGGCTTCGGCCCCACGCATCACGCATGCCTTCCAAAGGACCGGGACTCAATTGCCCGTGAACAAGGAAAGCTATACACAAACATAATAATAATAATAATATCTATGGACGTTTCACACCACGTCAATAGTAACACAAGTTCATCGGATACTTAGAACGGATATAGTTCTAAGTATCCGATGAACTTGTGTTACAGGTACCCAACAATGGAAATATATTTATTACAAAAGTATAAAAATATACTATAAATACTTAAGATTTTTATTATATTAATACATATCCATGACCCAGGAACTGCGGTTCCTGCCGCACCAGGAAAAGTGCTTCTGTGTATTGTGCATACACTTGGGCGCTATAAAATAACTCCTTCGTAGCTGGGCTGGTTTCAATAAAACCTGCAACCGTCACCGAAATAGGTGTGGGAGGCATTATTATTATTTTCACATACTCGAGTTACACAGTAATAACTAATAATACACGAATTACTTTCACTTTTTCCAATTTATTACTTGAAATTTATTTTTATTTTCAAGTACTAAAATGTACGACCGGTTTTTTACGCTATTCAAATGTATGATCAACTTACATGGCACTGAACGATGATTGGTGGAGGGAAATTATCAGAGAGAAAGGAAGGGATAACGTTCCACCAATAAACGTTAAATATGCCATGTTAGTTGAACATAAATTTGAATAGCATTCGAGAATCCAGAGGTTAGTTGCTATAACATGTATTATAAATCATAAGTTTTGTTTAATTGCGGTTCTTTCTAAGTCGCAAATATAAACCAAGTTTGCATTAGCAGTTAAACTCAACCCAGATGCGCTCTCCCGCGGTAGTGACCGGCTCACACTTAACCGACCGAATAAAACGAACTTTAAAATATTAAAAGGGCTGTTGTTAGATGTTTACGTGTGAACTTTTATAATATACGATAGGTATGTAGTTGCGTTTTTTTTTAATCTATTGGCGTGGATCGGAAGTAAAATTGACTCAAATGCCGTGACGGAGAACGGCATGATGCTGTCGTGGCACAATGCCACACTATAATAATAATAAGCCTTTTTATTTTCCACATCAAGTTTGTATGTACGTTTCAAATGTTTGTTTAGTAGTGTTAGTATTATTTTTAATAATATTATAAGTTTAATAATTAATCTAAGATGTCAGTACCTGTTAGTGTTGATTTTTGATGTAGACCCCTGTCGGGTGAACTACTTCAATGCCACACTACGGTGCCGATATTAAATACTTTTTTTAAATGAATTTTATTTCCATGTAGGTTATTAATAATATTGTTAACAATTTTATTTTAACAATATTTTTTTAAATTAAAATTATAATAAAAAAAGTACCCGAAGGACTTGTGTGACGGGTACCAAACAACGGAAATAATATATTATATAATATGATATATCCATGATCCAGGAACATAAAAAAGGTTGTCCTTCCTCTGGCGGAATCTCTCTGGACTCGTTACCACCAACTAGTTGAACACAATATGGTTCAACCACTCAGAACAAAAAGTTTTAAAGTGGTTTTACATAAAATAACTATTAAAAAAAAGAAACTCCTGATTCAAGCGGTAAGCGAATTGAATGAGTGAATAATAATAATAGAAGCACTCTCTCTTCCTTCACGCTCGTAGCCCAGTGGGACGGATAACCGACACGACTGGCGGGAGATCAGGACGCCTTTTTACATGCCCATCCGACGCATGGATCATCTTTCTTGTCAGGCAATAAAAAAAACATTTTTGTTGTTACAATGCGGGAATCAAACCTACGACCTCCAGGTCGAGAGCGTAGCTCTGCACCACTAGACCACGTAGGCGTTATGATGAACGTATCAAAGAACACTCTATCACAATGAATTTCAAACTAGATTAAAATCGATTAACGCGTTTGGGAACTGCGATGCCACAGACATACACACAGACACGTCAATCTTACAATACCCATTGTTTTCGTCGAGGGTTAAGAATGTTCGCTACGATCGTATCCGACACATCGTGAGTCGTATCATATAAACGAATGTCCGCCGCGCGATCTTACAGGCAATTTGTATGAATTGTGCACAGCGGGTAATGATTGCGTTACACGATACCCGGTTCATACCCGGATAACATCCACACCCGGGTAACATAACCGGGTTTTCAACCTGTTACCGTTAATACCGGGTTTATTGCCCTCAAATATTGATGTTCAGGAAGTCCTTTTGCATGTTTAAGTATGTTTACCTTTCAACGGATTGCTTGGTAAGCTGAATATACTTTTTGCAATCTCTTATAACGGTTTAGATACATAGATACTTCTTAATGTCCCTTGGCGACTATTATTTTCGAATAAAAATAACAGTTAATGAACACGAAGATTTCCGAACGACTTCAATAATATATTTGTACAAAACTATAAAGAATAGATAAACTTAAGTTGCTAGCCCGTTTTTGATAAAAGATAAAACTGCTTAAAGAACTACTTTAATTAATCTGGGCATGACTTAAATTGTTTAGTAAAATAAACAAAAACAATAAAATATACATAAATTGTAAAATAAATAATTGAAGACATGAATCGATAAAGGTGATACGCGCTAAAAATGTTACCCACAAAATTAAGTTTTAACTGTCACTTAAACAATTTAGGATGTGTATAGTCAGGGTTCCCCCATACATGATTTTCACTTGATTAGTATCAAGCAAATTTTTCTTGAGTAGCTTTATTTGGACGAGTTGCCCAAGAATTTCTTGCACGGAACTCTTGTCTGTGGTAGCTAACAGAGATAGGAAGAATAAAGTTTGTGGAATTGGTGATTCCAAAATATCTATAATTTTTTTTTGATAAATGTCAAGATAATGATCTAAATTATCCGAAAAAATATTTGTCTTTCAAAATTTCGGGGACTGTCGCGGTAAAGCTATTGTATTTTTTATCACCTTATCCGATACAACTAATGCCACCTAGAGGCGAGTTGCTGAAATAATGAGACAACCGTGATTTTTCAAAAAAGTCATTAAAAGTTCTGCTATTTATCGATAGATGGCAATTAAAAGTATCACCGCTGTGCCGATCGGACTGGGGGGTGTTATGAATTTCTGGATTCAGTTTCCACGCTCAAGGCCCGCGATAGAAGCTATGCAATAGCTTAATATTTTATTTCCAAATGAAACTTATCAAGCTATTTTCGGAAAGTTAACAAAAAGGCTACCACCGGTTCAACCCTAGCCCGCCGAGAAGAACCGGCGTAAGAAACTCAATCTCAACGCCCGAACCAAATCATGGTTCTATTTATCCGGTCCTCTACTTTCCTCTTCCCCGTTTCCCTCCCATTTTTACTTTAATTTACTTAAAATGTTATCCTCTGGGGCGCGTGCGTTTGCATATTAAACCGCCATTATTGAGTCAATTGATAAAGTGGTATTGCGCGCTGAAGTAATTATGTAATAACCTCCGTGGTTTAGTGGTTCAGCGCTTCGCTCTCGACCAGGAGGTCGTGGGTTCGATTCCCGCCTTGGAACAACAGAAAATGTTGTTTTCAATTTTAGTTAGGATAATTCAGGCTGATCACCTGATTGTCTGACAAGAAAGATGTAAAACGTCGGTCCTGCGCCTGATCTCCCGCCAGTCGTGTCGGTTATTATACAGTGTTACTAGTGAGACATGAACAATACTTGAGGACGTGATATTTGGCTATTATATGAGATGAAAAAAAATGATATAAAAAATAATACCAATTAATCACTGAGTAAAATATGTATCTTAAACTTGAATAATTATTTACCCAACGCATGGACACCGCGCGTAGGTACGCGCGGTGGTAGTACACCTAAGTTGATGTCGCACGCCGTCGCGCCGCGCCGGCTACATACTACTTGCCTAGCCGCGTAATTTTCATAGTATCCACGATTAATTTCTTCAAAGAAAAATTTGATAAAAAATTAAGTACCTACCTTTATGAATCGAGTACCGAGTACTCTCCGTAAGTATTGCACATGTCTCACCAGTCAGGCTGTATAAGCTTTTGCACACATGTTATTTGGCTAGTTTCTTAAACTTATTGTTTTAAAAGTTTTGAACGTTTTCTGGGATCCTTTTGTATAGTAAACTTTTGTATAGTATATAAGCGTATACATTGGCATTGAAACAATTTTTTTACTTCACTAAGTCTAGTCACTGGTACATCAAGTTTAATTATACGTGATTACGTAGCTCACAAACAGACAGACAGTTACGTATTTATATTCCTACTAATATTGTATAAATGTAAAAGTTTGTGAGAATAGATGGATTATAGTGCCTGTACTTAACAGATTTTACGTTGATGATATGTGCGCTACAAAAAGTGTGATTTGGAAAGGCTAACGGAAGTTGAGATATAAGTTAGTGAATAGTGATAGAACGAAAGAGAAATAAGTTTTTTATACAGGATGTAAAAGAAACAGTCACTATAGCTTTGCTATATGATTATACTACCTTTTCTCATTCTGGAAAGGTAATCTTTTTTTAAATATTCTTTTTTCTTATTCTTGCGACTAAATTATGAAACGTATTTTTTTTGACAAATACATTTCCAGAATGAGAAAAGATGGTGTAATCATATCCCAAAGTTATTATAACTAATTTTAAATTGTTCATCTACGAAGTGAGAACAATTAAAACAAATGCACAATTATTATTATTGAATGCAATTTCAATTGTATTTCAAGGGGCTTAAGGGGGTTTTGCGAGTTCTTGGTAATTCACAAAACAGTAGTAAGCCCAGGGGCTTAAATTATTAACATTGAAAATGTTTTCAAACTCGCAAGGCAGACGCATGCTCATATGCAATTGTGCTCCCTACGCCTGTGGCAATAGAGGCGACGTTTGTGTGTTGTATGCTTATCTTCATATTCATGAAGTCGAGGGCTGTGCAATGTGCATCCGCTGCTCTGAGTGCCTTCTATTGGGTTTCGACTGTAACATACGGACATTAGTATCTGAATTATATATTGCTGATCAAGTCTTATGGAATGGAGACTGCAGTATCATCTATTTTACATTGACGCCTCCGTGGTCTAGTGGTTCAGAGCTTAGCTCTTGACTCGGAGGTCGCGGGTTCGAATCTCGCCGAGGGAACAAAAAGTTTTAAAATGTTCCTGAGTCATGGATGTGTATTAAATTTGTGTATTAATATAATAAAAATCTTAAATATGTGTATAGTATTAAAGTATTAAATATATATTGTCTGGTACCTGTAACACAAGTTCTTCGGATACTTAGCATGGGGCGAGATTGACGTGGTGTGAAGCGTCCATAGATATTATTATTATTATTATTATCTATATTCCTTATGTTTACGCGAATATTGATCATTGATTTTTTTCATTACTAGCTGTTTCCGCGACTTCGTTCGCGTGAATTTTGAGTAACTTAAGCCGTTTATGCAGCGCACGCAATGAAAGTCCCCAAATGCAATTAATTTTCCCAGTTTTTGCAACATTTCTCACTGACGCTTCGCTCCTATTGGTCGCAGCTTTTTTAAAAATAATTTTTCTAATCGGACCAGTAGTTCCTGAGATTAGCACGTTTAAACAAACAAACAAACACTTCCACTTTATAATATTAGAATAGATGTTTACGCGAATATTGATCGTTGATTTTTTCCCGAGTAGTTATAAACCGTTAAAATCTTCTCGGGATTTCCTCGAATATTTCAAGACTGTAAATGGCTGAATCGTTTCAGCCGTTCTTGAGTTTTGGCCAGACTAACGAATAGCGATTCATTTATCTATATAAGACTAGCTGACCCGTGCCCACTTCGTTGAGCATACAAACCGTTTAAACCTTCCTGGACTTCCACGAATATTTCACGTCCAAAAATAGCTAAATCGGTTCAGCCGTTCTCGAGTTTTAGCGAGACTAACGAACAGCAGTTCATTTTTATATATAAGACTAGCTGACCCGTGCCTACTTCGTTGCGCATACAAACCGTTTAAACCTTCCTGGACTTCCACGAATATTTCACGAAAAAAAGTAGCTGAATCGGCTCAGCCGTTCTCGGGTTTTAGCGAGACTACCGAAGCAATTCATTTTTATATAAAAAGAGAGAAAGAAAGAGGAAAATTTTGGGAGCGTATTTTTACAGTTTTATTCTTACAGCCAGTAGTTCAAGCAGTACATTTGACAAAAAACTAACATTATCGAATGTAAATAGTATTGCCGGTGTCATGGTTTTCACATAGTTCGATAACGTTACTTTTAAGGAGCTGTCCGGTTCTCGGAGTTCGTAAAAAGGTTGTTTACAGTAACTAACTACAGATTAAAGGTAAAGTACGCACTAAAAAGGGTTATAATCAAACGGGTGAAGTGACAGACTAATCAGAATAAAAGTCGCGAAGAGCGATGTAAATAAAGTCGAGGGTGAGCTCACACCAAGACACGACGCGACGCGTCACTCAACGATTCAAAATCCAATTTTAATAATAATTTCTCCCACACCGATTTCGGTGACGGTAGCCTATTTCATTGAAACCAGCCTTGTCATTTTATAGTGCCCAAGTGTGTGCGCAATACACAGAAGCACTCTCTCTTTCTTCACTCTCGTAGCCCAGTGGGACAGATAACCGAAACGACTGGCGGGAGATCAGGCGCAGGTCCGACTTTTTACATGCCCATCCGACGCATGGATCATCTTTCAGGAGAATCATGATCAGCCCGCATTCATCCAAACTTGAAAACAACATTTTTGTTGTTCCAACGCGGGAATCGGAAATCTCAACCACTATACCATAATGGCGTTATTATTCTTATCCAACTTTAGTTTACACAAAAATTTTCATAAGTAAAGCGTCAAGATGAAGCTAGCAATTTGAACTCCTACATTTTTTCCTTTTGTTAAGTAAAAAAAAAAGTAACCTCCGACGTTCAAGTGCTGAGGAAACTATATGAATAATTAGCAAAGAATCGTTAATTTTTGTACTAATAAAAACTTGATCAAAATCGGTTCAACGGTTTGGGACGATACCATACGAACACACACGTTACTATAACATTTCCTCTATCAATAACCCTCCGTGGTCTAGTGGTTCAGAGCTTCGCTCTCGACGCAGAGGTCGTGGGTGCGATTCCCGCGTTGGAACAAAAAAAAAATTTGTTTTCAAGTTTGGTTAGGACAATGCAGGCTGATCACCTGATTGTCTGACAAGAAAGATGATCCATGCGTCGGATGGGCATGTAAAAAGTTGGTCCTGCGCCTGTTCTCTCGCCAGTCGTGTCGGTTTACCGTCCCACTGGGTTATGAGAGTAAAAGGAAGAGAGAGTGCTTCTGTGTATTGCGCACACATTTGGGCACTATAAAATAACTCCTGCGTAGCTGGTCTGGTTTCAATGAAATCGGCTACCGACACCGAAATCGGTGAGGGGATCTATTATTATTTCCTCTATTTTCGTTGGAGGTTAAAAGTGTATGCAGTGTTGCAATATAAGCAATGTCTATCTTTAACCGACTTCCAAATACCGAATAGGTTATTCGACAGTTTTTATGTATGTACACCAAGTACACTGAGATTAATGATGCGATTTTCGTTTTTCTTTTTTTATTTGACGCAAAATAGATGCTATTTGATCCCATAAAAATTTGAAAACGTAGTTTTTTTTTAATTATCATAAAATCAATTCGATTTCCGGCAATGCAATTTTATTAAAAAGGTTAATTAAAAAGTGCGTGCCACGTCGCGTTGCGGCGTGAACCGACGGTTACAGCGTTGTCTAATTCTATAATTATAAAATTAATGCAATAGTATTAGTGTAAATAAAGATCAATTTCGTTATCGTAAAAAGTGAACGCATCGCCGCGTCGCGGTCTGAGCTGACTGTAGTCTAATTCTTTAATTATAAGATGCAAATGCGATGGGCCTCGATGGGGCTCCAGGGACTGTGATGGAGCACCAGTAAACTGTTTAAGACTTTGAACGTTTTTTATGACTACCCTCACATTGAAGGTTGGCCTCGACTGAATTGCTAGAGCGTTCGAACGGAATTGATACAATCTAGAACGAAAAGGACGAGGATTGTTTTGGGCCACGAGTTAAAAAGCTAGAAACCGAATATTATAGTTTTGTGGAAGATGTCAAAATGTTTTAATTATTATCTTTATCTATATCTTCTCTTATCTTATATATAAAAATGAATTGCTGGCGAGAGAACCGACTTTTTACATGCCTATCCGACCCATGGATCATCTTTCTTGTTAGACAATCAGGTGATCAGCCTGCATTGTCCTAAACAAACTTGAAAACAAAATTTTTTGTTGTTACAACGCGGGAATCGAACCCACGACCTCCGGGTCGAGAGCGAAGCTTTGAACCATTAGACCTGGGAGGCGCTATAAATATAGTTTTACATTATTTGTTTTCCAGGGGGCTTTAATAATAAAAATAAAAAAACATTTTACTACTAATTCGGTTCTGGGGGCACGGTCGTGCCCCCGTCAAGACGAGCCAAGCGAAGCGCAAGGGCACTACCTACCTTTTCTCGAAAGGTTTCGTCGTTTTTTTGAACTCCCATAACTTTGCTTTGGATGATGCTAAATAGTTGAAAATTTCAACATAATATTATAATGACACCAGTAAATACATGAATTATACAAAGTTTGAATGTCGTAGCTATTATACTTTAGATTTTATCGATGTCTAAAAACCCCTGATTTCGTCACTGACTCATTTATAGATCATCAAAATTCTTAGGTTACTTCCGGAAATCTTAGAAAGCTGATGTTATGTAAATAAGCTGTTATTGCTACAAAACCAACAAAAAAATTATTAAAATGTAAATGTCGCCATTTTGAATCCAATATGGTGGACCACCATATTGGATTCAAAAGGATGTTTATTATAAGGATCTGAAGATCTTTAATTTATAAAAGGAATATAATATACAAGTACATAAAAAAAACTTACGACCTACTTTTTGTAGGACCAATAATCGTTCAGAGTTTTGCTCCATATAATTTATGTCCGACTTTATGTATGTTGAGTGCGTTGCACTACTGCAATCAGTATATTCTATTATTCATCTACAAAAAGTCGGTCACCAATTATTAATTTATGATCGACTTTTACCGAAGATGAAAAATATATTATTATATTATTTATGAGAAGAAAATTTGTTTTTTATCCACTTATTTAAAATTAGCGCGAATATGCAGGCAGCTAATAGTTGTAAATAGCTGTCGGTCACAAAGGTGATAATAAATATAACTGTCGGTGTATGGAACAGGTCCAGTACAAGCTCCATCTGTTGTAAATTTTTTTTTCTGTAAAGTTCTTTGCATATATAAGGTACTGTTGAAAATACTAGCTGGTATTAGCTAACATTAGCATTTCACACAGCCGGCAGGCGTCGCGGCGCTGGACGTCGGCGTCGCGGTGCTGGGCGTCGGCGTCGCGGCGCTGGGCGTCGGCGTCGCGACGCTGGGCGTCGGCAGGCGTCGCGGCGCTGGGCGTCGGCTGGCGTCGCGGCACTGGGCGTGGGCAGGCGTCGCGACGCTGGGCGTCGGCAGGCGTCGCGGCGCTGGGCGTCCCGGCGCTGGGCGTCGGCGTCGCGGTGCTGGGCGTCGCGGCGCTGGGCGTCGGCGTCGCGGCGCTGGGCGTCGGCAGGCGTCGCGGCGCTGGGCGTCGGCAGGCGTCGCGGAGCTGGGCGTCGGCAGGCGTCGCGGCGCTGGGCGTTGGCAGGCGACGCGGCACTGGGCGTGTGCAGGCGTCGCGACGCTGGGCGTCGGCAGACGTCGCGGCGCTGGGCGTCCCGGCGCTGGGCGTCAGCGGGCGTCACGACGCTGGGCGTCGGCAGTCGTCGCGGCGCTGGGCGTCCCGGCGCTGGGCGTCAGCGGGCGTCGCGACGCTGGGCGTCGGCAGGCGTCGCGGCGCTGGGCGTCTGCAGGCGTCGCGGCGCTGGGCGTCACGGCGCTGGGCGTCGGCGGGCGTCGCGGCGCTGGGCGTCGACGGGCGTTGTGGCGCTCGGCGTCGCGCGCGGCGCTGGGCGCTTACTATACGTGTAAAACGTGATGCTTGGCCGTTTTATTTCACACACGATAAATGAATGCCTATAAAATCTTCGTAACGGTATCAAAACGGTCAAGTATCATGTTTTAACTGAAATGTAGAGTAAGTGAAGCTAAGCCTAGTAAAATAAGGGCGCATAGATCAGGCACTCCACCCAACATAACGGCTGATGGCAATCCGCAAGTGGTTTTAGTGTGTAAACCAGCCGTAGCGAGCCGGGAGTCCCACATACCCCTCGGGGACCCTCCCGGGGGGATGCGTAATGCATTTCCCTTGCGAAATCAAAAAAAAAAAAAAAAAAGGGTGCATAGATCAAGAACTTTGGTTCTACATGAGATTTGTCCACTTTTTGATAGATTTTGATCAAGGTGCTTGTAGATTTAGGGCGAGTAGTCTAGCTTGGCTTTATACGATATCTGATAACTTTTTCACAGGGTAAGCTATGTAGACTCGTCTTGGCAACATTTTTACATGAAAATGTTTTTGGTGGGATATATTTAGTCTACATTATCCTAACCAGACTTACACATTTATTTGCTCCAAGGCGGGAATCGAACTCACGAAGAGACTAAACACCGGACCACAACGAATTGTGAATTAATAAAACTCTATGCATTATATAAAAATATATGCATTATGTAAATTCCCGTTCATATGTAGCCTATGTCCCTTTAATATTATATGTCGTTTCATACGAACCGAATCCTCTTAGCTTGAATTATGTATGTGCTCGCGCCTACTGGCTCGGCAGATAACTTTAAATGTAACTTATGTGCCGAATATTATTGATATGTGTTCAACATAGTTTATATTAAGTATTTTAATGTTAGTTTTGTAAAATTTTCAATAATAATACAATTGATAATAACTTATACAATAAATAATACAGATGATAACAAAAAAATACTTTAATATTGTACAGGCCAGTATGTTAGTAGTACACACGCGCCTCACGTGAGCATCTTAGCTAAGCATAAAATTAAGACAGATTTAACAATAAACAGTTGATCACGGGTCGTTATTAAGCACCAAAGGGTTTTCATCATTTATAACCTGACCCTATCATTTATCAGCATCAACCTATCAGAAGAGCATCATCATCAGTCTATCATCAGCATCAGCATCAGCATCAGCATTAGCATCAGCAACAGCATTACCAACAAGTAGCAGCTGCACCTATAATCATCATATATATATGTTATACTTGTGAGTTTAATACACACGAATTTGCTTGTCATTTAGCGAACCTTATGTAAAATCCAGGGATGAAATGGATATGAAATTTCGGATACGGATATTTAATGATTTTGGATAATACGTTTGTTTCGGATCATTTCGGTTACGGATATTAAATGTTGGTTTCCTTTTTACAGTAGCAAAACTTTAATTTCGGATTCGGTTACGGATATTTAATGATTTTGGATAATACGTTTGTTTCGGATCATTTCGGTTACGGATATTAAATGTTGGCTTCCTTTTTACAGTAGCAAAGCTTTCATTTCGGATTCGGTTACGGATATTTAATGATTTTGGATAATACGTTTGTTTCGGATCATTTTGGTTACGGATATTAAATGTTGGTTTTCTTTTTACAGTAGCAAAACTTTCATTTCGGATTCGGTTACGGATATTTAATGATTTTGGATAATACGTTTGTTTCGGATCATTTCGGTTACGAATATTAAATGTTGGTTTCCTTTTTACAGTAGCAAAACTTTCATTTCGGATTCGGTTACGGATATTTAATGATTTTGGATAATACGTTTGTTTCGGATCATTTCGGTTACGGATATTAAATGTTGGTTTCCTTTTTACAGTAGCAAAACTTTTATTTCGGATTCGGTTACGGATATTTAATGATTTTGGATAATACGTTTGTTTTGGATAATTTCGGTTACGGATATTAAATGTTGGTTTCCTTTTTACAGTAGCAAAACTTTCATTTCGGATTCGGTTACGGTCACGGATATCCGATATTTTCGGTTACGGTTACGGAGCTTCCTAACAAATCAAATCATTTTGTTTTCGAGCTTCGTAAGTGATAAAATGTGATGACATCTTAAATCAGGGCCCTGCAAGACATTGGGAGCCTTTGCCCAACATTGGAATAGTTTAGGCTTATAGTAATCTATACTTAATATTATAAAGCGGAAGAGTTTATTTGTTTGTTTGTTTAAACGCTCTAATCTTAGAAACTACTGGTCCGATTTGAAAAAATCTTTTTTTGTTGGATAGTCCATTTATAGAGGAAGGCTTTAAGCTATATGACATTACGCTGCGACCAATAGGACCGAAGCGTCAGTGACAAATGTTGCAAAAACGGGGAAAATTATTCACATTTGGGGACTTTCGTTGCGTGCGCTGCATAAACGGTTTAAATCACTCAAAAACCACGCGAACAAAGTAGCACAGCTACTGGTAATAATAAAATGTATCTTTTATAGTAAAATATTTCCCCAGGAGAATGTGTTTAATACGTTCAGTATAAACACATAAATAGTGAGCAAATTTAAAAACCGAAATTATCGTCACCATTGTTAAAAGAAGAATAGGGGCTGAAATAGGGGCGCGTTTTATGAACTAAATAGGGGTAGGTGGGGTGCGAATATCGCAATTTATTGGAGACGATATTTAGAAATTTGAAAGGGGTGAAATTTATTGGATTTTTCACCCCCCGGAATGTTTGGTTGAAAATTTTTAAATTCATTACCCCTCCTGTTTTGCGCGTATGAAAATTCATCAAATGTTTTATCGATATTTCGTTATTAATCTTTATCGCTAGCGACAAAACGTGGGTGAATAAATACGGTATTATTGCGTCTAAGGGTTGATGCACATAGAAATGTCAGTGGCGCGACGAGCACTTTCAGTGTCAAACTATTTTAAACTTTATGTAACATACTTAAAAGTATCGTTTTACTATCCTCCATGGACCAGAGATTGAAAGCATGGTTCTCGTTGGTCGTTTGATTCCCGCAATTAAAATCTTGTTTTAATTTGTGTATTATTGTTGGTTTTTTGGTCTGATTGTCTGATAAATAGGATATATAAAAATGACAAAGTTATCCACGAACAAAAGTAAAACGTCTTGCAAAGTTAAAAAGTTAGTTACTATTCGATGCCATCGTGTGACACTTTTGGTTCTATGAATAAAATATATTACCTGGATGGTACAAGTACTATACGCTATGTAATAGTGTAATAGAACATCTCTGCAAATCTAGACTTATTCCTGAGAATTAAAGATAAATAAGTTATAATATTACCGACTATGTCGCCCTTTGTGCTATTATAAACATCTCCACTTTCACAAATATGATACTTTTTAAACCACTAGTCTATGGTATCTACCTTTGGAGGTATTTGAACCCGCAACCTCCACCTTGAGTAACCTCTTCAACCACTAAGCCACAGCGGCTATCGTATTACAATAATTGTCTGTCTGTACCTAAATTGGGAACTAGATAAACAGAGTCTCGAGTTGAATGGTAATAACTAAGCTTGTACAGGGTTGTTTTGTTTACAATAAGATTGTATTTATTTTAAAAATATACTAAAACAAATAAAACAGTAATTCAAATAATGTAATAATAATAATAATAGCTCCCCTCACTGATTTCGGTGTCGGTAGCCGATTTCATTGAAACCAGGCAGGTACGCTGCAGTTATTTTATAGTGCCCAAGTGTGTGCAATACACAAAGACACTCTCTCTTCCTTTTACTCTCATAACCCAGTGGGACGGCAAACCGACACGACTAGTGAGTGAACAGGCGCAGGACCGACTTTTAACATACCCATCCGACGCATGGATCATTTTTCTTGTCAGACAATCAGATGATCGGCCTGCATTGTCCTTACCAAACTTGAAAACATAATTTTTTATTGCTCCAACGCGGGAATCGAACCCACGACCTCCGGATCGAACTCAGAACCACTAGACCACGGAGGCACAAAAATAATATGACTTGCTACAAACTAAAAACTTAAACAAAAGTAATAAAGAACTATATAATAAAATAACTTTAAAAACTACAAATAACTCCAAGATCGGTCACCCTCAAGCAGAATACCCAGAAGGCTCAAAGAGTTTCCTCGCTGGATAGCGATGCTTACTCTTTGAGCCAGGTAGGTCCCTGCTCTGAGGTCTCGGGTGGCCTCTACTAGTTTTTTTGAAATCGCACCAAATAATTTTAACCCCAAACGGTTCAAATATGAAATTCCCACTAAGGTTCTTATATTTAATTGTATTAGATCTGAACTGTATACAAGGTGTAAAATAAATGAGCGATAATACTTTAGGGTGTGTATGTGACTCCTGTGTAGAGTTTACTGTGAAAGTACCAACGCAGAAAGACTTACTTTTGACTTTCATTCAGAAAGACTTACTTTTGACTCTCATTCATCAGAAATGCTCAAACATCATAAATTTGTGATCAAGCGCTTTTAAAGTTGGATACCACTATCGATCCTGACCCCATATTTAAGACTAGCTGTGCCCGCGACTTCGTACGCGTGGAAAAGTGATTTAGGGCACTTTAGTATTTTTAAATATATTTTTAGTTTATTGGTGCAACCGCTAATTTAATAGTTACTTCCCAGTGTATCCGAGTGTTGATCCCTATCCAGCAAGTCACGTACCCGGCAAGCCTCTTGGTATGCAGGGTATAATAATAATATAGTACCATCCTTTCGGAGCTCGGCAAAAGAAGTAGGCCTTCGAACAATATGTAGAAGTCAGCAAAGGTATTCGAAGTTAGGATAATATTATTCGAATGCACCGTATAGACCCAGACAATTTTTCAAGTTAATTTAGTAAAGTATTTAACTTCGATGTCCGTCTGTCTGTCTGGGTGTCAAAACTTTAACACGTGTAGGTATCAAGCTAAAAATCATATTAAAAACTCAGCTCTACTGTCCCTTCTGGCTGTGAAAAGAAACAGGCATCTTGGCCACATCTACCCAAAGATTTAGCCGTTTATATCGCTAATTTTCGCAATTTTCGACACGCCAAAGGGAACCAAAACCTAAAGGGTACTTCCCGGGAATAGAAATTTGATATGAAGCAACATCTTAATGCACTATTAAAATGTTGCTTCATATCAAATTTAAACGACATAGGATAAATTGCGAAACCATAAAAATATTTTCAATTTTTTCAACTTATTACCGTTTTTGTCATTAATGTTTTGAAGTACTTATTATTAAATTTAAACTTATATTGCAATTACTAAGGTCTTTAAAACGGAACTCTCGGTTAGACATGGGCGCAGCGGCACGCCCCGCCGAGGATCCAGCAGGCTTACTCTCGACACAACTGAGAATCGAATCAGTTCGATCTTAACGGTTTTTGGTGTTTTATTCGGTAGATTACTTTGAAATTAATTAGGTTAAAGAAAACCGTTAGAACGTAACTTTTTGTACACCAGACCATATCAATCGACAGAGAATAAAAATAAACAAACGTCAATTTCTTCGGGAGTATGCGGCACGATCGACTCTGAATTAAAATCGAATCTTACTAATTGCATTTTTGGCATCAGTATCGATCGCCAATCATCCTCCAATATGTATTTTGAAAAAATATTCAATGTACAGAATTGACCTCTCTACAGTTTTATTATAAGTATAGATTTTCAAGTCGGTGCCAAGTTCAGCGTTCTTTCGTAATTTGTTTTCATTTAATATTAATAGTTTGTAAGCCAGTACTTTGGGTACATAATAATATAGTCGTCGTCGTTTTCGTCGTCGTTTTCGTCGTCGTCGTCGTCGTCGTCGTTTCAGCCTTTTACTGTCCACTGCTGGACATAGGCCTCTCCAATACATTTCCAGTGCGACCGGTCCATTGCCACCTGCATCCAACGTGACCCGGCAGTTTTCACCAGGTCGTCGGTCCATCTGGTAGGTGGCCGTCCCACACTGCGCTTGCCAGTACGTGGCCTCCACTATAGGATCTTTTTGCCCCATCGACCGTCCAATCTTCGTGCTATGTGGCCGGCCCATTGCCACTTCAGCTGGCTGATCCTACGGGCAATGTCAGCAACCTTAGTTCTTCTACGGATCTCCTCATTTCTGATTCGATCACGTAGAGAAATACCGAGCATTGCCCTCTCCATAGCACGCTGAGCGACATTGAGCCTTTTGAAAAGATCCTTCGTGAAGCACCACGTCTCAGAACCGTAAGTCATCACTGGTAACACACATTGGTTGTATACCTTTGTCTTAAGGCACTGAGGTATTTTAGACGAGAAGACGTTGCGTAATTTACCGAACGCTGCCCAGCCGAGCTGGATCCGTCTACTGACCTCTCTCTTAAAGTTGGACCTACCTAATCGGACAGCCTGCCCTAGGTATATATATTCGTCAACAATTTCAAGAGTAGAGCTCCCAACAGTTAGTGCGGTGGGTGCAACATGGACATTGTGCATGATCTTTGTTTTGTCCATGTTCATTTTAAGACCCACTTGTTGAGAAACTCTATTGAGGCCACCGAGCATGCGCCCCAAATCTTCCAGCGCTTCTGCCATGACTACTATGTCGTCGGCAAATCGAAGGTGAGTTATGTATTCGCCATTGATGTTGATGCCAAGTCCTTGCCATTCCAGGAGCTTGAAGGAATCCTCCAGAGCAGCGGTAAACAGTTTCGGGGATATGATATCCCCCTGTCTTACTCCTCTCTTTAAAGGGATATCCTTCGTGCAGTGCTCCTGTACTCGGACTGACATGGTGGCGTTATTATACAAACACTTCAACACTTCGATATACCGATAGTCAATACGGCAACGCTGGAGAGATCTAAGGACCGCCCATATTTCGACGGAATCAAAGGCTTTCTCATAGTCCACAAACGCCAAGCATAATGGCCGATTATACTCTTCGGTCTTTTGTATAATCTGCCGCAGCGTATGTATGTGGTCTATGGTACTATAGCCTTTTCGGAAACCGGCTTGTTCGGTAGGCTGAAAGTCATCCAGCCTGCGTTCGAGACGCATCGTAATAACTCTCGAAAACAGCTTGTAGACATGGCTCAGCAGTGTTATGGGCCTATAGTTCTTCAGTAAGGTTTTGTCGCCTTTTTTGAAGAACAGGATCACAACGCCCCTGTTCCATGCCTCTGGCGTTTTCCCATCGAGTAAGGAGGAATTGAAGAGTTTCTGAAGGACTTTTAGTACCGGCGTGCCGCCCGCTTTCAGAAGCTCTGTAGTGATTCCATCCTCGCCCGGAGCCTTGTTGTTCTTAAGCTGTTTGAGAGCTACCCTAATCTCGTACAGGCTGATGTCCGGGATGTCTTCGGTCCATAGAACCTCTCTATCTCCCGTAGTACCTCGGACTTATTTGACGTTACGCGTCCATCTTCGGTCTTCAGCTTTGTCAACTGGCTTTGCCCAATAGATACGTCTCTTGCAAACACTTTGGAGCCTTGGTTCCGCTCTATCGTCTCTTTAATACACTGGGTATTAAAAGAACGGATATCGTGTCGCAAGGCCTTCGTGATCTGTCTATTGAGCTGCCTATATGAGTCAGCGTCACTCGAAGTTTGGAGCGTCATTGAACGTCGACTAGCCATGAGGTTCCGGGTATGGTCGGATAGTTTCTGAGGTCTATTTGTACGGTGGGTCTTGAAAAATTTGGACCCCACCGTATGGACAGTTTCTACCAGCCTGCTATTTATATCGTCCACTGATGCGCAGCTGTCTAGCCATTGGAAGCGATTTGACAGTTCAAGTTGAAAGCTCTCGGGGTTTTGGATATGGACATTCGACGGTCGGAGCGTAGACTTCATCAGACGCGATCTCTCAAGTTTGACGTTGATATTCAACATGCCCCTGACGATTCGGTGATCACTTCCGGTCTTAACCATGTTGATCACAGAGACATCGTTGAATATCTGCCGCTTGGTGCTCATAATGAAGTCAATCTCGTTTCTAGTTACACCGTCGGGACTCAACCAGGTCCATTTCCTCTGCGGCGGCTTTTGGAAGAAAGAATTCATCATGAAGAGTCCTTCTTTCTCCATAAAGTTCGCCAGCATCTGTCCTCTGGGATTCCTCTGCCCAAATCCAAATGGCCCCACTTTCAGCTCACCATCGCTTCTGCAGCCCAGCCTCGCATTGAAATCTCCCATAACAACTGTGAAGTGTGTTTTAGAGCTACGTATGGCCCTACTGACGTCCTCATACGTAGCTTCTACTTCATCGTCTGGATGTGTTGACGATGGGGCGTATACCTGTACAATCTTCAACGAATATCGTTTTGAGATTCTCAGTACAAGGTATGCAACCCTATTTGACACACTCTCGATGGACACAATGTTGTTGATGAGAGATTTGTGGACGATAAACCCAACACCACCTTGGGACTTCTGTTCTCCCTCCCGGTAGTAGAACAAGTGGCCGGACTGTAAGGTTATCGTATCCTCGCCCTCTCTTCGGATCTCCGATAAACCAATAATGTCCCAGTGCAACTTGTTCATCTCCTCTTCCAGCTCTACGAGCTTCTCGTCTAACCTCAAAGTGCGCACGTTGTGTGTTACCAGGGCCAGTTGTCGTTTAGAAGGGGGGTGGTAGCCGGATCTCTTCCGGAGATTCTTAGCACCCCCCGCCCCGCCGTTACCGTGGCCGCTACCGTAGCCAGGAATAGCGGGGCCGCCGAGGACTAGGGGCCTGGTCTTCTGGTGCGTAAACATAGGAGGTTAAAAAGCCTACTGGTACCACGCTGGCTAGACGGGTTGGTACAGGGTTTTGTTTCGAGTTTTCCTTCTCTCACACTAGCTGTTGATGTGTGTGTGTTTCCTTTTAGTCGCCTCTTACGACTCCCCTAGGATAGTATCGGGGGTGGTGATAATTGTATTCTAATGCCGTCACCACACGGCAGATAATATAGTATAATAACTTTACTTTGATGGTTAGTTGTTGTTCATAGTTTGATATTGTAGTAAGGTTTTGTACTTAGTTACTTACTTAGTTAAGGAAAAACATGAGATAGTACTTTTTGCCGATGACACTTCACTAATTTTTAATGTGAAGCGACAGCAATCAAATTACGACGAGGTAAATAGTGCTCTCTTAAAAATAGTACATTGGTTTAATGTTAATAACTTACTTTTAAATTCTAATAAAACAAAATGTTTGAAGTTTAGCTTGCCCAATGTTAGGCAAGTACAAACCAATATACTATTAAATGATGAGAAAATGAACTTAGTGGACACCACTGTGTTTCTAGGTATAACATTAGATTGCAAATTACAGTGGGGTCCACACATTGCCAAACTGGCAGATAAGCTCAGTTCTGCAGCATATGCCGTCAGAAAAATTAGAGAAATTTCTGATGAGGACACGGCGCGACTAGTATATTTTAGTTATTTTCACAGTCGAATGTCTTACGGCATCCTTTTATGGGGAAATGCAGCCGACATCAATACAATATTTGTGCTGCAGAAGCGAGCTATACGTTCCATTTACAAGATGTCGTCCTTTGAATCTCTGAGAGAAAAGTTTAAGGAAATAGGAATATTGACCGTCGCCTCTCAATACATTTTGGATAATATACTGTATGTCAGAAAGAACTTAAATAATTTTAAAACGAAAAGCGACAATCACTGTAGAAATACAAGAAATAAACACAAGTTAGATATACCTATGATCAGACTTAGCAAAGTAAGCAAATCTTGTAAAGGTCAATGTATACGCCTATACAATAAGATCCCAGAAAACGTTCAAAATTTTTCCATCAATAAATTTAAAAAGGTAGTTAAAGAACGTTTGTGTGCTAAAGCTTATTATAAGATTAATGATTTTGTTAATGATAGCACACCCTGGGAATAAGGTGGCCACTTTCGAGGCTACTTCTATTTTATAAAGTATACTTTTGTAAATTGTAATTTATGTTAAGTTATAACATTGTTATATATATATTTTTTTAAAAGAACAATTTTCCCATCTTTTTGCTAAAAGGTGGCCCCGAGCGAGTTTCTTACGCCGGTTCTTTTCGCCGGGTTAGTCCCCGAACCGGTGGTAGGTCATCATGTAGGACAATTCTGAAAGTGTTAGTTACTAACCTATTTGGAAATAAAAGATTTTTCATTTTCATTTTCATTTTAGAAGTAGGTACTTACTTGGAACCGTCTTGAAAATGACGAAACGAATAGAATAAATTTATTTACCTAAGTGTAAATAAGTATTACTTTGTGCGAAGTAAATTTAATTGTTCCTTTTAGTTTACCTTTTGAAGTGGTTTTATTTTGTTTAAAATTGTTTAATTTTAAGATATTTAGTGATGGGTAGACTGAGTAGGGATAATTCTCGAATGATCAAACGACGGTTACTTGAGACGGAAAATGAAAAACAAAAACGATTAGTTAATGGAATCAGGCGTTACTTTGCGGAAATCCATAGCATGCTATGTCATTATGTATTATGATTAAAAAACAATTAGATGTCAAAGATGACACTGACAGTGATGCCTAAGATAGTCTATATATATTAGTCCCCTAGGGAGGCCCCTAGAGTCAAGATCTGCATAGGTACCTAGTAATGTATAAGATACTGTATATTAAATTAGTTACGTATGAATAAAGCCAAATACGATTAACTAGAAGTGTATTATTATTAAACGTGTAATTGGATCCTGATAACAATAACACATATGCTGTGGCACTAAACAAAATATATTATATCTAGCAATATCCCGCGAAACAATTATAACCACAACCTGCAAGCAGATGAGTGAGTGTACGCATAGGCATGCGTTTGATGCACCTCCCTCCTCCCACACTGCTTATGCGTACACTCGCAAGCAAAAAACATGAAAACACCACCACCACACAAGCAATAATGTTAACACGATCGTGCAAAGTCCCACCACCATGCAGGTTGCAAAACTCGATGCGCGTTTCGCTCCGACCCCGGAGCATCCTCAGGATGTTGACTCTGCGAACAATGTTCGTTAAGTGATGCCGCCCGCCAAAACACCGCCTTATATTCCCTACAGCTACTACCCCTACCAACTAGTACCCCCATTGGGGGTCTTTTGGCGGGTCAATTGTAAATCTAAACCATTCTAGAATCTCCACGAACACACACAAAAAATTTCTTCAAAATTGGTATGTATGATATCTTTATATATAACGAAGAATTGGTGTTCGTTAGTCTCGCTAAAAATCGAGAATGGCTGAACCGATTCCGCTATTTTTAGTCTTGAAATATTTATGGAAGTCCAGGGAAAGCTTAAACGGTTTGTATGCTCAACGAAGTGGGCACGGGTCACCTAGTCTTATATTATATAAAAATGAATTGCTGTTCGTTAGTCTCGCTAAAACTCGAGAACTGCTGAACCGATTCGACCTTTTTTGGTCTTGAAATATTTGTGGAGGTCCAGAGAAAGTTTAAACACGAAGTGGGCACGGGTTAGCTAGTAATCACTAATACACATTTTTCCCACTTTATTAGTTATTTCATCAGGTGTAGCTACGAGTTTGACTATGTCGAAATCGGTTATATATTTTAACAAATAATTGTAAAATCAATACATAGTATAAAACAAAGTCGCTTTCGCTGTATATCTGTCCGTATGTATGCTTAGATCTTTAAAACTACGCAACGAATTTTGATGCGGTTTTTTTAATAGATAGAGTGATTCTTAAGGAAGGTTTATATGTATAATAAATGCATAATATAGTAGAGAAACACTGATAAATTTAAAGGTTCCTAATGTGATGTCGTAAATAAGCACGTTTTTGTGCGCTTATATTGCAAACGCTGGCTGAACCCTATGAGATAGACCAAAATAATGTACTACAGTATTGTTCACCTTAAAAAGTTCAACAAAAAAGTCGGCGATGGTATATGTCTATCTCTTAGGGATAACCCACCATAACCACTTTTATCCTTTACTAAAAAATGGTTATTTACGGAGTGATTTTAAACAATACAGCATTAATTCTTATCCAATTAAGTTTATTACCAAATATATATATTACCAAAGATATTACAAATTTAAAATGCAGGGTCGTAGTTGTTTGCGCCGCGGCGGTACCGACCCGCAGCCGGCCAGGGGTCGGGCGGCGTTATATATAAAAATGAATTGCTTTTCGTTAGTCTCGCTAAAATTCGAGAATAGCTGATTCGGCTATTTTTGGTCTTGAAATATTCGTGGAAGTCTAGGGAATGTTTAAACGGTTTCTATGCTCAACGACGTGAGCATGGGTCAGCTAGTAACTAATAAAATGGGAAAAAAAATGCAAATATTTAGTGTATTATTATTATATAACATGAATTTTTATCAGGAACCTAATGTACATTCAATAACATATTATGAATTTGTATGTCACTCAACGTGGATTATGTCAAATCCCATAAATTTTGTTTTCGAACTTCGTAAGTGTTAATAGCGATGGATCTTGAATCAGGGGCTACACAGCAGTTGCAGTGGAAATGTATGATACCTACTAGTTAAAAAAAATATCTAATGTCTCTGTTTTTGTTAGTTTTATAAATTTTTGGTAGTTAAAAGCATAACGAAAAATACTTTTTCACAATTCTGTTAAAACTTTACTCAAAGTTTTTCTTGTCTTTTAGATCTTTATAGAAAGTTATAATTTTAAATGACATTCGAATATTAAGAATTATATGCGAATTTCGATCACAGGGCGACCTCGAGTTACAATAAACTAGCTGTGGCCGCGATATCGTTTTTTGAGTGACTTAAACCGTTTATGCAGCGCACGCAACGCAAGTCCCCAAATGTGAATAATTTTTCCCGTTTTTGCAACATTTCTCACTGACGCTTCGCTCCTATTGGTCGCAGCGTAATGTTATTAAGCCTAAAGCCTTCCTCTATAAATGAACTATCCAACAAAAAAAGAGTTTTTCAAATTGGAATACTTTCTGAGATTAGCGCGTTTAAGCAAACAAACAAAAAAACGCTTCCGCTTCACAATATAAATATATAATTATAACAATAAATACTTAAACTATATTGACGTTCAATACTTATAGAGAATGCAGTAATCTTCTTGTTTGCTCTACTTCACTAAAAACAAGTGGAGCAACCCGTCAACATGTGCTCTCAACTTTCTTTCGACAGTCAAATATTATGACAACTGATCACAAATTCGCAATAATCCATTTTACTACTTATTACGTACACACAAAGTCTACAACCGCTTACCGTTGCAAATTAAATTTGTATGTTTAAAGACGTCACTTAAGAGTGCCCTATTACCGGTCATTATGGTTGGAAATCGCGTTTTTGGGATGTTTAAAATGCTGAGAGCGCATGCTCGCGCGACTGCAGCGGGAGATGTTTGTCAGTCGATAGGCGAGCGTGGGTGAGGACAGTCGCAGTAAACGCGGGCGCGAGCAACTTTCGTAAGTTTCGAAGTGTTTGTTTGATGTGACATCGTGGCCGAGGTGAGTGGAACAGGACCTTACTGTGTCGAGTTAGGAGCTATTTTGGAGTATCGAAAAGTTAGTTATTGCATTGTTTTAAAAGTTGTTGTTTCGTAAAGTTTTCGCTGACGATTAAAAGTTTTAAGTTGGTGTGACTGGTTTTTAATGGACTTTACATACTTTTGGATAGCAATATTTAATACATTAGTCTTACGATTTGAATTTAATTTCAATTTAAGATACTTGTTAAAGTATCTAAAACATAATTGTATAGTTATAATATGGCAAAAATATAAAAGCCTGTAAGATTCAAAACAAACCATTAACGTTTACAAAAATATTAACTATCATGTTGAAAATGTATCAGTTTTTTTTGGCAAATAAAACTTAATAAGTTGTATTTGGTCAACATGAAAAACTAGCCGACCTTGTCACGAGGATCCGGCGTAAGAAACTCGTACGGGTAAAAATTGCAAGAAATGGATACTTAAATTATAAAAGAATATTCTTTTACGAGTAGTTCGATAGTTATTTTGAGTTTAAACTAACCAAGAGCATGTCAGGACACACTAAAGAAAGATCTGAAACTATCAATGCAAAATATATTTTTTACTTCAAAGTTTACTGTCCGTATTTTCTGGGTATAGATTTCTTATTTAATATTAAAACTTAACTCAATAACAACAAGAAAAGTTATTCGTTACTCTCATAGTTTAGAAATGTCAGGCGGATATAGTCTTACAGTGTAACATGTATTTCCATCAAGAACCTACAGTACATTCAATAACAACTGATATAGTCTTAGTCTAAGTTTCTTGGTCTAAGGTTCAAGGTAACTTTGAATACTTAAAAATACATAAATAAAAAAATATACACGCCTTTATACAAAAAGGCCTATTCAATTTAAATCCACCACCACTTCATACGTTCCATATGTCAGCCACCTGTGAAATATAAAATGAATATTATTTTATGATGCCAAAAATAAAATCCAATCAATTTCAACTATATTCGTTAATACAAATAAGAAAAACTAATTCCGATATACGTACAATTTTATGACACCAAAAACATATTCTGTGATTTTAAACAATATTTTATGTGTTTATTTTTTATTATAACAGAAGTAAAAATAGCAAACGGATACGGATAGATATACTTACATACAGAATTGGGCCTTCTGTTTGAGTGTCTGTATGTTTTTAGACAAAGACAAAGAATTCTTTATTGCATAAACTGTGTACAATATTGGACTGGTGTTACAATAAGTTTGGTATCAATAGTTTGCCCAGTCGAGCATGCAATAGATTTTGTTTTTGTATGTAGACACTTATTATTTATTAATTAACCAAATTTCAGATTTTTTAGTAAAACATTATAATGTCAAAAAATATACAATTCATTTAAAAAATAAGAAAATAATTATAACACAATAATAAAATAGTCTTATAAGTCATAGTCTTAATAATAACATGCTCTATATTTTCCCATTACAGTAACAAACTTAGAGTGAAACTATAAGGATTCCTAGTAGGTACAGAACCCTGAAGTATGATAGTAATTAGGTTAATGAAAATTAAAACGACATTTCGATCGATGAAATATTTGACCATTTAAAGAGTTTAAGTTCGATTGAAACTGTAACAAACTTAAAATTGTTCGTTGTAATTATTTTACAAATAATATATCGGGTAAAAAAAAACAGTCACTATGACTTTAAAAAAAGGAAATGGTGAAAAGGAACAAATAAATACTTTTAGACAAAAAAAAAATCAAAATGAGGAAAGGTAGTATAATCGTATCTCAAAGTTAAAGTAACTGTTCTTTTTACACTTTTTATAAACAAAATAAAAAATAAATAAAAATAAGTAATTGCCAAGCAGCAACTAATCACGAAGTATATATCTCTTGATCATGTCTGCTTTAAAAAAAACTAGATCAAAATCGGTTCATCAATTAGCAGTTATATTGTCACACACACATACATACTTTCTGTTTTCGTTGGGGGCTAAAATCTGAATAATCAAAAATAGTTTATAGTTTATATAATAATAATTTACCTTAAATACTTTTTAATTTATTTATGTTATTTTTAAAGAGTCATTTGTGTTATTAATAATAAACTAATCTTTAATCAAAAAATAATAATACGAATAATTAAGATTGTAATAAACTCTAAATGTTATTTGGTAAACTAAATGATATCTTATATCGCTTTCCCACCATCAAGCTGGCCTCGTACTTGGTTCTCGAATAACTTGTGTATAGTCAGACAACGGAAATATATTTAATGCTTTTAAAGTATATATATTTTTAAGATTTTTATTATATTTCTCACATTTTGAATACACATCCACGACCCAGAAACATTGAATGGTTTTTGAACGGTATTCTAATTTCGGCTCAAGAACCGATGCGCTCAACCACTGAGGTCTAGAGGTCGTCTTAAAATGTTTTGATACAACGTAAAATATTAAAACATACACAAATCTGCATTTATTTAGTTTATTCGTAGCAACTCTACGGCGTAGACATTTCGTAGAAGCTCTACGTCTTATATGTCTTGTAGAGGAACTACGTCGTAGATTTTACGTAGAAGCTCTACGACGTAGCATGTCTACGCTTTTAACGACTTGTCAGTTAAGTTTCTCAGAATTGTAACTTACTGCTTTACTTTAACAAGTTTTAACATTAACTAAACTTTACTACAGATACATTTTAATCATTTTAAAATATTATGTTACATATTATTTATTAAATAATATACGTATATTGTAATTTATTTTATTTTTAAATTATGGTTATTGCTATTCAAATTTGGCAATTCGTGGCACTTTTTTAGGTAACTTCTACAAGTGTAAACATACTAAATACTACTTCTACTAAGTACTACTACTAACTGATCAGTTCTAGCCAAAAAAGGCTTCATCTCACAATAGAACAAATAGAATTTTTCATTGTATGTAAAGGCTATTATAGAAAAGTAATATTTTAATCTGGCATTGATATGAAATGGAGATATTATTCATCAAACACCGTGGGAGTCGTAAAAGGAAGGAAAAATATATATCCGGAAATGAGCAGCTTTTTTGTTGTTCCATCGCGGGAATCGAACCCACGACCAGCGGATCGAGAGCCAAGCTCTATACCACTGGACCTCGGAGGTGTTAACACTACTTCTGTTGTCTTTACTAATACACTAGTAACCTAACCTTATTAAACTTGATTGACAACCTCCGTAGCACAGTGGTTGAGCGCGTCGGAGCCGAGTGGGAGGTCGCAGGTTCGAATGCTGCCTGCTGAAGGAGCAAATTTTTGCTCCTTCAGCAGGACAGAAAACTATTTAGTTTTCTGTGTTTCTGGGTCATGGATGTGTATTAAATTTGTGTATTGATATATTGAAACATAATTTATATATTTTATCGTAATCGGTTTATAATAAATAAAATTAAAACATAATATAAAAGTATTAAAAATATATCCGTTGTCTGGTACCTGCAACACAAGTTCTACGGATACTTAGCACAAGACTAGATTGACGTGATATGAAGCGTCCATAGATATTATTATTATTAGAATTGAAAACTTTTTTTGTTGTTCCATCGCGGTAATCGAACCCACGACCGGATCGTGAGTCAAGCTGGATGGCATCACACTAATGATGATGATGGGCCTCAAGTGTCTGCCACACAGCGAGCCGACAGTTTCATTACCGCTTTTAATTAAAGAGCTTTAAGCGCTTTTTATTGAATGTTACTTCGCAAACTTAACCTCACTTCAACCGGCTCTTGAACGAAATTGACATTGGAATTGCATTTGAATTTGACAGTTCAATACTTTTAAGAAAATAAATATAAACATTTTATAAAAAAAAAATTAAAGCAATTTTGAAAAAAGATTACATTTACCAGTTACCAGAAGGCCTACTCCCGACACAATCGAGAACCGAATCCGTTCGATATCAGTGGTTTTTCGTATTTTATTTGGTGAATTACTTTGAAACTAATCAGGATAAAGAAAATTGTTAGATCGTAACTTTTTGTACTCCCAACCATATCAATCGACTGAGAATCAAAATAAACAAATGTCAATTTTTTAGGAAGTACGCGGCATGGTCGTATCTGAATCAAAATCAAATCAACAAAGTTAGACATGTACCCCCGGTTTCCCGAACGCTGTTCAAATGAACGATCAACTAACATGGCATTCGAATCAACGACCCATATTGAACGCTGATTGGTGGAATATTATCAGACAGAAAGGGACGGACAGATATTTTATAATTACAGCACGCTCGCACTTGCAAGATTTGTAAATACCACAGATAAGGTTAATTCACCAAAAATTTGTTAACAACCGTTTTTTTTTTAAATAATATTATAGACGCTACACACCACGTCAACCTGGCCCTGTGCTAAGTATCCAAAGAACTTGTGTTACAGGTACCAGACAACGGAAATATATATTTCATACTTGTATACTATACACATATTTAAGATTTTTATTATATTAATACACAAATTTAATACACATCCATGACCCAGGAACATGGAAAAATTTTTGTTCCCTTGGCGGGATTCGAACCCGCAACCTCGGTCGAGCACCAACGCGCTGAACAAAAAGTCACAAGATTTGAATCAGACAAGAATCAATTGAGCTTAGAACTGACGTCTGGTCTACCGTGACCCTCACGGAAGACCAGGCGTCATCGTCACACACAATCAATCTCGTTCTATCACGTTCTCATATACACAGACACTTAATCGCCTCCGTGGTCTAGTGGTTCAGAGCTTCGCTCTCGACCCGGAAGTCGTGGGTTCGATTTCCGCGTTGGAACAACAAAAAATGTTGTTTTCAAGTTTGGTTAGGACAATGCAGGCTGATCACCTGATTGTCTGACAAGAAAAATAATCCATGCGTCGGATGGGCATGTAAAAAGTCTGACCTGCGCCTGTTCTCTCGCCAGTCGTGTCGGTTTACCGTCCCACTGGGTTATGAGAGTAAAAGGAAGAGAGAGTGTCTTTCTGTATTGCGCACACACTTGGGCACTATAAAATAACTCCTGCGTAGCTGGCTTGGTTTCAATCAAATCGGCTACCGACACTGAAATCGGTGAGGGGATTATTATACAGACACTTAGTAATATTAAGTGTAAACTTTAACTATAAGTAAAATCTTTTGTACTCATTTAATTTCGAGATATAAACATATCTTTTATTATTTCATTATTATTATGGCTTCTTGCGGTCTAAGGGTTTAGTGGCTTCCCTTTAAACATACGAGTATTGTGGCGTGGGCGTGCTGTATATTATCTTTAAATAATGTATTGTTATATTATATGTGTGGGTTATATTAACCTTTGGCTGTGTTATGTCCATTTATGTGTTTGATAAATATATTTTTAACTAGCTGTCCCCGCGACTTCATTCGCGTGGTTTTTGAGCGACTTAACCATTGCAGCGCACGCAACGTAAGTCTCCCCGTTTTTGCAATATTTCTCACTGGCGCTTCGCTCCTATTGGTCGCAGCGTAATGTTATATATAGTCTAAAGCCTTCCTATTTAAATGGACTATCCAACAAAAAAATAATTTTTCAAATCGGACCAGCTGTTCCTGAGATTAGCGCGTTTAAACAAACAAACAAACTCTTCCGCTTTATAATATTAGTATAGATTAATTTATTTTTATTTATATGCCCCGAGACAGATTTCTTGTGCTCACACGATTGTGTATTGTTGATAGAACTTTTACCCGACTGAGTATGAAACTAAAACATTATTCTAGGGTTAACATTAAGACCCGGGGGATAGTAATTCCAAATTGAAAGTTCTTGCAACAAACTTTTTGGCTAGAACAAAATGTAGCCTATGTTTTAATCCAAAGCATAAACTACTAGCGGAAGCCGCCTGCAATTAAAACCCTTGCATTGAAACATATATTTTTCTGTAGATAGGTTATTTTTTATTCTGACAGTTGAATATAATATTCATTGATATTGTAAAAATAACATAATAAAATAACAGTTTATAAAAACTAAAAAACACGCATAATGGGAAACTGTTATCATATTATTGATTTTCATTGGTCCGTTTTCGAAATTTGAAATTATTTAGAGTTCTAGAATATTACGCTCAAAAATTCCGTTACATATTATACAGCGTGTCCCATGGTTCATATATCAAGCCGAGTATAGTGTGAAGAGAAGGACGAGTAGAGCATTTTCTTTTTGGCACCTCATATTAATTACTTACCACTAAGCGACAAATCGCGATTAATGATCTTCATAAAATAATCACAAAACGATGATTTTAAACCCAGTTAGGTCAACGATAAGTACGTTCATATCTATAGACAATGAGCCCGCGAGCCACAGCTTATAAAGATTCGCTCTACGCGTCATTCTCTTCATTCTACGTTCAATAACTTATATTCGGTTTGCAATATGCACTGTGGGACACTCTATAGACTTACATACTCGTACATAGAAACATACATATCTACTTAAAAAAGAGTGTAAAAATGAGGTGTAATATGTTTAAAATTTAACCTATATTTATGTTTTTTATTAACTCATTTAGCCGTTACATTAATTCACTACCAACCGATACCAAGTCCCGATTTCACCAACGCATGTTACTGCTAACCGCTTAAAATACCATGCCTTCTCATTCATTGATAGGAATTACGAGAGGAATAGCATGATTTTTTTTTTGTTTTTTGAGGGATGAACTTTAACATTGCTTGGTGAAACACGCCCGTGCTAAGTACATAGTAGTAAGAAGAATCTAAAGAATTCTTGGAAGCATGTGACTTAATTAACTTAACAGCATACTTGGTCTAACTATTTGAGTATATGTTAGAGCCATCTTTTCTCAGGCTGCTGACACGAACGCAGCGGAAGGCGACGCCGCTGTGTGGGGGGGGGGGGGCATAGTCATAGTCATATTAAGGGTAATTGAAACAATTGACAAAACTGCCACATAGCAGAATGCCATAGGACATTTTACAATGAACGTAACTAAAATACACTAGACGTGCTGCACTTTCATCTGAATAGAAGTTATTTTTATGGTGCCCATGTGTATGCGCAATACACGGAAGCACTATATACCTTCACTCGTAGCCCAGTGAGACAGATAACCGACATGATTGGCGGGAGATCAGGCGCAGGACCGACTTTTTACAAACCTATGCGATGCATCTTTCTTGTCAGACAATCATGTGATCAGCCTGCATCATCCTAACCAAACTTGAAAACAACTTTTTATCCATTCAGATAATACGAATGGGTAATAATAATTTCACACAGTGCACAAAGCATTATGCACTTGAAGGCTTTTATCTAGAGAAGTTCTTTCAACATCTTTTCTTTAAGAAATATCTTTTCATTGAAATATGAGTTTGTCTATTCATGAAAAAAAATTGGTACCAGTTATCGTGGTTCAGCTATGAAATACTTTGGGCCTTATGTCCACTACTGGACATAAGGCCCAAAGTATTTTAATGGGGGTTGCCCATTTCCAGATATATTATATTCCCTCTATCGCCTGTTATGACACCCACAGGGAAGATGGTTGATGGGGATTGGGGAGGTGCCATTCTCACTCCCACACGCCACAGACAAAGTAAACACTATTCTTTCAGCTTTAGTTTAGTTTCTAGTTTCATCTTGTTCCCTCTATTTATCCTTTATGTGTTGTGTGATAATAAAATAAATAATTTTATTCTTATTCTATTCTTTTTCTTAATTTGATTCTACAATTTTTAATTGCCATAACCTGCTGTAACCTGGCAAATGGTGCTAGCATTTTTTTTTAATGTTTTATCTAAGGACGCTTCACAAGTATCCGACGAACTCGTATTACAAGTAACAGATAGCGGAAACATACGAGTATTTAATATTTTCATTAGTTCCGATTTGTATTTTATTATACAAAATTTCTATACTACATCCATGACACAGGAAAAAAACTTCGTTCCTTCTGTCTGATATAATATTGTCCATTCAAAGTCATATATAATTTTTTGGTTCATAATGTTGAAACTAGATGGCGCTTTTGCCTTTGTGGATCACGCTATCGAACATTGCAGAAATGTATAAGGTGAATGATGTTTATTACTGGTGGAACTGTGTTTATAAAAATAATACTTAATGTTAACAAGCTTTGAGTTGTTATTCGAAGATTCGAACCCCACCACCCAAAGGGCCAAGTGAGTGTTGTTTACCTTCTGCGGGATTCAAAACGTCTCATGGCTCCAAAGCGTTTAACAACTGCACTACATAGGTCATACTTGCCCCTCCCTATCTGAAATTCACACAAATGGTGAATTCAAAAGCAATAGCTATGTAATACGTTAACCAGTGTTCATTACAAACGGGAAAGTTGAACTCCGAGTGGAAACTATTTTACTGAAACAACATTAAACTGCCAAATTACAATGGTCGATGTGCTCCGATTTTATATTAGTTTATACTTCGTTAGTGTTATTTATTTTAGCAGGATAACCCATATTTTTGCTTAAAAAGTTTCGAGTAGAATAACCCATGTTTTTGCTTAAAAAGTTTTAAGTAGAATAATCCATGTTTTTGCTTAAAAAGTTTCGAGTAGAATAACCCATGTTTTTGCTTAAAAAATGTTGAGTAGAATAACCCATGTTTTTGCTTAAAAAATGTTGAGTAGAATAACCCATGTTTTTGCTTAAAAAGTTTTAAGTAGAATAACCCATATTTTTGGTTCAAAAAATTTAAGTAGAATCCCTGTTTCGCTTGGTGCCAGGGTACATCCTACATCAGTAGTAGACCTAACACCTGACCAGGGTTGAAACTCATCTGTTTTGTGAATTTTATTGAGATCTTTAATCGCGATTTTTCACGTTGTGGTAAGTTTATATGAGGTGCAATAACAAAAACTGCTCTACGTGTCCTTCTCTTCACACTATATTTGGCTTGATATATGAACCATGGAACACACTGTATATAAAATTGTAATGTAGGATAGACAATAATAGACATAGTTACTTTTATATTAGGATGGGTAACTCGCAGTTTCTACCGGTGAATGAACATTATAACTACTACCTAAATCTTTCTTCTTATATAATATTTTATATATAAAAATGAATTGCTGTTCGTTAGTCTCGCAAAAACTCGTGAACGGCTCAACCAATTCGGCTATATTTAGTCTTGAAATATTTGTGGAAGACCAGAGAAGGTTTAAACGGGTTGTATGCTCAATGAAGTGGGCACGGGTCAGTTAGTCTTATATATATAAAAATGAATTGCTGTTCGTTAGTCTCGCTAAAACTCGAGTAAGGCTGAACCAATTCTGCTATGTTTAGTCTTGAAATATTCGTGGAAGTCCCGGGAAGATTTAAACGGTTTGTATGCTCAACGAAGTGGGCAGTTAGTTATTACAAAAATCGTGACCTTTCTTTCTCGTTTTGAATAAAAGTTTTCATTAGACTATATACCCTAACATTTATAGTATGTAAACCAATGTGAGGATATAAAACAGAACTTTCGCGAATACATTCGAACGAAGTTCGGCGAGCGAACGAAAAACTTTACTATTTATAAACCTTTACACTCGAGTAGAACGGCAACCTCAGTCGGCTTGCACAGTAAAGGGCTTGCACACAAAACCGCGTCATCGCATCGAAGAAATGACGTCACGTTATTCACTTGTTACCGACATATATGGGCTGTGTGAAATTGCAGGTTTTAATATGTAGTTAATGGAATCGAGCGATATGCAGATATTCAAAGTATAAATTTAAAGTGAAATATAAAACCGCAACCTCTAAGTGTCGTGAGTGTATTATAGGCTTGCGTTTAACACACACACTGGCAAGTAAGAACGTGAAAATATCACAACCATACAAGCAATAATGTGGTCTAGTGGTTTAGTACCTAGCTCTCGACTCGGTCGTGGGTTAGATTCCCGCGTTGGAACAACAAAAATGTTGTTTTAAAGTTTGGTTAGGACAATGCAGGCTAATCACATGTTTGTCTGACAAGAAAGATGATCCATGCATCGGATGGGCATCTAAGAAGTTGGCTTTGCGCCTGATCTCCCGCCAGCCGTGTCGGTTATCCGTCCCACTGGGCTACAAGAGTAACGGAATAGAGAGTGCAGAAAGCACTACACAGAAGCACACGCACTATAAAAACCCCAGCGTAGCTGGCATGGTTTCATTGAAACCAGCCACCGTCACCAATATCGGTGTGGGAGGCATTATTATTAATGTTAACAAGATCGTCCAAAGCCTCTCACCACCATGCCGGCTGCGAAACTCGCTCCGACCCCCGAGCAACCTCACGTTTTAGACACTGCTAGCAATGTTTAGTAAGGTTAATGACTTAACGAACATTGTTAAGTCATTGACCCTATTTATCAATGACTTATCAGTCTTATTAATATTTGCGTGTGTTGTTATCACGTTTTTGCTTGCGAGTGTACGCATAAGCAGTGTGGGAAGGACGAAGGTGCTTTAAACGCATGCCTATGCGTACACTCACTCATACACTAGACATAATAATATATTTATATTTAACTAGCTGTGCCCGCGACTTCGTACGCGTGGAAAAATGATTTAGGGCAGCAGTTTAAATACATTTTTAGTTTATGAACACTGTCGTTTGGATATTTAAAATCACTAATTTATAGTAATGCTTCTTTATACACGGTATTAGACGTGCATAGGCAAAAGAAGTAGGCCGATGGAGTAATAATAATAGTTTACTGTCAAATAATGGCCGTTTTTGTCGTGAATGTTTTGAGGTATTTTTTCTATGAAAATGCTAACAATTCCTACTACCAGCTCGAAAAATGACCGTGTATTATTAACCGACTTCAAAAAAAGTATGTATAATATTTTTTTTTTCTTTTATGCGAACGGGACTACTTGATAGTACGCTCATATACGCGACGAAGATCTCTGTACTGAGATTTGTATGGACTTTACGCCGCAGCGACTGCAGACGATGATCGTTTTCACACCGACGCGACGCTGCGCTGCTGGCGCCGAGCGCCAAATTTTTTAAAAGTCTACTCTCGGTGCGCAATTCCAACTCGGACTTGCCCGGTTTTTTATTTATTAATTACCTACGCTAACAAACATGTAGCATACTTTGGGACTTTACGGTTAAAGTACTAACTTCCTTTAGACGACAAAATAACAAAAGTCCAAAAGAAAGAAAAAACCCAAGCCGTACCTAGCATAAAAACTAACAAATAAAAATATCATGAAAAACTTAAATCCTACTTATATTGACATAACTTTTCTAATTTAATGTACCTATGACATCTCATTCATATCTTGAAAACAAACTATCCTAATTAATAATAAATTACTTCGCACAAAGTAATAATTATTTTCACTTGTACTGGAAAATAAGTATTACTTTGTGCGAAGTAAATTTAATTGTTCCTTTTAGTTTACCTTTTGAAGTCGTTTTTTCTTTAAATTATTAAATTTTTAGATTTTTAGTGATGGGTATAGACTGAGTAGGGATAATTCTCGAATGATCAGACGACGATTATTTGAGGACGGAAAATGAAAAACAAAAACGATTAGATAAAAAAAATATAGTAGAAAGAGAAAAAGTCTACCGAATTTTACAATATATATATGTATACCTATATATATATAGTTTACTGAAACGCGAAATATTTTGATATTATAGATCCAGGATATGGTGCAAAACCTAACTGTTTGGTAACATATGCAATACAAATACAATACAATACAAATATACTTTATTGTGCACACAACAAGTTACAAAAAAAAAACAAAAAAATATACATTACAAAAATCAGACATGCACACAAAGGCGGCCTTATTACTAGATAGCAATTTCTTCCAGACAACCTTATGGTGTTAGAGAAAACAATGCTAGAGAATGGGAGTTGCGCAAAAGTATATTTAATAAAATAAAAGTAAATAAAATAAAATAATACATAAACACAATAAATATATAATATATGTATACAATATAATATAATATAATATATATATCTATATATATAAATATATATATATACAATAGATAAACCTACATGATATTTTAATTTATAATAATAAGTGTTAGTTACATAAGTTAAGGGTTGACACAATATGATTCCAGATAATGATTTTTTATAAGAGTTTTAAAGCGATGTATAGTTTCAGCCTGCCTTATATGGATAGGTAAAGAATTCCAAAGGGAAATGGATTTTACAATGAAAGAGCAATTAAAGTATTTAGTGCGGTGGATAGGAATGTCAAGAAGAAGATTAGATATAGATCGTAGTTCCAGTCTGTCAGAGGTACGGAAGTTAAAATTACTTTTTAAATAAGTGGGACAATGGGAGTCAAATAGGATGTTATAAAGGAAGGAGAGAACACGAGAGTCACGGCGGTAGCGGATTGGCAACCACTTTAACTTGAGGCGATACTCGGAGATATGGTCAAATTTACGTAAACCGAAAACAAACCTCAAAGCCAGGTTTTGAAGGCGCTCCAATTTGTTCAGTTGTTCCTCCGTCAAGTTAGTGAAAGAAGCGTCTGCATAATCTAAATGGGAAAGGAGTAGGGATTCAGCCAAAACTACCTTAGTGGGTATCGGAAGAACATATCGTAGACGTTTTAGGGAACGCCAGGTAGAAAAAACCTTTCTACTAATCTCTTGCAATTGATGCGTCCACGATAAATGTTCATCAAAGTACACTCCCAAGTTTTTAACCACTTTACTGAAAGGTATTGTTACACCATTTATAAGGACAGGAGGTAAAGAATCATGGTCAACTCTAGAAATTAGCCCGGGGCTACCAATTACAATTAATTGAGTTTTAATAGGATTAATAAGAAGTCCATGATTCTTGCTCCATTCACAAATATTCGACAAATCGTGATTCACTAGATCAAAAGCGGAATTCAGATTGTCCAAAGGAGACTGTGTGTATATTTGAAGATCGTCCGCATACAAGTGGTAGGATGATGAAATCGATATTGTTATAGGGTTTATAAAAATTGCAAACAGAAGAGGAGATAGCACACCACCCTGAGGCACGCCGGCATAGATATAACTCCAATCGGAGAAATAATCAGATGATTTAACTCTCTGCCGTCGTCCTACAAGGTAGCTACGAATTAAATTAATTATTGATGGTGACAGATTTAAAGATGCAAGCCGGGCTAGCAGAATATCGTGGTCTATGGAATTGAAGGCATTACTAAAATCCAGAAGTGTGAGAATAGTAAGCATTTTATCATCCATACCTGACCGTATATCATCAGCTACCTTTACCAATGCGGTAGTCGTACTGTGACCAGTGCGAAAACCGGACTGGAACGGACTGAGTAAGCTGTTGTGGGTAACAAATTTCGTAAGCTGGTGATGAATGATTCGCTCTAAAACTTTTGATAAAAAGGGTAGGATGGAAATAGGACGGAAGTCAGACACAGTCTTAGGACAGGAGGATTTAGGTAAAGGAATTATGTAAGCTGCCTTCCAGGCATCAGGAAAGGTACAAGACTCTAAACATGAATTAAAAATGTGTGCAAGAACAGGAACAATTATATCTAATATTGGTGTGATCATTCTACGACTGATACCGTCATCTCCTACTGCGTTTGACGATATGGAAAGGATGTGCTTTTTAATCTCACACTCGGAAACTGGAACAGTAAGGAACGGATCAGAATTCAATATAGGTAGCGAAGAAATATAATTTAACGTTTGTGATTTAATTTTGGGGTCGAGATTAAAAGAGGAAGTAAAATGGTTATTAAGTGAATCTATATCTATATTATGAGAGTCTTGCGGTTCAGAGCATTTGCCCACGCCGAGGGATTTGAGAAATTTCCATGTTTTAGCCGGATCCCCGTTCTCAACGGAGGCGTGAATATGACGTCTTTGTGCGTCACGACACATCATATTACAGCGGTTCCGGATTTTAATATATTTGTTACGATATTCTTCTGTCTTTTTTATTTTAAATTTGGCTTTGGCTGCATGCTTAGCATTTATAAGAGATTTGATTTCGTCTGATAACCAGGGAGCGGGAAGATGTTTGATTTTAACGGGCCTAACAGGTGCATGAATATCATAAAGAGATTTAAGTTTAGCGTTAAATATATCAATTTTGTCATTAATGGAATCAGCTGAGAGTAAGTTTGACCAGTCTATGTTATGTGCGTCCTCCTCTAGGCTTTCAATATTCATCGAAGAGAAATTTCTTTGAAGAAGAGTTTTTACCTTAGCTTTGGGAGGGCGAACATTATAGGCGACATAGATAAGATCATGGTATGAAAACATATCAGCTGTGACTTGTCCATGCGTAGTAACACGATTAGGAGAGGAGACTATGATTAGGTCGAGCAGGGAAGGACGGGAACCTGGAAAGCAGTGGGTAGGATTCAGAGGTAGTAATTTCATATTATATGAATCTAAAATTGAACTAAGTTTAGTCGATCGACTATCACCCTTAAGTAGACAAGTATTGAAATCGCCCATTATAACACAATGATCGTAGTACGGTGTAAAAGCATCAAGCGTATTTTCAAAGGATGAGAAGTAATCATTGTGCATTGATGGGCAATAGTAGACCCCGAGTAATAATTTATTATAGTGCGATACCTGGACTTCTACCAGCAAAAACTCGAGAGCATCAGATGGAGGGGGTTGCGCTGACGAGCTAATAATAGTGTAGGACAAGTCTGAACGTAGATAAATCGCAACGCCACCTCCACCCCTCCCAATGCGGTCGTTGCGAATTAACTTAAAACCGGGTAAACTGTAGCATGTTGATGGTAAGCAAGGCTTAAGCCACGTTTCCGATATAAAGACAGCATCAACATTAGCCCGATCAAAAGACGCAAGCAAGTCGGGGTAATGAGCCGGAATGCTCTGTGCATTAATATGAACGGCCTTAAAACATTTGTTAACTGTGTTAAAATTTGAAGTTATGGTATCCCTAAGAGACATAAATGTGGCACTTTGAAAACTATCATCGCCGTTGTTAGAAGAAATGGATAAAAAATCATCTGAAGCAAATGAGTCAACACTTACATTCATGATAATAATACAAACTAAATATAAATAAAATATATAAAACACTATAAATATATTATCCTACAACAATTGAAATATAATTGGCCTGCAGCCCACTGTGTCATAAAACAAAAAAAACATAAGTATATAAATAAATTTGCTATAATAAAATTAGTAAATAAATAGAAAAAGAGTAGGTAGATAAATGGAAAGAATCCAAACATGCCTATTATTTTTTAGACACCTAGCTAAATATGAGCAGTTATTCTAACAAAATATAATTAGATTTAAGATGAGATGCTAGCCCAACACAAATTGGCAATTAAAATTTTAATGGAGTTATACTGAGATATAATAATAAAGTTCTAAGTACAAGCACAGCTTATTAGTTACAAAAATTACATAACAAAGATGCAATTTATATACATAATACTAGATTAAGAGAAATCAGTTAAGTACATAATGGCTCATGCTAAATTTCATGTCCACACACAAAAAACAAAAAAAAAAAAAAAAAAAAAAAATATAATTAAAGTGACATTAAGAAGACGAAGAAGAATAACTATCACTCACTCCTGTCAGACGTCACCTAAACACATCTGTCAAGCTTCGTGTTATAGAAAATTAAACAATAACAAACATTTTCAAAAAGTACAGATTACAAAATTAAATATGTTTCATTTTCGAAATACCGACAATTTGTGACAAAAGAAATTAGTGATGATGCATAGAAATAAGTAACTATGAGATCTAAGTATGGACAATAAAATTATAAGTGAATGATTAATGAGAAGCGAATATTGGCAAAGCAGAATTATAGATTTATATGTATATATGTGAAGATTGAGAAAGTTACCATGCTATTATTTAAAGTATGTTACGCTTAGAGTATTTACTTTTTGGTTCGCCTTGGTCTTGTTCCAGTTTCATTTTTGGTTTTGGATGCCGGAACTTGAGATGTGACTTCTGCCATATCACCACAGAGATCAGAAATGGCATCCAACTCCGCTATGCTACAAACACTGCTTTTGGAGCCATCAGATCTAGCAACGAAAATAGAGCCATTATATGTCCAACACTTTGTAACACCGAAACGCTGCCTGGCCGCCAGGAACACTTCATGTCTCTTTTTAATTAAAAACTCTGATAGAGTGATGCCGGAATTTTTCAGCCTGGTCTTAGCCCTCCAAACCTCATTCCGATCAGTAAAATTCTGAAACTTAACCAAGATCGGTCTGGGTTTTGATTCCTTTAAGCGTCCCAAGCGGTGACAATATTTTACTGAAGAAATGTTTATGTCTTGGACTTTTAACTGGGAAGACAACAAAGATGCAATAGCTTCTTGTGCATCCTTTTTGGCTTCGGGAACTCCATGCACAAGCAAAATCTTTCTTCTGTGCCTCATCTCAGTTTGATCATAGGCATCCATCAATATTTCCAACTGAGCCTGCATCATCTTAAGTGCATTCAATATAAAATTTTTGAACTCACAAAAATCAGATGCCAGTATTGTAGAGGTGTTTGTAGTCTGGACCGCACACAACTCCTGCTGGAACTCCATCATCTTCGAGTTAAACATCTTATTCATTTGTGTTATTGATTCTTGCAAGGACTCCATTGTAAACAAGTGGAAGAGAAAAATAACAGCAAATTTTGACAAAAGTGCAAGTGATATAATTTGTTTAAGAAAACAGTGTTTATATACTGTATCTTATTATTGCAATTATAGGAGATTGTGACACTAGTAGATGCAGGTATAAATTTTTACATAATATTTATTTAAAATAATTAATTTATAATTTTGGTTAAGGAGCAGTTAAAAGTTCAACTTAACTTTTTGCACGCCTACCCCCGAAAAAACGCCGACTATTTCAGAAAAAATCAAAATCAATATATTATTCCACATAAATTTTGAGGATTTCCTTCGATTCCTCACGGATCCCATCATCAGGTCACCATTTGGTGATAATGGGATCAAATTTAAATTATACCCTACACAACATAAAAAAAAAAAAATATCGTTTCAGAAACGATGAAGATATCCGTGAAGAAACAAAAAAAACAAACATATATTTACGAACTAGCTGTGCCCGCGACTTCGTACGCGTGGAAAAATGATTTAGGGCAGCAGTTTAAATACATTTTTAGTTTATGAACACTGTCGTTTGGATATTTAAAATCACTAATTTATAGTAATGCTTCTTTATACACGGTATTAGACGTGCATAGGCAAAAGAAGTAGGCCGATGGAGTAATAATAATAGTTTACTGTCAAATAATGGCCGTTTTTGTCGTGAATGTTTTGAGGTATTTTTTCTATGAAAATGCTAACAATTCCTACTACCAGCTCGAAAAATGACCGTGTATTATTAACCGACTTCAAAAAAAGTATGTATAATATTTTTTTTTTCTTTTATGCGAACGGGACTACTTGATAGTACGCTCATATACGCGACGAAGATCTCTGTACTGAGATTTGTATGGACTTTACGCCGCAGCGACTGCAGACGATGATCGTTTTCACACCGACGCGACGCTGCGCTGCTGGCGCCGAGCGCCAAATTTTTTAAAAGTCTACTCTCGGTGCGCAATTCCAACTCGGACATGCCCGGTATTTTATTTATTAATTACCTACGCTAACAAACATGTAGCATACTTTGGGACTTTACGGTTAAAGTACTAACTTCCTTTAGACGACAAAATAACAAAAGTCCAAAAGAAAGAAAAAACCCAAGCCGTACCTAGCATAAAAACTAACAAATAAAAATATCATGAAAAACTTAAATCCTACTTATATTGACATAACTTTTCTAATTTAATGTACCTATGACATCTCATTCATATCTTGAAAACAAACTATCCTAATTAATAATAAATTACTTCGCACAAAGTAATAATTATTTTCACTTGTACTGGAAAATAAGTATTACTTTGTGCGAAGTAAATTTAATTGTTCCTTTTAGTTTACCTTTTGAAGTCGTTTTTTCTTTAAATTATTAAATTTTTAGATTTTTAGTGATGGGTATAGACTGAGTAGGGATAATTCTCGAATGATCAGACGACGATTATTTGAGGACGGAAAATGAAAAACAAAAACGATTAGATAAAAAAAATATAGTAGAAAGAGAAAAAGTCTACCGAATTTTACAATATATATATGTATACCTATATATATATAGTTTACTGAAACGCGAAATATTTTGATATTATAGATCCAGGATATGGTGCAAAACCTAACTGTTTGGTAACATATGCTTAGACTATTTCAGAAAAAATCAAAATCAATATATTATTCCACATAAATTTTGAGGATTTCCTTCGATTCCTCACGGATCCCATCATCAGGTCACCATTTGGTGATAATGGGATCAAATTTAAATTATACCCTACACAACATAAAAAAAAAAAAAAATCGTTTCAGAAACGATGAAGATATCCGTGAAGAAACAAAAAAAACAAACATATATTTACGAATTGAGAAACCTCCTCCTTTTTTGTAAGTCGGTTAAAAATATTATGTTGGTTATTTCATGTTACAATCTACCTTTGCGCCAAGTTTCATTTAAATACGTTGAGTAGTTTGGCTAAAATACCGTCAAATAGGTAGCTACAATTTTTTGAAGATCCCACGGGAACCCTTTCGTTTTTCGGGATAATAATTTCCAGTAATGCTTTTCAGATCATAAGCTACCTGCCTGCCAAATTTCATTTAAATACGTTGAGTAGTTTGGCTGAAATACTCTCAAATAGGTTGCTAAAATTTTTTGAAGATCCCACGGGAACCCTTTCGTTTTTCGGGATAACAATTTCCAATAATGCTCTTCAGGTCATAAGCTACCTGCCTGCCAAATTTTATTTAAATATGTTGAGTAGTTTGGCTGAAATACTGTCAAATAGGTAGCTACAATTTTTTGAAGATCCCACGGGAATTCATTTGTTTTTCGGGATAATAATTTTCAGTAATGCTCTTCAGATCATAAGCTACCTGCCTGCCAAATTTCATTTAAATACGTTGAGTAGTTTGGCGGAAATACCGTCAAATAGGTAGCTACAACTTTTTGAAGATCCCACGGGAACCCTTTCGTTTTTCGGGATAATAATTTCCAATAATGCTCTTCAGGTCATAAGCTACCTGCCTGCCAAATTTCATTTAAATATGTTGAGTAGTATGGCTGAAATACCGTCAAATAGGTAGCTACAATTTTTTGAAGGTCCTACGGGAACCCTTTTGTTTTTCGGGATAACAATTTCCAATAATGCTCTTCAGATTATAAGCTACCTGCCTGCCAAATTTCATTTAAATACGTTGAGTAGTTTGGCTGAAATACCGTCAAATAGGTAGCTACAATTTTTTGAAGATCCCACGGGAACCCTTTCGTTTTTCGGGATAATAATTTCCAATAATGCTCTTCAGGTCATAAGCTACCTGCCTGCCAAATTTCATTTAAATACGTTGAGTAGTTTGGCTGAAATACCGTCAAATAGGTAGCTACAATTTTTTGAAGATCCTACGGGAACCCTTTCGTTTTTCGGGATAACAATTTCCAATAATGCTCTTCAGATTATAAGCTACCTGCCTGCCAAATTTCATTTAAATACGTTGAGTAGTTTGGCTGAAATACCGTCAAATAGGTAGCTACAATTTTTTGAAGATCCCACGGGAACCCTTTCGTTTTTCGGGATAATAATTTCCAATAATGCTCTTCAGGTCATAAGCTACCTGCCTGCCAAATTTCATTTAAATACGTTGAGTAGTTTGACTGAAATACCGTCAAATAGGTAGCTACAATTTTTTGAAGATCCTACGGGAACCCTTTCGTTTTTCGGGATAATAATTTCCAATAATGCTCTTCAGGTCGTAAGCTACCTGCCTGCCAATTTTCATTTCATTCCATACAGTAGTTTTAGCGTGATGCGACGACAAACATTCCCATATGGACAGACAGACAGACAGACAGACAGACAGACAGACAGACAGACAGACAGACAGACAGACAGACATTTTTTTCAAAAATGTTATTTTTAGGTTCTGTGGCTTATATAGACCCCCTTTTTTTAGTTTTCACTTAAATATTCTTAATGTACAGACATGACCCCTCTACAGATTTATTATATGTATAGATTGAGAAACCTCCTCCTTTTTTGTAAGTCGGTTAAAAATATTATGTTGGTTATTTCATGTTACAATCTACCTTTGCGCCAAGTTTCATTTAAATACGTTGAGTAGTTTGGCTAAAATACCGTCAAATAGGTAGCTACAATTTTTTGAAGATCCCACGGGAACCCTTTCGTTTTTCGGGATAATAATTTCCAGTAATGCTTTTCAGATCATAAGCTACCTGCCTGCCAAATTTCATTTAAATACGTTGAGTAGTTTGGCTGAAATACTCTCAAATAGGTTGCTAAAATTTTTTGAAGATCCCACGGGAACCCTTTCGTTTTTCGGGATAACAATTTCCAATAATGCTCTTCAGGTCATAAGCTACCTGCCTGCCAAATTTTATTTAAATATGTTGAGTAGTTTGGCTGAAATACTGTCAAATAGGTAGCTACAATTTTTTGAAGATCCCACGGGAATTCATTTGTTTTTCGGGATAATAATTTTCAGTAATGCTCTTCAGATCATAAGCTACCTGCCTGCCAAATTTCATTTAAATACGTTGAGTAGTTTGGCGGAAATACCGTCAAATAGGTAGCTACAACTTTTTGAAGATCCCACGGGAACCCTTTCGTTTTTCGGGATAATAATTTCCAATAATGCTCTTCAGGTCATAAGCTACCTGCCTGCCAAATTTCATTTAAATATGTTGAGTAGTATGGCTGAAATACCGTCAAATAGGTAGCTACAATTTTTTGAAGGTCCTACGGGAACCCTTTTGTTTTTCGGGATAACAATTTCCAATAATGCTCTTCAGATTATAAGCTACCTGCCTGCCAAATTTCATTTAAATACGTTGAGTAGTTTGGCTGAAATACCGTCAAATAGGTAGCTACAATTTTTTGAAGATCCCACGGGAACCCTTTCGTTTTTCGGGATAATAATTTCCAATAATGCTCTTCAGGTCATAAGCTACCTGCCTGCCAAATTTCATTTAAATACGTTGAGTAGTTTGGCTGAAATACCGTCAAATAGGTAGCTACAATTTTTTGAAGATCCTACGGGAACCCTTTCGTTTTTCGGGATAACAATTTCCAATAATGCTCTTCAGATTATAAGCTACCTGCCTGCCAAATTTCATTTAAATACGTTGAGTAGTTTGGCTGAAATACCGTCAAATAGGTAGCTACAATTTTTTGAAGATCCCACGGGAACCCTTTCGTTTTTCGGGATAATAATTTCCAATAATGCTCTTCAGGTCATAAGCTACCTGCCTGCCAAATTTCATTTAAATACGTTGAGTAGTTTGACTGAAATACCGTCAAATAGGTAGCTACAATTTTTTGAAGATCCTACGGGAACCCTTTCGTTTTTCGGGATAATAATTTCCAATAATGCTCTTCAGGTCGTAAGCTACCTGCCTGCCAATTTTCATTTCATTCCATACAGTAGTTTTAGCGTGATGCGACGACAAACATTCCCATATGGACAGACAGACAGACAGACAGACAGACAGACAGACAGACAGACATTTTTTTCAAAAATGTTATTTTTAGGTTCTGTGGCTTATATAGACCCCCTTTTTTTAGTTTTCACTTAAATATTCTTAATGTACAGACATGACCCCTCTACAGATTTATTATATGTATAGATTAAAAATCATATTGTTTATAGTCTGAGGCTTGAGACGGTCATTGCCACGTGAGTGCAATCATGAAAAAAATAAGAAGGTATTTGTGAATTGATAAATGAGATTTGTCTTATAATCGTCAGACGCCCGTATTTTATTATTTTATTACTATAGTCTAATCATAAGAAAACATAGTATGCAATAAATATTTTCAAATAGCAGCCGGATTTGTATGTACGTAATTCGTAGATATTTTTTTGAGTTCTCTATACATGTATGTTTTCAGTTTTTCACACAGCAACATTACACCGCAGTTCTGTGTGCAGGCGGAGTTTTCTATGCATTTGATTGAGCACAACTAAACAATGCTTTGTAAATGTTTTTCTATGGGAGCTCGCTTTGTCTCACACCACACGCCTGTGTTACATACAAGTACACAAAAGTAGTAGATATAAAGCTACCTCTATAGGTACCTCTACCCACGTCTATAGGTAGGTTTATATCTAAGCTACCACTATAGGTAGCTTTAAAAAAAACGTTTTATTTCCAAATGAAACTAAGTCCCGATTACACCAACGGATGTTAGTGTTAACGACATGTTAAATAATCATGCCTTCTCATTCATTGATAGGAATTACGAGAGGAACAACGTGATATTTAACCAAGGATTAACTTTAACATCGCTTGATGAATCACGCCCTAAACAAGCAGTTTTCGGAAAGTCAACAAGAAAAACAAGCTACTACCGGTTCAACCCTAATCCGCCGGAAGAACCGGCGTAAGAAACTAGCAATTTATGTCTGCTGGTCAAAGTATTCATTATTGTCTATATTATAATGAATACTTTGACCTCTGTAGCGCAATGGTTCAGAGCGTTGGTGCTCGAACCGGTCGCAGATTCGAATCCTGCCAAAGGCATAAAAGATATCTGTGTTCCTGGATCATGGATGTGTATTCTATTTGTGTATAATCAAGTTTTCTTCTCTTATATATTGATATAAAATGAATTGCATTAGTGTCGCTAAACCCGAGAACGGATGAACCGATTCGGCTATATTCAGTCTTGAAATATTCGTAGAAGTCCCGTGAAGATTTAAGCGGTTCATCACAAACTGTTTGTGTCTGCACGAAGTGGGCACGGGTATAGTATACTGCTATACAATTATTTAAAATTATGACTTGTACAAATATTTAATACACATCCAAGACATATAGAGAACTATTTGCGCCCTCGTCGGGATTCGAACCAGCACACCACTTGGAACACGCTTTACCACTGAGCCAAAGAGCTATTCATTTCATCCTTTCAGCCGAAGGAATTCCTTATGATTTAGAAAAGGTAAAATGAACACTTAAATAGAGCATTATGCTCTTGACAATGGATTTCTGTATGCGATATTGAAAGAACTTTTTTAGTTGAAAACCCTCCTGTTAGTACATAATGCAGGCTTTGTGAAATGTATGAAATTAATATTACCCACCCAGTCTTGAGATGGTAAAAAAAGGGTGTAAAGGGTATATACGTTTAATATAATATGTATCTATGTAACGCCTCAGTGGACTAGTGGGTTAGAGTCTATACTAATATTATAAAGAAAATACATTTGATTGTTTGTTTGTTTGTTTGAATGGAATAGGGTCTGAAACCACTGGACCAATATGAAAAAAAGCTACACTACTGGCGCTGAACATAGGCTTTATTATATTTAAAAAAAAAAGGGTTCCTTACTAAAACTCCAAAAATGTATTCCAAGGTGTAAAAAACCGAAATTCTAAATTTCTTACATCGTGTGCGCTTCGACAATTTTTTTACGGTATGTTGTCATGAAAAGGTTATTATGAAAGAAAATGTTGAAAGAAATAAGCAAAAAATTAGAAAGAAGAAGAAAATATACGTATTGGTCACGCGGGGTTTGAACCTGGACTCGATCTTTCTCGTAAATAATATTTTAATATATAATTACTAATTTTATAATTAAAGGTTGACACAATAATATGATCCCACCAAAAACAATTTCATGTAAAAATGTTGCCAAGATGAATGAACACTCGCTACTTTATTCTGTGAAAATGTTATCAGGTCTCATGTAGATCCAAGATTCTTGATCTGCTACCGTTACGAAGATTTCATAGGTATTTTTAATCGTGTGTGAAATAAAACGACCAAGTATCACGTTTTGACTTTTATGTAGTTAGGCCTGGTTAAGTATGGGCGCATAAATCAAGAATTTTGGATTATAGATAATATTATATCACTACATAGTATAAAACAAAGTCGCCTTTTCTGTCCCTATATCCCTATGTGCGCTTAAATCTTTAAAACTACGCAACGGATTTTGATGCGGTTTTTTCCAATAGATAGAGTGATTCAAGAGAAAAGTTTATATGTATAATACATGCATAATATACTAAGGCAACATTGCTAATTTTAGAGGTTTCTAACGTGATGTCGTAAATTAACCTATTTTAGCAAAAACCCTACGAGTTGGATCAAATTAATGTACTACAGTATTGTACACCATAAAAAGGTCTACAAAAAAGTCCGCGATGGTATATGTTTATCTTTTAGGGATAACCCACATTAACCATTTTTATTGTTTACTTTTTACGTGAAAATATGGCTTATTTACGAAGCTATTTTAAGCAATACGGCATTAATCCTTATCAAATTAAGTACCTTAAATACAGTGTGCAATTAATATAGATCAATATGGTTCCTTACAGCATGTAAATTAAACAAATATTTTCGGAGATATTACAAATTTAAAATTTGCGTTTGCGGCGGACGGTACCGGCCGGACGGGGCAGTGCGGGGAGATTTGAGCGTTGACTGTTTTTCACATGGCCAACTGTATGTCGCTCTTTCAAGAGTAACCTCAAGAGAAAACATGTTTGTATTGTCTAATGACAAGAAAGCTGTGAACGTTGTGTATAAAGACATCCTGTAATATATTAATTGTTGTAAAAATAAAATAAATACCTAGGTAAAAATGTAAAAAGTAAATAAGTAAAAATGTGTAATGTAATAAAAATTTTATGAATTTAGATATTCCAAAGATAGCAGGAAATCTTCATAGTAAGTATAGGGAAAGAGGAATTGTTTTACTCCAAATTTAATGCGTGCAGGCCAAGGGCAGTAATGAATGAATCAAAAATACTGGATCGATTTTAATCATGTTTTCATCGAGTGACATAGGCATATATATTTTATGCCCGTGCAAAGTCGGAGCGGGCCGCTGTGTTTTTATATACAACGTTCATAGTTTTTCTGTAGTGTATTTAATTTAGTATCAGCATTGCACCCGTGCGAAGCCGGAGCGGGTCGCTAGTTATATTATAATAGATTCGTATTGGCAACATTTTTACATGAAAATGTTTTTGGAGAGATTAAATTTTTTTTGTAAGTTGGTAAACGGTCGTTCTTGAGTTTAAAAATAACCTATTTTGACCCCGGGCTTTTAGTTGCGGTATTTATAATTTTTTTGTTGTTTTTGTAGTAAATATAGCTTACATGCAAAATTTCAGCCTTATAGGACTTCTGGAAATACCTTTAGAATTTGATGATCTATAAATGAGTCAGTGACAAAATCAGGGGTTTTTAGACATTGATAAAATCTAAAATATAATAGCTACGACATTCAAACTTTATATTATGTTGAAATCCAAAGTATGAGAGGAAATTATGAGAGTTAAAAAAACGACGAGACCTTTCGAGAAAAGGTAGGTAGTGCCCTTGGGCTTCGCTTGACTCGTCTTGGCGAGGCACGACCGTGCCCCCCGATTCCAGATAAAATTTTTATATAAGATAATATTATTATTATTTAACAAAAACTAATAACCATAATATATTTTCACATAATAAGAAACACAGTACCCGAACTACGGTATATTAATAACGTGGTATACTCCGTAATCGAATACGTCGAGTCTGACTAAACAAGATAACACGCGTCGGGGGCGTGTAATTCTCTACGACAACCTCTTGGCTCAAGTCATGAGATGTCGCGTGTGGTGCAAATGATGGAATATAGCGTGCGTGGCCTAAGTTGTAGGATGTAGCGTGACCCAAGTTACAAGTGCGTTTTGTGTTCAGGTTGTACGGCTTAAGTCACAAAATAGATATCGATAATTTTGAAAGTATTATAGTTAAATAAAAATATGAAATAGTATTAGGTATTTATTAATATTACTTATATGGAGAAAGGACAGCAGCAGATAGATATAATTAAAGTTATGTTATTACGAGTATAACATCATTAATATTAAGGATTTATTACTGTAGATGTACCTACAGTAATTGATAAGATAAAAATAAACAATTCTTTAGAACGCTATAAATTGTTCCTAAGAAAAATTTGAAAGCAGAAGGTATTGCTTATGATATTTCTCATATCGAGGTCAGTAGGTTGATGCTAAAAAATCTTACAATAATACAGTTTAGATGCAGTCTTAACGCATCATAATATAAGCAAAATGGTTGTCCCATTGATCATCTTAAGAAGACAAAATTATTTAATATGACAAAAAAAAAACAAATTACAGTATAGATGGTTTTAATTCCAACAAGATGAATTTCACTAATTACGAGGGCTGCTATTTATGTATCCGGAATTAAAAAAAGAAACAAATATAATATATCATTTAATATGGTTTTATTGCTTTTCAAAATATTCGCCGCGATGATCGACACACTTTTGCATACTCTGGAACCAATTTTCATAGCACTTTTTCCATTCTGATTGACGTATCTCCAAAACGTGCATTTTGAACGCATCAACACCCTCTTCGCGGCTCGAAAAACGTTGACCACGTAATTTGTTCTTCGCGTATGGAAATAAAAAGAAATCGTTAGGTGCCAAATCAGGGCTGTACGGCGGATGACCAGTCAATTCGATCTTTTGACCCTCCAAAAACTGAGTTGTTACAGCTGAGGTGTGACAGCTAGCATTGTCGTGATGTAATATGATTCTGCGTTGTCGGTTGTCCTTTCTTATTTCTTCAAAGACTTCTGGTAAACAAATGGTCGTATACCATTCAGAATTAACCGTTTTACGATTCTCTAATGGCACTGTAGCCACATGTCCATTAATTCCAAAAAAACAGGTGACCATTTGCTTCAAAGTACTTTTTGCACGAGTAACTTTTGTTGGTTTCGGCTCATCTTGGAACACCCACACCGTTGACTGTTGTTTAGTTTCGGGGTCATATGCATAGATCCAAGATTCATCACCTGTGTAGATATTATAAACGGCTTTTGACGTACCACGGTTGTATTTGTTTATCATTTTTTTGCACCAATCGACACGAGCCCGTTTTTGATCGATTGTCAAGTTGTGCGGAATCCAACGCGAACATATTTTTTTTACAGCCAAATGTTCGTGTAATATCTTATGTATGCTCGTCATACTTATGCCTAAGGACGCCTCTATCTCGCGATATATAACATGACGATCACGCATTATTAGTTCCCGCACAGCATCTATATTTTGTGGGATAACAGCTGTTTTTGGGCGACCTTCTTTATTTTCATCCGTGAGCATAGACCGCCCACGGTTAAACTCACTGTACCAGTGATAAACAGTGGTTTTTGATGGTGCTTCATCTCCAAAAGTTGCGGTGAGTTGAATAAAGCACTGTTGTTGATTTAGCCCACGCCGAAAATCGTAGTAAATCATTGCACTAAAATGTTCACGCGTTAAATCCATGGCAAATGAAGACACGCAATTTTCAAAATGACGCCACAATGGAAAAATAATTGACAGTCACATGAAACAAAATGTATTCTTCAACCAAAGAGTTCTATTTTCAAATGTTGTAATTACTTTTTAAATATTGTTCTTGTAAGTGGCCAGTTCCATAAACAGATACATAAATAGCAGCCCTCGTAAAAAAAACGAATGTGGTCAAATAATATTTTTATCACATAACGGAATATAGTGACGGATAATAAGTACGATCGCTGCAGCCTATAACTCACACCCCACCCAAAATATTTCGCTATCCAGATTCTCGCCTTTCCAACTTAATAACGTTACTTTGTAACCGCTAATGATTGTCACAGATTATGTAACGCGTGTCGTGAATAATAAACAAAATAACAACCATTTTTATAAAGAACTTGAACGTAACGTAAATTACATGATTTTATGTTTCGTTGAACATACAAACCGTATAAACCTTCCCTGGACTTCCACAAATATTTCAAGACTAAAATCCGCCGAATCGGTTCAGCCCTTCTAAAGTTTTAGCGAGACTAACGAACAGCGATTCATTTTTATATATAAGACTAGCTGAAACGTGCCCACTTCGTTGAGCATACAAACCGTTTAAACCTTCCCAGGAATTCCATGAATAATTTTCAAGACTAAAATAGCCGAATCGGTTCAGCCGTCCACGAGTTTTAGCGAGAGAAACGAACAGCAATTCATTTTTATATAATATATATGATTTACATTATAGTTTAATATATTCGTTATTTTAATGGTACTTAAATAATTTTAATTATTTTTATTTTATTACATTTTGAAAACTTACGGCTACATACAAAAGTAGAAAAAAAATACAGACGAATTGAGAACCTACTCCTTTTTTTTGGAAGTCGGTTAAAAATATATAATGACACAAATGATAAAGCCAATTATTAAAAGTTTTCACAGATAAACAGAAAGATAAAGAAATAAAGATGAAGTCGGTGGTTAGGATAAAGTGAAAATAGAAAAAAAACATAATATTATATATTACTAGCTGTTCCGGCAAACTTCGTATTGCCTTATTAATTAATTGCTTGACATACTGACTGCAGCGCCACCTATCGGTTCCAATTGTAAATCTAAACCATTCTCGAATCTCCACGAACACACACAAAAAATTTCATCAAAATTGGTCCAGTCGTTTAGGAGGAGTTCAGTCACATACACACGCACACAAGAAATATATATATATATAATATAATATAATATATATATTATATTATATATTACTTGTTTGTACAAACATTATAGTATACATTACTTGTTTACCATATTAACATCAATTTAAAAAAGTCATTCAAAACACTAATTAGACATTCGAAACACGTTATACCGCCCAATCGAAGCATTATAAATAACTTATTTCGATTCAATAAAAATAAGCCACAAAAAACTCACTGGAATACTTTTTCTGTAACTTTTTTTGCTTTGACCTGAATAGCAATTTGTCATAATATACTATTATAAAGTAGATTGTAGATATTAGTATTGTAACAAAACCTCGTAAGTGGGTTATGAGGACTGTGGCGCCTAAATTGATTTACTACTTAATGTATTTGGATGTCATTCAGGTCATACAATTTATTGATACTTCATACGCGCAAAATTGAATCCATCTGAAACCGTGCTTTTTGATGCGATAAAAAAAAGATAAAAAAAACTAAAACCTTCGTAAAAAATGGGTCTAAAAGGCGCGAACAAGAAAATAATTCAATTTGAAATCCAGAAATGCATAGGTTCTTGTACCTTTTTTGAATGACCATTTTTGCATGGTCAAGGTAGAGCCGTGGTCGCACCCCTATCGGCATCGAACCTTGCAACAGCAGAAAACCATCCAGTTTTTTTTTTCTACCGTATTTCAGTGTGAACTGATGCTTAGATTTTATTAGCGGGTACGACCACGGCTCTATTTCCCTCATTTCATGGGGAGGTGGGTTAGTTGACTATGTTTGCCACGCTTCTATTTCCGTATATAACGGGTGTAAAAAGAGCAGTCACTATAGCTTTGGGATATGATTTTACTACGTTTTGTCATTCTAGAAATGTATTTTTTTACATAAAATAAAATTAATAATTAATTACCTTATTGTTATTTTTGGGACAAAAAAATAAGAAATGGTGAAAAGTAAAAAAATTTTTTTTTGGTTTTTGACAAAAAAATAATAATAATACATATTATCTTATATTAGGTAGTTGTTTGTTATTGATTTTGTCCATTATTGTGTATGTAGCAGATACGTTGTTATAACGGGTGTAAAAAGAACAGTCTCTATAACTTTGGGATATAATTAGGTATAATTATAATACATTTATAGAATAAGAAAAGGTTACCTTTCCTTATTATTCATACATAAAATGTATTTTTTTACAAAAATTAAAAAGGATTTTTTTTGCATTTTCGTAATTCTTGCGACAAAAAAAAAGAAATGGTGACAGACAAATACACATTTACACAGACACGACAAGCTTATACCACCCCGTCGTATTGCGTCAGGGATTAAAAATAGATAATAGATTATAATAAGGAGAAACATGACGGACGCTTAGATTCTGTGTCAATGTGAGTTGAGCCTTATTCAGCATATAATCATTTGCGTCAGCTGTGTAAAAGGACGCACTAATGACGTCACGGCCCAATATAATCGTCCCATAATAACGCTTATAACGGAAATAATTTTATACTTAATAGTGTTTATGTATCATTTTTAATGTTAAACAGGAAACTATTTTCGTAATTATCTAAGACCCTAATAGAACAATCTCAATCGAAACATCAAGTAGTCATAGAGGTTTTGAATTTTTTCAATGTAAATTACACTGAATTTCTAATATTGTAACTATTTTCCTATCCGGAGTGAATTCTGATCACTGAAAATAGAACTCTGCGCTAACACAATAGAGTTAGTCAGGGTTCCCCCATACATTGTTTTCAATTCATTAGTATCAAGCTAATTTTTCGTGAGTACCTTCATTTTGATGAGTCGTCCAAGAAATTCTTGGACGGAACTCTTGTTTGAGGTAGCTAACAGAGATAGCAAGAATATCACTTCAGCGCGTGCGCTCACGACGTGCGAACGCGTTATTTGTCTGTGATTACACACAATAATATAATATCGTGCGTACTGTAGTTCCATTGTGACAGCTTAATTAGATAACAAGTTATTAGAATGGTGCAGTGTAACATGTGCAAGCTTTCTTTGGCCAGGGTCAAAGGAGACAACCTGACTAAATGTGAGGGCTCATGTGGTGGGACTTTCCACAAAAAATGTTCGGATAAAATAAAGTTGTTTAACGAAACAGGATTGTGTGGTGAATGCCAATTCGCACCAGCAATAAAATCGTCAATCGTAGTTGATGTCACGAAAACCTCTGCGGAGAGAATATTATCAGAAGTTAACGAAAAATTAGCTATTGTTTTTAAGATGAAGAAGACTTTGGAGAGCATGTCAGAGGATATTAGTTTCTATGCGGAGAAATATCAGGAGCTAATTGAAGAGAAAGTGAAAACTGACAACAAAATTAAAGCTTTGGAGCACAAAAATGTTCATCTTGAGACGAGCAACAAAGCGCTGGAACAACGAATAGCCTATCTGGAGACGCGGGAGAAGGAGAAGAATGTCGAAATATATGGATTGGATGAAGGTGAACAAGAAGATTTAAATAATGTAGTGAAAATAATTGGAAAGAAGTTGAATGTTGATATTACTAATATAAGCGAAGCAAAGAGGGTAGGTGAAATAAAAAAGTTTAATGGGATAAATTCGGTTCCAAACAAAGAAGGCCCAAAAAGACCAAGGCCTATTATTGTTACAATGAAAACCCGAGCCGCACGTGATCAGTGGCTAGCAACCAGGAAAACAAACCTACTGACTAATAATGATATAACGGGCAGTGCAAATCCCAAACGAATCTACGTAAATGAAGATCTAACACAGTATACACGTAATTTATTTTGGACAGTCAAGAATGAGCTAAAACCTACATATAAATACATATGGGTGCAGAACGGAAAGGTAATGATAAAAAAAGATAACCCGAATGATACAAAAATAAGGGTAATTCGAGCTTTAAGTGACATTAACATGTATGTTAACAGCTGCGTTAACGAATCCCCATAGTAATATTATTTTTGTATATACTGTAATATCGCAGTATCAGCAGTGTTTACCTACTCAGACTACTTTAGTAATCAAAATTCGATGACCAAACTTTACATATAAAAATGAATATCAGTCTCGCGGCAGTGGCCGTTGCGTGCAGTTGTGGCGCAGGCACTCTATTCAGTTTTATCGCGAGTTTTGTAAATACCCTCTTTTTTTTTTTTTTTTGTAATGGAGGAAAATGAGATTATTGAGACTAATTTACCGTGTAGCAGTGAAATATGTGATGTAATTGCGGATATAGGATATGAACGTGAGTCTAATGGAGCGGTGGAAATGGGAATTATACAAGAAAACAATTCTGAGTCAAATAACGGTAGGATGGTTGAAAAAAGAAAGGAAAGAGAAGAAGATAGTAGCGAAGATGGATTTATTGAAGTTGTAAGGAGGAAACCAAAGAGATTAATACGAAGTTTCTCAAATGTTGTTAGTAATATGGATGAAGAAAATCTATTTATTCAAACTGAATCCACAGAAAATATATATGAGGTATGTGTAACATCTTTAAAACCTCTGCCGAAACAAATGGCATTTGCAAGACTACTTAAAGAAGAAAGCATTAAAAATGTTACAAAGATTAAATACAAAAGTTTATTTAAACTTTTGGTGCGGTTTAAATCTATTGAAGATGCTGAGTCATTATTAAAATGTACAAAGTTTGCAGAACTGGAACTTAAATGTCAAATGACGTATGAAACTAGTAGATCTTATGGAGTTGTTAAAGGAATGGATTTGGAACTAAATGATGAAGAAATAATGAATATTTTACAGAGTGAGGAAAAAGTTTTATCAGTTAAACGTCTTAGACGAATAAACTCAGAAGGAAAATGGGTAGACAGTGAAACTGTTCGTATATGCTTTGAGTGTTCTTCATTACCTCGATTTGTTCGAGCCTACGATTACCGTATCAATGTTGAGCCTTATGTGTTTCCTGTTACACAGTGTACAGCGTGCTGGAAATTTGGTCACATGATAAAATTTTGTCCAACCAAAAAAATCCTATGTCCGAAATGTGGGGATAATCATAACAATTGTGATATTAAGTATTATAAATGCCTCAATTGTAAGGGCCCTCATTTTACATTGGACAAAAAATGTCCACTTTTCTTAAAAGAAAAAAGTATAAGAGACATTATGAGTAAGAATAATATCACTTATCGCAAGGCTTTACTGTCTTATCTAGCAGGGCAACCTAAAGAAATATCTTTGGACGAGAGAAATCGAGGTATTCATAACACAATTTTTGTTGCATCGAGAAAGACTGCACCAGAACCTAACAATATCGAGTCCTATAGTAGTGTAACATCACGTCGTACGGTAACAGAAAATCAAGACCAAATATTAGAATTAGACATGGAATTAGAAAGACAAATACAGTGTGAAAATATACATAAACAAAAAAGTAGAAGCGGAAAATGTGAGAAGAACAGAAATAAGAAAAAAGTTAGTTCAAATAGAGAGGATCTTCAAAATTTAACTAATCCACAAATAGAGGAGTCGTCAGAGAGCTCTGAGGAAAATCATAAAGAAAATAGTGAGAAAATCGATTGGTTAAAGTTATTGATAAAGTTAAAACGAGTATTTTATTCTGACTGTAGTGGTGTAGAAAAAGTTTATGATATGGTTATGATTTTATTAGATGTAGTGAAAAAGTTTGTAATGAGTTATTTATCAAAAGAAAATTTTATTGATAAGTTTTTAAACGTATTTAATGGATAGTATATCTCATTATTTTATGTTAAACATTCTACAGTGGAATTGCCAAAGTCTTTTGCCTAAAATTTTAAGTTTTGGAGAGCTTTTAAATCAAATGAAAATCCATATAGCAATTTTGAGTGAGACCTGGCTGGAGCCTAGAAAATTATCTAAAATAAATGGATATAATATATTTAGGAATGACCGACATGATTCCTATGGGGGGGTAGCTGTCGTCATCCATAATTCGATTCAGGCCCATGTAAGTCCTTTTAAAATAATTAGGAATAATGGAATAGAATTATTGCATTTAAAAATAAGTAATTGCTCTAATTTAGAAAATATTATTTCTGTATATTGTCCGTCATCAATTCGTACTGAAATTGTTCATTGGGATGAGTTGTTCTCAAAATTTCGCAATAAAACTTTAATAGCGGGTGATTTCAACGGTCATCATTGTACTTGGTCTAATAAGTCAGACGTCAGAGGCGTTCAGTTATGGGATTCGGCATTGGATAATGGATTTATAACATTAAATAATTCTTCGGCTACAAGGGTAAAATTGGTAAATGGTATTTTACAACAGACGTCACCTGATGTATCATTCGTTTCGTCCGATATAGCCCTGTCTTTTGACTGGCAAGTTCTTAATGAAAACCTGGGTAGTGATCACTTGATTATCAAATTAACAATGAATTATCAAGAACCACTGAATATAATTAATAAACGTAATATAAAACAGGCTAATTGGGATATTTACAAAGAGAAACTAACACAATATTTTAGGAACGATGTGCTAGAGAACCGGGCTATGAGTGTGCAAGACAAATATGATTTTTTTTTATCGTATATTAATAAAGCAGCAGATGAGAGTATTCCATTCATTAAATTGTGCTCTAATCCAACTAGAAGTTTTAAACCGAAACCATACTGGAACCAATCTTTATCATTAATAGTGGCACAACGTAGATTATATTTGGCAAATTTTAGGAAAAATCCGACGCCTGCTAATTATGATAGATTTATGATTAAAGTAAAAGAGTGTACTAAAAGAATAAGGGAGGCCAAATTAAAATCTTATAGAGAGTTTTGTGACTCTATTGATGAAACAACTACAGCCTCTTCAATGTGGAAAAAGATGCGTTGGGTTAAGGGTTATAAAAGGAAGAATACTATTGTCTCTAAAGAAAGACAGGAAGAGTTATTAATTAGCCTTACCCCTGACTCAGTACTTAATAGAGAACCTATATTTTGCTCCGTGAACCCTTCAATGGAGCGTGACTTTACACTTGTTGAGTTAAACAACTGTATTAAGAAAAAAGACACAGCTCCAGGGAGCGATGGAATATTTTACAGTATGATACATAATGCACCCGACGTAGTTAAGAGTTTTTTGCTTAACATTTATAATCAGATCCTTCGAACTAGCTATATACCTAGTCAATGGCGCGACATACATGTTATTGCTATTCCAAAGCCAGATGCTAATCAAGCTGCACTTGCAAAATTACGACCGATTTCACTCATATCTTGCTTATGTAAAATCTTTCACCACATGATATGCAAACGAATAGAGTGGTACATAGAGAAAAATAAAATAATATCCCCATATACAGTTGGATTTCGCAAGTCTATATCAAGTATTGATAGTTTAGTTAGAATTGTTAGCCAAATTCAGATAGGATTTTCTAAAAATATACCAACGTTGGCGTGTTTTCTGGACATCGAAAACGCTTATAATAATGTGCTGATACATAAAATTGTCGAGACTTTAGATGAACTTAAAATTGGTGTTAAAATTTGCAAATATTTTTGGTCTTTTTTAAGTGATAGGAATTTGTTTATTAAGGATGATCATGGAAATTATTTTTTAAGTAGAAAAACACATAGAGGACTCGCACAGGGTGACCCGATCTCCCCTTTACTATTTAATATCGTAACTCACAAAGTTTTTCAAATTGTTCAGAATGTTAGGCTGTCTCAGTATGCCGATGATTTTGTGTTATTTTATAGTCATAAAAATATTACCATATCTGAAAGAAATGTTCAGCAGGCTCTTGACGCTATAGTTTTGATCTTTAATGAACTTGGATTGAGTGTATCGCATTTGAAGTCAAAATTTTGTCTTTTTAGCCGAGGACATAGACGAATTCTTCCCTGTTTAAATATTTCAAATAATCCTATACCCCATTCTGAAAGCGTCAAATATTTGGGTGTGTGGCTTGATCAAAGTCTTATGTGGCGTAAATACATAAATGAAATTGTAGAAAAATGCTCGAAATACGTTAATATTTTAAAGATTTTGTCTGGCACTAGTTGGGGTGTTCACCCAAAACATTTAAGAAGGTTATACATAGCACTCATTAGGAGCAGAATGGATTATGGATGCTTTCTTTTTGCTAATTGTGCAAAATCACACCTATCAAAGCTAGATAAGCTGCAGAATCAAGCTTTAAGAACAATTGGTGGATTTATAAAAAGCTCTCCAATTCATGTAATGCAGTGTGAGTTAAGCTTACCACCTTTACATTTGAGACGGGAATATTTAGCATATAAGTTTTGTTTAAAAACATTATCATGGCAAAATAATGTAACTATTAATATTATTAGTGAATTACAACTATTGAGTTTATCTCGATATTGGCAAAATAAAAATAAACCACTTTTAACAAAAATTTATTATGAGACCAAAGATGTAAATGTACACACTTCATACCCTCTACAAATGTTTTCTTTTAATATTTGGATGTCCTGTATTGATCTCAAAGAAATAATCAATTTTAATTTAAATTGTATTATAACTGCTAAGAGCAGCTATGAAGTTAACTCTCTGAAACTACAGGTTGTTGAAGAGCTTTCAACAAAATACATGGGGTGGAAATATATATTCAGGAGCAGCATTTTTTGATGTTCGTACAGGGTTCTCGGGATGTTTTAAAATAATCAATAATATATCTATCATGTCCACGGAGCTCATTGCTGTTTCGGAAGCATTGTCATATATAGGTAATACCTGTTTTAGGAATGATAGCACTATTATGCAAAGGAGAGTTGTGATAATCTCGGATAGCAAGAGTGCTCTTCAACATTTGGCTCGGTGCGCCTCTGGACAAAGAGGTGTTCCGGTAGCCTACGAAATTATTAAGAAGATAATTAATCTTCAAGAGAACAATTGCATTCTGAGACTGCAGTGGGTTCCTGGACATATCGGTATTAAGGGTAACGAGGAGGCTGATCGATTGGCAAAATTGAGTATTGTACAAGGATGTTTACTTAACTACAAACCGGATTATTCTGAAATTTTAATTAAATTCAAAAATAATGTTTATGATCGTTGGAAAGAGTATTTTAGTGAACATTCTAAAACTAAAGGTATTTGGTACAAAACGATGCAATCGGAACCTCCTCGTATACCATGGTTTGTAAAGTCGAAATTGAGTCGGAATATAGTTAAATTGGCGTTTAGATTCCGATCAGGACACATTCCATCGCGAAAGTTTGCGTTCTTAATGAAAAAGGTAACTTCACCAAATTGTGAGACCTGTAATAAAATCGAAGACGTACATCATTTGTTGATGGAGTGTACCAAGTTTCGGAGTCAAAGGGATTTATTGTTTAAAAAATTTAATTTTAATTTGTTTTCGGTAGGGCTTGTACAGTCTATTCTTTCCGACCCAATTTCAGACGTAGCTGTTTCGTTAATCCGTATTTTTGCCAATATCGACGATAACTGTGTAAATTAATACTGTATTGGGTACAATGGGATTGACATATCTTTGGGTCAAAATCCCTAAATAAATAAATAGATAAAAAAAAAAAAAAAAAAAAAATGAATATTAAATACAATAAATACTTAGACATAAATACTTGGCAAAGAGACCTCAAAGAATTTCATCTTAGCAGTCTTAATATTGTACACTTAAACATAAGATCGCTCAGAAAAAACTTTAATCAACTCGAAGTTCTTTTACATAACTCGTTAGAACAATTGGATTTTGTGGCTCTTACTGAAGTAAATATTATGAGTCATGAGATATCGCTGTATCAATTGGCGGGCTACGATTCATATATAAACAGCAGAGAGACAAGCAGAGGTGGCGGCGTGCTATTATATGTAAAAAGGTGCCACAACTTTACCGCAGAGATAATCAAAACTAGTCATGCTGAAATAATACACGGCCAACTACTACTGAATGATAAAAAACAAATACATATAATTATAATGTACAGACCACCAAAGTCAAATACTCATTACTTTGTGGAGGAATTGCATCAAAGATTGTCTAGTATACCAAAGAATTGTGAAGTGTTTTTATTAGGCGATATAAACATTGATTTGTTGTGCGAACCTGGGTCTGCAATTCGAAGTCAATACGTAAACAACATGTCAGAAATAGGAATGGAATGCGCTATCAGTGACGTAACAAGGGAGGAGGTATACGGAAGCTTAGTAACTAGAACGTGCATCGACCATGCCTGGATTCGTACCCAAAAAACTACCACGGCATATGTTTTAAATTGCATAATATCGGACCACTATCTCATAGGTTTATGTGTAGACTATTATAACTCTCAATGTGGTATAACTAATAAACAAAACGTATCGGTAATTAATAATAGGAAAGTTGTGGAATTAATTGAAAAGGTTTCTTGGACAGAATTAAATGACTTTAAGTGCCCATTACAATTGTATGACAGGATGTGTGATGTGTTTTCAAATGTGTACTGTGAGGCGAATACGCAGCTAATTGTAAGTACAAAAAGAATTTCTAAGCCATGGATATCTAAACAAATAAAAAATATGATCGAAATAAGAGATAGATTATTTAAAAAATGTAAAACTAGACCTAATGATATGAATTTAAGATTACAGTACAATTATTTTAGGAATAAGCTAAATAAGCGTATTAATAGTGCTAAAAATCAATACAAAAGAGAAGAAATAAAGAAATGTAATAAAAATGTTAAAAAAATTTGGAATAAAATTAATTCTTGGACTGGATGCAAAAAAGTGAATAATATAGACAGTCTGATAATAAAACATTTAGGAAAATCGGAAAGTAAATTAAATATATGTAATAAATTTTCTAATACTTTTACTAAAGAAATTATGAGTATTAAACATAACAATAATTGTAATCAAAAATTTCTCATTAGATCTGATTATGTTTTGAATAGTGATGTTTGTATGAGATTTAGAAAAGCTCATTCCACAGATATAGAAAAAATTATTGACAACTTAAAGTGTGATAAATCACCAGGAGAAGATAAAATAAGAATAAAAGAAATTAAACTACTTAAACGTAAAATCAGTCCTAGCATTGCTTTATTTATTAATTTGTGTGTAGAAAAAGGTTTGTACCCAGAGAAGCTTAAAACTGCTTTGATAAGACCTATTTTCAAACATGGATCTTATTGTGATTATTCAAATTACAGGCCAATAGCCATACTTTCGGTCATAAACAAAATTGTAGAAAAATTTATCGTAGGACAGATTAGTAGTTTTCTGGAAAACCATTATATATTAGCAGACAACCAACACGGTTTCCGTAAGGGACGTAGCACGGCGACTGTTTTAGGGCGGTTCACTGATGACGTCAACGAGGGTCTTGATCAAAGGAAGCAGGTGGTGGTTGTATACATTGACTTTAAAAAAGCATTTGACACACTGGAACACCACCAGCTGCTTCAAGCGATGGAGGAGTGTGGAATAGCCGGGCCACTGAACAAGTGGTTCCGTGCCTATCTCACAAACAGGACGCTCCGCACCGTTGTTGGCGGCGTCACTGGAGAGCCCTGTGCTGTCGCCTGCGGAGTGCCGACCGGTTCCGTGTACGGCCCCGTCGGCTACATAATGCACGTCAATAGTATGTGTAGGGTTGTAAAAAATTGTCGTGTTTACATGTATGCCGACGATACTTGTTTGGTATATATGGACAAGGATATTAGTGTAATAGAATGTAAAATTCAAGAAGACCTAACTAACATTATCAAGTGGTCCCACGACAATGGCATTATTATTAACGTAAATAAAACTAAATGTATGCATATTTGTTCACCTTATCTTCGATGCACTAGTCGATTACCTAATATAGTAGGGCATACCTATGAATGTATGCATAACAACGGTTTAACGTGTAACTGTGCGAGCATTGAAGTGGTGGGAGAGTATCGATATTTAGGCCTAATCATTGATTCATGTTTCTCATGGAAAACACAGGTACAAATATTATGTCATAAACTTAGAGTGGTACTCGTTAAATTTCATTATCTTAGTTTAATATTGGACAGGGGAACGCTATATACCGTTTATTATGCGCTAATCGAATCATTGATATCTTATGGATTGAATAGTTACGGTCGTATCTTTAAAACTTATTTGGACAGAATTAAGTTGCTACAGATAAGATTTATGAAATTACTGGTTAGCAAAGAAACTAAACGACGCTGTAAAAGTTCGGATTACGTACAGTTATTTTCAGAATGTAAGATATTACCAGTCCATGAGAGGTTAATGTTGTCGATAGCTGCGGAACAATGGAATAGTAACAAGTTTATGACATATATAACACGAACAAGGCCATATAGAAACAAAGATTATGATTTATTTATTGTGCCCAGTTGTAATAATTACTATGGTGAAAGAAATAGAAATCATTTAGTACCGAAAATATTAAATAAACTACCTATAGATATGATAAGAAATATGAATATAATAACGAAGCATGCCTTTACGAGAGAAATAAAAAAGTTCTTATTAACTATGTGCACAGGATCGATTGTCTAGTGTTGGTGTCCCACAACGCACTCACACATGTTTTGTATAGTATGTGTGATTGCGCTGTGTGCGACATTGATGTATTGATGGATGAAATTGGTTGGATAATATTATAGCAGATGGATAGGTAGAAATATTTTTATATCTATTTATCTGCTATAATTTAGTTACTTTAATTAGCTGTAGCTGTAATAATACAATTATTAATAATCCGAGTTTCTTACGCCGGTTCTTCTCGGCGGACTAGGCTTGAACTTTGAACCTGTGGTTATCTATTTTGTTGATTGTTCTAACACTGTTTATTTTATTTGTAATCACCTATATAAAAAAAAATAAAAAAAATGTATTAGATAAAGTGAGCTAGATCTGCCAACAAACTGCTATACAGTTTGGCAGACATTAGTTATATATAATAGTGGTTATTGTATCTGAATAAATACTTTTTCATTTCATTCATTCATTTCATTTCATTTCATTTCATTTCATTTCATTTCATTAAAGTTTGTGGATTTGGTAATTCCAAAATATTTTTTATTGAAAAAATATTTGTCCTTCAAACCATAGGTTTGATCAAAGAGTTCTCTTTGATCAAACCTATGGTTGTATCGATAATAAGGTCTTAAATTTTTTGTAACCAGTTGATTTTGTTTTTATTACTTAGTTAATATTAATGTATTTCAACAGACATATTAATTGTCCTACAAATTGCGTGGTACGTTATCCCGGTCCTACGCTGGACAGTTGAGATTTTTTTTATCCTTGCTAACTCTGTTAGCTACCACAATCGAGAGTTCCGTCCAAAAAAATATTGGACGACTCATCAAAATTAAGCTACTTAAGAAAAATTTGCTTGATACTTATCAAGTGAAAACAATGTATGGGGGAACCCTGACTAAGTTTGAAATCAAACACACGAGCGTCGAGTGGTTAAATTTGATACTGACATTCGATTAAAATTTTAATACTGAAACGATACTTAAATAGCGCACAAATCACATTATGTCCTGTCTATTCCGCCAATCAGTGACAGGGACTACAGTTGGACACCAACGACAATCTTAGGCACGTATAAATAAAACAATCTTAATCGCAACCTCTACATTGGAAGCGAACTTGACCATTTCATAAATTTGAGTAACATTTCCATTGTACCGACAATCCAAAATGCATTAACAACATTTACTTAAGAGGAAACACAACGGCCCTTATTCCATACAAAACACGTTTGCAATCCCTGTTTCCTCCCTGGATAATGCCACTAGAGTAACAATTTTTTCCTGAATATCTATGAATACTATTAAAACGTCCATAATTTTAATTTTTTTTCAGAAATTATTTATCAAAAGATGTTAAAAAAGTAAAAACCTAAAAAACATGGTCAGGTATTCGGCTGACTGATGAAACAAATTGGAGGACATTTTATGATAAACTCGAAACATAGCTCAATCCTTTTTTTAGTTTAATACTAGTTGACCAGTGCCCACTTCGTTGAGCACACAAATTGTTTAAAACTTCTACGAATATTTCAAGACTCAAAAAAGCAGAATCGGTTTAGCCTTTCTCGAGTTTTAGCGAGACTAACGAACAGCAATTCATTTTTATAAATAAGAAAAAAAAGAAAGATGAAAAAGTACCTAAATCGACTTTGGAGGAGAAAACAGGTAACCATCGATTTGTCGTACTATTAATAGGTAATTTGAGTAGCTGCATTTGTCTCTATTGGTTTGATAGAGCAGTTGCGAGACAGCAATATACTTTACAAATAAAATTTGCATATCTATAACCCGTGATGTTTCCTCCTAAGTGTACACACTGTGAAAACGCAAGTCATCATGCGTGTTCGATTGTGATGCAAATTTTTCCAAAGCACATTCAACATTAGACCTTAACCCAACGTAAAACGGTTAAAAATTGGATAACTTCCGTAATGGCCTAATAAAGTTACAAAAGAACGTATAATAATGACATCGTTGTCGCTAATAACTCTACTTAGGTGAAATGGAGTTGGCAAGTGATTGTGGTGGGGAAAGGGGGGAAAGAAAAAAGGGGGGGTCTTTAACGTATCTAAATGTGATGATTTGTGGACCAAGTCGCTGGGAAACGTGTTATTGAAAATTAAATTATGATGGCCTTCCATATTTTAGAACCAGATGAGTAATAATTTTACTCATATATTATAATAATATTCTTAGATGCTTCACACCACGGCAATCTGGCCGTGTGCTATCCGAAGAACTTGTGTTACAGGTACCAGACAACGGAAATATATATTTAATACTTTTATACTATACACAAATTTAATATTTTTAGTATATTTCTTAATACACAAATTTTATACATATCCCATGACCCAGGAAAATTGAAAACTTTTTTGTTCCCTTGGTGGGATTCGAACCCGCAACCTCTCGGTCGAGCACCAACGGAGGTCGTCAAGAATTTATTTTGCCGCAGTGTGTGCCCATTTCTTTGAGTCTCCAAATTCAGTGACATGGATTAGAGATCGGAACCGACTTTTGGGAGATGTCCGACGCTGGGATCATCTTGTCAGAATTGAAAATATTTTCTATGGTTCCGAAGCGGGCATCGAACCCATATCTTCCAGAGTCAAGGGCCAAGTTAAAAAGTATTTAAAGACGTCTAAAGCCCTTAGTTAATTATTTGTTTGAAATCTTTTTACGTCTCTATCATATTACAGCGTGTGAAAAAACAATCACTATAAGTTTGAGATCGATTATACTGCCTTTATTCATTTTTTTTTGTCAAAATTTTGTTGAAATGTATTTTTTTTTGTCAATACTAATTTTTTTTACTTTTTACTATTTCTTATTTTTTTGTCGCAAGATTAACGAAAAAGCAAAAACCTTTCTAGAGCGAGAAAAGTTAATAATATAATCATGTCCTAAAATTATAGTGACTGTCAGTAGTAACTGTAAGTTAGTAGTGTACACCCGTTATTTGTAGCTTATATTGAACGAATTGCGCTAAAATACCAAGCAGTGCATTTTCCAAATCGTGTAAGTGCAAAAAACACTTACAACGCGAGTGTGTTAACGTCAATAACAAAATATGTTGACACATTGAAAATCTCATCTAAAAATTCCAGCAATAAAACCAAATAGCAATTCTTTAAGTAACATAAACATACATATGTTACGAGCTCTCAAAATAAAATTAGCGATGTCGCGTGTTGAATAAGTAAGTATATTTTCCGTGTATTTTCGCACAAAATCCATAAAATCGGAATTACATATTGACGTGACAAGGGATTTGTTAGGGCTTGCACACAGCCGCGACTCGGCAATTGATGAATTGATTGTAAATCTAAAAAACTACGAAGAATGTTGAATGTGGTTTATCACAACTGCAAATCGCCGAGATGAGCCGAAGGTACTTGCGTTGCGGCTTGCATATGACCAAAACCGTTTGATTGCTTATAATAAATAAATAATAAATAATAATAATAAAAATAAAAAGTCTTTATTTCAGGCATCAGCAATTCACCCATAATTATATAAAAATAAAACATTGTATATAATAACACTAAATAAAATAAATTGTCGACATTCATGTGTCCAGTCTTAACATTTAAATAGCATTTTATTTCTTGTTCGAGTTCATATGAACAGAGATCCACTGCTTGAGCATTGGATTTTCATAAAAATCGTCAGAGATGGCCGTGAGTATTCTATTGTTGGAGCGGCGCAGTCTGTGCCAGAACGCCGCCACCCGAGACCTTATGATGGCAAAGAAGTCAGGGACTCCCGCCTCCGCGAACATACTCGACGCACTGCAATTCCGTGGAAGTCGCATGAGAGCCCGATATGCATCATTATACTGGACTCTTATACGACCCATCGACTTTTGCTTGAACGTTATCCACAGCTGGCAGGTGTACATGCTTAAGCAGTATGCCTTAAAAAGTGTGTTCTTAACGTCCTGGCTGCAGTTAGCAAAACGTCGAGCGAGCATGTTAGCTCGGACGGCAAGGGCCCTACGCTCGCGTTCAATATCGCTGTCATCCTGCAGCCGCTCCGTCAACAGATGTCCGAGATACCTAAACTGCTTAACAACACCAATCTCACATCCATTTAAATGCTTTGCGTAAAATAAATGAGTGATAATACTTTAGGGAGTGTATGTGCTGATATTATTATATACCGTAAAAGTACACACTGGTACTTTTACGGTATATAATAATATCAGCACTGGCTGATAGACATACTTTTGACTTTACACATACTTTTGACAACAATTTGCCCATAAAATAATAATGCAAACCCCAAGTGGTTGATGATGAATGAAGAACCCCAATTTTCGTGACTTTATTAAGTTTAATCATCTTCTACAAACTAAATATTAGAATTATTTTTTTGGTAAGATACAATAGAAAAAGACACAAAGAAGATGGATTTCACCGGAATAATCGTTGCGATAAGTCGTACGACTTAAAGGACTTACGATGCAACATTGCAATGTGTATAAGCCCTTACGAGGGGTGAAATTTGCTTACGAAACTCCGATACATTCGCAAGACAAATTTTTCTTTTCGCGTTGTTTGAGAGTTAAGTGTTTGTTAAATCTGTAAAATATGACTCAAACTACTCTTCGCGACTCTTGTTTTTAACACCCGAATATTTTGAATATTCTGTGTAATCGCCTCCGCGGTCTAGTGGTTCAGAGCTTCGCTCTCAACCCGGAGGTCGTGGGTTCGATTCCCGTGTTGGAACAACAAAAATGTTGTTTTCAAGTTTGGTTAGGACAATTCAGGCTGATCACCTGATTGTCTGACAAGAAAGATGATCAATGCGTCGGATGGGCATGTAAAACGTCGGTCCTGCGCCTGATCTCTCGCCAGTCGTGTCGGTTTACCGTCCCACTGGGTTTTGGGAGTAAAAGGAAGAGAGAGTGTCTTTGTGTATTGCGCTTACACTTGGGCACTATAAAATAACTCCTGCGTAGCTGGCCTGGTTTCAATGAAATCGGCTACCGACACCGAAATCGGTGAGGGGAGCTATTATTATTATATTCTGTGTAAATGTGTGTGTGTGTGGCATCGTAGCTCCCAAACGGATGATCCGATTTTAATGCAGTTTTTTTTGTTTGAAAGGTATATCAGTCGAGAGTGTTCTTAGCTATGTTTGGTGGAAATCGGTTCAGGTATTAGGTCGTTTGTTAGGTGTGATAGGAATGTTACACGCTAAGGCCGTGTTTCACTAAGCAATGTCAAAGATAACGCCATGTTAAAATACCATGCCTTCGCATTCATTGACAGGAAATACGAGAGGGATACCATGATATTTAACATGGCGTTAACTTTAACATTGCTAGGTGAAACACGCCCTTAGTCGGGGTTTTTTTCAATTTTAAATTTAGTTTATAACCCGTGACGAAAACATAGGAGTGCTATAACTTTGATGTCCCTCTCTCTTTCTCGCGCTCTTTCTCTCTCTCTCTGTGTGAGTATGTGGCATCGTTGCTCCCAAACGAATAAACCGATTCTAAATTAGCTATTTGTATGACGTCATGAGTTCACTAACTGAGTTTTGAAGGGTCCTAAATTATTTTAATAAAAGGGGGGGGGGGGGGGGGGCTTAGCAACTCTTTTATTATCAAGAATACTTTTATTATTACGAACTGACGATGATGGATACTAAGAACTCCCGATCACGGCAGCTTTCAAACAAAAATTTTTTGACGACCTCCGTGTCGTTATCAAGCGCGTTGGTGCTCGACCGAGAGGTTACGGGTTCGAATCCCGCCGCGGGATCAAAAAGTTTTCAATGTTCCTGGATCACGTGTATTAAATTTGTGTATTAATATAATAAAAATCTTAAATATGTGTACAGTATAAAAGTATTAAATATATTTCCGTTGTCTTGTAGTTGTACCTGTAACACAAGTTCTTCGGATATTTAGCACAGGGCCAGATTGAGGTGAGCGTCCATAGATATTATTAAAAAAAAAGACTATATCAAAATCGACGCGTACGTTTGGGAGCTACAGACACGTGACAGATAACATCTCTCTCTTTTGTCAGGGGTTAAACGAATTCGCAATCCATACATAAGCGACATAATATATCGACGCCATTAGTAAAATGAGTGTCTATAGAGGCGCGTCGGATTATTGACAAGGGGACTAACACACACCCAAGTGATCGGTTAAGCGACATTAGCACACATCAGGGAAGATAGTATTGCGCACACACTCGGGCACTGCGGTGTGTACAGAGGCGCGCCGGATTATTGACAAGGGGACTAACACACCCTGATGATCGGTTAAGCGACATTAGCACACATCAGGGAAGATAGTATTGCGCACACACTCGGGCACTGCGGTGTGTACAGAGGCGCGCCGGATTATTGACAAGGGGACTAACACACCCTGATGATCGGTTAAGCGACATTAGCACACATCAGGGAAGATAGTATTGCGCACACACTCGGGCACTGCGGTGTGTACAGAGGCGCGCCGGATTATTGACGAGCGGACTAACACACACCCAAGTGATCGTTTAAGCGACATTAGCACACATCAGGGAAGATAGTATTGCGCACACACTCGGGCACTGCGTTGTGTACAGAGGCGCGCCGGATTATTGACGAGGGGACTAACACACGCCCAAGTGATCGGTTAAGCGACATTAGCACCCACTAGGGAAGAGAGTGTATTGCGCACACACTCGGGCACTGCGTTGTGTACAGAGGCGCGCCGGATTATTGACGAGGGGACTAACACACGCCCAAGTGATCGGTTAAGCGACATTAGCACCCACTAGGGAAGAGAGTGTATTGCGCACACACTTGGGCGCTGAGGCGCGCCGGATTATTGACGATTGGACAAACACACACACATGTCACGTGACATTAAAACACATTAAAGAAAACTATTAAATTTTATATCTAGAACAAAGATATTAATAACAATAAATAAAATGAGTACTCTAATTTTATAAGAATTTGAAAATTACATAATATACGAAAAATTAATAAAAGTTAATTATTATCTATACTGTAAACCAAACAAATAATACAAAATACTATAAATAATAATAATAAAATAAAAACAGTATATAGAAGATTTTTAGCAGTGAAACAAGTTATTTTTCATAATTAATCAAATAATGAACTGGACAAAACCAATGTATTTACCATAAAAATCGCCAAAATACGATTCTAAAAAGCAATCCCAATTAGTGACGTACCCGCGGGTCCTGTTTGAGCCAATACGGATGAAATTCCCAATTAATGTCTCTAAACAAAAAAACTTTGGCCAAATAACGATAACATCATTTGGATAATAATGTCGGAACGTTTATGAGTATTAAAAATAATAAGATAAATATTAAGAGCAAAGTATTACGTTTAGATATATACCTCCGCGGTCTAGTGGTTTAGAGCCTAGCTCTCGACTTCGATGGCTTCGATTCCCGCGTTGGAACCACAAAAAATATTGTTTTCAAGTTTGGTTAGGACTATAGAGGCTGATCAACTGATTGTCTGACAAGAAATCCATATGGATGGGTATGTAAAAAGTCGGTCCCGCGCCTGGGGGCCTACTCAAGATGCCATCGCCAATTATCGCTTACAAAGTTCGATAACAAAATGTATGGGATTTGACATAAGCTACGCTAAATGATCTCGATTTGGTATGTCATTTAGCGTACCTTATGTCAAATCCCATACATTTTGTTATCGATCTTTGTAAGCGATAATTAGCGATGGCATCTTGAGTAGGCCCCCTGATCTCTCGCCAGTCGTGACGGTTATCCAACAAAAGCACAAAGTAGATAATATTATAACAGAGACACGACCTAGTACTAGAAAATAGTATCACCCTAATACTGGCAATTCGACTGGCTATTTTTGTTTTCTTCAATTTCCAGGCACATTCCGGAAACTGCCATCTAGCGCCACTATTGGAAACTAATTACTAATTTCATTTCGTTTCTTGTGTGATGTTATGCTTAAAAATATGCTTATCTTTATTTTAATGTCAATATTTGTACTTAATTTGGCATATTTACATTTTATAATTTACAAACGTTATTAGTAGTGGCATATATTGCAATTTTTTGTATTAAACATATAATGATGGTAGGCCATGGTAAGAGCTATAATCAATAACCAGTACCTAGCTAGATTTAAAACGCCACAGCAATTACACTGCCTCACGTACCTTATACCCGCGATGTTACAGACAAATCATATTCGATCGCTTTAAAATCATTGTCGGGACGTAGTGAAAATATATCAAATGTTTTCACTCTGTGATCCAAGTAATACTAAGGCCCGTATTAATAAAACGATCTCAACCTCACACTCAGCCTCAAGACAGCAGTTGAATTAATAGAGAATACTTAAGCACATGGTGTCTCAACTGAGACGAGCGATGTCAACAGCTGTCAAACTGCTACTTGAGCAGCTTTCGTGAGTAACGTGACGTGAGACTTGGTTTGTTCCTTAAGTGATGCCATTTTGTCTTTCAACAAAATATGAAAAAGCTTTTTATTATTTTACTACAAAATATGGTACATTTACGTACCTAGTTTTTTTTAATTCAGTTTTCAAAGGATGATTCTTAGTTGAGATTGCGCTTCTAAACTCGGTTTTTTTGATAAGCTTTTGAAATCCGACTGTTAATCAAATACCATCTTGAGAAGCTAATCGCAGTTTGAGGTCGTATCAACCAAGACCTGCCCTGAGACCTAGTTTGAGACTATTTTATTAATACGGGCCTAAGCCACCCTTATTTTTGGACTTCAGGTTCCACCCGCGGACTCCAGGAACATCATATTATATGTGTATCTGTGTTTGCGTATGTGTGTGTGTTTGATGAAGCAACATTTTTTTTACAGTTGATCTTAGGGATTCTGCTGGATTCAATTATGTACGTAAACAAAAGAAATCAATATTTTACAATTTAAAAGGCGATTTTGTAAATCAGAACACAAATGGATATATCGAAGGCAATACACGTTTGCATTACATTATTTATTCATACACATTTCATACACGACATAGGGCACGCGATTCTGAATGATCTTCCATTTAAAGTTTTAATTTTGATTGTATGTCTGTCGGGGCCTCGCATGTCAGACATTTTACTGAAATTACTTTTTTCTATTTGATAAAGTTAGTTTATGCCACGCGATATGATGTTTAATATCTGGAAATAAATTGTAAAATAATTTTATATACAGACTATATAAACCTATAAACCTCGACGCACTAACAGCAGCGCCACCTACCGGATCCAATACACTAAAACCTTCCTCGAGAACCACTCTATCCATTGGTGAAAACAGCATGAAGATCGGTGCAGTAGTCTTTGAGTTTATCGCGAACATATAGACAGAGGCAGCGGATAACTTTGTCTATACATATAATAAATCTGTAGAGGGGTCATGTCTGTACATTAAGAATATTTAAGTGAAAATTAAAAAAAGGGGGTCTATATAAGCCACAGAACCTAAAAATAGCATTTTTGAAAAAAATGTCTGTCTGTCTGTCTGTCTGTCTGTCTGTCTGTCTGTCTGTCTGTCTGTCTGTCCATATGGGAATGTTTGTCGTCGCATCACGCTAAAACCACTGTATGGAATGAAATGAAATTTGGCAGGCAGGTAGCTTACGACCTGAAGAGCATTATTGGAAATTATTATTCCGATAAACGAAAGGGTTCCCGTGGGATCTTCAAAAAATTGTAGCTACCTATTTGACGGTATTTCAGCCAAACTACTCAACGTATTTAAATGAAATTTGGCAGGCAGGTAGCTTATGATCTGAAGAGCATTATTGGAAATTGTTATCCCGAAAAACGAAAGGGTTCCCGTAGGATCTTCAAAAAATTGTAGCTACCTATTTGACGGTATTTCAGCCATACTACTCAACGTATTTAAATGCAATTTGGCAGGCAGGTAGCTTATAATCTGAAGAGCATTATTGGAAATTGTTATACCGAAAAACGACAGGGTTCCCGTGGGATCTTCAAAAAATTGTAGCTACCTATTTGACGGTATTTCAGCCAAACTACTCAACGTATTTAAATGAAATTCGGCAGGCAGGTAGCTTATGACCTGAAGAGCATTATTGGAAATTGTTATCCCGAAAAACGACAGGGTTCCCGTGGGATCTTCAAAAAATTGTAGCTACCTATTTGACGGTATTTCAGCCAAACTACTCAACGTATTTAAATGAAATTCGGCAGGCAGGTAGCTTATGACCTGAAGAGCATTATTGGAAATTGTTATCCCGAAAAACGTAAGGGTTCCCGTGGGATCTTCAAAAAATTTTAGCTACCTATTTGACGGTATTTCAGCCAAACTACTCAACGTATTTAAATGCAATTTGGCAGGCAGGTAGCTTATAATCTGAAGAGCATTATTGGAAATTGTTATACCGAAAAACGACAGGGTTCCCGTGGGATCTTCAAAAAATTGTAGCTACCTATTTGACGGTATTTCAGCCAAACTACTCAACGTATTTAAATGAAATTCGGCAGGCAGGTAGCTTATGACCTGAAGAGCATTATTGGAAATTGTTATCCCGAAAAACGTAAGGGTTCCCGTGGGATCTTCAAAAAATTTTAGCTACCTATTTGACGGTATTTCAGCCATACTACTCAACGTATTTAAATGCAATTTGGCAGGCAGGTAGCTTATAATCTGAAGAGCATTATTGGAAATTGTTATACCGAAAAACGACAGGGTTCCCGTGGGATCTTCAAAAAATTGTAGCTACCTATTTGACGGTATTTCAGCCAAACTACTCAACGTATTTAAATGAAATTCGGCAGGCAGGTAGCTTATGACCTGAAGAGCATTATTGGAAATTGTTATCCCGAAAAACGACAGGGTTCCCGTGGGATCTTCAAAAAATTGTAGCTACCTATTTGACGGTATTTCAGCCAAACTACTCAATGTATTTAAATGAAATTCGGCAGGCAGGTAGCTTATGACCTGAAGAGCATTATTGGAAATTGTTATCCCGAAAAACGTAAGGGTTCCCGTGGGATTTTCAAAAAATTTTAGCTACCTATTTGACGGTATTTCAGCCAAACTACTCAACGTATTTAAATGCAATTTGGCAGGCAGGTAGCTTATAATCTGAAGAGCATTATTGGAAATTGTTATACCGAAAAACGACAGGGTTCCCGTGGGATCTTCAAAAAATTGTAGCTACCTATTTGACGGTATTTCAGCCAAACTACTCAACGTATTTAAATGAAATTCGGCAGGCAGGTAGCTTATGACCTGAAGAGCATTATTGGAAATTGTTATCCCGAAAAACGTAAGGGTTCCCGTGGGATCTTCAAAAAATTTTAGCTACCTATTTGACGGTATTTCAGCCAAACTACTCAACGTATTTAAATGAAATTTGGCAGGCAGATAGCTTATGATCTGAAGAGCAGTATTGGAAATTGTTATCCCGAAATACGAAAGGGTTCCCGTAGGATCTTCTAAAAATTGTAGCTACCTATTTGACGGTATTTCAGCCATAACTACTCAACGTATTTAAATGTAATTTGGCAGGCAGGTAGCTTACGACCTGAAGAGCATTATTGGAAATTATTATTCCGATAAACGAAAGGGTTCCCGTGGGATCTTCAAAAAATTGTAGCTACCTATTTGACGGTATTTCAGCCAAACTACTCAACGTATTTAAATGAAATTTGGCAGGCAGGTAGCTTATGATCTGAAGAGCATTATTGGAAATTGTTATCCCGAAAAACGTAAGGGTTCCCGTGGGATCTTCAAAAAATTGTAGCTACCTATTTGACGGTATTTCAGCCATACTACTCAACGTATTTAAATGCAATTTGGCAGGCAGGTAGCTTATAATCTGAAGAGCATTATTGGAAATTGTTATACCGAAAAACGACAGGGTTCCCGTGGGATCTTCAAAAAATTGTAGCTACCTATTTGACGGTATTTCAGCCAAACTACTCAACGTATTTAAATGAAATTCGGCAGGCAGGTAGCTTATGACCTGAAGAGCATTATTGGAAATTGTTATCCCGAAAAACGACAGGGTTCCCGTGGGATCTTCAAAAAATTGTAGCTACCTATTTGACGGTATTTCAGCCAAACTACTCAACGTATTTAAATGAAATTCGGCAGGCAGGTAGCTTATGACCTGAAGAGCATTATTGGAAATTGTTATCCCGAAAAACGTAAGGGTTCCCGTGGGATCTTCAAAAAATTTTAGCTACCTATTTGACGGTATTTCAGCCAAACTACTCAACGTATTTAAATGCAATTTGGCAGGCAGGTAGCTTATAATCTGAAGAGCATTATTGGAAATTGTTATACCGAAAAACGACAGGGTTCCCGTGGGATCTTCAAAAAATTGTAGCTACCTATTTGACGGTATTTCAGCCAAACTACTCAACGTATTTAAATGAAATTCGGCAGGCAGGTAGCTTATGACCTGAAGAGCATTATTGGAAATTGTTATCCCGAAAAACGTAAGGGTTCCCGTGGGATCTTCAAAAAATTTTAGCTACCTATTTGACGGTATTTCAGCCATACTACTCAACGTATTTAAATGCAATTTGGCAGGCAGGTAGCTTATAATCTGAAGAGCATTATTGGAAATTGTTATACCGAAAAACGACAGGGTTCCCGTGGGATCTTCAAAAAATTGTAGCTACCTATTTGACGGTATTTCAGCCAAACTACTCAACGTATTTAAATGAAATTCGGCAGGCAGGTAGCTTATGACCTGAAGAGCATTATTGGAAATTGTTATCCCGAAAAACGACAGGGTTCCCGTGGGATCTTCAAAAAATTGTAGCTACCTATTTGACGGTATTTCAGCCAAACTACTCAATGTATTTAAATGAAATTCGGCAGGCAGGTAGCTTATGACCTGAAGAGCATTATTGGAAATTGTTATCCCGAAAAACGTAAGGGTTCCCGTGGGATTTTCAAAAAATTTTAGCTACCTATTTGACGGTATTTCAGCCAAACTACTCAACGTATTTAAATGCAATTTGGCAGGCAGGTAGCTTATAATCTGAAGAGCATTATTGGAAATTGTTATACCGAAAAACGACAGGGTTCCCGTGGGATCTTCAAAAAATTGTAGCTACCTATTTGACGGTATTTCAGCCAAACTACTCAACGTATTTAAATGAAATTCGGCAGGCAGGTAGCTTATGACCTGAAGAGCATTATTGGAAATTGTTATCCCGAAAAACGTAAGGGTTCCCGTGGGATCTTCAAAAAATTTTAGCTACCTATTTGACGGTATTTCAGCCAAACTACTCAACGTATTTAAATGAAATTTGGCAGGCAGATAGCTTATGATCTGAAGAGCAGTATTGGAAATTGTTATCCCGAAATACGAAAGGGTTCCCGTAGGATCTTCAAAAAATTGTAGCTACCTATTTGACGGTATTTCAGCCATAACTACTCAACGTATTTAAATGTAATTTGGCAGGCAGGTAGCTTATAATCTGAAGAGCATTATTGGAAATTGTTATCCCGAAAAACGAAAGGGGTCCCGTGGGATCTTCAAAAAATTGTAGCTACCTATTTGACGGTATTTCAGCCAAACTACTCAACGTATGTAAATGAAATTCGGCAGGCAGGTAGCTTATGACTTGAAGAGCATTATTGAAAATTGTTATCCCGAAAAACGACAGGGTTCCTGTGGGATCTTCAAAAAATTGTAGCTACCTATTTGACGGTATTTCAGCCAAACTACTCAACGTATTTAAATGAAATTCGGCAGGCAGGTAGCTTATGACCTGAAGAGCATTATTGGAAATTGTTATCCCGAAAAACGAAGGGGTTCCCGTGGGATCTTCAAAAAATTGTAGCTACATATTTGACCTTATTTTAGCCAAACTACTCAACGTATTTAAATGAAACTTGGCACAAAGGTAGATTGTAACATGAAATAACCAACATAATATTTTTAACTGACTTACAAAAAAGGAGGAGGTTTCTCAATTCGTAAATATATGTTTGTTTTTTTTTTGTTTCTTCGCGGATATCTTCATCGTTTCTGAAACGATTTTAATTTTTTTTAATGTTGTGTAGGGTATAATTTAAATTTGATCCCATTGTCACCAAATGGTGACCTGATGATGGGATCCGTGAGGAATCGAAGGAAATCCTCAAAATTTATGTGAATTGATTTTGATTTTTTCTGAAGTAGTCTAAGCATATATTACCAAACAGTTAGGTTTTGCACCATATCCTGGATCTATAATATCAAAAAATTTCACGTTTCAGTAAGCTATATATATATATATATGTGTTGAAAAATTTCGCGCTGCTCTGGCTTACGCCAGAGCAGCGGTAGACTTTTTCTCTTTCTACTATTTTTTTTTATCTAATCGTTTTTGTTTTTCATTTTCCGTCCTCAAATAATCGTCGTCTGATCATTCGAGAATTATCCCTACTCAGTCTATACCCATCACTAAAAATCTGAAAATTAAATAATTTTAAACAAAAAAAAAACGACTTCAAAAGGTAAACTAAAAGGAACAATTAAATTTACTTCGCACAAAGTAATACTTATTTTCCAGTACAAGTGAAAATAATTATTACTTTGTGCGAAGTAATTTATTATTATACTTAGGTTTTGCAAATACGATTAATAAAGTATAGGCGTAGGATAGTTTTTTTTCAAGATATGAATGAGATGTCATAGGTACATTTAAATTAGAAAAGTTATGTCAATATAAGTAAGATTTTATGTCTTTCATGATATTTTTATTTATTACTTTTTATGCTAGGTACGGCTTGGGTTTTTTCTTTCTTTTGGACTTTTGTTATTTTGTCGTCTAAAGCAAGTTAGTACTTTAACCGTAAAGTCCCAAAGTAGGCTACATGTTTGTTAGCGTAGGTAATTAATAAATAAAAAACCGGGCAAGTCCGAGTTGGAATTGCGCACCGAGAGTAGACTTTTAAAAAATTTGGCGCTCGGCGCCAGCAGCGCAGCGTCGGTGTGAAAACGATCATCGTCTGCAGTCGCTGCGGCGTAAAGTCCATACAAATCTCAGTACAGAGATCTTCGTCGCGTATATGAGTGTACTATCAAGTAGTCCCGTTCGCATAAAAGAAAAAAAATATTATACATACAGACGAATTGAGAACCTCCTCCTTTTTTTGAAGTCGGTTAATAATACACGGTCATTTTTCGAGCTGGTAGTAATAGGAATCGTTAGCATTTTCATAGAAAAAAACGGCCATTATTTGACAATAAATTATTATCATTACTCCATCGGCCTACTTCTTTTGCTTATGCACGTCTAATACCGTGTATAAAGAAGCATTAACTACTATAAATTAGTGATTTTAAATATCCAAACGACAGTGTTCATAAACTAAAAATGTATTTGAACTGCTGCCCTAAATCACTTTTCCACGCGTACGAAGTCGCGGGCACAGCTAGTTTTATAATAAACTCGGTGACTCGCAGAACATCGTTCGTTGACGCACTGACAGCAGCATCACCTACTGGATTCAATACACCAAAACTTTCCTCGAAAACCACTCTATCCATTGGTGAAAACAGCATGCAGATCGGTGCAGCTGAGTCTTTGAGTTTATCGCGAACATACAGACAGAGGCAGCGGATAACTTTGTTTTATAATAAACTAGGTGACTCGCAGAACATCGTTCGTTGATGCACTGACAGCATCGTCACCTACTGGATTCCATACACTAAAACCTTCCTCGAAAACCACTCTATCCATGGGTGAAAACAGCATGCAGATCGGTGCAGTAGTCTTTGAGTTTCTCGCGAACATACATAGATTGGCCTTGTACTTTTTATTGTATGAACATATTTCACCAATTTGCAGATGTGATACATATTTGGTGGTACATTATTTATTTAGCAGTTTTTTACTTTCGCATTCATAAATGACTCTCGACACAAAAAGGAGGTGGAAATTATAAAAATGGTGTCTGTCAGTCTGGCTATAGCATCGGAGCTAGCAAATTTATGATGTTGGGTCATTTCTCATAGAAACATGAAAGTCTAAAGTGTCTCTCAGCGCTGGCACTTTCACAGTATACTCTACATAGGGCACACACACCCTTAAGTTTAGTAAAACTCACAAATACAAGACAAGGCGGAGGACTTATATTTTTTAATAAAATACCTAATCCATAGATGCTTCACACCAAGTCAATCTGGCCCTGTGCTAAGTATTCGAAGAACTTGTGTTACAAGTACCATACAGCGAAATATATATTTAATACTTTTATACTATACATAATATATGTAAGATTTTTATTATATTAATACACAAATTTAATACACATCCATGACCCAGGAACATTTAAAACTTTTTGTTCCGTCGGCGGAATTCGAACCCGCAACCTCTCGGTCGAGCACCAACGCGCTGAACCACTGCGCTACGGAGGTCGTCAATATTATTATTAAACAAATAATTTCGCGATAATAAAATATTAATAACGAATTAATTTGAACCATCTCGAAGTTCCCTCGAAAATACGCGAAATTAAAATGATATTTCACTTATCTGAAATTTAATAACGGAATTAATGTGATAAGAACTTCCCCAAAAATTGGGTATAATTTAAACCACAATTGCAGTTCCGAGTTTTGGGGTAATTGTACCCAACTTGGACTCTTACGGTGGGGTAATTGTACCCAACTCGGAGTCTGTAAATTCTCGCCCTCATCGGAACTTTCGAGATCTTTCCGTGTCGCTTGCCTCATTAAATTACTTTGAACACTTGAGAATATACAGAAATGATGTCATTAAAATGTAATAAATATTATATTAAATTTTCTCATGTAAGTGACACTGAAGATTTTTTTTTTATTAATTTATTTTAACCTACTTTATTTGAAATCTATGCTAATATTATAAAGCGGAAGAGTTTGTTAGTATGTTTGTTTAAACACGCTAATCTCAGGAACTACTGTTCCGATTTGGATGGAAAATTCTTTTTTTGTTGGATAGTCAATTTGTAGAGGAAGGCTTTAGGCTATATAACATTACGCTGCGACCAATAGGAGTGAAGTGTCAGTGAGAAAAGTTGCAAAAACGGGGAAAATTATTCACATTTGGGGACTTTCGTTGCGTGCGCTGCATAAACGGTTTAACTCAAAAACCACGCGAACAAAGTCGCGGGCACAGCTAGTAATTTATAATTGTGGTTAAAAAGAATATTTATTTTCAATTAGACGATCAACTTTCGTATAATAAAATATCTATCACATGAAATCGTTGTCAGTATTTTAAACCGATTATAAATCTGGAGTGTCTCCACATACCTACAATGTAAATCTCATAGCCATAAAATTATTGTGACGACCTCCGTAGCGCAGTGGTTGAGCGAGAGGTGTCGGGTTCGAATCCCGCCGAAGGAACAAAAAAGTTTTCAATGTTCCTGGGTCATGGATGTGTTTTAAATTTTTGTATAATATAATAAAAAATTTAAATATGTGTATAGTATAAAAGTATTTTATTTTTCTGGCGTCTGGTTCCTGTAACACAAGTTCTTCGAATACTTAGCACGGGGCTAAATTGACGTGGTGTAAAGCGTCCATAGATATTATTATTATTATTGTGAATTTGCAGTATTATCTAAAAATTACCTATCTTTATCAGACTAACTTTCGGTGTCCGATTTTACGACCGCAAAAATTGGAGTTAAATTAAATTCCGGGGTTAATGGAAACTTTCACGTCTGATAAATAGACCGATTTAAAAGTCGTAGGTAAAAATCATTATTTTGTCGTTCGACGAAAAATCGTAATAACAGAAAATAGCATCCTTTACGGGCTAAACCTGATAAACGGACCGACTTTAAATCGTACTTCAAAAAACTCAAATTAAAGCTTATCTCATTTCGTTAAAATATGTGAAAATTTTCAGCGTCCGACAAATGTACCGACAAAATGTCGGAGAGTAAATAAAACGCGCAAATCGCAGCGCCACAGCGGCGGTAATGGGCGTGATTTGTTCTGTCAACGCTCTATTAAAACTAAAGTGCTTCAGCAATTACACGGGTGCATTAGCGTTTTAAAAGGACAATAATATTATATTCTTTCACTGTAAAAATGCTGTTATATTAATAGCTCGTCGAATTCGGCTCGTAGTTTCATTGAAAGGTTATGTAGTGTATAAGTGTGTGCGCAATACACAAGAGAATTCACAAAAGTGTGTAATAACCAATTGGTGACGATGGCTGGATTTAGTAAAAAGTCATAACAAAATTGGATAGTGTAAAACCCTTTACCGATCTCGGAGACGGTCGCCGATTTTTTTTTAAACTAGACGTAATAACTAGTTATTCCATAGTGCTCAAGTGTGTGTGCAATACACAAGAAAACTAAAATTGGATGGTATCACCCACTCATCGTTTCTGTGGTTTCATTAAAACCACACGTACAACTTATTTCCTAGTGCCCAAGTGTGTACAAATAAATACCTGTCTAGAATGAAAAAAGGTAGTAATCATATCTTAAAGTTATAGTGACTGTTCTTTTTACACCCAGTACATCTATTATTGACTTTGTTACTAATAATAATAATATCTATGGACGCTTCACACCACGTCAATCTAGCCCCGTGCTAAGTATCCGAAGAACTTGTATTACAGGTACCAGACAACGTATACAAATATTTATTATATTATACACAAATTTAATACACATCCATGACCCAGGAAAATTTAAAACTTTTTGTTCCCTCGGCAAGATTCGAACCCGCGACCTCTCACTCGAGCACCAACCCACTCAACCACTGCGTTACGGAAGACGTCGTTACTCAGAATTGAGTGTGTTCTAAATGGGACGGAATTCACAGAAATAGAACAATATTAATCGTACTTGATTGGTGTTGATTAAATTTTAATATGAACACAATATCGACTGCACTTCATGGCTATGGAAATTTCTAAAATATGTATTAGTGTTCGGTTACTATTTCTGACGCTATAAATTAAAAAAAGTAGTTAATGAACGTTTGTGTGTTAATGCTTATTATAAGACTAGCTGTTCCCGCGACTTCGTCCGCGTAGTTTTTAAGTGACTGAAGCCGTTTATGCAGCGCACGCAATGAAAGTCCCCAAATTTTCCCAGTTTTTGCAATATTTCACACTGACGCTTCGCTCCTATTTGTCGCAGCGTGATGTTATATAGCCTAAAGCCTTCCTCTATAAATGGACTATCCAACAAAAAAAGAATTTTTCAAATTGGAGATTAGCGCGTTTAAACAAGCAAACAAAAAAACTATTCCGATTTATAATATTAGTATAGATATTAACTGAATTTGTTAATGATTGCACACCCTGGGAATAAGGTGGCCAATCATGATGGTTGCTTATATTTATTTACTATATGTATCCTAACTTGTATAATATTAATGTATACAGATTAAGTTACATTGTAAAAAAATATATACTTTTAAAAAGGGTCAATTTTCCATCTTTTTGCTAAAAGATAGCCCCGTGCGAGTTTCTTACGCCGGTTCTTCTCGGTGGGTTAGGGTTGTAGCTTCTTTTTTGTTGACTTTCCTAAAATAGCTTGTTAAGTTTCATTTGGAAATAAAAGGTTTATTTTACAGACTCTCTGTTTGACGTGTGCATTGTACAATCAGTATAATAATATTTTTTACCTACAAAAAGTAACTTATTAACATAATAATTATTATCTACATAATATATTTTTGTCTATGTACGATTAATTGTGTTTAATGTATTTTTTTATTTGTGTATTCCAAGTAGGTCTACATAATACTTTTATAATATCCTGTAATATCAGTACCACATTTATTTTGTTATTTTAATTTGTAATATATGTTTGCCTGGAAGAATAGCCGTCAATTAAAACAGTTTATTAACGTCCATAGTACCCTTAGGAAGTAGAACATAACGAACGAAAATCGAACATAAAGAACATAACAAACGTAAATCGAACATAAAGAACGTAACAAACGAAAATAGAACATAAAAAACGTAACGAACGAACCTCCGAAGCGGTACACTATTCTACATGCTACGCGCAAGTAATTTGTGGAAAAATTACAACAACGCCTACGACACGTTACCGACGAATCTTCTCAAATTAAGAGGCTCTCAAGTTACATGCTGTCCTTGTTTTATCCCTTAATATATTATAACTTTACCGAAGCACTTCATTTTGCTACGAAGCACTACACAACTGTAGTTGTAAAGTCCTGGGGCCTGTCAAGATGCGATCGATAATAACGAAGTTCGAAAACTATTTGTTATTGTTTTTTTAATTGTAGTTATCTGGTGTTACTAGTTACATATTTTTATTTACAAAGAAAAATAAAACAGTAATAATTACAATAATATGAGCAACGAAAAAAAAGTAAAAAACATATGGTGTTTAATTTAGTGAACTATATCTAACCTTAATGTATGTAATATGCATTGTCCGAAATGTCCAAATAAAGTTTTATTTCTTAATTTAAAACAAAAATATGTGGGATTTGACATTATGTTCGCTAAATGACATGCCAAGCGAAGCTAATGTCAAATCCCATACATTTTGTTTTCGACTTCGTAAGCGATAAATAATAGCGAGGGCATCTTGAATTGGAGGCCTGTGCTTTACTTATGACCTCTTTACTTGTTCTACACAGCTTTTTCTATGTCTTTCTCTTCCTCTTCTACCCCCTTCGTTTCTTTTCATGTTCTTAAGAGGAAACAACACGCTTGAGAGAAATACAAAATAGGTATTTATAAAATCTAATGCTGTCTCGCAGTGTCTTAGCTAGCCAGCACTAGCGCGATAGAGACAACTGCAACTTGGACTGAAATTACCTATTAAAAGTACCAGAAATCGACGTTTAGGGGATTCCTGTTTCCACCTCCAAAACTTAACTGATTTAAATATTGTTTTCTTTATTAGGTAATAAAAGAAATGAGCTAGGTTCCTATTTTTTGATTTTGTTGTTTAATGTAGTCAAATCTGTTTCGTAGATGTTTAAACATAGCGGAGAGTCTGGCCATTTTTTTTAGGTTTTTGAACGTCCATATCTCTTTAAATAATTAATTTATTAAAAAAAGTAAAAAATAGGGACGTGCAAATAATATCCATAAATATTCAGGAAAATAATTGTTACTCTAGCAGCATTATCCAGGGAGGAAACAGGAATCCCGTAGACCCCCTATTTTTGTACGGAAAAAATTTCGTAGTGTTTGCTCTTAAGAAATTCCTTGTGTCATATCAAGTGCCCAACCATCTTTCTCTTTCTGTTTTCTATTCTTTTAATTATACGTCTGTTCTACTTTTTTGAGAACCTCTATCTGTTTTCTTTCCGTCCAATGTATACCTTCCATATTTATGTTTAATAATTTAATGCAAGTGTAGGCTGACCTCATGGGTATCGTTATCAAATACACCATTATACCTTAAACACATAATACGGTCTTACCAAAGTGGGATATTGTTTTAGGATGTCTGCTCCTGACGGCCACTTTCGGGAATGAGAAAGCAAAAGGGCGTGAAAAAGGATACTTTAGGTGAAAATAAAGTATATTATTTAATATTGTATTGGGTTAGTGTTTTTTTTTATTGATTCAATAAACTGGATAGACAATAATAACTTAATAATAAACGTACATCCGTATTTAAACATTATTAGAACGAAGTTCCTTATCGCGCGTTGTGAAAGGGGGCTAGACGGAAAAAATTCTTACGAAAAGTTGTCACGACACTTTTTGCTATAGTAAGCTATTGTAAGCTGTGCGGCGTCGCATGTTTCTCTGTCTGTCTCTCTCTCTCTTATAGAAAGCAAGCCAGATATTTTCATTTCTATTTCGCATTGAACAGTGTGGTGTCGCGACGATTATTTTTGTTGAGTGTATTCAGGTTTTTGTAAATAATAAATAATAAAACTTCGTTCCGGGTGTCCCTTGAGACCTCTCAAGTTTTTGTATGACATTATCATTCTGAAAGTGAATTCCTTGGAGTAAAAAAAATCAAAAATAATATTACTGTACAAAAATTATTACCATTACAATTAACAGTTTTTATTTTTGAGAGTTGGAGCTATATCGAGCGATTGCACAATATGCCGGGGTTACCAGCTGAATTATTATGATATAGGGCCGGTTTCTGAAACGGAAAAGAGAGAAAGGAAGGGGCAGATATTTTGTAATTACATCACCATTGCACTTGCAAGGCTGGTTAAAATTCCACAGAGAAGGTTAATTCACAAAAACAACGATTAGTTGATTTGAATCAACATTATCTGTGGAATTTTCCCTGCAAGTGCAAGCGTGATGTAATATAAAATATCTATCCCTTTCTCTCCGATTTTTCCACCAATCAGCGTTCAATATGGGTTGTTAATTTGAATGCCATGTTAGTTGATCATACATTTGAAAAGCGTTTCAAAACCGGTAGTGTGTTAATAAGACCTGGCGCCTACAACTTATAAATGCAAACGCCTTAATGGTCTAGTGGTTCAGAGCTTGGGTCTCGACCCGGAGGTCGTGGGTTAATTGTCTGACATTGTCTGACAAGAAAGAAGATCCATGCGTCGGATGGGCATGTTAAAAGTCGGTCCTGCGACTGTCGTGTCGGGTAACCGTCCCACTGGGCTACGAGAGTGAAGGAAGAGATTATGTTGTGTATTGCGCACACACTTGGCTACTATTTTTATAGTGTCCATTAAATTAAACCGTGTGTGTACTGCCTATAATTAAATATTACGTGACGTTGTGAGTTTTCATTGATCGCACGTACACATGTTGTAGGTGACAACTCTTACGGTGACCGTAAAACAACTTAATTCCACCTCATGGTGTTTACGTGCATGTTACATGAATGAGGTAACACCATTGTATATGGGCTTCGCGTGTACTCGTGACAAAGTGTGCAATGAATTCAAAATTAAAAATACAGATTATCCGACTTAGGCTGCCTACTCACGGCCGACTTTCTGTACAACCGATTTTTCCGCAGATTGTTCCATCATATAAATGCGACCGAATGTAGGACGACTATTTGTAGGACGAGTGTATTGAAATCAGTATGTTCTTTATTCTCCTACAAAAAATAGTCCTGCAGAAAGGAGGTTGGTGGACAGCCTTATATCATGAGCATCACGGTATCTCAGCTATCAATGTGTGATTGACATTACATATAGTCAGGGTTCCCCCATACATGGTTTTCACTTGATTAGTATCAAGCAAATTTTTCGTGAGTACCTTCATTTTGATGAGTCGCCCAAGAATTTCTTGGACGGAACTCTTGTTTGTGGTAGCTAACAGAGTTAGCAAGAACAAAGTTTGTGAATTTGGCGATTCCAAAATATCTATAATTTTTTTTGATAAATGTCAAGATAATGATCTAAATTATCTGAAAAATATTTGTCCTACAAAATCTATGGTTTGATCAAAGAGTTCCCTCTCGCCAACTTGTATCGATAACGAGGTCATCTTAAATTATGAGTAACCAGCTGATTTTCTTTTCATTACTTAGCTAATATTAATGTAATTCAACAGACATAATTGTCCTACAAATTGCGTGGTACGTTATCCCGGTCCTACGCTCGAAAGTTGAGCATTTTTTTAAATTCTTGCTGACTCTGTTAGCTACCACAATCGAGAGTTCCGTCCAAGAAATTCTTGGGCGACTCATCAAAATGAAGGTACTCACGAAAAATTAGCTTGATACTAATCAAGTGAAAACCATGTATGGGGGAACCCCGACTAATACTTTCAAACTAACAACAATATGGCAAAATCCACGACCTAAAAAGTACCTTCCTATAGTTTTACGAATGTACTAATGATTTAATCCCAATTTTCGGGCAAATTAAAGTGATCCCTTAGGCTTTAATTACTCAGTCCCGTTTGGAAAATAATTGGCGTTTTATATACAAATAAGTAACTCTATACACAAGTTATCAAGAATTCGGAGCTTTCATGGAATTTACATGAAAGTAAACTGAAATACTTTGAACCTATCTTTAATTAATTGAGTCCTTACTAACGAATTTCCTACGTTATCTTTTGTGAGGTTTTATAAAAGATACAATTAAGTTTACTGTATTTTTATTTAATGATTTTTATGTTAATATATTCTGAAGATATTATGTTTATATCTCTAGACAACAAAACTGTTTCAACCGCGAGATATTAGAATAATTATTAATTATACAGTACAATATATAGGTACTATCTTTACTTTATAAAATTTTAGTATTCCATTTTCTGCTTACACAATATGTTTAAAAATATAGATAATTATATATATGGACGTTTTACACCACGTCAATCTGGCCCTGTGCTAAGTATCAGAAGAACTTGTATTACAGGTACCAGACAACGGAAATATATTTATTACTTTTATACTATACATATATTTAAGATTTTTACTATATTAATACACAAATTTAATACACATCCATGACCCAGGAACACATAAAACTTTTTTTTCCTTCGGTGGGATTCGAACCATCTACTTCTCGCTCGAGCACCAAGGTGCTCAACCACTGCGCTAGAGAGGTCGACAAATACATATTATAACATGATCGATCTTTTTTTATTTTTACAGAAAGTTACAGACCACAGACGATAATACTATGAAAAATAACAAATTTTCCGAAATGTATTAGCGTACACAGCAATGTTTACGGTAGCGACCCAAAATTGAATTTTATGTACTAAACAAGAAGATTCATTTTCGAGCTGCAGCGCGCAGCGCGATGATGCTTTTGCAATGAAACTTAACGTTTATCGTATGTACAGTATGAGCAAACCTTTAGAATGCATTCAAAATCTCAAAAAGACAATCCTAATAATTTTTTTCAAATTTAATTTTACTAAACTGGTTTCTGAACGTTGTGTCTATAATTATTATGAAGCTGTATACAAGTCCATATAATATATCCAACTATATAAATCGCAATTTTAAGGCATTACATAATATTGTTATGGCGGAGGAAGCTTATGCTTGTAATAGTAAATTTGAAAATAAAAATCGTCGCTTCATCTTCACAACTTCGTATCAATAAAACTACAACTTTTCAGTAGAGTAAAAAAACTTAATAATTTTAGACTTTATTATAACATGGATTTTGAATGTATAATGTACATAACTGAATCTCATTCCAAAATCCATGTCATATCCATCTCTCCTGAAAAGTTGTAGTTTTATAGATACGAGGTTGTGTACCTACACAAAGCGACGAAATGGCGCTTGCCGATTAATATGTTGAAAGAAGTGAATAAGGAGTGAAGTTCGTCGCAGATTGTTTACCACGAAGTTAGCGCGAGTGTCAACAAGTAGGTATCGCAACGAACTGATTAGCAATTACTAATGCACCATTGAGTACCGTCTGTCTGTCCGTCATCAGCAAATCCCTTTATCTGTCACAGTCTAAATAGAATAGCAAATTGACCGGAGTCCAAACAGCACTTGATTAGCAGGAATTACTAATCGCTGATGACTGATGGCTGATACTTATTGAGGGGATTACCTCTATAGCTGAGTGGTTAGTCCGTTTACCGGAGGTCGTGGGTTTTCGCCAAAGTACTTCGTTTGGCCCAGTAGTTTTTATTTTATGAACATTTTCGTTTTATGATGTATAATTTAGGAGTTTCTTACTTCGCATTTATAATTGACCATCGACTCACAAATGAGGAGTTATAAATATGAAGTGTTTGTATGTCAGTCTGTGTGTAGCAACGCTACCAAACGGATGAACTGATTTATCATAATATTGTTTACTTTAAAGACACTTAAGAGTAAAAAAAAACTATAGTTAGCAATTTTAGGATTTTTTCTAACTACATTATAAAACATAATTTATACTTTTTAGTTGTTGAAGTGGGTTTTTTAAACGTTGTTTTTTTTTTATTTTTTACATGCCCACGAAATTACTCATAGATCAACTTTCTTGTCAGGCAAACATGTGACCTGCATTGTCCTAACCAAACTTGAAAACAACATGTCCTGCAACACCGCGTGAATCAAACCCACGAAAGGGTCTAGAGCCGAGCTCTGAACCACTAGACCTTAACGCGTTAAGTTGTATAACAATGATGAAAGGCAACAAAAAGATTTCGCTGTTTTTCCAACAAAAACAAGATTGAACATGTCATCAGGCTCCAACTTTACGAGGCAACTTTTTGCTAATACATATTTCATCATCAGCCAATATAGTTCTCAGTCGCAAAAACCCTCGCCGTTGCGTTTTGTGCGAAGATTTATCGCCGAGATCTTAATAACAGATGTATAAATCATATTTCAGCGAAGTGTGCATTTTGTTTGATTTTGTGCAGTAGAATTATTGTCACATTTGTGGAATTGTATTTTGAAATTTTCGTAATAATAATATACATTTATTCATTACACATTTGGACATTACACCATTTCTCATTAGGTACATTCTTTTATTTCTCATTATTTAATTACATTATTTCATTGTTTTCTTTCGGTTAGACCATATAGATAGGTTACTTTTGGTTAAAAGCGTTTCGTTTTGTGCAAGATTTGTCGCCAAGACCTTAATAACATTAAAATATATTTTAACGAACTTTGCAAGTATTTTGTATGATTTTGTGCAGTAAAATTACTGTCACATTTGTGGAATTTAGATGAACTCCGTAGCGCAGTGGTTGAACGCGTTAGTGCTCGATCGACGAGAGAAGGCTTTCTTTTATTACTTATTATTTTTATTCCTTTATTACTATAGATGTTCTATAACGAAAATAAATGTTCAGTGCGGTTATGTTCTTTTATTAGTATAGATGTTCTATAATATATTGTTGGTAAGTGGTCAGGGTTAGTAAATCCATCTGTTGCCAAACTCGCGGAATCTAATTTGACCTTCTGTATTGAGTTACCCGTAAGAGCGTCTTCGGTCCGAAATAAAGTTTCAGCCAATATGGTGTCTCGGATTCAACTGCTGTTGTACTTGTATCACATTTTCCTTTATAAAATAAGCCAATTCAATGGTATGGACATATTAATGCGTGGAGCAAATTTGCACCCCGGAAAATGCGCGGACTTAGTATGAAACACATAATTTACTTATTATAGAGATCAGTGCAATTTTTATAAAGTGATTAGTGCAGAATGTTTAAATATCGATTAAAATAAAAAGTTTAATCCAGAATTTCAATGAGTGATAATACTTTAGGGTATGTATGTCCTAATTTAAAAAAAAGTAACTCTTTCAGTGCTAGTACTTTCACAGTATACTCTACATAGGAGCCACCCCCTGAAGTTATTATCACTCAATGAAATTCTGGATTAAACTCTTTATAAATTTTACATAGAGTATAGATTTCTATTTAGAGATAATATAATTGCAGAATTTTCATAATGAGATTAGTACAGATTTTTTAAAAGATTAGTGCAGATTTTTATTTTATTTATTTATTTATTTTCCACAATAACTTCTACCATTACAGGTTTTCCCAATGCGATAGAAACTAAACATACTTATTATCTAAAAAACAATACAAAATTTACAAACAAATTATAAATACCTATATTAAGCCTTGTGTAAACAATAACTTATCATATACATGGCAACCCTTGTAAGTTCACTCTTAACACAACAAAAAATGATATAAAGAGATTAGAATACAGATTTTTTAAAGATTAGTGCAGATTTTTGTATAGAGATAAGTGGAGAATTTTATATAGAGATGTAGAGAATTTTATATAGAGGTAAGACATCGTGTCACGACAGAGTCATGCCATTTTTTGTCACGGCATTTGAGTAAATTTTACTACCAAGCTGCGCCAGTAGATTTAAACACTTATTATTTAAAATTTAAATTAACGTCGGCTGGCCGGTCGACCATAGCCATCAGGGTCTAGTATAATAAAATCTTCATATTATCATAATGAATGTAATGTTAGTTAGATTTGAACGTAATGTTAGCTAGATTATGAATGTAATGTTAGCTAGATTATGAACGTAATGTTAGCTAGATTTTATGAATGTAATGTTAGCTAGATTATGATATTAAGTATAAATAAAGCTCGACTCAATTACCCCGGGTATTAGGGTAGATTTTTCAAAATTTTACCCCTAAATGGGTTATATTTATTTCACATAAACGCGTTAGGGTACATAATTAAATACATTAATGGATGAAGGTGATATGACGCAAAAAAAAATTACCTTAAAAATTGAGATTAAACTATTACTGAAATATTTTGGATATGTAGTAACGTATTAAGTACATTGATTCTAGAGACGGATCATTAGATTATTGTACTTAATACGTGACGACGTATTCTAAAATGCTTAAGTGTTTCAACAAAATTTTCTCAAAACCAGAATTTTGGTACACACAGGTAATATATACCTTCATATCTTAAATTTTTACCACAAAATAGTACACTTTCCGTCATACAATAAAACTATCTGTCGATCACAAAAAATATCTCAAATGCTATAGTTCGTTCCCTATCTTAACCCTTCGTAACGGCGTGTAAAGGGTTGGCCCTTTATGTGCCCGATAACAGCTCACGGTAAGCCCTTTCGCCTTCCGCAGGAAGTGACGTCATGCGCCCGTTTTATTTACAGATAAGTGACGCACTTTGTCGTAAGTGTTTGTTTGTTTTGCACTTATTGCGAGGATATTGTCGAAGGAACCACTGAGCGATAGCGGTCAATACATCCAGTATTTTAGTAATTTTACTCAAGTTTATTGTATATTGATCGTTTGAAGATGACTTTAAATACAAATTTTAATGAATGTATGCGTTTTTACAAGAAAATTATACAATAAATAATTTAAATTAAGTAAATATTTATTAGTGAAAATTTAAATTGAAGTTTGTGTCTTCAATTTACTTGATGAGTTTATATTCAAATGGAAATAGTACTAATATTAAGTGGTTCTTACACTTTGTATTAGTACTATTTAAAGAAAATATTACGTTTTTGTACAATATTTATTCAATATACATTTAATTTTTCCCTCTGTACAGTTTTTAATCCCAAACGAAAACTTATATTTGACGTGTATGTGTGTCTGTTTGTGGCATTGTAGCTCTTAAATGCTGAACCGATTTCGATCTAGTTTTGTTTGAAAGCTGACGATTACGTCAGCAAGTAATATTAATTTCTAGTTATAATTTGCTATCATGCTCACTACTTGACAAATTGGTGTTTAAAAATATGGCTATTGTTGTTTTTATTTTGAAATACATGAAAAACTTACAGCTAGAAACAATATTTAGGATATAAACAGAATACATAATATTTATAAAGGCAATTTCTGTAATTTTTTTTTATTGTGCAAACACATAAAGAATTTAATACAATTAGTAAGGACATCTCAAAGGGCCCTTATTAGCCACGTTTAAGGACATCTCAAAGGGCCCTTATTAGCCACGTTTAAGGACATCTCAAAGGGCCCTTATTAGCCACGTTTAAGGACATCTCAAAGGGCCCTTATTAGCCACGTTTAAGGACATCTCAAAGGGCCCTTATTAGCCACGTTTAAGGACATCTCAAAGGGCCCTTATTAGCCACGTTTAAGGACATCTCAAAGGGCCCTTATTAGCCACGTTTAAGGACATCTCAAAGGGCCCTTATTAGCCACGTTTAAGGACATCTCAAAGGGCCCTTATTAGCGACGTTTAAGGACATCTCAAAGGGCCCTTATTAGCCACGTTTGATGGACATCTCAAAGGGCCCTTATTAGCCACGTTTAAGGACATCTCAAAGGGCCCTTATTAGCCACGTTTAAGGACATCTCAAAGGGCCCTTATTAGCCACGTTTAAGGACATCTCAAAGGGCCCTTATTAGCCACGTTTAAGGACATCTCAAAGGGCCCTTATTAGCCACGTTTAAGGACATCTCAAAGGGCCCTTATTAGCCACGTTTAAGGACATCTCAAAGGGCCCTTATTAGCCACGTTTAAGGACATCTCAAAGGGCCCTTATTAGCCACGTTTAAGGACATCTCAAAGGGCCCTTATTAGCCACGTTTAAGGACATCTCAAAGGGCCCTTATTAGCCACGTTTAAGGACATCTCAAAGGGCCCTTATTAGCCACGTTTAAGGACATCTCAAAGGGCCCTTATTAGCCACGTTTAAGGACATCTCAAAGGGCCCTTATTAGCCACGTTTGATGGACAAGGTCAATCTCTGTTAGCGCCTTATCACAGCACACCAACCCCATTAGGGGAGCGCCAGGCCATTGTGTGTAATAAGTAACACGGATACCATCTCCCCCATGCTCAAGTTTGTTTTACAAGCTTCATTAGTATTATTTTGGTGTTTCTTGATAGTATATGTTCGCAAGTTTTATCTTTAACCTAATTTTATTTATTTACTAGATGTTTTCTACTAGTAAGTACGCGCAATTGTAATCCCGCGGGAACCAAACATTTCCCTGCGGTTAAAAGTAGCATATGTGTAAATACAGCAAGTTAACTAAAACCAAATTTCATCAAAATCCGTTCAGTAGTTTTTGCGCGAGGACGTAACAAACATTCACGTAACTTTGTGTTTTCTAAAAAATATCAATTTTCCGTTTTTTTTTATCTATAGACGCTTCACACCACATCAATCTGGTCCTGTGCTAAGTATCCGAAGAACTTGTGTTACAGGTACCAGAGAACGGAAATATATTTAATACTTTTATATTATACACATATTTAAGATTTTTATTTTATTAATACTCAAATTTAATACACATCCATGACCCTCCTGGGCCCTAATTCTCAGGCCTCGAACTTAGTTTTTACTATCGGTCTGTCCCGCTCATGCAAATGAGATTCACCGCGCGTGCGAGCGGGATATACTAATATTCGGAAATAAGTTCGAGGACTGAGAATCGCCGCCCTGGTTTAAGGTTCCTTGAAAACTTTTTGTTCCCTCGGCGGGATTAGAACCCGCAACCTCTCGGTCGAGCACCAACGCGCTGAACCACTGCGCTACGGAGCTGTGCTAAAAAGTGGCCCCGCTTGAGCTTACGGTGGTGGGTCATCATGTAGGACAATTCTACAAGTATTAGTTTGTAACCTATTTGGAATTAAAAGATTTTTCATTTTCATTATCTTCGAAAACCGCATCAAACCCGCAGAGAGAACGTAAGACTGGCCAAACGCGAATCAGGTTCCGTACTACTTAATGTACTCGTCGTTTCAGCCTTTTACTGTCCACTGCTGAACTAATGTACTAAAAATCACATTTGATGTATGGGCATATTAAGCATCCATCCTCCGAAATATTCATTTTGTTACTAGTATTTGTTTTAGTCAACGCGGCAACAGAAAGGCATCGTATGTAAAAACTAACTGTTCTAGAGATAAGGCCTGGTTACAGACAGACAAACACTAAGTCAAATTCAAAATTCAATTCAAAATATTTTATTTACAAATGAAAGTAAGTAAACTACCTTTTTTTGGAACCAAAAAAATATAATCCAACTTCTCAAAAAGGGGTCTAAAAAGGCTGTAACAATAAAAATATTTATTATAAAATCCAGAAATGATTAGGTACAAATGGTCAAGGTAGAGCCGTGGACGCATCTTGCAATAAGATGGATTTAAAAAATATAATAAATATTTAATTGCAATAAGATGGATTTAAAAAATATATGCATTTATCTCGAATACAATGATTAAGCACCTTTTCTTTCATTTTTTCTGGCCTGTGGTTGCCTGGAAGAAAATGCACTTTGGCATTAAGTCTGCACTTAGTAATGTCAACCTCCGTAGCGTAGTGGTTGAGCGCGTCAGTGCTCGAAAGAGAGCTCGCGGGTTCGAATCCCGCCGAGGGAACAAAAAGTTTGCAATGTTCCTGGGTCATGGATGTGTATTAAATTTGTGTATAATATAATAAAAATCTTAAATATGTGTATAGTATAAAAAGTATTAAATATATTTCCATTGTCTGGTACCTGTAACACAAGTTCTTCGGATACTTAGCACGGGGCCAGATTGACGTGGTGTGAAGCGTCCATAGATAGATAGATACTAGTAGATAAAGATAGTAAGAGTCCCGTTTTTACCCTTTGGCAACGGAATGCTAAAAACCAACTCCGCAAAGCCATTACCCTGCCAAGTTTCCGCGCCACTGGAATAATCTGGTCACTTTTCCCCTTCGGGTTCATTTGGACCCCAATGCTGCTATTTGACGGCCACATCTCCCCTTCCGCAGGTCATTATCGACCCTAATGTCGCGATTAAACGGACGCTTACACCGATCAGATTTATCGCATATTTGTTTGCGATTTGTTACCGTCGCACGCTTTACGACATATCCTAAAATGTTTAAGCGACAGTTTGATCACATCTCGAAATCACTATTTTGCTACATATCACCTTCATCAATTCAAGTCTTCAATTATCAAATATAACGGGTGAAAAAGAGCAGTCACTATAACTTTGGGATATGATTATACTTTTCTCATTCTAGAAATGTATTTTTTTTTCTTTTTTTTTTTTCAAAAATGAAAAAAAAATTTTTTTTTGCTTTATTGTTATTTTTACGACAGAAAAATAAGAAATGGTGAAGAGTAAAAATTTTTTTTTAGATTTTGACAAAAATAATATTTAAAATAATACATTTCCAAAATAAGAAAAGGTCGTATAATCGTATCTCGAAGTTATAGTGACTGCTCTTTTTACACCCTGTATATCTTTAGAATTAAATCAAATTAAATCGGAAGGGATTATACTAAACATTCCTATTGTCTGTGACAAGGTTGTTATAATTCTTTTACGTTCTGTTTAACATGTTTGCCTATTAATTGTACTTTATTTTAATATACTCTTTAAATAAGTTTGAGCCTTTACATTCAGTGTAGTTATCACATTTTAGTAGAACCTTTCACATTGTGTCCTCCATAAATGAAGGTGATAATATGTAGCAAAATTTTGATTTCGAGAAAATTGAGTTCAAAGTAACACTTGAACGTTTTAGAATACGTCGTCACGTATTAAGTACAATAATCTAATGATCCGTCTCTAGAATCAATGTACTTAATACGTTACTACATATCCTAAAATGTTTCGGTCTGAACTCAATTTTCTGGAAATCAGAGTTTTCCTACATATCACCTTCGTCCATTCATATCGTCAATTATATTTGTTTACAATAACATTATCATCATCCATTTATGTCTTGAATTATATAAACACCCTAGTAGTAACGTTACTTTTACGCCACTATCCAGAGAGGAAACAGTAGCGTAGACCCCTATTTCTGTATGGAAAAACAGCCGTTTCCTATTAAGCCTCCGCCAGTCTGTCCGGTTTCCTATTATAGTAATATACAGTGTGTAAAAAGAACAGTCACTATATCTTTGAGATACCGTTATACCTTTCCTCATTATGGAAATGTATTTGAATGTTAAGAACAAAAAGAAAAAAAATTTTACTAACTACCATTTCTTATTTTTCTGTCGCAAGAATAACAAAAAGGCAAAAAAAAATTACACTTATAACTCTGGCGAATAGTTATCGGAAACTATCGTGGTGTCCTTGGGCACTAACAATCAGATTTTGTCTTGTAAAGTTTGAATCTTGCAACGGATGAGAATATGATACACTGCACAATTTTATTTTGATAATGTTTAATTCACACTTTGATTTGTTGTTGTATTTACACTATGCACTTCATATTAAATGATTAACTGGTACTTTGGAAGCTATGATGAAAGCTATTTTTAAAAGAATATTAAACGGAGCTGTATAACTTCGTTGTTTACTTCGCGGGCGCCACCTGGTGGTCAACCTCGTTATAAAAAGTACATAATATTTTCTAAAATGAGAAAAGGTAGTATAATCATATCCCAAAGTTATCGTGACTCTTCTTTTTACACCCGTTATATTAGTTATACTAGCGACGGTATCTTAAAAGGGCCCTGTACTTTGAACACGTACTTCTTTTTGGATACATATATGTATGTAATAGTATGGGGTAACTCCCTAAGGCATTATCCGTGTGGAATTTAAATTTGTAAAAGGAAATGAAGTTACTTCTCCCCTAATAATAGGGGATGTAGAAAATTGTTAGGAGCACTTTTGTACCCTTTTATTATTTCTATTTTGAAATCGACTAGAAATGAGGTTGCTTAATTCCACTATATTATACAGGGGAATCTATCAAAAAGAGGGTAGACGATAACCCAAAAAAAAAAAACGATGAAAATAATATTTTTTTAACAACATTAACTCTTTTTTTAGTTTGTGGTATTTTATTGCTTCTAGTATTTGACTCTTTTCAGAAACATTATACACGGTGTAAAATAAATAGTGATAATACTTTAGGGTGTGTATGTGCCTCCTATGTAGAGTTTACTGTGAAAGTACCAGCGCTGTAAGACTTACCTTAGGTTTTAATGTTTCTATGAGACATGCCCCAACTTCATAAATTTGGTCATACAATAAATAAAAAAAGGAACTCTTTCACCGCTGGTACTTTCACAGTAAACTCTATATATGGGATCCATACACACACTAAAGTATTATCACTCATTAATATTACAGCCTGCATTTAAGTGGTTAAAACTGTACAAATGCTATCATTAACATGCCAGATCGGAATGTCGGACCCTCGGTTCACGTTCGTTTTGGAGCGCGGGTTGGAACGGTGTGTGTGATCTCGCGGTCCAAACTGTGTAGGATGATAACGCCAGAGTTTGGCTCTTAAATCGTATGTTGTGGGTACAATTCTCGCGTTGGAACAACAAAAAATATAAGTTTTTAAGTTTGGTTAGATCAATGCATTGTGATGACCTGTTTGTCTGACGATCCATGCTTCTAATAGGCATGTGAAAAGTCTGATCTCCCGCCAGTCGTGTCGGTTATCCGTTCCACTGGGCTACGAGGGTAAAAAAAGAGGTAGTGCCTCTGTGTATTGCGCACACACTTCAATACTATAAAAATAACTCTGCGTAGTAATAAAACCAGCTGTCACTGGAATCAGTGTGGGGTACTATCTATACTAATATAATTATAATATTATAAAGAGGAAAGATTTGTATTTTTGTATGTAACGATTTAACTCAAAAAGTATTGGACCAATTTTAATAATTATTTTTTCATTAGAAATCTACATTATCTCTGAGTAACATAGGCTATATAAAAATCAATTGCTATTCGTTAGTCTCGCTAAAACTCGAGGTCAGCTGAACTGATTCGGCTATTATTGGTCTCGAAATATTTGTGGAAGTCCCGGGAAGGCTTACACGGTTTCCATGCTTAACGAAGTGGGCACGGGTCAGCTTGTATTATATAAATATAGGACACTAATGTTTATTATCAATTATTCTATATATACGTCACAAACACGCCATAGCTCAGATATTCTTTTATGAGATTCAATGTAAATAAATTCTAATTCGATAACCAATGAATATTAAGGGGCTATTTTTGATGTTTCATTTTCGTTTCGGCAACTCAGCGCCCTCTGCAGAATATTAAAGATAAGATATTAATTCAAATATAGATTTATTTCTCTTACAGATTTTCGAGACGTTTGTTCAGTTGTTACTAATGTCCATGGTCCATTGGTATAACTTGGCACTCGACTTGGAGGTCGTGGGTTTGATTCCCGCGTTGGAACTACTCAACATGTTGTTTTCAAGGTTAGGACAATGGAGGTTGATCATCTGATTTTTTGACAAAAATATTGATGTATGTGTCGGGTGGGCATGTAAAAAGTATGTCCTGCGCCTGTTCTCTCGCCAGTGATGTGGATAACCGTCCCACTAGGCTACAAGATTAGAGTAGAGTAAGAGTTTTGTGTATTGAGCAAACACTTGGGCAACTAACTCATGTGTCCTTTTTGCTTGGTTGCAATGAAACCGACAATCTTTACCAGAATTGGTGTGGGAGTATATTATTGGCAAATCGACTCAAATGCCGTGACGGAAAACGGTGTGATACTGTCGTGGCCGGATACTACCTCTATCAACGCTGTTGTGTTTATAAGGTTATATATGTTTGGTGGAAATCGGTTCAGGTCTTCAAGGTCATCAGGTTATTAGGTGTGATGGGAATGTTGCGCGCTAAGACGAGGGTTTATTTACTTTTTAATTAAGTTTATATTTATTATTAAACTAGCTGTCCCCCGACTTTGTTCGCGTAGTTTTTGAGTGACTTAAACCGTTTATGCAGCGCACGCCACGAAAGTCCCGAAATGAGAATGACTTTCCCCGTTTTTGTCTTTTTTCAAATCGGACCAGTAGTTCCTGACATTAGCGCGTTTAAACAAACAAACAAACAAACTCTTCCGCTTTATAATATTAGTATAGATAATGTTAAAACACATGTTTCACGTCTGTCCTTAGTTATTTCGTGAGCTTTTTTCCTACTGCCTCAGGATTCGTCAGATAGCTCTTTACTAACAATAATGGATGTCTATAATTGAATGAGCAAAAGATACTTCCATTCACCGACTGCCTCTGACAGAGCATTGTGGGCTCGGACAAAGGAGATCTCGCCGATATCTGTAAAAGAAAATATTTGTATGCATTTACTTTTACAGCGAGGATTTATTTCCTCGAATCGAATGCAAAATTCTTGTTTTGTTACAATAAGTGGGTTCCGGTGATACAGCTTTTTTTGTAAAAAAGGGGAACTAAAAAACTTAAACTACTGCGTTTCTTTTATGTCTGTTTTATGGTGTCGTACCTAAAGGGTGAAAGACTGAAACTAGGGACCGTATTAATAAAGAAGAATCAAACGTCTCAAGGTAGGTTCTGGTTGATACGATCTAAAACGGCGATTAGCTTCTCAAGATGGTATTTGATTAATAGTCTGATTTCAAGTATCAGCTGAACCGGATTTATAAGTACGTCATCCCACCTTTGAAAACTGAATTCTAAAAAAACAGTGATTATATAAATGTAACATATTTTGTAGTATATTTCTGTTATCTGATATACTTTAGCACATCACCTATTATCCTGTGCTTCATGCTTTCCAATATCTTAAAAATCCAAACGGTTGCCTGGGAGAAATTGCTTTGAAGTAATAAGGCCGCCTTTGTGTGCATGTCTGATTTTATGTAATTGTTGTCTGTTTCTTTTTTTAAATTATTTGTGCTTATATTTGACCTGTAACATAAGTTCTTCGGATACTTAGCACGGGGCTAGATTGACTTGGTATAAACGTCTATAGATATTATTATTTTATGTAAAGAAGTTAGAATAAGGATATGCTAATGTAATGCTTTAAGATTAAAGCCTAAACGTTAAAAAGTAAACCTAAAACTAATTAAAACATAAATTTAGGTCGACATACCTGTACTTATTTAGACTGTTATAAATATCATAAAACCATCACAGGGGTCAAAATTTTGAAAAAGGGTCAAAATACAAGCCGAGTTTTATAATTGCAAGCGTGTTATCCGAATTACTGACATTTTACACCCGAAAACTGTTGGGGTACAAATCAACCGTACAATAGCTGACAGACGCGGTGTACTTTTGAACTTTATTGCTAAGGAAATAAGGTTGAAAATACATGTGACTGATACACGCGCCGTGTAAATGAAATTAATTCAATGCCCTCAGGGGAGAGGGTTTGTATTTGGACAGGATCCACCATCACACTTATTTGTTAACCGTTCCAAAAATTAGGGTTACATTTCGGCTTCATCATCATCAGTCCTCCGCAATACAAAAATATATTAAAGTATCCGTGGGGCCGGTCCTCATCAAACATCTTTCCAGTGGGTCTACACCCAAATCAAATATAATATAACCGGAAATCTGGAAACCTGCCGGCGTGAGCAAGATCGGCAACTACAATCCATTAAATATTGACGACATGACGAGACGAGGTACTCGACCGAGAGGTTGCGGGTTTGAATCCCACCGAGGGAACAAAAAGTTTTCAATGTTCCTGGAACATGGATGTGTATTAAATTTGTGTATTAATGTAATAAAATCTTAAACATGTGTATAGTGTAAAAGTATTAAACTATATTTCCGTTGTCTGGTACCTGTAACCCAAGTTCTTCGATACTTAGCACGGGGCCAGATTAACGTGGTGTGTCTATAGATATTATTATTGTTATTATTATCATAAATACTTTGAGGCAGGCTTGTCCAGTAAGGGCCATAGCTGAACCGACGATCAAAGTAAAGCCTTGTGGTCGTAAAAAATCTTTTAATTTACAAATAGATTAAAAACTAACACTTAGTTTTTAATCTATTTGTAAATTAAAAGATTTCACCAACTCTTATTAGTGTTTATAGTTAAAATACCATGCCTTCTCATTCTTTGACAGGAAGTACAAGAGGGATAAAACGATATTTAATGAAGGATTAACTTTGTGTAAAATTGGCACTTAGAATCAGAGTTAAAAAAGTAACACAATTGTCTTGTGCTTATCAAAAGATAGGTTTTGACAAGCACATTATGAATTTTTCAATATTTTGTCAATTATCTAGTATTACTAGCTGACCCGTGCCCACTTCGTTGATAAAAGAAAACAGTTTGTGATAAACCGTTTAAACCTTCCCGGGATTTCCACGAATATTTCAAGACTAAAAATAGCCGAATCAATATTCGAGTTTCAGCGTGACCAACGAACAGCAATTCATTTTTATATGTAGGAGAAGAAGATATTGTTAAATTAACCACGGCTCTACTTTGACTATTTTTGTACCTATGCATTGATGATTTCAATATCAATTATTGTCTTGTTTCAGCATTTTCAGACCCCTTTTTTGGAAGTTGGGTTATAGATTTTTGACTATTTTAAGCATTGTTTACAAAATACATATTACAAACAAGTTTATCAATTCAATAAAAATAAGTGTTTAAAATTTCACGCACATCATACGAAAAGTCGTGCAGACCAATTTGTCGTCCATTAATATTATGTTTCTAATGAGAAACATAATATTAACCTGACTGTACACCGTAAATTTATTGATTGAAAACTTAATAGATTAACTACACATTATAACCAGCCGTTAAGTAACTACGGTTTAATGTAATTGAGTGTTAACTTATCTTGTACTTGTTGATTTTACGATGCAACTATAAAACTAAGGGGTTCAACAGTAAACTGTGTACATGCCATGAATAAATCTTACTTTGTAAGGTAAAGAAAGAGTGTGTATTATTCTGAATGAGACCATGAAACGTATACAAAACTGTATACGTTTTATGGTTTCTATTATTGTGTATACAGTGTGTAAAAAGAACAGTCATTATAACTACCTTTCCTCATTTTGAAAATGTATTTTTTTTTGTCAAAAACTAAATTCTTGTGACAGTAAAATAATTTCTTATTTTACTGTCACAAGAATAACGAAACAGATTTTTTTTTAATAAAAATATACATTTCTAGAATGAGAAAAGGTATATCAAAGTTATTATGATTGTTATTTTTACACCCGTTATATGTAATCTGCTCATTTGATTGAATGACTAGCTCTGTCATTTAATAGCGTCAAACAGCTCGTACAGATAGCAATGTATTGATATATTTTTTGATTAATTTACTTTAATGTGCGTTATAATAGTAGATGCACAATTCAGAAATTTTGAAGTTTAAAAATAAAATATTAAATGGTTGTCCTAGTATTTTTAGCAACAAAATAAAAATAACAACACGTCTGAAACTCTGTTTCTTTGCGATATTGGATACCTATAACAATTATTAATGTTATTAAAAAAAAAAGATCTTAAAGTAGCTTTGACTTGGGCATTTTTCATTACATTGACTGATGTTTTATAGAGTAATCCAACACATACAGGGTATAAAAAGAGCAGTCACTATAACTTTGAGATACGATTATACTACCTTTCCTCATTTTGGAAATGTATTTTTTTTACATTTTTGTTTGTCAAAAACTTTTTTTTTAGTTTTCACCATTTCCTATTTTTTTGTCTCAAAATTTTTTTTAAAACCAAAAAAAAAATTTTTTTTCAATTAAAAAAAAAAAAACATTTCTAGAATGAGACAAGGTAGTATAATCATATCCCAAAGTTATAGTGACTGCTGTTTTTACACCTTGTATATTATTAAAATTCAAAAATTCAAAATTCATTTAATTCTGATAAAAGCTGGCCAAGTCAAATGTATCCTGCTTTAAGATCTCACATTATTTTTAATAACATATTCTATTGTTATAGGTAAAAGCAACTAGGGGATAGAATGTGACAATCATAATTAGGTAATTGTCCAAGGACTTGGAACTATTTGCCCTTTAGTGTAATCAGTTAGACTAGCGCCCACGCGGCGTCAGTTCCGACCTGTCCCCTACTGATAAGGTCACAAGTCCCTTTAGGCACTACATTATATGTGAGGTTACCTATTTATTTTGCTTACATATAGTGTATGAACCTATGTCAATCAAAATGGCCGTTTTTCCATACAGAAACAGGGGTTTGTCTTGTATCCTCCCTGGATAATGCCACTAGAACTAAACTAAAAAGTATAAAATTTATACATGGTGTAAAAAGAGCAGTCACTATAACTTTGAGATATAATTATACTACCTTTCCTCATTTTGTAAAAAAAATTTTTTATGTTTTTTTTTTGTCGAAAACTGAAAAAAATATATTTTACTTTTTACCATTTCTTATTTTTTTGTCGCAGAAATAACAATACCCAAAGCAATTTTATTTAATTTTTGTAAAAAAAAAAAATACATTTCTAGAATGAGAAAAGGTAGTATCAACATATCCCAAAGTTATAGTGACTTTTTTTTTCCACCGGTTTTAGTCGGTTTTTTAAACAGTTTATTTTTTATTTTTTACCTTTTAGTGTCCCTAAGTCAAAGTAAACTACAGAAGGACAGATACGTTTGGTAGCTACGATGCTACAGACAGACTGGAAGACATCATACACTATATTTATAATTTCCACCTCTTGTTTGTGTCGAGACGAGAGTCAATAAAATTATAAATGTGAAAGTAAAAAACTCCTAAATTAGGCGTACTGAAACTACATACTACATAATATAAATAAATCATCTATGTTAATAATGTATCACCCCAGAAGTGAAATATGTGCATAAAATAAAAACTACAGGTTCAAATTTTAACAATTTATAGGGGACTAAATAGCAGCTATTCTGCGTCGAATAAAAAAAGAATCAAGCGAATTGGATCATTAACCTTAGAGTAATCGGTGTACATACAAAAAAAAACCAGGCCGATTGCTTTTTTACCGGTTATATACATTTCATCACTATAATATTATATAAATTTCATCACTATAAAATTATATACATTTCATCAGTAATAATGGAAGGGTGTACCTGGGACTTTAGTCCGTAATACTTTTTGGCCCGTATAAATAAAACAATCTCAAACCCAACCTCACTTCAGATCCTATTTGACAGATAAAACAATGTTTCGTTTCACTTTTAAAAGTGAACAAGTTTATTAATGTTACATATTACTTTAATTTATTTTCTTTTTATACCGTTATATTCATATTATAGATTACGGGAATCATTAAAATAAGTATATTTTTTTTATAATTTTTATTTTTACGTTTTAAGAAAAAAAAATTAAAGTAAGTATGTAACATAATGTAAAATTCTTCATTTTTAAAAGTGAAACGAAACGTTTTTTTTGTGTCAAATAGGTTCTCAAGACGAGGCTAGGTTTGAGATTGTTTAATTTATACGGGCCTAATGGCAAACTATTTTAATTCATTTCATTCATTTCTGAAGTAATAATTACCACGGCGATGTGGGTCGCTGTTCGAGGAAATTCAGAGCGTCCAAAGGTTTATTATTCTGGGGCAATCCCGATTACTGAAAATAGAACTCTGCGCTAATGTCACAGAGTTGAAAATCGTATGAGCGTCGAGTTGTCAAATTTGACAGTGACATTTCTCTCGGCGCTCGTGTGTTTTGAACTCTATTGTAGTCAAGAACGTCTGCGTGGTCTAGTGGTTTAGAGCATAGCGATTCAGAGGTCTTGGCTTCTAGTTTCGCGTTGGTATTCCAACTTATATATAAAAATGAATTGCTATTCGTCTTGCTAAAACTCGAGAACGGCTGAACCGATTCGGCTATTGGTCTTGAAACGTTTGTGGAAGTCCCGGGAAAGGTTTTGACGACCTCCGTAGCGCAGTTGGTTGAGAGCTTTGGTGCTCGAACGAAAGGTCGCGGGTTCGAATCCCGCCGAGGGAACAAAAAGTTTTCAATGTTCCTGGGTCATGGATGTGTATTAAATTTGTGTATAAAATAATAAAAATCTTAAATATGAGTATAGTATAATAGTATTAAATATATTTCCGTTGTCTGGTACCTGTAACACAAGTTCTTCGGATACTTAGCACAGGGCCAGATTGACGTGGTGTGAAGCGTCCATAGATATTATTATATTATATATTATAAACGGTTTGTATGCTCAACGAAGTGGGCACGGGCCAGCTAGTATATCACTAAAAATGTTGTTTTCAAGTTTGGCCTATCCTAGGCTGATCACCTGTTCATCAAACATGATCCATGCGTCGGATGGGCATGCAAAAGCCGGTCCTGCATCTTTGGATATTGGGCACACACGTAGGAACTATGCAAATCACTCCCATTTAGCTGGCCTGGTTTCAACGAAACCGGTCTTTGCCACCGAATTAGTGGGATCTTTGTACAAGTTCTATTTTCAGTAACAAACCCTTGCTCTTGAAATTAATTCAAATCGATCGAATTTTGAATCTGACAGTTGGTTCACCTTGACACTAACGAATTCGTTTAAAATTGAGTGTCGATTTTACGGAACTAAGTGAAATTAGATTCCGTTTAAAATATTTTTTTCAAGGGCAAATGAAGACATGAATCGATGAAGGTAATATGTCGCAAAGAATTTACCCAGAAAATTGAGTTTAAACTGTCACTTAAACATTTCAGGGTATGTAGTAACGTATTGAGTTGCATGAATACTCTACAGCAGAGGAAATCCGCAACGCAGACCCCCATAGTTCGCTTCATGAGTAACATAGGACTGGGGACGGTACGGTAAAGCGAAGGAGTCACAATAGAACCAGAAGGGTCGCAGTGACGTCTGGGCCTGACAAGGCCAGCCTTCGATTTAAAAAAAAAAAACGTATTGAGTACATTGATTCTAGAGACGGATTTTAGATTAATGAACATATTATTACTTTACGACGTATTCTAATATATTTAAGTGACAGTTTGAACTTAATTTTCTCGAAGTCGGCATTTTGCTACATATCACCTTAATCCATTCATGTCTTCAAATGTCGTGACAGCAAAATTAATATTTGAATTGGAATTGAATTTAGTTTCAAAAGTAAGAGGGAGGAGGAGGTAGAGGAGGTAATTCTCTCTCTCAAAAAAGAGATGCAGAATAGTAGGGAAGCCGAAGAGGGGATTTTTGTTGTAACTCGAGTGCGTCACATTAAGATATATAATATGAGTCCTACATGCTTATTTGCTCTGTTAATCTCGGATGTTTTTTTTTAATTTGTTTGGTGGGGTTAAAAGTATTAAAAAAATTAATTCGATGAGTCAGATTAAGGTTAGAGATGCTAAGTTGGTTTCAAAGAAGCTCCTACAGAAAACACTGACGATTTGAAAGTAGGGTAAGCTCATAGGGACTTATGTAAAACATAAAAAGTAAATGACTTCATTTAAATAATAGAGTTTCTAAAATATTTTATATTCGACTCAGCGTAATACTCTTGTCAATCTTGTCGAATTTAAATATAATCAACCTATATTTTAATACTATTTCATATTAATTTTGTTTTTTCAAAGTATTAAAGCTGTTTTCGCTCATTCCACCACTAAATTAAAAAAACTATCATATGTTTTTTTCCTCTATCATCTAGTCACCAAAGCTACTAGGTCCTTACAACGCTCGAGTTACACGTTTGGCATTCTGGGCACCCCTCGTCGTTTCAGCCTTTTAGAGTCCACTGCTGAACATAGGCCTCTCCAACACATTTCCAGTGCGACCGGTCCATTGCCACCTGCATCCAACGTGACCCGGCAGTTTTCACCAGGTCGTCGGTCCATCTGGTAGGTGGCCGTCCCACACTGCGCTTGCCAGTACGTGGCCTCCACTCTAGGATCTTTTTGCCCCATCGACCGTCCAATCTTCGTGCTATGTGGCCGGCCCATTGCCACTTCAGCTGACTGATCCTACGGGCGATGTCAGCAACCCTACTAAAATAAAATAGTCCCAGGCTACGGTGATAGAAAAATCCGAGTAATATGTGCGATAAGAGCTATTTGACGGTACATTTGTTCCTTACGACTATTACTAACTATCTAGGGCAGCGTTTGACCGACTTTCGAAAGGAGGCATTTCATTCAGATGTTTTACATTCCAGAGAATATTTTACATGAACTAAATTTTGATGGATTTGGTTTAATATAATATAATATCTATGGAATATCACACCACGTCAATCTGGCCCTGTGCTAAGTATCCAAAGAACTTGTGTAACAGGTACCAGACAACGGAAATATATTTAATACTTTTATACTATACACATATTTAAGATTTTTATTATTTTATACACAAATTTAATACACATCCATGACCCAGGAACATTGAAAACTTTTTGTTCCCTCGGCGGGATTCGAACCAGCGACCTCTCGCTTGAGCAACAACGCGTTCAACTGCGCTACGGAGGTAGTCGATTTGACATCAGTATTATTATTAATACCACAAAGTAGATAATATAATATTACTAAATGTTAAAATTTTTTTGTACAAGTGTAAGAAAGTGTTAGTCACTTTTTAATTTTTAACCCCCGACGCAAAAAAGGACGGAGTGTTATAAGTTTGACGTGTCTGTGCAAATGTGTATGTGTCTGTCTGTGGCATCGTAGCTCTCAAACGGATGATCCGATTTTAAAGCGGTTTTTTTGTTTGAAAGGTATATCAGTCGAGTATGTTTTTAGCTATGTTTGGTGGAAATCGGTTCAGGTCTTCAAGGTCATCAGGTCGTTTGTTAGGTGTGATAGGAATGTCACACGCTAAGTCGGGGTTTTATTTTTAATTTAGTTTATATGGTATAGTACTCGTACGTCCGAGATAAATTTAACCCAAACGTAAACAAAACCGTCTTTGACACAACCATAGATTAGTCAGTGATGCCAATTGGCCAATATTAACACAATGATTATTGTTGGCTATTAAAATCCATAGATTATAAACTATTTTCTACAGTTGGCAGTGTCACAATAGCGTATTTTTACGGTGAAGGTTTTTCATTTGATGTTTAAACTTGTTAATTATTGTTTAATTGTTATAAAATGTATTAGATAATGAAGTATGAGCCTTTAATATACCTGTGAAAGTGTTGATAAGCGTGCACAATAAGTGAATACGTGAAAATCGATGTTTTCGGTTTGTTTATCTTTAGGTTAAATTTATGAGGGACGAACTATAATGCAAAAAATTAGTTAACTTCTGCCTTATACTTACGAGTATCTAACAGGCAAAACTCTGGAAAGTTGATACTTATAACTCAAAATGTATAGTTAAAACTGTCTGTTGTTGCAAGTTGATATCTAGATACAAAGATGCGCTGTAGTTTGATAATTAGTCAATAGCAGTTCTGCAAATTTGAACACGCCCAAAGCGTTACGCGGGCCTGTGCTCTATTGCTTAGCGATAAATTGTTTATGGTATAAAGACTTCTATTGATTTAGGGGTATACTTCACCGGGACACCATTACATCGCTACCAGACGCCGCTACCGATAAAATGTATTCAAAATTCAAATGCAAAAAAATACAAAATTCAAAATATTTTATTTCCAAATAAAACTAAATAAGCTATTTTCGGAAAGTCAACAAAAAGGCTGCAAAAAGATGGAAAATTGTTATTTTTAAAAAGTGTATACATAATAATATGTTACCTTTTTGTTATTGGCTGAACCTAATTCGACAGCAGCAAAATTATTATACAGTGTGTAAAAAGAGCAGTCACTATAACTTTGAGATACGATTATACTACGTTTCCTCATTTTAGAAATGTATTTTTTCAAAAAACAACAAAAATGAATTTACTTTTCACCATTTATTATTTTTTTGTCGCAAGAGTAAGAATGAAACAAAAAAAAATATTTTTTATTTTTGAAAAAAAAATCTAGAATGACAAAAGGTTGTACAATCATATCCCAAAGTTATAGTGACTGCTCTTTTTACACCCGTTATCGTTTTATAATTAGTAAATAGTAATAAGCCTATTTTGTACAATGGGATTGGCATAGCCACAATGTGTGCTAAAATTCCTAAAATAATTGAGAATAAAAAAAAACTGTATAGAGACCAAACGGACACAAGCAGGCTTACTCCCGACACAATCGACAATCGAATCACTTCGATCTCAACGGCTTTTGGTATTTTATTTGGTGGATTGCTTTGAAACTAACCAGGATAAAGAAAATATCTTTAGCAGATTATAATGTCCTCAGTCTCTTACCACTAGTAATAATAATAATAGCTCCCCTCACCGATTTCGGTATCGATAACTGATTTAATAATAATAGCACCGATTTCGTTGAAACCAGGCCAGCTACGACGGAGTCGTTTTATAGTGCCCAATTGTGTGCGCAATACTCAAGGACACTCCCTCTTCCTTCACTCTCGTAGCCCACTGGGACGGTTAACTGATACGATTAGCGGGAGATCAGGCGCTGGCCCGACTTTTTACATGCCCATCCGACGCATGGATCATGTTTCTTATAAGACAATCAGGCGATTCAGCGGGGCTACTCCCGTCATAATCGAGAACCGAATCCGTTCGATATCAGTGGTTTTTCGTATTTTATTTGGTGAATTACTTTGAAACTAATCAGGATAAAGAAAATTGTTAGATCGTAACTTTTTGTACTCCAGACTATATCAATCGATTGAGAATCAAAATAAACAAATGTCAATTTATTAGGAAGTACGCGGCATGATCGTATCTGGATCAAAATCAAATCAGTTTCGATAGTAAGGCCCCAGCATTATTCTAACCAAATTTGAAAAAAACATTTTTTGTTGTTCCAACGCGGGAATCAAACCCACGACCTCAAGGTCGAGAGGCACTAGACTACGGAGGCGTTGTCTTTAACACTAGTAATGGGATTGTGCGTGTGTGCGAGTGATACAACACGCGCTGTCACTGAAGCAATATTGAAAAGTGATTTTTGCAATATTGCTTCAGCTATTTCCATTGGGCTTCAGATATAAATCAATTATATCCGACTGCTTGAAAGAAACGAAATGAAAAATTCCGTGCCTACCCCTAATTCCTGAAGTAAATTTTATGCATTGCCTGTCATGGCCGAGCATTTTCATTCGTAATGCTATGAATATCTGACCGACTCTATTGTTCGGAAATATGTTCTAAAAATTCGAGCGATCCGATCGGACTCATTACGTCCTTCTTGTATTTCATGTTTTGTGCATTCGGAGACATTTACAAATCGGAATATTATGAGATTGGAAGATCACTTATTATACTGGCAAATGTCAGTTCCACCACTGCAACTTCTGTGCAGACAGTGGCAACCCCGAAATTCCTTTAATTATCTCTAGGGTGCCATGATCTATCTTGCAAGAGATAGTAGATAATAGGCTCATTCTACTAATGATTATGGCATATACCAGGAAAGGATCTGACTAATGATGGTAAACACAGGTGTCCATGGCCCCCCACAATCCAAATACTTTAGAGGAGTTCCAACTTCACCGTCGACAGATCCATCCACAGTTCTAGAGCTTGTTGTAACGAAGTTCTTAATCGCGCATTGCGAAAGGGAGTCGGAAAAAATTAAGACCAAAAGTTGTACCGACACTTTTTGCTATAGTTGTAACCCATGCGACGTGCGCGTGTTTCTGTCTGTCCTTCTCTTTCTCATAGAAGCAAGCCACGCTTGACACGTCTCAAGTTTTTTGTATGACCTTTTTATGATTATTAATTCAGCATTTATTGTTTCAGTCTGTGACCACCACAACCAATGTGCAGATGCAGGACCAACGTGCACATGGTAGTCATATCGAAGAATAGTCCGAAGATGAAGAGGAGAGTGCGGGAGAACCCGAAAGGTCTGAACGGAGATGTGGCCATATACGGCATGGTCACCGCAACTGCCATATTGAGCTATATCAACAGCCTGAGCGGTGACTTTGTACACGATGACATACCAGCTATAGTCAGCAATGCTGATGTGGTAGGGAGTGGGAATCTGAAGCAGTTGCTCCTGGATGACTTCTGGGGGACACCCATGGCTGATCCAAGCAGTCACAAGTCCTACCGCCCGTTGACGACGCTGTCTTTTAGGTGAGTGTAGTTTGTAGATTATATATAAGATTGCCCTATGACATAACTCACATTGGAACAGAGTGGAATCGTCGCGTTTTTTCGTTTCTATTACTATAGCCTATTCATCTCTATTTTCTATTAATTAAGGTACAAATTATGTAGCGAGAAGCGACGCGTTTTATCCAAGTGAAATAGAAATAGAGTCATGATGCTTTGACTCTGCGTAAGTGTGAGTTGAGGCTGTAACCCCCGGTTTCTCGATCGCTATTCAAATGTATGATCAAATCAACAACCCTTAAACGCTGATTGTTGGAACATTATCAGACAGAAATGACATAATATTTTTTACTTACATCACGCTCACACTTGCAAGGCTGGTCAAAATTCCACAGATAAGATTAATTCACCAAAGACACCGATTGGCTGACATATTTGAATCAAAAGAGGAAGGGGCAATTTTAAGCAGCCTTGCAAGCGAGTGTGATGTCATTATAAAATATCTGTCCGTTCCTTTCTGTCTGATAATGTTCCACCAATCAGCGTTCAATCTGGGTTGTTGATTTGAATACCTAGTTACATATTTTGAATAGCGTTCGAGAATGCGGGGGTAATTTGTTCAATTTGAATGGTTAATGTGTTGAAATAAGCCCACGGTTGTCACAAAAAAAACGTTCTAAGAACTCTATCGCGCCAGACAAATTATTTGAAATTATATTTACAATTATGTGAAAGCACGAAATGAGCTTGTGAACGCTTAGTCCTGGGGCCTAACTCTCCAAACTGATTTTGATTTAGATAGATCGTGCCGCGTACTTCCTAAAAAATTTACATTTGTTTATTTTGATTCTCAGTCGATTGATATGGTCGGGAGTACAAAAAGTTACGATCTAACAATTTTCTTTATCCTGATTAGTTTCAAAGTAATTCACCAAATAAAATACGAAAAACCACTGATATCGAACGGATTCGGTTCTCGATTGTGTCTAGAGTAGGTCCGCTGGGTTGAAACATCCTACGTTCTGCGCACACCGCGATACCACGAATTGAATACGCACACATAGGTGGTCTATTATTCGTGTAAATTTATTCAATTCAATTCTTTATTTCCGGAAATTGGTTACATGGTTGTTACAATATATAATATGTTTATACAAAGTGGGTACAATATCTTCCCGTAGGGCATGGAAATATTAGTAGTAAAAATTATCTATAATAAAAAAAATGATTACCTACAAAGTGGATTTAAATATTAATTAAATCAATCAATATTAATTAAGTGACGATTCTTTATGTTAGCAATGTATTATATTAATATATTCTTTGTCGTTGCCTGGTGGTAACATACCACGTAACTCGAAATCTTTCTGTAAAGAGAGATTTGGAGAAACGCATTTGTTTGTTTGTGTTTGAAATCTCTCTTTACAGGACCAATGGGTGTTCCTTGGTCCTTCGGTTTGTATTTAGGCCGCTGCCACGATAATAGCGAGAAGCGGAGCGGCGACGTCAAAAGCGGTAACGCAGTTTCAGATAGCGTTGCTGCCATACAGCATTGAATTAACCTTTATATTAAAACACAATTTACATAAAAAATACACAATTACATGCTGCTTTATTACCGATATGATGGCAACCCCTATCCTAAAAAAACGGAGAGAGAGAGAGAAACAGAGCTTAACCTCTGAACAGACGTACCTTGTGGCTGGAGACGCCGCGCGTTCGTCACCCGCTCGGATCACCGCTAGTTTGTGGCAGCGGGCTTACATTATAGAATAAAAAATGTATTAAAAGGCCTTATATTGTCAAATCTATACTAATATTATAAAGCGGAAGAGTTTGTTTGTTTGTTTGTTTAAACGCGATAATCTCAGGAACTACTCCGATATATATACAGGTCTCATACAGGTCAGATACAGGTCCGATTTGAAAAATTCTTTTCTTGTTGGATAGTCCATTTATAGAGGAAGGCTTTAGGCTATATAACATTACGCTGCGACCAATAGGAGCGAAGCGTCAGTGAGAAATGTTGCAAAAACGGGGAAAATTATTCACATTTGGGGAGTTTCGTTGCGTGCGCTGCATAAACGATTTAAGTCACTCAAATACCACGCGAACGAAGTCGCGGGCACAGCTAGTAGGGAAATATAAGAAATGCCTTACAGAAAGTCTATCATTCGAGTCTATCATTCGACCCTGAATGAAAAATAAAGTACGCCACGTTTGCGCCAAGTAACCTTATAAAATATATGTTTAATAATAAATCACATTTAATTAACAGTTTAGTGCGCACGCGATGTTATTGACAGCCTTCGAATACTTAATTTACATGTTAATTTTACATGTACAACAAGTAATTTAATTTGTAAGTAAGTCAACTTAGTAATAATAGCCCTTTACCGGCTGCCCTTTTATTTTAAATTGTAATTTAAAGATGTTGCTTGCGATTTTGTCTCGGGAGCCAAACCTTTTGTCGTGATTAAGAGTAGCCTATATCCTTATAACTTCATCTACTCTATTCTGTGCCATATTTCATCACCATACGTCCAGTAGTTTTGGAGACTATTCAATGCATAGAAACTGTAGTGTATATAAATATAGTGTTGTTTGTCTCAAGCGTATACGTCACAAGATGATGCTCAGTCTTTATTTATTTATTTATTTATTTTATTTGGAACAAAAAACAGTTACATATTAAAATCTTAGACAATTACAAATTATTAAAAACTACAAGTGATAAACATGTAACCCACACCATTGTTCACGAATTAATTAGTTTATAAAAAGCAACTAAAACATAACTTAAAACTAAAAAGAAGTTTATATGTGTACAAAAACTCTTATTTACTAGTACTAATTATTAACTATAAACAAATATAAAGTGCTTAATTGGCTTAAACTACAATAAACTACAATAATTGAATTTAATAGACATTATAATATACTAATAAGTTGGGTATGTACCTAAGCAAAATGGGTAATTATTAATTACTCTATTGGCAATTCTGTCACTATCTTAATTGCTCGATCTTCGATGTCAGTCTTACATGAAATGTCAAGGGAGCTTGGCTCTACCCTGTCATGTGTTCGGTTACTGCTTTGCAACACCAAAAAATTATAGTTTTAAGTGGGTAAGCACACTACAGTCTGACCATAAGATTTTTTTTTTGTCTATCAAGTAAGAAAATCCGTCGAATGGGCATGAAAAATGTCGTTTACGTTCCTTTACCCTCGCCAGCTTTGTTGGGTAACCGTCATAGCTACGAGAGAGAATGAAGAGTGAGGGCTTCAGTGTATTAATTTTTTATTACACTGAAGCCCTCAACATTACGCACACACTTGGGATACTGTTAAAATAGCTTGGTTTCAATATTATTAGTATAAAATATTATGTAAGGGATAAAAATAGTAGCTATTTCATTGGACACCAAATATAATCTTCAATCACAAATATTGTACGATTCCCCACGATTCGTAGAAACAGAATTTGCGCTTATGAAAAAATGCTATTCGATATTTGCGAAACCAATTATTTCGGGAGGCGTAATATGAAACGTAATTCCGCGTCGTGCTTTTCAATTTACAAACACAACCAGGCCAAAAAAGCCTGGCGATAAATCAGTTGGGCAGGTACGTCGCTGTGATGGAACAAAATAATGAAATACAACCGTACGTATGAATTTGATAATAGGAAAATGTAAAGGTGTGAACACGTTGCGCGGAATAGGTATATTACAAGCCAATACGGCCCTGTGTGTGTAATAAAATCTTGCATCTTCAATTTGACCCACTAGCCCTAGTTCGTTAAGTTTTTTTCCCGACTTCGGCGAAGCCAAAAGGAAGGGTAATGATTTTGGCAGTCTATGTATGTATGTATGTATGTATGTATGTATGTATGTATGTATGTATGTTTGTATGTATGTATGTATGTTCCCTCGTAGCGGTTAAACTATTCCGGTCCGATTTTAATAAATAAGGTATCAATCGATTCGTAGTGATCTCGCGAGTAACATAGGCTATATAATTTTTCGAAAAAATTTGGATTTTGAAAATTATACCTCAAAAACTATCTCCAAAAAAAATTAAATTAAGATAATTGTATCGTGTTTGGTATCAAAAGATAGGTCTTGGCAAGCACAACACAAATATGTATTCAAAATTTTAATTATTTATTATATTTTATTGTTAAATTCAAAATAAATGGTTAAAAATGTAGCCGCACAAAAAGTATCTAGGAGTTGTTTAGTTACTAACTATGTGTTAATTTAACGTTAGTTTAGTGAAAATATAATGTTATAGTTTATGTGAAAACAAAAAATATATAAAATAAAATAAAAGATTAAAAAACTATAACCCGACTTCTCAAAAAACAAATCTATAATATTCGTCTGCTGTTGAAATATACAATCCCAATAGCGGGTACGACCACGGCTCTACCTTGACCATATATGTACCTATGCATATCTGGATTTCAAATTGAATTATTTTCTTGTTTCAGCCTTTTTAGAGCCTTTTTTTGAGAAGTCGGGTTATAGTTTTTTAATTAAGTTCTCTTGTTCGAGCATCAACGCGCTGCGGAGGTTGTCAAAATGACGTGACGATAAGTAATAATGCAATATTACGATAGCATCCTAGCTGATCAGGGGCTTTACTCTCCAAACTGATTTGATTTTGATTCAGATACGATCATGCCGCGTACTTCCTAATAAATTGACATTTGTTTATTTTCATTGTCAGTCGATTGATATTATGGTCGGGAGTACAAAAAGTTACGATCCAACATGATGATGCTGATGCTGGAGCTGAAAGGTGGAAAGGAACTCCGCAATAGGACTATACAACCCTATAGAGTTTGGGTTTGTTTCATTTGAATTTCGAATTCCCGTGCGTGATAATGCAATATTATGAGGACATGGAGCTGATCTGATGCTGGATCTGGAAGGTGGAAAGGAACTCCGCAATAAAAGGACAAAACCCCATCAAGTTTGGGCTCGTTTAATTTGTAGTGACGAGTACTTTGTCTCTATATAAGGGGTTTGATAATAAATGTAGTTATAATAAAAATTGTGATTGTAGTTTATTTTTGTTAAAAATTCAATAAGTGGAGAGTGAATTTAAGACGGAAACTGGATTTAAAACAAAAGTGTTGATTAATATTGATTTATAGCTGTTCATTCATTCATATCTTTGCTGTGTTCTTGGCGGTAGAGTAATCATCATGTACAATGTTAACGCAACCGTTACTTGTTCCAATTAGTTTAATCTAAACCTAGTTTCTTTTCCTTTCCCTTTTTTCCATAATAGTTTTTTTTATTGATTATTTTATAGTTAATTGAAACTGGTGACCCCAATTACATTAATTATCTTATATCTAATTTATATGTATATCTAAGCGTATTAAGTGCCATCTTTATTTTCTTAACGATATATACAATTATGTTTCTTCTTTCTTCTACAACGTCAACCTCTTTGTATATAGCGTAAACGAGTTTAAAATAAGTTCAGATAAGACTGAATCTTTTGATCTTTATATCGCAGAGTACACATAAACAACTTTCTTGTATCTTATATTAAAATTTCAGAAAAAACAATAAACGCAGCCATCCAATCGAATGAAACATTGAAAAGCAAAGCCAACAAGATACATTAATGGAAAACCGTCTCGCAACATAAATAATATTCACAAAGAAGCAGACAAATCCTCAATAACGAGACATAAGGATCAAGTTATACTCTCATATATCATTAGGTACGTGCCCTTAAAAGTGCAGAACGTCGGTAAATCACACAAGAATCAGCAAACAAGGAAAAGGGATCCAATGCTTATAATGTCGTTCTTTCCCATACAAGTCTCACATAAATTTCTGTCTGAAAGCCCTATTTATCATTCTCCGTGGACGCACAACTTAATTTATCAACTGCTACATCTCCCTCTGAAATTTAGTCAAATGTGTTTTTTACATCTTTATATAAATGCGTATTATTATTTTCTTCGTTGGGTGAAGGATCATTTTCATCATAACTATCTTGTGTATCATACTCGCTCATTTCTGATTGACCACCTGTTTGACAAAAAGTGCGCATTTTCTAAATAATTGAATATGAATGGATGGAGGTATACATGTAGGAAAATTGTGATTCCGAGAAAATTTAGTTAGAACTGTCACTTAAACATTTTAGAATACGTCGAAACTTATTATGTAGCATTAATCTAAAGATCCGTCTCTAGAATCAATGTACTTAATACGTTACTACATATCCTAAAATGTTATGCGACAGTTTAAAACCAATTTTCTGTGTAAAAGTTTACGACAACTATATAGTAATAATAATAATAAATGTTGCCGCCTTGGTGCACCGTGCGTGCGACCATTTTAAGGGGCCTATTTCAATGAGTCGGCGAGTCACCGTCTGCCAACTTTATCATACATGTAACCACGTCGTATCTGGCAAACGCCGTAGTCCTTGTATAGTCCTAGATACCAAGTTCACTAGCACTCCCATAGCCCAGTATCATTTCTATCAACCATTCCCTGCAATAGTCCTACACTAACCAGTGGGTCTCCGTGGGCGCACTCCCATGGTGCGTACAGGGAGAGTCGCCGGCTGGTGTCACATTACATTTAAATTAAAATTGTGTAACGGGGCCTCTGCGTGTTAGCTTCGGCCCCACGCATGCCTTCCAAAGGTCCGGGACTCAATTACCCGTAAGCAAGGAATACACAACAAAAAAAATAATGATTTTTATGTTATGCATGATATTATTTATGTACATTGGACATTTTTATATTACGTATAAAAGAAATTAGTGATGAAATTTTACAGGATGAACTATTCAAGATGATATCACTTATCGCACTTGTTCAAAAACAAAATGTAAGGGATTTGACGACCTCTGTAGCAAAGTGGTTCAACGCGTGGTGCTTGACAAAGAGGTAACGGGTTCGAATCCCGCCGAGGAAACAAAATGTTTTCAATGTTCCTGGGTCATGGATGAGTATTAAATTTGTGTATTAATATAAGAAAAATCTTAAATATATGTAAAGTATTAAAGTATTAAATATATATTTCCGTTGTCTGGTACCTGTAACCAGTGTTCCCACTCTAATGATTAAGTTTCCCCACCACTCAATTTAAATTTCCCCTTCTCAGCACTTTTTCCCCTCAAAAATTATTTTGCTGTTGTTTTAAGTTTTGGCACTAGTATAGTAAGTAGTAATTAAAAAAGTCCTTATCGTTTTTTAACCGACTTTAAAAAAAATACCTGTTTTGAAAATCGGTTAAAAAACGATTCTCAATTCGGTCTGTTTTTTATGTATGTAAAATATTATGGCTCCTCCTTCGCTGTTACTGGTGTAAAGCTGTGGAATCTGTTGCCAAAAAATATTAAACTGGCAAACACATTGGATGGCTTTAAAATGATGGTCAAGTTCAATTTGTAGTGAGATGAACAAATAACTCTTTATTCTGCGTTCATTATGTGTTTTAAAGATCCATGTTTATTTATTTATATTATCAATTTATTTATTTTTATTAATTTTTGGGTATATATGTATCTATGTATTTATCATATAATATTTATTTATAATACTATTACATATAATTTGTATTATGTTATTATTATTATTATTCATAAACTAATTGATTTTATTTTGTTTGCACATGCACGCTAAATTTCTGCTTCACTATTCCTTTACCCGTGGTTGCCTGGAAGAGATTGCTACCTAGTAATAAGGCCGCCATTGTGTTACATGTGTATATTGTTATCATTCTGTTTTATATGTATTTTTTTTATGTTGTGTGCCCAATAAAGAATTCATTCATTCATTCATTATGAACACCGATTACTCTAGGTTAAGGTTCATATTTGCGTGATTCTTTATTTATTCGCTGCAGAATAGCTGTCATTTGGTCCCATAAAGATTTTACATAGTTTGGCGCTGTACTTATTTTATATACATCATAAAATATGAATATAATACGGTACACGCTAGTCCGCGGTAGAGCTAGGTTTAATCTACGATTTCCCTCAATTTCTCCTTTTATAGTCTTTCCTCTTTTTCTTCCCCTCTGGACCCTAATTTCCTCTGGAAAGGGGAATTTCCCCTTATTGTGGAAACACTGCCTGTAAAACAAGTTCTTCGGATACTTAGCAAAGGGCCAGATTGACGTGGTGTGAAGCGTCTATAGATATTATTATTATTATTTGACTTATGCTTCGCTTTTTTTTGCGAAGAAGAATTCAAATTGCGAAGAGTATAGAATCATAAAAAAATCATTTCACTTAACACGCGTCAACTAACTCCCCCTTTTTTACAGAATTGATACTTATTACCTCAAAATGTAAGTAAAGTTAAATTTTGCAGAGTCAGTTCCATCGAAAAAACGCATTATCCAGAAGCAACGAGTTAAAATTCCGGCATCGATCCACTCGAAAATATCGCATCATCAATAATTTCGCTAACGGTATAGTTATGCTAATAAAGTCGAATTTGCATTGCACCACAAATTTAGCACCTACGGGATCGCATAATAAATTATGATAACATGTGACAACCGCGCAAGCAAGAATCGTTCTTATCGCATGCTGAATTTGCGCATGTTGAAATTTTGTATTTACGGCGTTTTCGGTTGCTGAGTTTGAACGAATTGCCGGTTTAATCTCCGCGTTTCGGGTCATTGCGCCGTGAAAAACTAAATAACGATGTAAATCAATAAAGCATTAAATACGGTGGTCGGTTAATAGATTCACGAGTGACTTACGGTTCAATTTGCAATGCAGCTAACAATTCAACCGGTATTAATAATTTTATTCAGTGTCAAACGCACCCGAATTATGGTTATGCAAATTTGAACTTTATTAACATCTGTAAAATATCGTTATTGTGTCACCTGGCTTATACAATAAACTATGGTTGTGGTAGCATTCAATATGAAAGATTAATAATGAATATAATGGATTAAAACAATATAAAATATTTAGTATCATGATCTGTCAATTTAACTTTTCAGTTAATATGCGTGTTATTTTTTTAAATTGTAATTAAGGAACAATAAACGCATTACACAAATGAAATGACAGTAACTAGAGTTTAAGTTGAATATGTAGATTTAAAAAATTCTAATGATCAACTATTAGCGTGTTCCATTTGATTCAATTTTTGTACAAAATATTTTTTTCTCTAGAAGTTTCTTATATAATAAATATAATATAAGAAAATATACGACATCTGTAGCGCAGTGATTGGTAGCGTTTGCGCTTAAGCCGGAGGTCAAATCCTGAAGGAACAAAAAGTTTTCAATGTTTCTGGTTCATGAATGCGTATAAATTTTTTGTATAATATAATGTGTGCAAGCTATACATGTATAAGTATTAAATATATTTTCCGTTGTCTGGTACCTGTGACATAAGGTATTCGGATACTTAGCACGGGGTCAGATTGACGTAATATAAATCTTGTATAGATATCATCACTATTAATATTTTTTTACAAAGTCGTGAAATTTTTTACAATTTTAATAAAATCGTTGATATCAGTTACATAACCAGACTTGCCTATGATCTCTCTTTTGATGATAATAAATGATCTTTTAACTTATTTAAAGTGATGCTTATATCAAAACCCATACCGTTTACGAACTACATCGTCCATAATTAACGGTAACTTGACAGTTAGGAATGTAAACGTAAATGACGAAAATTTAGTTTTAATAGATCTACTGGAACGTACTCCAGTCTCGGCACTACAGTTACAAGAGATGCTTAATTACGTTTTTTCTAAAGAGTTCCATAAAAATATCTCCTCGTAAGCCTGCACTAGACATCGCATTAAAATGAATGAAATATAAATGAGCTATTAAGGATTTGTGCAAATGGAAGCTGTATGGATTTTTTATGAAAAAGTTATTAAAATTCGCGTATTTCAACAATGGCTGACAAATTGTTGAAAATATTGTATTGGAAAGGCTTGACAATTATATTTATTAAAGGTCTCCTGAGGTCGTGAGATCAATTCCCGCGTTGGTAAAAGGAAATCCGTCCATCCGTCTGTCACCAGGCTGTATCTGATATACCGTGATAGGCAGATAGTTGAAATTTTCACAGTTGATGTATTTAGTTGTTGATAAGCAACACATACAAAAAACATAATAAAATTATTATTTTTGGGGGCTCCCATACAACAAATGTGATGTTTTTATCGTTTTGCGCGCATACCCGGTTTTTCTATTTATTATGTAATAAGAAAAATAACCCTTATAAAGTTCAAAACTATCATCTATACTAATATTATAAAGCTAAAGATTTTGTTTGTTTGTTTAAACGCGCTAATCTCAGGAACTACTGGTCTGATTTGAAAAAAATATTTTTTTTGGATAGTCCGTTTATAGAGGAAGGCTTTATGCAATATATCACATTACGCTGCAACCAATAAGATAATAATAATAATAATATAATATCTATGGACGCTTCACACCACGTCAATCTGGCCCTGTGCTAAGTATCCGAAGAACTTGTGTTACAGGTACCAGACAACGGAAATATATTTAATACTTGTATACTATACACATATTTAAGATTTTTATTATATTATACACAAATTTAATACACATCCATGACCCAGGAACATTGAAAACTTTTTGTTCCCTCGGCGGGATTCGAACCCGCGACCTTTTTTAGTTCGAGCGCCAACGCGCTCAACCAACTGCGCTACGGAGGTCGTCAAATAGGAGCGAAGCGGTCTGAAATGTTGCAAAAACAGGAAAAAATATTTACATTTGGGGACTTTCGTAGCGTGCGCTGCATACACGGTTGAAGTTACTCAAAAACCACGCGAAATCGCGGGCACAGCTAGTATAGGATAAATTTGGAATAGTGCGTCCCCTACTTACTTCTAATCCGGTTGCTTTTTGATTGCCAAGTCAATCCACTTATTTATTTAAAACATGAAGGATTTTTAATAGTATTGATATTATGATCACTATAAGATGTTATTAGACCGACCGACTAACCCCTACTTGGCATAACAGACAACTTTTTACGGTAGAAGAATTAAGTACTTGGCACTTTTTACAAGTTATGTTTTTGATACAAATATACTTGTAAAACAAATAGGTTGTAAGTATGACTCGCGGGATTTTCCTCCTATATTTTGTATCATGGGTTAGACAAGGGAGTCTTTTATTATTTTACGAGGGTTTGGTTCACAAGTCCCGAACACAGTAACTGAATCTCTCAGGAGTCGTTCTGTAGAAGCAAAGTATATTTCAAAGACAAATTGGCCCGAAAAAGCCTTACTCTGGAATACTGGGGCCGTATTATGATCTTTTACAATACCAGCCTGGTTCCAGGCAATTCAATACAACGGCCTTAAACTGGTCTGTTATTCTGAATGGATCCGCCCTAGTTTGGCAGTCTGAAAGTGACATTCGGAAGCAAGCCAAGTATCATGTGACTGCTGACTGGCTGTCAATAAGTGATCGTAAATACGAAAATCCAGGCAGCCATGTTGTATGGCGTAAACTGGCTGGAATTAAGAGCTCGTAATAGGCCCCCTGGATGTTTTGTTACTTCGTACGCGTAAAAAACTCACGGGAATCGTACCTTTTTCTGTAGTAAAAAGTAGCAGTAGCAATTTTTGTTTAAAATAATATTTTTACTTTTTGACATAAAAAATACATTTCCAAAACGAGAAAAGGGTGATACATGGTTGACATATTGAGCCGAATGTAGTGTGATGAGAATGACATAAATTACTTAATATAAGTAAAAAAAATCAAAGGTCTAAAATAACTACAAGGAGTGAATCTTACTATGCTAGGGCTCGCAGGCTCCAAGTCTATACACACGAACGCACTGGTCGTTGACCTAACACCTAACTAGGATTGAAACTCATCTGTTTTGTGACATATATGGAGATCTTTAATCGTGATTTGTCGCGTTATGGTAAGTAATTTATATGAGGTGCCAAAACAAAAAATGCTCTACGCGTCATTCCCTTCATACCTGCTTCGGCTTAATATATATGTCGCAGTCATCTTATTGAATCTGGTTATTTAATTGAATCACTAGGCAGTTACATAATGGCGTCAAACAGCTCGTACAGATAGCAATGTGTTGATATATTTTTTGATTACTTTACTTTAATATACGTTATAATAGTACACATTCGGAAATTTCGAAGTTTAAAACTAAAATATTAAATGGCTGTCCTAGTCTCGGATTCTTTAATTTGTTGGTAAAAACAGGATTCAATGAAAGCGCTAGTCATTCAATTAAATAGCGGATTCAACCAGATGACTGCGACATATACACCATGAATCATCTTGTATAATCATATCCCAAAGTTATTACAACAGGTCTTTTTACATCCTGTATTAGGTGCATGTCAGGTAACCAGACAATTTTATTCGAAAAATACATATTCGAAAACCGAGTCGCGTATAGCAAAATGGCCCCCATTTGTCCTAGCTCTTGTTCAAATACCTATCTGAAAACATTACTGGCATTTGTCACATCCTTGTAAAATGGCTCCCATCTTCCATATTTTGTCACCTACATTTGTCCTAGGGGACGAAAGGGGATATCGCAAATATACGCTGAACTGAGCTGGGTGACAAAATTTATGTCAAACATTTACAAACAATCCATACATATTATCAAACAAACGGCCGCTTTCCGAAACTCTATCCAAATGATCAAGTAACATGACATTTACAACCCATATTGAACGCTGATTGGGGGAACATTTATCAAAGAGAAAGAGAGGGACTGATGTTTTATAATTACATCACGCTCGCACTTGCATGGACGACAAGATAAAAGACACCGATTAACAACCCATATTAATTATTATGGATGATAATGGGCTGATTGGTGGAAGATATATCAGAGAGAAAGGGAGGGACAGATCGTCGCTTTAACTTCACAATATCGTATCTATAAAACTAAAACTTTTCAGTAGAGTAAAAAAACTTTACATTTTGGTATGATATATGGGTTTTTTTAATTAGGTTCAGTTCTACGTATTATACTCGTATATAGCTTTTACTGACCTAAAGTATGTAAAAATTAAGTTTTATAGTATCGATAAAACATTGATTTTTCAGATACATGATTCAGATTATTAGATACGAGGTAATGCGAAGAGATACTTTGTAATCACATCACACGCGCACTTGCATGGACGACAAAAAGAAAGACACAGATTAGTTGACAAACTATTTGAATCAACCTTATCGCTGGTATAATATGTATATTTAATAAAGTATCGAATAATATAATATGTATATTCAATAATATCGAAGACAAACAAGTGGAAGTGATACTTCTGGCGCCAAGACAGTACATAATTAATGTCCATAGGTGGCGCTATCAATATTTAATAATATTCTAACACGTACCATGGCCTACCATCCCATACAATCTATGTTTAATATAAAAAATTGCAATAGATTACACTACTATTAACGTTTGTAAATTATAAAATGTAAATATAATTAAGTACAAATATTGACATTAAAATAAAGATAAGCATCTTTTTAAGCATAACATCACATTAAGATACATTCAACTCCTTAATTAAGAAGAAGATACGAAACGAAATTAGTAATTAGTGTTTTCCAATAGTAGCGCTAGATGGCGGTTACTGAAATGTGCCTGGACTTCACACTTTATCTATTGGAAATCGAAGAAAATAAAATATATAGCCAGTCGAATTGCCAGTATTAGGGTGATACCATTTTCTAGTACTAGGTCGTATATCTACTTTGTGCACGTCAAATACATCAAAAATCTCAGTGGTGTGGGTCAGAAATTCAATTTCATTACATCATCGGCTCAGTCAAAGTTCGATTAAGGTGTCTCAAGCCACACACACGAAATTGATTACTTCAATAAACAATATTGTACAATTACACATTGTAGTGGAGTACAAAGAGGCATTGTGTGGGACAAAGCCAGTAATTACGTGGTGATACGGCTTAACGCGTATACTGTGTTAATGCCAACCAAATTATTGGTACGATAGCGTGACCTTTGTTTACATTCAATATCCAACAAATAGTGATCGCATGCTTTATTATTTACTGTAAGTACTGTCGCGTAGATTTAATGACGAAAATGATTCACATACGACCTTAAAAACCTTGAAAACTCTTGTTTATATAATACAAAATTCAGGGGCCGTATTATGATCTTTTAAAATACAGCCTGGTTCCAGGCAATTCAATAATACGGCCTTGTTCTTTTTCATATTACAACAACATGTTATTTTGAATGGATCCTTCCTAGTTTGGCTGTCTGAAAGTGACATTCGGAAGCAAGTCAAGTGTCACGTGACCGCTGACTGGCTTTCATTATGTGATCGCTATACGAAAATTCCAGGCAGCCATGTTACGAAGTTTGAAAACAGAATGTAAGAGATTTGACATAAGATTCGCTAAGTGACGAACGAATTCGCTTGTCATCTATAACCTTAATAGCTGACCCGCACCCACTTAGTTGAGCATGCAAACCGTTGAAATCTTCCCATGACTTCCACGAATATTTCAAGACCAAAAATAGCCGCTTCGAATCAGCCGTTCTCGAGTTTTAGCGAGACTAACGAACAGCAGTTCATTTTTATAAATATAAATTACCTTTATTTGTGCAGGCTGTAAAAAAAAAGAAAAAGAGGAAAGGAGTTGACAAGAGACTACAACATGAATAAATGAATGAAAACAGATATCCATTTAAGAACTACCTCACCTAGTTCACAGATAAAAATATAAAGCAGTAACAATCTGAAATAGTGGTAAAAATACCTAGTATTTTAGGTTTGAGAGGTTACCCCACCTAGTATTACAATATAGAAGAGGAAACGAGATGTCAGATGATAACACGAATAGATGTTCATATATCTACTTTGTGATAGACGTATAAAACAGATATCAATTTAACACTAGAAAGACCGACATTTTGATCTACCTATAAAGACCAGAGTGGTCAAATGACCCCAATTAAGATTTTGATCAATCATATAATTAAAACTATTGCATTATAGTCATTATTGTTTTATGATTTTTAATATTTTATCATTGTTTAAATTTTACAAAAAATGTTTTCTGAACGTCGTTTCTATATGATGCCTACCACCGGTTCGGGAACTAGCCCAGCGAGAAGAACCGGCGTAAGAGACTCGCATGGGGCCATCTTTTACCAAAAAGACGGAAAATTTCTCATATACATCTCATATACAAATAGATAAGAACTACACCACCTAGTTCACAGATAAAAACATAAAGTAGTAACCATCTGAAATACTGGTAAAAATACCTAGTATTTTAGGCTAGTATTTTCAAGCCCCGCCGTAAATCTGTGCCGATAATATTGGCCGCTGTAACGTATGCGGTGCCGAGATAAACGGTCGGGAACACTTCGCTTGATTTATGTTCTAACATCATCATCATCACGTCTCAGCTAGTTGGAAATAGGTATGAAATGGATATGAAATTTCGGATATGGATATTAAATTATTAATTTATTTCGGATTATCCGTTTGTTTCGGATAATTTCGGTAACGGATATTAAAATTTCCTTTTTACAGTAGCAAAACTATAATTTCCGATTCGGTTACGGTTACGGATAATTTTTTATATCGGATATCCGATAGTTTCGATTACGGTTACGGAGCTATCTAACATACCTGTTATATCCGTGTATAATAACAGTTGCTAAAATAATTTATGGTTCATCATCATCATCTTCATCAGCCTGAAGACGTCCACTGCTGAACTGGAGAGGCTTCCCCCAAGAACGACCGGTCGTGCGCTGTCTGCATCCAACGGCTGCCCGCGGCTCGGACCAGATCGTCGGTCCATTTTGTGGGTGGTCGCCCTACGCTGCGTCTTCCAATCCGTGGTCGCCATTTGAGAACTTTCCTTCCCCATCTGGTGTCTGTTCTCCGAGCGATGTGGGCTGCCATGTTGTGGGGGGCCGCCCTACGCTGCGTCTTCCAATCCGTGGTCGCCACTCGAGAACTTTCCTTCCCCAGATGGGGTCTCATGGGGACACCAGATGGTGTCTGTTCTCCGAGCGATGTGCCTGCCCGTTGCCACTTCAACTGACTGATTCTACGAGCTATGTACGGATTCTGTCCCGCAGAGAAACTCCGAGCTATGAAAAGTGTAAATTATAGGCAACTTCGTATTTTTTTCTATCGAGAAAGTTTTATGCAATCGTGGTTTTGAGTAACGTAAGGACTACGTTACTCTGCTGAACTTTGTAGCATTATTTTTATTTTAATACAGACGATTATACAGCCTGACTGGTGAGACATGTGCAATACTTACGGAGAGTACTCGGTACTCGATTCCTATTATAAATATGTAATAAAATTGGGTATTTAATTTTTTACCAAATTTTCCTTTAAATAAATTGATCATGGATACAATTAAAATTACGCGGCTAGGCAAGTAGGCATACCTATGCAGCCGGCTAGATCAACATGTAGTACGGGCGCGTACCTACGCGCGGTGTCCATGCGTTGGATAAATAATTATGCAAGCTTAAGCTACATTTACTCAGTGATTAATTGATATTGTTTTTTTATATATATTTTTTTCATCTATACTAATATTATAAAGCGGAAGAGTTTGTTTGTTTGTTTGTTTAAACGCGCTAATCTCAGGAACTACTTACTTACCGATTTGAAAAATTCTTTTTTTGTTGGATAGTCAATTTAAAAAGGAAGGCTTTAAGCTATATAACATTACGCTGCGACCAAAAGGAGCGAAGCTTCAGTAAGAAATGTTGCAAAAACGGGGAAAATTATTCACATTTGGGGACTTTCGTTGCGTGCGCTGCATAAACGGTTTAACTCACTCAAAAACCATGCGAACGAAGTCGAAGTCAACTAAGTCTATAATTTATTAAGTATAGTTTGTCCCTGATAAATATAACCTAAAGGTAAACAAACCGAAAACATCGAAATTTTCCCTTATTCACTTATTGTGCACACTTGTAAACACTTTCACAGGTATAATAAAGGATTACATTTCATTATCCAATACATTTTATAACAATTAAACAATAATTAATATGTTTAAACATCAAATGAAAATCTTCCACAGAAAAAATACGCAATTTTGACACAGCCGATTGTAGAATATAAGCCTATAGTCTATGGATTCATAGCAAACAATAATCATTGTATTAATATTGGCCAATTGGCATCACGGACTAGTCTTTGGTTGTGTCATAGACGGGTTTGTTTACGTTAAGGTTAAATTTATCTCGGACGTACTATTACCATGCGCACTAACCGCCTTACATCAATTTCGCCGATAGCCTCATTAGTTAATGCTGGTAATTACTAATAATAAGTGCCACATGAGCCGGGGACTCGGGTAACTGGAGATCAATCATGGCTCAGCTGATCTAGAAATTAGTTTATACGTTACTTTACACTATGGGTTATTAAATTATATCTCTATACATCAAAGTATGATGTGACAGTAATATTGATACACTCGAATATGCAGTAAACATTGTATACGTATGGTTTGCGACTGCAAATGGATAGAACTGTGGTGGCATGGCCTACCATCCCATACAATCATCTTTTATACAAAAAATTGCATTAGATGTCCTTACTATTAACGTTTGTAAATTATAAAATGTAAATATGCCTAATTAAGTACAAATATTGATATTAAAATAAAGATAAGCATATTTTTAAGCATAACATCACAATAAGCTATATTAAACTCCTTAATTAAGAAGAAGATACGAAACGAAATTAGAATTTTTCAATAGTGGCGCTAGATGAAATGGAAGAGAACTAAAATAGCCAGTCGAATTGCCAGTATTAGGGTGATACCATTTTCTAGTACTAGGTCGTGTCTCTGTTATATATCTATTTGTGGTGGTGGTAATTATATGAAAATTATCTACTTTACAAATGCCTGTGTCTTACTACGAGTACATGAGCGTTAATATAATATGTTGAATGAAAATCAGTTGACCTTATGACACACTATTTCTTACAAAGTTAATTCAAAATTTTAATTTTGTTTATTGTTTTTATTTTATGTTTTGCACACTATCTCCTTGTGATATACGTTCAATGCACTAAAGTCGTCTTTCACCAAGCAATGTTAATGTTAATCCTTCGTTAAATATCATGTTGTCCCTCTCGTAATTCCTATCAATGAATAAGAAGGCATGCGTTGGTGAATTATGGACTAAGTTTAGTAAATTACTTCGTAATTAGTAAAAACGCCTCCGTGGTCTAGTGATTCAGAGCCTAGCTCCCGACCCAGAGGTCGTCGCTTCGATCCCCGCGTTGGAACAACAAAAAAAGTTGTTCCTAAGTTTGGTTAGGATCCTCATTGTCTGATAAGAAAGATGATCCATGCGTCGGATGGGCATGTAAAATGTCGGATCTCCCGCCAGTCGTGTCAGTTATCTTTCCCACTGGGCTACAAGAATAAATAAGGCTGACATCAACACCCTAGTGTTGAAAGCCTCTGTAAAAAATAGATAAAAAAAAAAAAGAATAAATAAAGAGAGTGCTTCTGTATATTGCGCACACACTTGGGCACTATAAAAACAACTCCTGCGTAGCTGGTCTGGTTTCAGTGAAATCGGCCACCGTCACCGAAATCAGTGTAGGAGGCATTATTTTATAGTAAATAAATACATTGATTGATGTCATCAATTCAATCAATTTAATAATTGATTGAAGCTTAGTGATAATATCCGGCGCTAATGGGGGCGGATGTGGGCTGAGCAACACGCAATTGCTGAATTGTAGCTTTATACAGTGTGTAAAAAGAACAGTCACTATAACTTTGAGTTACGATTATACTAACTTTCCTCATTTGGAAATGTATTTTTTAGTTTTTACCATTTCTTATGTTTTTTGTCTCAAGAATAACGAAAAAGAAAAAATTGTATAAAAAAAATACATATTTTGTAGAATGAGAAAAGGTTGATTCATCATAATAACCCAAAGTTATAGTGACTGTTATTACACCCGATAAAAGGTCGGTAAAGCATGCACAGTACAGTGCGATATTGATGTCTCTCGGCAATCTTAGGCTCAGCAGGCTTACTCCCCACACAATCGAGAATCGAATCAGCTCGATCTCAATTACGGGGCTCCGGGTAGAGGTAGGGGCTCCCCGGCTTTGTCAGTCTCGGCGCCGAGGGGAGCGCTTCAGTTTGCCGAAGTGCTCTCTTTAATCTGATGGAAGTCCGGTCCCTTATGAGGTAGACCGGCCGGTCGGGGGGGCGTGGCCTGTGCTTTGAAAGATCCAGGGCACGTCTTCCACTAAACGGCTGATGGCAATCCGCAAGTGGTTTTAGTGGGTAAACCGGCCGTAGCGAGCCGGGAGTCCCACATACCCCTCGGGGACCCTCCCGGGGGGATGCGTAATGCATTTCCCTTGCGACATCAAAAAAAAAAAAAAAAAAACTCGATCTCAATGGCTTTTGGTTTTTTTGGTGGATTGCTTTGAATTCGAAGACAACCATAGCATGTATTCCGTTAAGTATCTTAATATTAAAAACAAAATGGAAGTAAATTATTTTTTCTACAAACATTAAAAACGCGATAGTTTGTAAATATGTATGTATGTGTGTTGCTTTTTCACACAATAATTACTGAACGGATTTTGATGAAATTTCAGATATAGTTTACATTATGAATTAATACATAAGTTACTGTTTACCGCTGCAAAAAGAAACGAGTTGCGCGTAATGTAGCGAAAAACATCTAGAACCTAATACTATATTCTGTATATAATTATATATATATATCTTTGTATCTTCTTATATATAAAAAGGAAATGCTGTTCGTTAGTCTCGCTAAAACTCGAGAACGGCTGAACCAATTCGGCTATTTTTGGTCTGGAAATATTCGTGGAAGTCCAGGGAAGGTTTAAACGGTTTGTATGCTCAACGAAGTGGGCACGGGTCAGCTAGTAATCTATAAAGAGTGTTAAAATAGAGCAGTCTCTTTCATTCTCTTGCATTCTAGAAATATGTACTTTTTGCCTATATAGGTTTTTGAAAAAACACTTTTCTGAAACGAGTAAAGGTAGTATAATCCTAAAGTTATTATAACTATTCTTTTACATCCTGTATTTGTAGTCTTATTTCATTTATTTTCTTCAACGGGTACTCGCGTCTTATAAAATGTAATATAACCTATAGGTTTTAGCTGAATAACTGGACCATTAACTGGATGTTGACTGTTGCTAGACAAATAACAATATCAAGTTACTTCTTGAGAACGTCTAATTGCTTTCTTGTCATTGAGAAGACAATAATACCAGTTTCAATTTCAAGTAAATAACTTTAAGTTGGCTCCAGACAAATTAATAGCTCCCCTCACCGATTTCGATGTCGGTAGCCGATTTAATTGAAACCAAGACAGCTACGCAGGAGTTATTTTATCGTGCCCAAGTGTGTGCGCAATACACAGAAGCACTCTCTCTTCCTTTTACTCTCATAACCCAGTGTAGTGGGACGGTAAACCGACACGACTGGGGGGGGAGAACAGGCGCAGGTCATACTTTTTACATGCCCATCCGACGCATGGATCATCTTTCTTGTCAGACAATCAGGTGATCAGCCTGCATTGTCCTAACCAAACTTGAAAACAACATTTTTTGTTGATCCAACGCGGGAATCGAACCTACAACCTCCGGGTCGAGAGCGAAGCTCTGAACCACTAGACCACGGAAGCGATAATCCAGACAAATTACGTGCAAATGAACGCTACTTTTTCCAAATAAGTTAATAAAATACATTTATGCAGACCATTGTCCATAGTTAGTATATAAGCGCCTCCGTAGTATAGTGGTCCATCCGATGTAGATGACCTTAAGTATATCTTGTAATAATATACAGTCCACAGTTATTAAGCCTTTCATTTCGTTTCATCTGGGAGTCTACAGCAGGCAAAAATCAATATTCGAAACACCTTTAAATTTAACCTTTTCAAAGTTCAAACGTTCCATCCGACCCCGCAGTTAAGCTATTTCCTGACGAAAGTAAATTTAATTTTAAGTGTTCGACCCTTGATGCCCTTTGTGGTCTCGGAGACAATAGTTTGTTAAGCAAATACGATTATGGACCCGAGTTTTTCGAGAAACGGACCTCCGTAATCGGCTTATTTTGTTTGTATTTGTGATACAAATCTTTTCTTTAAAAAAAGGTTTCTTTGGATACATTATTTGTACAACGAATAAGGATGATAAAACGTTTTATTTTTGGTATATTATTAATGTACTGACCCGTGGCCACTTCGGCAACGACTTTTGAATTTCATCACAAACTTGTATACTTGTATGCTTACAAACAGTTTGTGATGAAATTCAATTTCGAAACCCGTAATTTCTCACCGTTTAAACCTTTCCTGGACTTCCACGAATGTTTCAAGACCAAAAATACCCGAATCGGTTCAGTCGTGCTCGAGTTTTAACGAGACTAACGAACAGAAATTCAGTATCAACTGGTAATGATGCCGCGAGTAACATAGAGTAAGTAACTAGGTATATAATGAAATAAAAAAATTAAATTAAACCTCATAAACTATCTCCAAAAAAAAAAAACATGTCGTGTTTGGTATCAAAAGATAGGTCTCGGCAAGCACATCACGAATATATTATTATTTAAATATTTTATTAATTATTATATTTTATTTCTAAATTAAAAATTAACGTTTAAAATGCGGTCGTACAAGTAGTATATAGTAGTAGTTTAGTTACTTTCTATGCGTTAATTTAACGTTAATAAAAAAATAATATAATATTTGATGTGGAAACAGAAAAATATAAAATAAAATAATAGTTTAAAAAACTATTTTATTTTATATTTTTCTGAAATTCAGAAATGCATAGGTACAAAAATGGTTAAGGTAGAGCCGTGGTCGGACCAGATAACAAAACCTTAGCTCACACGGAAATACGGTAGAAAAAAAAGAGCTTGAAAAATCATAATATTCGTCTGCTGTTGCAATATTCAAACTCAATTGTATGACAAAATTTTTATAACGTTATTGTTAATGTACAATGTCATTTATAGCATTTAAGTACCTGTAATGTAATATACTGAGCGGAGCGCTTACAAGCTGCTAGATCAGTTTGGCGTAATACATGAATGTGTATGATGAGGAACTCAAATGAATAAATCAATAATAAAAAAAATAAAAAATAAAAAATTGCGGGACCACGGCTCTAGCTGGACCATTTTTGTACCTATGCATATCTGGATTTCAAATTAAATTATTTTCTTGTTTCATTTTTTTCTGAGGGCTGAGGGGGTCTCCCTTTTGCGAAGTCGGCTTGCAGTTTTTAAACTTTTTTTAAAACGAGATATATGTTTTGCCATGTACATTTATCTATACTAATCTAAACTAATATTATAAAGCGTAAGAGTTTGTTTGTTTAAACGCGCGAATCTCAGGAACTACTGGTTCAATTTGAAAAAATATTTTTTGTTGGATAGTCCATTTATAGAGGAAGGTTTTAGGCTATATAACATTACGCTGCGACCAATAGAAGCGAAGCGTCAGTGAGAAATGTTGCAAAAACGGGGAGACTTTCGTTGCGTGCGCTGCATAAATGGTTTCTCAAGAACCACGAAGTCGCGGGAACAGCTAGTTTATATTAATTAGTCTTTGATTTCTAATGAAGTGTTTAACCTAGATTAAATTAAATATAAATATGTAACCAAATGCGAGGCAGTTTCAATAAACTATTATTCGGAGCGTACATTTTGTTTCCACCTCCATCTCTTCTTAACAACAGTAGCAACAGAGGTGACCCCGACGTGATTTAATTCATAACAACAGTAGCAACAATTTCAACGCGTTCCGGTCGGTGCGATTCCGCTTTCTCGCCAGACATTTGCGTTATACAAAGCCTTAATACACTTTAACTATTACTTACATATAATTTTTTTACAAAATAAATAAATAAAGTAATTAGAAACAAGCTTTTTCACATTAAAACCATTTTATTAGCGTTCCTTTTGATCCTAATCAGAGTGTAATATCTTAATATATATGCAAGAAGGTTGAAAATATAAAAGACGTAATGTAAACGCTCTATATTAACATAACAATGTTTTACTTCAGAATGTAAATGTTGTAGCCTTTGGAGACCAGCTATATGTCATGTTATACCTTAACTATCTAAAAGGTGTAAAATAAATGAGTGATAATACTTTAGGGTGTGTATGCGCTTACTTTGTAGAGTATAGTGTGAAAGTACCAGCGCTGGAAGACTTACTTTTGACTTTAATTTTTATATAGTATAAAAGTATTAAATATATATTTCCGTTGTCTGGTACCTGTAACACAAGTTCTTCGGATACTTAGCACAGGGCCAGATTGACGTGGTGTGAAGCGTCTATATATATTATTATTATTATTATTTAAGATTTTTATTATATTAATACACAAATTCCCAGAAATACAGAAAACTTTTAGTTCCTTTGGCGGGATTCGAACCCGCGTCCTCCTGCTTGAGTACCAACGCGTTCAACCAATGCGCTACGGAGGTTGTCATACTTACGCCCCATTTCTGAAAACAGTGACTGCGAAGTGATGTTCACCAATCAGCGTTCAGATTAGCTGATTTGATCAATTGATCAATTTGATCAGCCTTTCAGAAACCGGGCGTGAGCTTGTCTGTCCGAACAGTAGTGGCCGGATAAACATATACCTGTACCATATACCTATAAAACCTGTGGTTTTTGGTACACTTTCATATTTTAAGAAAAAAAAAGTTATTAAAAAAGAGTTACGGAGTGAGAACAGCAGTATTCTCTAAGAATGTTTCGTATTTCGACAGCTGAATCGCTGTGTCAAATTTTAAAGTTCACAGAATGGATAATTTGTCACTCGCCGCGGATTCAGCTGTCGAGATACGCCACCGTGGTCTAGTGGTTCAGAGCTTCGCTCTCGACCCGGAGGTCGTGGGTTCGATTTCCGCGTTGGAGCAACAAAAATGTTGTTTTCAAGTTTGGTTAGGACAATGCAGGCTGATCACCTGATTGTCTGACAAGAAAGATGATCCATGCGTCGGATGGGCATGTAAAAATTCGGACCTGCGCCTGTTCTCTCGCCAGTCGTGTCGGTTTACCGTCCCACTGGGTTATGAGAGTAAAAGGAAGAGAGAGTGCTTCTGTGTATTGCGCACACACTTGGGCACTATAAAATAACTCCTGCGTAGCTGGCCTGGTTTCAATGAAATCGGCTACCGACACCGAAATCGGTGAGGGGAGCTATTATTATTGTCGAGATACGCAAAACATTCTTAGAGAATAGCACTGCTGTACTGGGTAATAATGTTTACAAACTGTATGTAAATCGTGCAATCCGTTATGCATAATGAAAAGTAACATACGTGTTCCCTTTTCTTTCTGTCGAGTAATAAAATTGTGTTTATACGCGACGCGGCTTGTCGGTGAAGAATTATTGCGTCGTCCCCGGGGGCTGCGTGGGGATAGAGTTTTCGCGAACATAGACGTACCACATGTAGATATCGCATACTGAATGTTTGAAAAAACTTGTCAAGGAACACCCGGATGGAACGAAGTTTATTATTTATTATTTACAAAAAACCTGTATACACACAACAAAAATAATCATCGCGACACCACACTGTTCAATGCGAAATAGAAATGAAAATATCTGGCTTGCTTTCTATAAGAGAGAGACAGACAGAGAAACATGCGACGCCGCACAGCTTACAATAGCTTACTATAGCAAAAAGTGTCGTGACAACTTTTCGTAAGAATTTTTTCCGTCTAGCCCCCTTTCACAACGCGCGATAAGGAACTTCGTTCCAAAAAGACAATAATTTATACACTGAACTAACTGAGTCCACTTCGTTGAGCATAGAAACAGCTTCAACCGTTTGAAATTTCTTGGGACTTTCACAAATATTTCAAGACTAAAAATAGCCGTATCGGTTCAGCCGTTCTCAAGTTTTAGCGAGACTAACGAACAGCAATTCATTTTTATATAAAAAGAAGAAGATGTAGTAAGTAGGTAATGTTAGGCAACCGTACCAGTTTTTTAAAAAACTACACTTTGCACTATAAACAACTTTATTAACTTTAACAAACTACACTATGACTTCCTACATATAACACCGGGTGCTAATAAATGCACTATTTGCTGTAGTTTCCATAATGTAACTGGATATGCAAATTAATTAGTAAAAGAACTTAAGCTAAATCAACATAAATAAAATTTCTAAATAAATGGAAAATAACAACTGCGTGGCAAAAATGCTGTATTCGCATTATATGCTACCTACTAACTAGGGTTGTAATTTATATTTTTATTTATGTTGTTGTTATTTAATTTATTATTTTATAATATTTCGTAGTGTTCTCCACTTTGTTAAGTTTAAAACTTTGCTGGAAGTGAACAATCGTAATATTTTACATCCCTTAGATATTATTTATTTCACGTATAAAGCTGATTTGCACGATGATGTTATGACGATGATACTCCTTGTCTATTGCCAACTGACGGAAGAAAAGATAAAGGGACACCCGCGCTAGTGTTCCTTTATCTTTCCCTTCCACCATAAAGGTCGACCTGAAACAGCAAAAGGTCAACTTTCTGTTATGACAGCTTAACCGAAGAAAATTAGGTTCTGTCTGCTGTTTGAATGAAAACTTCATTAAAATACGTTTTGTATATCTGAGACACAGTGCAGGCCAATTGTTTTGATTGCAATATATTTACAACATTACAAAACATTTGTTTTGATGTGTTAAATAAATATTTTTATGTATTTAAATTGTAATATAGAGCGCAATGTCTTTAGATGTAGTATGTCAATGGTATCGCGTATTGCCTCATAATTTATGAGGCTGGGGTTAATTTTAAGTATATCTAACAAGATTTTCCTACAAACAAATGGTGTTTGTGAAAGGATTTTTGTGTAGGCAGATATGAATTGTTTAATTTTTGTTTTGTTTCGCCCCTAATGTGTGTAACCAAATATCTTTGAACAAGATAGAGTTTTCAAGCCAAATATAGTGCAGAGAAGTATGTGTACATTTTTTTGTTCTGGCAACTCATATAAATTACTTACCATAACGCAACTAATCACGATTAAAGATCTCCATAAAAATCACAAAACAGATGAGATTCAATCCTAGTCAGGTCAGGGTCTACGACCAGTGCGTTCGTGTGTTTAGACTAGGAGCCTGCGAGCCCTAGCAAGTAAATAACATAATTATATAGTTTTACTAGCTGTGACCGCGACTTCGTTCGCGAGGTTTTTGAGTGACTTAAACCGTTTATGCAGCGCACGCAACGAAAGTCCCCATATGTAAATAATTTTCCCCGTTTTTGCTACATTTCTCACTGACGCTTCGCTCCTATTGGTCGCAGCGTAATGTTATATAGCCTAAAGCCTTCCTCCATAAGTGGACTATCCAACAACATATAATTTTTCAAATCGGACGTTATAGTTCCTGAGATTAGCGCGTTTAAACAAACAATCAAACTCTTCCGCCTTATAATATTAGCATAGATAGTATAAATTGACGAAAATTTATTTTTAAACAAAAATATAATGTTGTCGAAGTATTGTACTTTTTACAACGAAACTGCACTAACAATTAAGCCCGGTATAAAACGAAAAGAACTGTCCAATGCCAACAATTAATTACCGAGCGAAACAGCGAAAGTAAGTGCTCGGTTTAGCCGAACCAGGATTTATACTGTAGAGGAAGTGATATATAAAGACTGCAGGCTACTAACAAAAAATAGTGCAGTATACGTTACCAACATCACAATATTCTACTAACATACGGGCCAAACCAGCAAACGTAATAAAAATTTAGTGGGCAATTGTTGAGTTATGTTTTAACCCATCAAAAACATAACTTGTAAAAAGGACTAAGTCTCGCTACTTAGTTCTACCGTAAAAAGTTGTGAGATACATGTTATGCCAAGTAGGGGTTAGTCGGTCGGACTAATAACATCTTATAGTGATCATAATAAATTATATTATTAATAATCTTTCATGTTTTAAAGAAATATGTAGATTGACTTTGCAATCGCATGAAAATTACATAACATTTATCTCACAAGTGATACATATTAAATCAGATCGTTTTGTCTTGAACTCTACAAAATGGACGTATCCTTAATAATTATTATTACTTACTTTGATTTTACACGTAAATTGTAAATTAGACGATAAACAAACAAGGTGAACCTTTTATGTTGAAAACTAAGTGATCATTTTTTGTAGGTGAAAAATAGAACAGATTAAACGAAATGTTGTTCAATAAAAAAAAGATTAAAAATCTAACAATCATTTTTTGTAGGTGAAAAATAGAACAGATTAAACGAAATGTTGTTCAATAAAAAAAAGATTAAAAATCTAAAACCCGACTTCGCAAAAAATGGGTCTAAAAAGGCTGAGACAAGCAAAATAATTCAATTTGAAATTCAGCCTATGTTACTAACGGTATCGTCACCAATTGATTGATACCTCATTTATTAAAATCGGACCAGTAGTTTAGCCGCTACGAGGGAACATACATATATACACACAAACATACATACATACATAGACTGCCAAAATCATTACCCTTCTTTTTGGCTTCGCCGAAGTCGGGTAAAAATAGTATTGAGTAAAAATCGGTCCGATTATCGATCCCACAAAATGTATGCCATGGGCATAATATGCTGACACAAAACGGATTGCAATTGTGTAACAGACACTTCTTACGAAATGCTCAAAAAATAGTATTGAGTAAAATTCGGTCCGATTATTGATCGTACAAAAAGTATGCCATGGGCAACTTATGTTGACACAAATAAAAGTCCCAATTAGTCAAATCAGAGATATCTTTAGCATTCATTAAACTGAACCAAAGAACTGGAATAAAAGTGACAAACAAAAAACAAAATGGCGCGCGGTGAAACTTCTTTTTTTCCATGCGCGGCAAATTGTGAATTCAACTTCTAACTGCTCCTCTCGAATACATTGACGCGTTAAAAGGTTTGTTCTTTTGGTGGAATTGTTTCAAGGGTTTTAGTTTTGTGTGGCTTAGCAATGGACGGGAGAAAAGGAATTATGTATCTTTGTCAATTGGATTTTCTAGGCACCTCTTTCATCAGTTTTGGTTACAGTAAAACTATTGGTTCAGAGCTTCGCTCTCGACCCGGAGGTCGTGGGTTCGATTCCCGCGTTGGAACAACAAAAATGTTGTTTTCAAGTTTGGTTAGGACAATGCAGGCTGATCACCTGATTGTCTGACAAGAAAGATGATTCATGCGTCGAATGGGCATGTAAAATGTCGGTCCTGCGCCTGTTCTCTCGCCAGTCGTGTCGCTTTACCGTCCCACTGGGTTATGAGAGTAATAGAAAGAGAGAGTGTCTTTGTGTATTGCACACACACTTGGGCACTATAAAATAACTCCTGCGTTAGTAAGGTCTGGTTTCAATTAAATCGGCTACCGACACCGAAATCGGTGAGGGGAGCTATTATTATTATACATACGGAGTGTCAAAATCCTTCCTATTGGCTTTATAGTTCGTACTTCGTAATTTGTGAAAAAAGTTTGGGGTATAAAATGTACGTTTTTTACAAAAAAAAATTTGCATTTTTGTTATTCTTAAAACTAAAAAAATTAAAATGGTAAAAAGTATTTTTTTTAGTTTTTGACAGAAAACGTAACGTTTGAACGTAACAGATTATCGTATAACTTTGTTCACATTCGAGGAGGTACTTAAAGTATCTAACATAAATTTTTATTCGCCGTGGGCGAAGCAAAATGATATACTAGGCTATAATGCTCCTAAATTAAAAACAACATTATTACAGATCACAACCATCTTAAGAGGAAACAGCACGGTTGAGAGATATACAAAATAGGTATTTATAAAATATATTGCTGTCTTGCAGTGCCTTAGCTAGCCAGCGCTAGCGCGATAGAGACAACTGCAACTTGAACTGAAATTACCTATTAAAAGTACCAGAAATCCAAAACTTAACCGATTTAAATATTTTTTTCTTTATTAGCTAAAAAAGAATTGAGCTGGACGTTTCCTGGATGTTTAAACAAAGCGGAGAGTCTGGCCATTTTTTTAGGTTTTTGAACGTCCATATCTCTCCAAATACTTAATTTATTAAAAAGAGGAAAAAATAGGGCAAGAAACTTGTCACTTTAGCAGCATTATCCAGGCAGGAAACAGGAATCCCGTAGACCCCTATTTCTGTATGGAAATTTCGTAGTGTTTCCTCTTAAAACAACACGGCTCTATCAAAATACACAATATTTCGTAACAAAAACCTTTGAGTTAACTATAGCGTATTGTAAGGAAAGCAATACAGACGAAGCAGGAAAATATTTTATTTAGTGGGTCGCTTGTGCCCCGCAAGCAGGGTCGGGTACGCTCCAATAAAAATATTATATAAGTGCCTAGCGGTTTTCCCGGTGTATTTTATAAGCGACAGCGTTTTTTGATTATTACATTTCAGCAAAAAATGTAAACTGACTTTCAAAGTAAGAACGCAAATATTTATTTATTGATTTATTGATACACCAACAGTTTTTATAATTATTACATTAAATTACATTAATTAATCCTTAAAATTGTTAACAATGCTTATATTCTCTCCTACTCACTTAAAATAGGTGTGAAACAGCATTTATATTAACTAAGAACAAAAAAAACAAAAAATATATATTAATTAAATGTGTCATATTAATTAAATGTGAGAGTGAGAGCTATAAAATAATCCGTTTTTAATTTGGATACAGTTTAACTATTCCTCTTCTTATTTGTAATTGGTGCCGTCATAAAGAACTGGAGAAGTCCCTGAATAAAATAATAATTGTGTCTACAGCTGAACATAATATTACAACCTTCGTCTTTTACGAAAAAAAAACTTTATGTTGAATAAACCCGCTGTAAGCAGTAATGTATACAACATATTTATACAAATGTTTTATTGGGATTTGTTCCAACAATGTATACAATTTAACTGTGTATTGTAGACATATTCAATTCGAAGGTAGATACTAATATCACAAAAATTAATTTGGATAAAACTGGCCAATCACGATAAAAGGATTCAATTCGTTTTTTATTTTTAATTCAATATACAACTATCGCACGTATATTGCATGGTAGTCCCACTTAAATATTTATCTCAATCTGTATTTTAGTAACTGTTTTCGAATTTCATATATTTTTTATAAATATTATTTAAAAATTCATTTTTTTTTTTTTCCAATTTTAAATTCATGAGGTGTCAAACATCCCCTTTTTAGAGATTTTACACAAAGCCTATGGTATATGGACCACAATATAGATTTAAAGTCACGCCATAAGCGTTTCACTTATACCACAAGTTAAGCATGGACAATCTTGTCCTGCCCGTCACGGCTAGTTTATACTTATCCTCCAGACGCTACAGGTAACTCAGTATAAAGTGTATATTCATGACCATTATATTTATACGTACGGGGAGTATACTTTGAGTAGATTTTACGAGAATTGTGCGGACGGAGATGACATTCGACGAAGTTAATGTTTATGTCAAAGAAGATCCTTTAGTAAGCAACATAGTATTTTTAATCAGTATTAACTTATTTCTCCATATTTTGTTTCTCTACTATAAACAAATACAGATAAAAAAAATATGTCACTTACGTAAGGACCTTCTTCATATAATAATAATAAAATCTGTATTCGGGCACATATTTTTAGACATTACAAGAGAAAAAAAATACGGAAAAATGAAAAAACAATGATAAAAAAATAAAGATTTTCCCAGTTGTGCAGTGTAATGTCTAAAAACTGGAATCCAAAATGGCGAGCACTCATATTATAATATATTTCACATTCCATTAAAAATATACATAATATTATTTTCAATATATAAGGCAAGAGAGTAAACATTTTTTTATGTAATATCCAGTTGCACTCTGGGAGTGCCGGCAAAAGTGAAAGATGAAAAAACAGGCATAAATTTTTGCCGCGGGGTAGAAAGAGTGGATATTACTTCCTCTCCTAGTCGCGCCGGCGGACACTCTCCGTCTTACGAATTTTCGATCAGGTCACGTTTATGCCATCACATTTACCACCCAAAAGCTAAAACTCAAAGAAGTTTTCATTTTAATGAAATGAATTATGGTAGAATTTCGACCACAGGTTACCATTTATTACTATTTATATGTTACTAGTGATGATGACGACAAATTTAATTATAATTGATTTTATTCCCCAGTAGAAATTAGAAGGGAGCGTAAAAATCACGTTTCGACTACGGAACGTCTTTTTACGATTCCAAATAAACTTTTATGGAATTCTTTACTTTTGTACGTGCTTCCGTGGACTTCTTTAATGTTTTAAAGTGGTCAGTTTGTGTGATAATGTAGAACTTATTATCTCATTTTTTCCTCGGCTTCAGTCGTGCTCTGTTTTTTTCATGGCTTCAGTTGAGATTTTAAAATTTTTCTTCGAGATTACACGGGTAAACTTATACTGGATGATTTTTAACCCTCGACTAAAAACGGAGGGTTATAAGGGTATAAGTTGTCTGTGTGTGTCTCCCAAACAAATGAATAAATTTTGATGTGGTTTGTTACAAGGTGGCACTCGTGCGAGTTTCTTACGCCGGTTCTTCTCGCCGGGTTAGGGTTCCGAACCGGTGGTAACTGGTTATTTATTACGTGTAAAATATGTACTATATTGTAAATGTCAGATAATTGTGCATCTAAGTATTAGCACATTTCAGAAAGGTTGGATACTGAGTCGCATTGTGCTCTTTAATTAGAAAATTAAAGGTATCTTATATATTAAAATTAATCGTTGTTCGTCAGTCTCGCTAAAACTCGGCTGAACCGATTTAGCAAATTTTTGGGCTTAGAATATTCGTAGAAGTCCAGGGAATGTTTAAACAGTTTTTTTTATTGCCCAACGAAGTAGGTACGGATCAGCTAGATTTATTATAAAGATAAAACAATGCATTTGTACAAATAACGTAAAATAGCTTAGAACACTAAACATTTTGTAAATTGAATAAGCTGACGTGATAGAGTGTTTCTATCTACTTTTCATACTCACCAGTTCACTCCCTCCTTCCCAATTTGGTGGGGAGTTCATTTTTTATGTTTGTTTTATTCCTGGATTCAGTTGTAGAAGTAATTTCAAAATTCATTTCATTACGAATAATAAATAATTCATCGCGAAAGTTCTGTAGAAATGTGAAAATTTTATTGAATAGTTTCATATTTCATACGATTCCCTTTTTTTCCCAGAGTTGTTAGTGCAAGTAAGCAACTTACTGCGTTGAATACGAATGAATGCTCCAAAAAATCCCATACTTCTAAGAGTTTATACTCACAGCCTGTAATATTAATTAGTGATAATACTTTATGGTGCGTAGCTAACTGTAAAAGTACTAGCGCTGAAAGAGTTGCTTTTTTAAGTTATTATATGGGCAAATTTATGATGTTGCTTTTCTCGTAGCAACATGAAAATCAAATTTAATTATAACAGCACTGGTACTTTCACAGTAAACTCTATATAGGCACATACACACCCTAAAGTTTTATCACTCATTTAATTTACACCTTCTTTAGGCTGTAATATTATGTGTGTTTTGTATGTTATGGGTCCCGTATATCTGGGGGCACGGGAGTGCACCCGTCAAGACGAGCCAAGCGAAGCGCAAGGGCACTACCTACCTTTTCTCGAAAGGTTTCGTCGTTTTTTTGAACTCTCATAACTTTGCTTTGGATGATGCTACATAGTTGAAAATTTCAACATATAATAAGACCAGTAAAAACATGAAACATACAAAGTTTGAATGTTATAGCTATTATACTTTAGATTTTATCAATGTCTAAAAACCCCAGATTTCGTCACTGACTCATTTATAGATCATCAAAATTCATAAGGTACTTCCTGACGTCCTAGTAAGCTGATATTATTTATGTAAGCTGTTATGGCTACAAAACCGACAAAAAAATTATTAAAATATAAATGCCGCCATTTTGAATCCAACATGGTGGACGGTACTAAATGGATGTTTAATATGTTTATTATACGGATATGATCTTTAATACATAAAAGAAATATTATATTATACAATATTATACAAGTAAGTACATTAAAAAAATAAGACCTACTTTTTGTAGGACCGATAATAATCGGTCAGATTTTTGCTCCGTATTATTTCTAACCGACTTTATTTATTTGAGTGCGTTGCACTACAGCTGCAATCAGTATGTTCTATTTTATTCCGATTATTAATCGGTGACCGACTTTTTGTAAATGAAAAATATATCTATGAGAAAATTAGTTTTTTATCCACTTTTTAGTAAGTAAAAATTAGGTAAGAATTAACAAGCAGCAAATTGTAATTTGTTGTCACCATCAGTGTTTATAAACAAAATATTACGTCGATCACTTGAAATCGGTCCGGCTTATGCTCCTGCTGATGTTTCAGTAACGTAATAATTGAGTTTAGAGGGAATCTTATGTAAAAACCGTTCGACACTTCGATAGCGCGATTTAGGTAGCTAACAGCGCAATCTATGTTTGGAACTGTGAAACATCTAAACACACATTTATCAACACATTTAACAGACAGTAAGGTTATAATGATAACAATAAACGAAAATATTACACGATCAACGTATAAATAATTTTAGTGTTTAATTTTATGACTATTAACATAATAATAATATGATTTTTAACACGTCACGTTATGACGTTTAAAGATGGCCATAATAAAAAGAAAACCTTATAGGTATTTTTCAAAAATAAAAATAAATACATTTTTTTCCTTCAAAAATGCTAAGTTGCACTTAGGTGAATGCACTTAGCATAAGTTTATAAGAGCCGTACAAGAATTAGTACCTCTAGTGACCAACAGATGGCGGTGACCGTCGTCTACATATAATATTATTATAGACTTACTGTATTATTTTAATAAGTATCAACATGCTTTATTAAAGGCAATCTCCCTCGTATTTATAAGTAATTCTCAAATTCTCGAATTATTATTAGTGTTGAATTTATACTAGTGGCATCCTAGAATATATCCAAATAAGAAGTTTCACTCCAGCAATAAAATAATGTATATTTTATAATTTATAATTTATATATAGTATAATTATAATGTAATAATATAACAAATAAAGAAATATGGACGAGACATTTAATTGAAAATCCGCCTCTACCTCTTAAAACTTGCGGTGAAAGTTTATTAAGTACACGGTATAATATTGACGGTGACATCAGTCGACGTCACTAGGCGTCACTAGGCTAAGGCGCTGACTGTTCTATTATAGTAAGGAAAAGGCCAGGGGTCAAAATAGTTTATCTTTAAATTAAAAAAAGTCCATTAACCAGCTTACAAAAATAAATGAAATCCCACCAAAAACATTTTCATGTAAAAATGTTGTCAAGGCGAGCCTACACAGCTTACTCTGTGAAAAAGTTATCAGATATCGTATAAAACCAAGCTCTACACTACACCTTAATCAAAATCTATTAAAAAGTGGTTAGATCTCATGTAGAACCAAAATTCTTGATCTATGCGCCCTTACTTCACCAGGCTTAACTTCACTTACGCTATATTGCAGTTAAAACGTGATACTTGACCGTTTTGCTACCGTTACGAACATTTCATACGAATTCATTAATCGTGTGCGAAATAAAACGGCCAAGCATCACGTTTTAACTGCAATGTAGCGTAAGTGAAGTTAAGCCTGGTGAAGTAAGGGCGCATAGATCAAGAATTTTGGTTCTACATGAGATCTAACCACTTTTTAATAGATTTTGATTAAGGTGTAGTGTAGAGCTTGGTTTTATACGATATCTGATAACTTTTTCACAGAGTAAGCTGTGTAGGCTCGCCTTGACAACATTTTTACATGAAAATGTTTTTGGTGGGATAATGTTTACTGTGAAAGTACCAGCGCTGAATTAGTTACTTTTAATTATTGTATGAGCAAATTTATGATGTTGCATTTCTCGTAGAAAAATTAAAATAAAAAATTTCTTTCAGCGCTGGTACTTTCACAGTAAACTCTACATAGGTACATACACACCCAACATTACTATCACTTATTTATTCTACACCGTGTATACGCTTCCAGCGATTTTATTTCCTGTCGCAGTCGCCAAGTTGCCATAATGGCAGCCCGACACGCGACAATTACGGCGCAGATTTGGTAAATTGTCAGACTAATTGTTATTGTCTGCCGAAATTAAAACGTAGATTACAGCAAAGTGCTAATGTTGTTTTCTGATGGGAGATTAGAATAACTAAACATGGCCTACTATCCCATACAATCTGTGTTCAGTACAAAAATATTGCAATAGATGTCACTACTATTAACGTTTGTAAATTATAAAATGTGAATATGCCGTTATACGACTCTCTAAAGACTGCATCTCCTTTGGGTACCCCTGAGATCATATCAACGGATTTTGGAAGTACCACTGTTAATCTTGGCTACATAGGAGTTGCAGTGGTGTGGAAGCCAAATCTCCCCTCTTACTCTAATAGCCTAGTGGGACGGATGGTCAAAACGATTGGTGTATTTTGCGCATCCGATGAATCATCTTTCTTGTCAGACGATCTGGTGGCCTACTACAAGCTTTTAATTCCAGCCACTTTACGGCATACATATATGGCTGCCTGGAATTTTATCTTATTATATTACGATCACATAATAACTGCATGATGACAGCTAGTCAGCGGACACGTGACACTTGACTTGCTTCCGAATGTCACTTTCAGACAACCGAACTAGGGTGGATCCATTCAGTATAACTTGTCGCTGTAATATGAAAAAGAACAAGGCAGTTTAATACCGTATTATTGAATTGCCTGGAACCATGCTGGTATTGTATAATACCATAATACTGCCCCAGGTCAGGATCAGCTTGCATGGTCCTAACTAACCATCAAATTTGTGTTTATAGGCGTTTTTAAATATGGAATGATGATTTTTGTAGTATATTTGTATATATTGACAATTCCCGAAGTGGCGCTCTATGGTACGAACATACAAGAGAAAAAGGAAGAGAGTGTCCTTGTGTATTGCGCACACAATTAGGCACTTAGACACTATTAAAGATTACTTCTGTGTAGCTGGTATGGCTTCGACAAAACCGGTCTACTGCACCGAAATCGGCGTAGGAGATTATTAAACCGATCTCCATAATTTATCTATAAGTACAATCTTCTTCTTATCTTATATATAAAAAATAATTGCTGTTCGTTAGTCTCGCTAAAACTCGAGAACGGCTGAACCGATTCGGCTGTTTTTGGTCTTGAAATGTTCGTGGAAGTCCAGGGAATGTTTAGACGGTTTTTTTATAAATATATGCTGCTCAACGAAGTGGGCACGGCTCAGCTAGTCTATAATTATACACGTAAATGAACAAAAATATATCACAGTCCGTAAAATACTCGGGACGGCGCGCCATGGTACGAACATAATTACCCATTACGTACTTTTTTGTTGTTTTTCGTACGAAAACTTACTGTTTCCAACTTGAATTGACAATACGTAAATTGAAGTTGGACGAACATGATAATGTCTTTATAATGTTACCTAAAACATTACTAAAATGATGTGACACACATTTTTATGTTCTTTATTGAGTTATGTTCTTGATTACCGTCAACATTATAAATTCTATGGATGCTTCATGTCATTTAACTGACCCATGATAAGTATCCAAAGAACCTGACAACAGAAATTTATATTTAATACTTTTACACATTGACGACTTCCGTAGCGCAGTGGTGCTCGAGCGAGAGGTCGCGGGTTCAATTCCCGCCGAGAGAACAAAAAGTTTTCAATGTTCCTGGGTCACGGTCATTAATACACATGTATTAAATTTGTGTATATTATAATAAAAATCTTAAATATGTGTATAGTATAAAAGTTTTAAATATATTTACGTTGTCTGGTACCTGTAACATAAGTTCTTCGGATACTTATCACGGGGCCAGATTGACGTGGCGTGATGCGTCCATAGATATTATTATTATTATCACACTATACATAGCATAATATTGAATAATATACACAAATTTATACACATCCATGATCCAGGATAGCAGAAAATGGCTTAATCCTTCGGCGGGATTACAACCTGGTACCTGCAGCTTGAGCACCAAAGGTCAACCACTGAGCTACAGAGGTTAGCTATTAAGCACAGGAATGCGCAATAACGCGCTAAACCGACGCATATTTAATTACCAGAACTACATTCGGTTGTTTAACAATTATAATTAGGCCGACCTTAACCCTCGAACGGTGAGGTGTGGTCTATGAGGCCAGACTCATCTGTTTTGGTTCGTGTTCGGGTTGTTTGCCTCATTGCGTTATTAGTTTGTTTTTATTGTTGTAGTAATTTTCAAATTATTATAATAGTGATATTATTATTAACAGATCTTACTGATCTTAATTCAGTGGACTCTCTCTTCTCTCTTTTTATCGAACGCGACTAAAATTTTATTAACTAAAATATATTATATGAGTAATATATTAGTAATCTATACATAGATAATAATATATAAATCTTTTAAATTATTAAAAGATTGTTTACATTAACTTAAACTGTCACTTATATTTGACCTTTAATAACATAATACAGTAGGTTTTTTTTATTATTAACATAATATAGCACAGGTATTTTTGAGCTTCGTTTTATGACGCATTACGCGTGACGTACCAAGTTTTTTTTATTATGGGTCTGTACGACCCACCTCAGCGTCCGTGTACACTTCACGCCCTTCCCAGGGTTAAGGAGTTAGCGGCCTGAATATTCATGCCCTTTAATAGACTTTCGGCTTACATTGTCGCCGTATTTATTGTCTTAAAAGATTAAAGTTTGCCCTATCTATCCCACTGTTTACAATTTCAAGACCACTCTTCGCTTCTTGAGAAAGTTTTAATGTGGATTATCATCATCATCAGCATTAATAAATAAATGAACTCCATACATTTTTGTTTTCATACAGTATTTAAAGAGTGACTAAAAAAACTACATTATTTAAAGAGTAAGTAATAAGGAACTACTTCGGAGAATAAATATTAAATACTATATACAAGTTGTAAAATAAATGAGTGATTAATACTTTAGGGTATGTAATATGTATGTGCCTCCTATGAGTATACTGTGAAACCGCTGAAACACTAAGATACTTTTGACTTTTATGTTTGTCTGAGAAATGCCCCAACATCATAAATTTGCCAATACAATAGTTAAAAAAAACAACTCAATCATATATCTATGGACGCTTCACACTACGTCAATCTAGCACCTTATAGTACCCGAAGAACTTGTGTTACAGGTAGCAGACAACGGAAATATATTTAATACTTTTTATTATATTAATACACAAATTTAATACACATCCATGGCCCAGGAACACAGAATACTTTCGAACCTCCCGTTCGCTCGCGCTCGACCAATGCGCTACGGAGGTCGTCAAATCAGCGCTGGTACTTTTACAGTAAACTATATACAGGGTGTAAAAAGAGCAGTCACTATAACTTTGAGATTATACTACCTTTCCTCAGTTTGGAAATGTATTTTTTTTTATTTTTCTTTTGTCAAAAACTAAAAAAACTTTTCTTTACTTTTGACCATTTCTTATTTTTCTATCGCAAAAATAATAATAAAGCAAAAAAAAAATCTTGAAAATTTTGTAAAAAAAAAAAAAAAATATATACATTTCTAGAATGAGACAAGGTAGTATAATCATATACCGAAGTTATAGTGACTGCGCTTTTTACACCCTGTATACAAGACCTATACACACTAAAGTATTATCACACATTAATAGCCTGAATATCCAATAAGATGATAAAGGTCTACTTTGTATTATACACAAAATGGCGCCAAAATCAATCACCGTTTTACCACAGTTATCTTCAAATCACTTCCTCGAAACAAACGTTTAACTCTTCACAGGTTATGTGGAAGCCACTAAAGTATGCAAATTGGTACAAAATGCCAAACGGTGCAATTTCGAGTACTAGACATGGCTGACATGCGAACCGTTTTAATTTGAAATATTATTCCAAAGGTTGGTAGATTTGACCGCATATTACGTTGTGTGTGTTGTAATGTCACTGATGATTTATTTAGGACCCAAGTACAAGTGTGTAAGAGAAATAAATAAAAGATTATTATTATTATTAAGTATAAGTCTAATTCAAGTATTTGCATTACAGTACCGTAATAATAATGGTTGTTATAATGTAACTACTTCATTTTTCTTTTTCTATTAAATTTTATATTTAATTGTATTACTACATTCAAAATGTTGTGTTGTGTTACCGTCCTAATATAATTTGTCTTATCTAGTGTAATGTAAAAGACCTGAATAAACCTCTTATTATTATTAATATTATAGACTTTATCACTTTATATTATTTATTGTATTACTCGTAATATATTATACATCTTATACTTACTAGGTACTATGAAAATAACAGTCACTATAACTGAGGTGATATGATTATTGATTATACTAACTTATCTCATTGTAGTAAATGTATATTTTTTTTTACAAAAAAAAATAGTTTTTGCTTTTTCGTTATTTTTGCAACAAAAAAATAAGAACTTGCAAAAAGAATAAAAAAGAATCGAATTTAAAATATTGCAAATATTTGAGTTGAATCATTCAACTAGTTCTTATTAATTCTGAATTATTACGACTACAATAAAAAAAAAATAGATAATGGCTGACCCGTGTCCACTTCGTTGAGCATACAAACCGTTTAAACCTTCCCTGGACTTCCACGAATATTTCAAGACTAAAAATAGCGGAATCGGTTCAGCCGTTCTCAAGTTTTAGCAAGACTAACGAACAGCAATTCATTTATATTCATCCCTTAACCACCTAGCATACGTCTCACAGACCCGGACGAATTTATAATCTTGAATATTTTTGCTCCGGAGTGTTGTCTGAACTTGTTCGTTCCTGTACCTTTTCCCCGCGTTCCTTGGTGCCGTGGTGCAGCTCGTCGCAGTCGCAAGTGCACGCGTTTGTCTTTGGTGAGTAAAAAACTGTCACCGGGAGTCTGAGAGACCCCTGTTAGGTGGTTACGTGACTTATTAAGATTTGAGTATTTTTTTTTTGTTTTAGTTAAAAATGGCTTCTAAGGAAAGAATCAACCAGCGGTGGTTAGAAGAAGAATTGTCAGATGACGAAAATGTTCCAAATGTAGCGATGTTAAGTCTGATATAGGCATAGAACATGTAATAGAAGAAAGTTGCTGGTCAGACTCAATAATAGTAGTCAGACTGATAAAAAGACAGGCCGAAATTTGCGAAATTGCTTCGTCCGATATTAAGAACTGTTCCACATGCTATTCACGAAAAAAAACGCAAAACTACTATGTGGCTAGAGTACTACATATGTGCCTAGAAGTCTCAAATAAATTATGTTTACTCTGCCGTGAAAAGCTGTTAGTTTAGGGTTTGCAATTTTATGTAATTTCTTTTTTTATAGAGCGTTTTTAATTTTTTTCATGTTTTTAGTTACTTAATATTCAAAAACGAGTACAAAGAAGTTCCTAAAACAAGTGACTACTTTAATGGATCTCATTATACAAATATATTAGTTTATAAGTAAATATTACAAGTGTTGATTACCTTATTGAGGTTTTAAAAAAACTATGTTGATTTTCATGTTCATTTCTTTTTCTAATAAATAGTAAATTATATTTGTAACCGAACTTTTATTTAAAAACTAAAACTTACCTCATAACATTTTTTAAACTAGGACAATTTTTTGCTGGGGCCTCACAGACGTATGTTAGGTGGTAGTGTGACAATAACATATGCTAGGTGGTTAAGGGTTATATTACATTAGACTAGCTGACCCGTGCCCACTTCGTTGAGCATACAAACCGTTTAAACCTTACCTGGACTTCCATGAATATTTCAAGACTAAAAATAGCCGAATCGGTTCAGCCGTTCTCAAGTTTTAGCAAGACTAATGAACAGTGATTAATTTTTATATTATAAGATAAATAATAAAATAAACATAAGATAAGATAAGATTTTTACAGCTTGGTCTGTGTCTCTTACTTTATTCAATTGTACTTCGACACTCGTAAACAATTAAAGTATTTTTTCAGCGTAACCACTGAGAAATCTACAATGATATTATACGAATTGTTTCTCAGTTATATTTCTCAGGTATATTTTTACCAAACGCCGCCGTGGTCCAGTGGTTTAGAGTTTCGATCTCGACCCGGAGGTCGTGGGTTCGTTTCCCACGTTTGAATAAAAAATGTTGTTTTCGAGTTTGGTTAGGACAGTGCAGGCTGATCACCTGATTGTCTGACAAAAAAATGATCCAGTTGTCGGATGGGCATGTAAAAAGTCGGTCCTGCTCCTGATTCCCCTTCAGTCGTGTCAGTTATGTGTCCCACTGGGCTACGAGAGTGAAGGAAAATATAATGCTTCTGTGTATAGCGTACACACTTGGGCACTATAAAATACCTTCTGCGTAGCTGGCCTGGTTTCAATGAAACCGGCCATTGTCACCGAAAATCGGTGTGGGAGGGATTATTATTATATTTTTACTGAGAAAAGAATTGTAGAGAAAAATAAATGCCTATCTGTAAATACGAACAATTTGTTTGCGTCTATGCGGGGCCCTGATAAGCCTGACAAATACATAATAGGATCTTTAGAGATATACTAGATTGCCAGACTTATTTTACTAAACATTTAGTTTGCAAAGTTATATAAATTATGCTGTTTGAGTGATAGAAGAGAAGAATAATATAGTCTATGGTGTTCTGGGTACCTCGTTGATTTTACAGTGCTCGAGACTATGGTGATTAGTGACTTTGTTGTAATCAAAGGTCTAAAATTACCATAGGGATCTTAATATGCTCGTGGGCTCCTAGTCTATACACACGAACGCACTGGTCGTTAACCTAAGACCTAACCGGGATTTAAACTCATAATATGTTTTGTGACTTTTATGGAGATGTTTAATTGTGATTTGTCGCGTTATGGTAAGTTATTTATAGTCAGGGTTCCCCCATACATGGTTTTCACTAGATTAGTATCAAGCAAATTTTTCGTGAGTACCTTCATTTTGATGAGTCGCCCAAGAATTTCTTGGACGGAACTCTTGTTTGTGGTACAGAGATAGCAAGAATAAAGTTTATGGATTTGGTGATTCCAAAATATTTATATTTTTTTTGATAAATCTCAAGATAATGATCTAAATTATCCGAAAAACAATTTGTTCTACAAAATCTATGGTTTGATCATAGAGTTCCCTCTTGCCAACTTGTATCGATAACGAGGTCATCTTACATTATTAGTAACCAGCTGATTTTGTTTTTCTTACTTAGTTAATATTAATGTAATTCAGCAGACATAATTGTCCTACATATCGCGTGGTAAGTTATCCCGGTCCTACGCTCGAAAGTTGAGATTTTATTATCCTTGCTAACTACTACTACAAACAAGCGTTCCGTCCAAGAAATTATTAAGCGACTCATCAAAATGAAGGTACTCACGAAAAATTAGCTTGATACTAATCAAGTGAAAACCATGTATGGGGGAACCCTGACTATTATATGAATGGCCTAAAAAAAAATGTTCCTCGCGTCATTTTCTTCACACTATATTTGGCTTGATATATGAGACATGAATCAACCTGTATTTCGAGCCCACCGCCAATACTTCCAAGTGGTATGCTGCCCTAGCACTCCAGTAGGCTACTCCGTTCTGGATACTAAGGCCCGTATAAGTAAAACAATCTCAAACCCAACCTCACCTTGAGAACCTATTTGACAGATAAAAAAACGTTTCGTTTTACTTTTAAAAACGAAGAATTTTACTTATGTTACATACTTATTTTTTTTTGTTTCTTAAAACTTAAAAATAAAGATTATAAAAATATAGATTATACTTATTTTATTGTTTCCTGTAATCTATAATATGAATATGACGGTTTAAAAAGAAACTAAATTAAAGTACTATGTAACATTAATAAAGTTGTTCACTTTTAAAAGTGAAATGAAACGTTGTTTTATCTGTCAAATAGGTTCTCAAGTGAGGTTGGGTTTGAGATTGTTTTATTTATCCCGTATAAATAAAAAAATCTCTCCTAAATAAATCATCCAATAACGGATAATAAGGCATTCGTTTTTTAAAATTCAAAGTAGTTCTTTTCTATTTTATTGTATCATACCGATGTAAACTATTATAATGTAAGTAGACATAAAATGCTGAAAACATATAATTAGTGCTTAATGTTTGAACGGTCGTAGAATATTATCGATATCACTACTACAATAATACATTTTTTATAATTACAGCTTGTTATTACCTGTTTGATATTATTTGACCTCTGTATCGCAGTGGTTGAGCGCGTTGGATCTTGAGCGGGAGGTCGCGTGTCCAAAGCCCGGGTCATCAAGATAAAAATCTAAAATATATTTATAGAATTAAATTGGAGGTTGTGTATTCGATTACAAAGTTGGAATTTTGATTTCAAGTTTGTTTAGGACCTTTTTGTCTAAAAAATGATCCATGCGTCGGATGGGCATGTAAAAAGTCGGTCCTGCGCCTGATCTCCCGCCAGTCGTGTCGGTTATCCGTCCCACTAGGCTACAAGAGTAAAGGAAGTGAGAGTGCCTCTGTGTATTGCGCACACACTTGGGCAATATAAAATAACTCTGGCGTATCTGACCAGGTTTCAATGAAACCAGTAACCGTGACCAAAATCAGTGTGGCATTATTATCAAAATAAATATTTTATGTAGTAATCAATCTGAGGCTGAAAGTGTAAAGATTCTGTCAAAATTTAATTTATGTTAGGGCCACATTCACAACCTTCACATTTGATGTTCCGCTTGACCGATATTCCCTTGGAAATAATGAAGACATCTCTAACCCGAGAGCTCGCCGGTCATAATTATAATGAAACCACCGAAGACGCGGGTACTAAAGAAACTCATGAATTTAAATTTTGTGACAACATCAAGTTCGCAACTCGGGAGAAAATCCAGTTTTAATAACTTCTTGTTACGACTGACCTTGAAAAATAACTAACCGAATTTCTGGTGAGATGCCTTACTAGAGAAAGAAGATGTATAACAGAGATACGACCTAGTAGAAAATGGTATCACCCTAATACTGGCAATTCGACTGGCTACTTTTGTTTTCTTCCAGGCACATTCCGGAAACCGCCATCTAGCGCCACTATTGGAAAATACAAATTACTAATTTCGTTTTGTATCTTCCTCTTAATTAAAGAGTTCAATTTATTTTAATGTGATGTTATGCTTAAAAAATATGCTTATATTTATTTTAATGTCAATATTTGTACTTGATACGGTATATTTACATTTTATAATTTACAAACGTTAATAGTAGTGACATCTATTGCAATTTTTTTGTATTAAAGATAGATTGTATGGGATGGTAGGCCATACTAGAGCTCAACTCATACTGGTTCAGAGTTAAAAATGCCATTTTGTTACGTAACGCATTCATTTAATTTTCAAACAGACTTCAGAGAAGGATCTCAATTTGTCGGATTTTTTTTGTATGTTCACCGATTACTCAAAGACGCCTGGACCGATTTTCAAAATTATTTCTTTGTTTGATAGGGTATACTTCCCAGATGGTCCTATATTCTTCTGGTAAGGAGCTGATGATGGTATTCTTGAGAAATTTATACTTTTTAATTGTTAAAGTCGGTTGTTTAAACAAATCAGAGGGCTGTAATAAGTTTGTCATGTCTTTGTGTTCGTTTAGTGCTTGATAGTTAGACGATTACTTAAAAATTTTAACTGTGTTATTAGTTATTCCATAGAGTACTAGTTTGTACTATGCGAATAGTATGCTTACAAATAAAAACGTCGGAACCTGATTGAAGTGATAACTTAATACTGGTAGCCTGGTGAGTTAGAGTAAGAGGGAAAGCATGCCTACCGCTGCTGAAAGGGAAGATAATGCCATATATACTGTCGCGGTAAGTGGTTTACTCTGCCATTAGAAGTTATTACTTTAAAACGCAGCCACGTGTGATGAACCAAGGCGCGTCAAAACTATAACATTTCCATAATAAAAAATACTATATGTAGGTACCCTCAGAATCTAAAATAGAGACTTCGACTCTACGCCGACGTAATTTAAGCCTAATGTAATGAGCTTTAGGGTCCTACGACATACATTTGTGACGCCCTTTTTTGAAAATAAAACACGATGTTTGATGAGCGTGTGTAGTATTCTGAGCCCTCTAGGTTTTTTTCCCTGTCAAAATTGGCAAAAGTTTGGGTCATAGACATCTTTTGATTACAGCTCCAAGAGGCAGTATGGCATTTAAATATTACTAGCTGACCACATTCCCTGAGCTTCCACGAATATTTCAAGTCCAAAAATAACCAAATCTGTTCAGCCGTTGTCGAGTTTCAGCGAGACTAACGAACAGCGATTCATTTTTATATATAAGACTAGCTGACCTGTGCCCACTTCGTTGAGCATACAAACCTTCCCTGGTCTTCAGCGAATATTTCAAGAGCAAAAATAGGCAAATCGGTTCAGCCGTTCATTTTTATATAATAATATAAGAAAGAAGAAGATACTATATTAATAAAATTTTCATACCAAAACTCGGTTACAAAATCAGTCACATGGTGTTAAACCTTTGCTTCAAAATCAAGGAAAAATCTGCCACAAAAACTAGGCCGTTGCACCAATATACAAAATAATGGGATGCATTTACAAGATAATACAGCTAGTGCAAACATTTCATCCCAAGATTGGCACGAGGGGAGCGCTTGTTGCAATAAAAACCGTGCCCAAAAGTCAGAGTGCAAAATGCAAATAACAGTGCATAATGTACCATTAACCTTGATAATGAACGTTATTTATTGGTGGCTGCGACGCCAAATAGCGCGGTCGAATATCACCCCTCCCCCGTCGACATAGAGTCCATAATGACACTTACACGCCTCGTAAACAACTATGGCATTAATTTAATAATATTCTCCGGCGACTGTTCCGAACACTTGGCTCCGTGCCAAATGCAATGAGCCCCATGCGTGGGATGGAAGAAAGTCGTTCGGTATGGAGATTTCATTGAATACGTAGCCTTCACTTTATCGATATTGCGGCTGGAATCGTTATTCGATTCCGAGACATGTGCTGCTCCGGCTGTGTGTATTCAAAATGGTGGAATGTGGATGTTGAACACATGCTAGCGGATGTGACGTCGTTTTAATTAAATAACATTTTTTACTAAATGCTTACGTTTTTAAAAATATAAAAATTAAAGTATGTGGCATATGTGTAAAGTTCTTAATTTTAAATAGTGAAACGAAACTTTTTTTCATCTGTCAAATAGGTTCTCAAGTGAGGTTGAGTCTGAGAATTCTTTATTAATACGGGCCTAAGATATACGGAACATAATTGGCTGTGAGAGAAAGAGATAAAAAATGCTGTCTCGAACCTCTGTTCGTGACCACATTTTTTTATTAGAGAGAGCCCTTTCCCAATAATATACGAAACGTAACTGTCTCTCTTTCTATCTTCGGAAACTCCTCCCTTTCAACATCCGTTCGCTTCGACCGATCACACTTTTTGTAATGCTTTCATAACTAATTCAAAGAGTCTTGAGATTTGGTAATTTTGCTTTAAAAGTACCAAATTTGAAGATTCTAAACCCTGCAGGTTTTTTTCCCTGGTGTCAAAATTGTCAAAAATTAGGGCATAAACATCTTTTGATTACAGCTCCAAGAGGCAGTAGTCATTTAAATATTACTAGCTGACCCGTGCCCACTTCGTTGAGCAAAAAAAAAACCGTTTAAACATTCCCTGGACTTCCACGAATATTTCAAGACCAAAAATAGACAAATTGGTTCAGCCGTTCTCGACTTGTGAACTAACGAACAACGATTCATTTTTATATATAAAGAAGACTAGCTGGCCGGTTCCCACTTCGTTGAGCAGACAAACCGTTTACCTTCCCTGGCAAATCGGTTTAGCCGTTCATTTTAATATATAAGAAAGAAGAAGATACTATACTAATAAAATTTTGTTCCATTAATGGCCGTAGAATTTCTTGTTATGAAAGTATTCTAACTATAGAGACCAATGTAGCTTATTTACTGAAATGTCCATAAATATAAGTATAGACCACCAGAGACCCTAGCACTCTAGAACTCGTCTTTATGATTCCTACCAACTAGATCCTATAAAAAGATTTTGAGATAATATTATGTACGGAAGCATAAACTTAAAAGTAAAATGACTATCACAACGTCGCATCTTTTACTATTCAACGCGAGTTTTTATTAAGCTCCTTTGAATATCTTCTGAAAATATTTTACAATATTATTCTTAGTCATAAAAGAATATTTCTCGCGTTTTCAGAAGTCCTTCTCACCTGTTGAGTCTTTTTCAACGATCTTTTCTTTATCGACGGCAAGAAGTTCCTACGTCCGGTAAGTGAATTCCAATAGTGTCCCAACTGTGAATGAGCTTGGTGAAATCTTCTGATATATAAAAATGAATCGCTTTTAGTTAGTCTCGCTAAAACTCGAGAACGGCTGTACCGATGCGGCTATTTGAACTCTTGAAATATTCGTGGAAGTCCAGGGAAGGTATGATTGGTTTGTATGCTCAACAAAGTGGGCACGGGTCAGCTAGTCTATACTAATATTATAAAGTGGAAGAGTTTGTTTGTTTAAACGCGTTAATCTTAGGAACTACTGGTCCGATTTGGAATTTTTTTTTGGATAGTCCATTTATAGTGGAAGGCTTTAGGCTATAAAATAATACGCTCCCACTAATAGGAGCGAAGCATCAGTGAGAAATGTTGCAAACAAGGGGAAAATTATTCACATTTTGGGGCTTTCGTTGCGTGCGCTACATAAACAGTTTAAGTCACTCAAATACCACGTGATTGAAGTCGCGGGCGCAGCTAGTAGTATAATAGCTTGATTGCAACTTTTCCGTTCATATAAGGCAAACTTCAGCTGTCTTTAAATAATAAACCCAGATTCATCATCATCATCATCCACATCATCATCCACTACTAAGTTATGACATCTACTGGACATAATCCTCCCCCAAATTATTTCATGGCAGATATATACTCTCCACCCTTGGCAGGTGGGTTGGCGAGTGCAGTAATAACAATGTTTCCCGCTGCGGCCCATTTCCGGATATGTCACCTTTTATGACATCTACGGGAAGGATGGCTCATGGGGAGATGCTATTCTCAATCATCCCATGGAACACAGATTTTGCTGTATTATTTGTATATACAATCAAACAACTCTGTGACGTTAAGGCTGTCCAATAGTTTAGTGCTTGGTTATCTGGAGGAGGAGGCTCCAGAGGTCATGGGTTCGATAACCACGTTGAAACAATAAAAAAATACGTATGCACGTAAGAATAATGTACGCAAGAATAAGAAGGTAGCTTCATGGTGTCGGTATTTCGTGTCATTGAGCGCGCATCTTAATAAGCTGATGACTACTTAGCTTCATATGTAGGTTTTTCATATTTGTCTTAGTAAATTTACTGTTATCATTATTGCCTAATAAGCCAAAAGAAATATAACTTCACAATTGACCATCTTTTCTTACGCCGAGAATTTGACATTACGCAGCTCGAAGTTGATAGGGACTCCTACCGTAGGTATATGGGATTTGATGATGGTGAATTAGCCTTTACCTACGGCAATACATCGTCACTACCCCCATTGATGGAGCCGCAGGGACTCAAGCGATTCCTTATGCCCATACATTTTGTTTTTGAACTTCGTAAGCGAAAAATAGTGATGGCATCTAGAATCAGCTCCCAGATAGATAATTCCATACCTAAATCTAAAGTACCGCCTTGTAGTTACTATTCTTTCTTATATTTTCTTCTATCTCCATTGATATGGCGTGCCAGCACAGTAATAACTGGGGTAAGCCCGTCCATTATCATCGTCAATGTAAAACCTTCGCTCTTTTCACAAGTAAATTAATGGGCGGGCTCACGCAAACGATTTTTTGTGTCATATTTATGGGTCCAAGTTGTAAGAACTAGCGGTGTAATGAAAAAAAAAGTTTTTGTATTGCACACGGATAATGAAAAACAATTATATGTGTGCTTTATTATGGGTAGTCTATATATACCTAGTCCTGTCATAAATACTGATACAAAGAAAAATATATTTTTTTCTATTGCAAATAAAATTTATTTCTTTTACAGTGTGTTAGTTTTATTCTTGAATAAAAAGGTATTTAAAATATGAAAAGTTTATTCAAAGTAGCCGCCGTTGGCTGCAATACAGTTCTTTAAACGTTGAGGCCAGATATCAATAGAAGCACGCACTCTTTCCATGGGAAAATTCCTCACTGCCAATCGTATGGATTGCTTCAGGGACTCCAAATTGTCATGGCGTTTAGACCAAGACATACTGTCTAAAACTGACCATAAATCGTAATCCAGAGGATTAAGATCGGGACTAGACGATAGCCAATCTTCAGCTTTTATGAAGTCCGAAACGTTCGTTTCCAATCAAGACTGCGTAGAGCGAGCTTTATGAGCTGGTGCCGAGTATTGTTGGAAGGACTATTCTTGGTTATCGAACATAGTTTTGTTAAGGGGTTTCACTACGTTCTCATGAATAGTATCTTGATACACTTGTGCCGACGTTTTGATACCTTTTTCACAAAAGTATGGCTCAGTCACTCCTTCATAGCTAATACCCCACCAAACCATCACTGACGTCGGATAGTGCCCACGTTGCACTCTCTTAACCAATTGGGAAGCTTCCTTAAAGCTTTTAGCATAAATACGGTCATTTTGCTTGTTAAAATGTTGTTCAATTGTAAAAAGATTCTCATCAGTAAACAAAATTTTTCTGTGACCTCCCTTTGCGTACCACCTTAGTAATTGTTTTGATTTTAGCACCCTATTCTTTTTTAAATTATCAGTTAGACAATGACCAGTACGTCTCTTATAGGCTGAAAGTATTAAGTCATCTTTTAAAATACGCGACATGGTTCTAGGGGCTATCTTCATCTCCCGAGATAAAATCTTTTGTTTTGATTTCTTCGAATTCTTTCTCTTACTGCCTTAACCACCTTTTCCGTACGAACACAGCGTGGACGGCCTAATCTTTCTCTGTCACAAACAGAGGAGGTCTCATTGTACTTATTAATACCGGGGTATTAATAAGTACAATGAGACCTACACAAACATTTTGCTTATACCAAGCGCATGGAGAGTTTTAAAAATGCATTGGGCTCCATACCTACTTTGTGTAACGCAATCACAGCAATTCTGTTCTCTTTATCACCCCACTCCATTTCAATAACTACCACCGCATTAGTACTCGTACATAATGTTAATATAGTAATAATACACTAAATATTTGCACTTTTTTCCACTTTCACTTCACCTGATGATGAATATGTCGAAACCGGTCGTGTATTTTAAGAAATAACTTGTAAAAAAACGAATAAAGTAGAAAAAAGTGCAAGTATTTAGTGTATTATTACTATATAATATTATGTATTTCCATCAAGAACCTACGGTACATTCAATAACACGTCATAATGTTAATGTTAAATAATAAATTTTGTAATCCACCAAATAAAATACCAAAAGCCGTTGAGATCGAGTTGATTCGATTCTCGATTGTGTTGCGAGTCTGCTGGATCCAATTGGCTAACTTTTGTCTCTAATAAGCACAATTACTGTACTGATGCAAGACGCGAGCAAAAGCAATTTGTATATCTATAACAAAAAAAAAACAAATTTTATTGACAATAAAACGTAATCGCTTTCGCTTATCACTGGCACTCTATCTTTAGAGGTTTTGTCATGCACCCGTGCCGTTTGGTGACAGTCTCTACTCCCCCCCCTCCCTATAATTACATCTGTAATTACCAAGCGAACTTCTTTTGGACTGTTATTAGGACAATTAAAATAATTTTCATTAACGATTTCGCGATGCTTACGTTTATTTCATTCAAAACAAGCGCCGTTTGAGAATATTAAATTTGTAATTGCTTTTATTTGGCACTTTCGCGATCACTTGGAAACTAATTTTGTTTGTTGTATTTTAACTGTAGATAATACGCAGCGTAGGGTGGCTACCCTCAAGATCGACCGACGATCTGGGCGGCGATTGTCAGGCCTCGAACTTAGTTCCGAATATTAGTATATCCCGCTCGCACGCGCGGTAAATCTCATTTGCATGAGCGGGACAGATCGATAGTAAAACCTAAGTTGGCCCTGGTCCGAGCCGCGGGCAGCCGTTGGATGCAGACAGCGCACGACCGGTCGTTGTAGAAGTCCTTGAGGGAGGCCTATGTTCAGCAATGAAGTTCAGGCTGATGATGATGATGACACGTAGATACTTATATATTTTGAGAATCTGCGAAACTCCATTTTGTAAATAGGAAAATATTCCCAGGAGTTACTGGTCCGTGTGGTGATGGAGTGATCACCTCCCCATTAACCATACATGGGTGTCGTAAAATACGAGGAAATAATATCCGGAAATTGGCAGCAGCGTTTCCGCTAACATTTTATGTACTGCACTCGCCAACCCGCCTGCCAAGCGAGGCGGGTATAGGCAACTACTCCATGAAATACTATTTTAAACATTAAAAACAAAAAACAATAAAATTTTATTGCTTTTTGTTTTTATTGTAACTAAAAATAATGAATATTTTACGACAAAAAATACATTTTCAGATCAGTAAAGTTAGTTCATATCCCAAAGTTATTGTTATTGCTTTTTTAATTCTATAGCTATAGAAATTTTACTTCAATTGTGTATGTAATCTAATAACGTATGTGTAATATATTATGTATCGCAGTCATCTGATTGGATCTGCTTGATATTTAATTGAATGACTAGCGCGTTTATATAATGGCGTCAAACAGCTCGCACAGATAGTAATGTGTTGATATATTTTTTAATTAATTTACTTTAACGTGCGTTACAATAGTACACATTCGTAAATTTTGAAATTTGACATTAAAATATTAAATGTCTGTCCTAGTCTCGGATTCATTGAATTTGTTTGTAAAAATTGAATTCAATGAACGCGCTAGTCATTCAATTAAATAGCGGATTCAATCAGATGACTGCGACATATAGTATAATGGACACTCGTAAGTTTTTTATTGTATCCCCTCACGTTGATGCTGATGTATATTATTAACGAAGCTCATAATTAACTAGTTATATTGCTCATTAGCTCGAACAAAGTGATATCAAGTGGATGGTCGCTGTAAACTTAGTCATAACAGTTCGGATATAATTGAGGATAATGTGAAAATACGCGTAAACAGGGAATACTCAACCTTATTGTTATTATAATAAGTGTGTAAGTTTTATGTATAACAGCAAAAGATAATCTGTTTTATGCTTTAGCTGATAGCACTTGCACAGAAATAGAGAGTCCTTATTAAAGATGCCATCGCTATTTCTCGCTTACGAAGTTCGATATAATCGAATAAATGTATGTAATTTGACATAAGCTTCGCTAAATGATATACAAATTCACATTTAGCGAAGCTTATGTCAAATTCCATAAATTTGTTTTCTAACTTCGTAAACTAGAATAAAACTTATTTATCCATATTAACAACATAATATTCTTGTTTGTTATTTCAACTCACGGACCCACGACCTCAAAGTAAATATCCAATTGTATCCACTGAACCACAGATATGCGTTACGTAATACACCCTATACGTATGTCAATTTATGTATTGGTTTGGGAATGAACTGGGAATCAGTTCGAGGTAATCCATGTAGGGTATGTTGCAACCTTTTTTTCTTGATGTCGCAAGGCATTACGTATCCCTCGGGGAGGGTCCCCGAGGGGTATGTGGGACTCCCGGCTCGTTACGGTTTACCTACTAAAACCACTTGCGGATTGCCATCAGCCGTTATGTTGGGTGGAGTGCCCTGGATCTGTCAAAACAGGCCACTCCTCCCCCGACCGGCCGGTTCACCTCTATAGGGACCGGATTTCCATCAAATTGAGAACGCGCTCAGGCTAGGGTATGTTGCAACCTAGCCTAGCCTAGACAGGGATAAATCTGATGATGAAAATGGACTGGTTTCATTGTTTTCAAATCCTGACAATAAACAGAGGTGCTATATGTTTGACGTTTCTGTCTGTGGCATCGTAGCTCTCAATGGATGAATAGGTTATGATCTGGTTTTTGATTTGAAGCTGACGTAATCTGGAAGGTTTTAAGGAATAATTGATCATCCTCAGGTCACTCAATGCTTACCAAATCGAGGGTCTCTCACAATCTACATTCACTCTTACACAAAAATATACTATGATCATGGCCTACCATCCCATACAATCTATCTTTAATACAAAAAAGTTGTAATATATGTCACTATTATTAACGTTTGTAAATTATAAAATGTAAATATGCCGAATTAAGTACAAATATTGACATTAAAATAAAGATAAGCATAATATTTTTAAGCGTACCATCACATTAAGTTAAATTCAATTCCTTAATTAAGAAGAAGATACGAAACAAAATTAGTAATTAGTATTTTTTAATAGTGGCGCTAGACGGCGGTTTCCGGAATGTGCCTGGACCCCTTTGCCAGTCGCATTGCCAGTATTAGGGTGATACCATTTTCTAGTAGGTACTAGGTCGTGTCTCTGTTATATATCTACTTTGTGCTATGGTTAATTAAATCTGACGTAAGGTTATCCATAGCATATAACCTTAATAAGTGGTAATATTCTAAAAAAAAATAACCACAACCTGCAAGAAAATATGCCAGTGCACGGATAGGCATGCGTTTAAAACACCTCCCTCCTTCCGCTTATACACTGAACATTGAAACACCGCCACCACACAAGCACTAAGTATGATTCATCATGATCAAGATCATGCAAGGTCCCTGACATCCAGTTTTACTCTGACCTCGAAGCATCCTCAGGATGTAGACTCTGCTAACAAATATCAAGTCACAAGTCCTCTACCATCTCTGTGCGCAGAGTAATTTTTTGGGTGATGTATTATTACGTATTGCCTTTTTTGGTGATAGTGATGATAACTTCCGATTTGTTGGGGAGCCTCCATCGAAACCTTCAGTAGACCACTTTTGTCAGAAGTCCTCCACCTAAAAAGAAGCCGCGTTTGTAATTTCATCTCTTAAGCTAACCTTGGGCAAGACTCCAGACTTTTAACCCTTAAGGAGCCTTCCTTGAGACTGGAGGTCTACCACATCCGTCTGCCAGAACTACTAAATCTCAATGGTCAACCGAATATGCGTCGGTAAAGAATTGTCGTTGACCCTGTGACTCCAGATCTTCCTGAAACCTCCACGTTCGTCAGAAATCCTTCACCTCGAAGATCGAGAAAAGATGCGTTGATTCTCTCATCAAAAAGGAGTTTACCTTGTGACATGTCTCCAGGCTGTAGATCCTAGTAAAGGATATCTTCATCAATTATTACGACGCGATCCTCTGAAAGATGCTTATCAATTGATTTCCCACAACGAAGTAATAAGGCCGCCTTTGTGTGCATGTCTGATTTTATGTAATTGTTGTCTGTTTGTTTTTTATAATTATTTGTGCACAATAAAGTATATTTGATTTGATTTGAAAGTAAAACTCTAAGCAGTAACTTTAGTAAAATATACATTCGAACAATGTTTTGGTATACCCATAACCCTCAACAGCGGTAAACGTCTTGCGTTAAATTACGAAAATTTGGGCGATATAATTATATCATGTAAATGATCCTTAGCGTTAATTGTATCATGCAAATGGTCCTTTACGTGAGACGCCATTATGTGAAATTACAAACGTGCTTTTAACATGAGGGTTTGGCTTTATAGAAAGTAAGATGGGCGATAGTCATTATATCGTAGATTTTATCCGCCTCTCAAATCAACGGATGTATGCCATTTTATGTTTGTTTTTCGTCGTTTATGAACCGATTCAGATAATGTTTGCTGTAGGAAAGAAGATATTTCAAAGGTGGTCCAATGATCAGATAATCTAGGTTTGATGATGGAAAATAGAATGGAACTCTGAAAAACCAAAAGAGCGAGAAGTTGCAATGGCAAAATAACTGTATTTATTACTGGCGAAGGGTTTAAGGTAAAGTGGAAGTGATAAGACATCATGTCGGCTCCACTTTACTTTTAAAGACCCTCATCTAAGTCCTACTTATACAGTCCAGGGTTTCCTTCTAAAGGGGAACTAGTCTCTACTTCTTGTAGCTACTACGGATTTCAGTCCCGGAAGCATTTTCGGTCCCGGGACCAGACTTTAATCCTTTAACCTAGTCCCGGGACTTGCCGGGACCGTAATCTAAAGCGGAAGAGTTTGTTTGTTTGTTTGCTTAAGCGCGCTAATTTCAGGAACTACGGGTCCAATTTCAAAAAATATTCTTTCGTTCGATAGTCCATTTGTAGAGGAAGGCTTTAGGCTATATAACATTTCGTTGCGACCAATAGGAGCGAAAGAAGAAGACTTTCGTTGCGTGCGCTGCATAAATGGTTTAAGTCGCTCAGGAACCACGCGAACGAAGTCGCGGGAACAGCTAGCTTATATATAAAAATGAATTGCTGTTCGTTAGTCTAGCTAAAACTCGAGAACGGCTGAACCGATTCGGCTATTTTTAGTCTTGAAATATTCGTGGAAATCCAGGGAAGGGTTAAAAGTTAAGTATGCTCAACGAAGTGGGCACGAGTCATCTTTTTCTCTGATACCTGTTTCATTCAGATCGTTCAATACAGATTGTTAACTTTAATGCCACGTTAATCATAGATGTTATTGCCTTTCAGAAACCGGCCCTCTGTTCATATACTCTATTATGTGGCACATTCTTTGGGGTACATTCTATGTGTACGTTACAAAAGCTTGCACTGTGCAGTCTAAATATTTTAGATCTTGTGGCAACATAAAGTAACCACGCGGGCAGTGAACCGCTGCAGGTGAGCTGGTACTTTTGTCTTCTAATTTATTTCGCCTTAGTAGCCCAGTGGTTTAGAGCCTGGCTCTCAACTCTGGAGGGTCATGTGCTCATTCCGCGCCTTGGAATAAAATTTATAAATAAGTCTCAAACCCAACCTATTTGACACATGAAAAGAACGTTTCGTTTCACTTTTAAAAATGAAGAACTTTACTTATGTCACATATTTCAATATCCTTTTTAAAACGTAAAAATAAAGATTTAAAAAATATAGATTATTCTTATTTTAATGTTTGAAATCTATGAAAGTTACTATTAATAAAGTTGTTCACTTTTAAAAGTAAAACGAAGCGTTGTTTTATCTGTCAAATAAGTTCTCAAGTGAGGTTGGGTTTGAGAGTTCTTTATTAATACGGGCTTTAGAGATGGCTCTGTATTTTCTATTTGTTCTTAGCTATTTATTGAAATTGAGCTATACTCACTACATCTATACTATACGTTTGTTTGTTTAAACGCGCTTATCTCAGAAACTAGTGGTTCAATTTGAAAAAAAAATTTTTTTGTTGAATAGTTCATTTATAGAGGAAGGCTTTAGGCTATATAACATTACGCTGCGACCAATAGGAGCGAAGCGTCGGTGAGAAATGTTGCAAAAACGGGGAAAATTATTCACATTTGGGAACTTTTGCTGCGTGCGCTGCATAAACGGTTTAAGTTACTCAAAAACCATGCGAACGAAGTCGCGGGCATAGCTATATAAAACGTGTTAAAATAAGAAAAACTTATTTACATTCGGGTTACATTTTTCAAATACCCCTAAACTGCCTACTTTTCAAATTCGAGCCCTAAACTGCCACCAGAAATTGTTGTAATGGAATTCGCCAAGTCATCGGTAGGTTTATTTATGGCCGAGCGACAATGGCCAAATATTTTATGGTACCGGTACAAAATTGGCCGTACCGCTCCGTGCGAGTACCTTTTCGACCCTTTATTGTACCTACACACGCGACCCCAACTTTCGTGAATGCGTGTTTAATTTCTAATTATACAGTGTGTAAAAAGAACAGTGACTATAACTTCGAGATACGGTTATACTACGTATCCTTATTTTGGAAATGTTGTTATTATAATTTTTTTTCGTTAAAAGTAAAAACATATTTTTAACTTTTTACCATTTCTCATTTTCCCGTTCCAAAAATAACGAAAAAGCAAAAATATTTTTTTAGAAAGTTTTCTTAAAAAATTAAATAAAAAAATTATGTTAAATTATGTATGATTGTTCTTTTTACACTCTTTAGAATATTTTGCGTCACGCGACCCCAATTTTCGTGAATGCGTGTTTTATTTCTAATTATAGAATATTTTGCGTAAACTTGTTTTAATTTGTTATATTTCGGTAATGACCTTGGGAAATGGGAATAATAATTAGCAATTAGTTAGTGGTATAGGACACGCGGGGCCAGTTATTGAGACCTCATGTGATCTGACAGACAATTTTGCGAATTTCAAGCAACTTACGTATTTTATGTTGCTCAAAATGCTCAAAATTATTTACTAGTTGACACGTGCCTACTTTGAGCATACAAACAGTTTGTGATGAACCTTTTCACGAATATTTCAAGACTAAAAATAGCCGAATCGGTTCAGCTGTTCTCGAGTTTTAGCGAGACTAACGAACAGAGATGATCACTAGTCTAAATGTACTAGCTGACTTTGTTGAGCATACAAACCGTTCAAACCTTCCCTGGACTTCCACGAATATTTCAAGATTAAAAATAGCCGAATCGGTTCAGCCGTTCTCGAGTTTTAGCGAGTCTAACGAACAGCTATTCATTATTATATATAAGACTAGCTGACCCGAGCCCACTTCCTTGGACATACTAACAGTATTTTTTGACCGTTTAAACCTTCCTTGGACTTCCACGAACATTTCAAGACTAAAAATAGCCGAATCAGTTCAGCCGTTCTCGAGTTTACACACGAACGCACTGGTCGTTGACCTATCACCTGACCAGGGTTGAAACTCATCTGTTTTGTGACTTTTATGGAGATCTTCAATCGGGATTTGTCGCGTTATGGTAAGTAATGTATATTATTATGAGGTGCCAAAACAAAAAATGTTCAACGCGTCCTTCTCATCACACTATATAGGGCTTGATATATGAACCATGAGACACGCTATATACCGCTACTTGAAATCTGTTGTATTCTCTAAATCACCAATAGATTGACTGGTAGCCCTTAAGGCACTAGTACCTTAAGGCCGTGTTTCACCAAGCAATGTTAAAGTTAACGCCATGTTAAAATACCATGCCATCTCATTCATTGACAGGAAATACGAGAGGGATAACATGATATTTAACATGGCGTTACCTTTAACATTGCTTGGTGAAACACGCCCTATGCATTATGCATAAGTAGGTACTACATTAATATACTGGGTGTAAAAAGAGCAGTCACTATTACTTTGGGATATGATTATACTACCTTTTCTCATTCTAGAAATGTATTATTTTTATATCTTGTTTTTACAAAAATTAAAAAAAATTTTTTTTTTGCTTTTTTGTTATTTTTTCGACAAAAAAGTAAGAAATGGTGAAAAGTAAAAATCATTTTTTTTTGGTTTTTGACAAAAAAAGTATTAAAAAAATACATTTCCAAAATCAGGAATGGTAATATAATCGTATCTCAAAGTTATAGTGACTGCTCCTTTTACACCCGTTATGCATGGTGCATAAATAAATAAAATAAATATTCTATTATTACCTACCAATTTATGAGTGTCCATTCTTTTCAATGAATACAAATCTCTAACTAGAACAAAAAGCCACGATATAGGAAGTAGTAAATTAAAATAATGGCCGCCGATTTCCAAGCAACCTTTGGAGTTCTGAGCAACAATTATAAGGAAATGTATTTCTAATTAACACTAACAAAGAACTGCCATTAGCGTAATAGCCTAAATGCTGGCCGCATCAATCTTATACTCGTATAATAGCTTTTATTTAGGCTACTTTTGTACAGTAGTCTTAAGTTAAGTGACAAGTGAGCGACAGTTTTTGAGCGGTTTTTGATGTTAAATGCTAAACAATATTTAGGCCCGTATTGATAAAGAAGCCTCAAACCCAACCTCACTTGAGAACCTATTTGACAGATAAAAAAACGCTTCGTTTCACTTTTAAAAATGAAGAACCTTACTTATGTTACACTTTTTTAAAACGTAAAACTAAAGATTATAAATAAACACTTATTTAAATGTTTTTCTGCAATGTATAATATGAATATTGAATATAAAAAGAAAAGAAATTAAAGTATTATGTAACATTAATAAAGTTGTTCACTTTTAAAAGTGAAACGAGACGTTGTTTTATCTGTCAGATAGGTTCTCAAGTGAGGTTGGGTTTGCGACTTATTTATTAATACGGGCCTTAGAAGGCAAATGTGGCATTGGGGCATTTCTCATACAAATATGAAAGCCAAAAGTACTTTCACAGTATACATAATATCATGAAGCACATACCCACCCTAAAATATTATAACTCATTTATTTTACACCTTGTATAGTATATGAAATTGTGAGCTATCTGACATTTAAGATAAGACTGTATGGTTACCGCTACTCTGTAGGTAAATAAATCCTACGGAAACCGTGTAGTACTATGTGTTAATCTAGTATGTAAACTACTACTATACCAAATTTTATCAAAATCCGTTCATTACTTTTTGAGTGTAAGAATAACAAACATCCATACATTCATACTTACAAAGTTTCGCGTTTATAATATTATTAGGATTTTTTAACCACGTTAATATGGCCCCGTGCTAAGTATCCGAAGAACTTGTGTTACAGGTTCCAGACAACGGAAATATATTTAACACTTTTATTCTATACACATATTTTAAATTTTTACTATATTAATATATTATTATATATTAATATATAATCTATGATCCAGGAACACAGAAAACTTTTTGTTCCTTCGGCGGGATATGAACCCGCGACCTTCCGCTCCAACGCGCTAAACCAGCGCTACGGAGGTTGTAAAAGCCCTTAGTTCGAAACACAATGAAACATGATAAATGAAATCAAACTGTAGTTTAAAATAAGTTGGAGACAATTAAACTTAGTTAGTTCAACGGAGTTCGGTGAGCCATTACTGTTCGTTTTGTAGTTGGACTAAATGTGTCTTGGATCACTTTTGGACGGCGGAGTAATCAGATACTGGAGTCATTAATTGTTTATGTGAAGACAGGTGTTTTGGTATTGGTGACCGCGATTGACTGCGACAAGCATCAAGGATATAATTCATTAATAATAATAATGTGTGTTGACTTCGGCCCCACGCATGCCTTTCAAAGATCCGTGACTTAGGGGCGATTTGACCAATACAATTAAGCTGGCTTAGTATACGTTAAACTCGCTTTACGCGTTTAAGCGCACTTAAAAGTCGGAATTGCATTTCACCAACAAAAATTAAACGCGGTTCTAGCTAAGCCGAGCTTGAAGTTCTGAACTTGGGATTTCGTCGGCTTAACTTCGTTAAGCCAGCTCAAGAGCTGTCAATTACCGAATGTCAGATAACAGTTGTGATGATTGTATTTAAAAATTCTGCATTAATTTTAAAACATTATTATACATAATATTATAGCAATAGGTAACTCATCACACGTAAATAGTTAAAACACTTATGTGCAAAGGTATTTTACTTCTATACTATTTGAACTCGGCTTTCGTAAGCCAAGCTTTGCTTAAAAGAATTGGTGAAATCCGTTTGACATAAGACGAGAATTATCGCGCTTAGTGAGAGCTGAGTTTAATAAAGCCGAGTTTTCGTTGTGAATGGTAAAATCCCACCTTAATAATTGCAAAATAAGGAATGCTATACACAAACATTATAATAATAATAATAATAATAAAATGTTTATTCGGACAATTTTAGACATTACAAGGCAGTAAATTAGTTTATGTACTCACTTGAGAACCTATTTGACAGATAAAACGTTTCGTTTCATATTTAAAAGTGAACAACTTTATTAATGTTGCCTAATACAATAATTTCTTTTCTTTTTAACACAACCTGGTTTGAGACTTTACAAGGCAGTAAATTAGTTTATGTACTCACTGTTTCACAATTTTAGATACTTAACTCTTTTTACTTAGTAGTTATGTATGTTGTTCGTGCTAAGTGTTTTCGGTTTTCTAATATACGCCGTATACATAACTGATTGAATTTAAAACTTCTCTCTCCAAGTTTAAACTTTAAAACTTTAGCAAACAAAGGAAGAAAGAAACAAAAAGTTCTGACCTATTTTATACCATATCAGAGCTGTTTGATTAATAAAGTTAACCATTTAAAAGCAAAAAATAAACTCGAAACATAAAATAAACTAAAAGGCTATGCACTCGACCGTAAAGTATACGTTTTAAATAAACGAAACTGTAAGGTTCAGCTCACATTGGCGCAGAATCAAGTTTTTCAGCCGTAGCATTATATTCATATCTATTGTTCCATATGCGTCCATGGTCCAGTGGTTCAGAGCTTCGCTCTCGACCCGGATGTCGTAGGTTCGATTCCCGCGTTGGAACAACAAAAAAATATTTTCAAGTTTGGTTAGGATAATGCAGGCTGATCACCTGATTGTCTGACAAGAAAGATGATCCATGCCTCGGATGGGCATGTAAAAAGTCGGTCCTGCGCCTGTTCTCTCGCCAGTTGTGTCGGTTTATCGTCCCACTGGGTTATGAGTGTAACAGGAAGAAAGAGTGTCATTGTGTATTGCGCACACACTTGGGCACTATAAAATAACTCCTGCGTAGCTGGCCTGGTTTCAATGAAATCAGCTACCGACACCGAAATCGGTGAGGGGAGCTATTATTATTATTTATTAGGTGAAATTCGTCGCATCGACTCTGTCAATGTGAATTTGCCTTAACATATGCCTGATGGACGACTTTGGACTTTATTGTGAGGGACGTAAGGCTTGTTGGGTATTCCAGAACTTATGCTATTCATTTATGACCTCTTGTTCAATGGCTCTCGCAAATTTCACCTCTGTTTACCTATCCAGCATTGTGCGGTGTTCTCTATGAATATAATTAAGACTTTTTTTTCCGCGTGCTTCATAATAGCGATTTTTTTTTGGGCTTTGAAATTTATATGCGGTTTAAAAGATAAAGATCCAAAATTGAACTTTATTGGATACGTAAAAAGATAAAGTTACGTGTATATAAATAACGATATGGAATAACGAATAAAGAGATTTTCTTTTTGTGTACTAAGTCAGTCATTTCATTTCATTACAGATATATAAGGTGTAAAATAAATTAGTGATAATACGTTAAGGTGGGTATGTGTCTCCTATGTAGTAAATTACCAGCGCTGAGTGACTTACTTTTGACTTTCATGTTTGTATGAGAAAAAAAGTAATTCTTTCAGCGCTGGTACTGTCACAGTAAACTCTAAATATGCCTTGAGTCATTAAGTCCGCCTATGTACAAAATGTGCATGATGGATTCAAATAAATAAATAAATACGGGACCCATACACACCCTAAAATATTATCAGGTCGTCATCTGTCATCTAAAAGTAAACACGTTTTTTAAAGAGCTCCTAAAGAAAATAAGTGGTAAAAAGTTAAAAATTACTTACTGTGCAAGTGTGAACTTGTGGTTTTAAGGATAAACAACATTTTGAGTAAATACCATTTGCAAAACGCATTTCTAGATACACAGTGTTTAATTATAGCCTTTATAGTGAAAATGATTGCCAGTAGAGCGGACTGCCCTATCCAAAGGGTAGAGGTAGCACTTGGCCTGATATGAAAATAAAATGTAATATTATACTAACAATACTAACATAATATAAGTTTATATTGTTACTAACACATCTACTAATATTGTTATGGATTTGTCTGAAATAAAAGTATTTTATTTATTTTTTTATAGTTAGGAATCCATAAAAAAATTATACGCGTTCACAATCTTGAAGACATTATAGCAAAGTATATTTTTGAACTTTCAGGATTCACCTCGCCGAGAGTGTTTAGCATACACCAAGTTTTTCCCATTTGACACATTGTTCCAGTAAGTGACGGGACTTTGCGGTCTTCAATAAGGCTTACGCCTAATGGGCCGGTAAGTTATCGCCCGCTTACCTCCTTACCTCCTCGCACCTCCCTCCCTCCCTCTGCGCACGGTGCGAAACTTCCACTGTAATGTATTTCGAGGTGGAAAGTTTTGAATAAATGCACCAACTATTAAGCACATCCTTATCAACGGGAAATTGAATCGCAAAGTTTCGGAGACGGGGAATATAGGTAGTTAATAAGTTTGTATGCCTCACGAGTTTGCCTCTCGACCCTGGAGGTCGTGCGATTGATCAAATCAAATCAATAATAACACACAACTTTTTTCCACTTTTTATTACGTTTTAATAAGTTTTTACAATAACACGACCGGTATCGATTAAATCATCATTAGGTCTTTAATCGAAACCGGTCGTGTTATTGTTAAAACTTATTAAAACTAATAAAAAGTGGAAAAAAGTTGTGTGTTATTATTGTGAACATGAATTTCCATCAAGAACCAACAGTAAATTCAATCAATTAAATCAAATTTAATCAAAATATATTAATTCCAAATGAAACTTAACAAGCTATTTTCGGAAAATCAATAAATAGGATACAATCGGTTCAACCCTAGCCACCCCTAGCCCGCCGAGAAGAACCGGCGTAAGAAAAAGATGAAAATTGTTATTTTGAAAAAGTTTATACAGAATATGTTTACATAGTAATAACTTAATTTATATATTACAACAAAAGTCAGTGTACATAAAGCACATTGAGGTAGCCTTGCATGTGGCCATTTTATTCCCAAGGCACACCTTCGTCAATAAAATCATTGACCTATTAATAAGCTTTAGCACACAGACGTTCTTTAACTACATTTTTAAATTTATTGATAGGGAGGCTCTGAACGTTATTTGGGATTATATTGTAAAGGCGTATACATTAGCCTTTAAATGATTTACTAACTTTACTCAGTCTGATCACCGGTATATCTAGCTTATGCACAATGTTATGGTGTTCCTACTGTGATTGTCGCTTTTCATTTTAAATTTACTTAAATTCTTTTTAACATACAACAAATTGTCTAAAATGTATTATATATAAGCAACGGTAAGAATATCAATTTGTCTGAACTTGTCTCTTATAGAGATTCAAAAGAGGATATTTTTTAAATTGATTAACAACAAAAATATCGTAAGTCAAGGTCATTACAGGCAGGTATTTTTTGTGCGATTTACATGCCCATTTAATACATGGATCTTTCTTCTCAGACAATCAGCCTGCATTATCTTACAAAAACCATCGTTTATGTAAGACAATGCGAACGATGGTCATTTTACAAGCATATGCTTGGATTATCTTAACGACAATCAGAAATCAGCTTGCCCTCTCTGTCAGCAACAATGGTGATGTTACATTGCCCATCCGATGCATGGATAATCTTTACTGTCAGACAATCAGGAAATCAGCTTGCTTTCTTTGTCAGCCACGATGGTCATTTTACAAGCAACGGATACGTTTGGATCATCTTTACTGACAGACAATCAAGGCAGCAAAGATGGTAATTTTACATGCCCATCCGACGCATATATTATCTATCTTTCTTGTCAGATAATCAGGTGACAGCCTGCATTGCCCTAACCAAACTTTAAAACAACATTTTTGTTGTTCCAACGCGGGAAACACCGCGACCTCCGGGTCAAGAGCGAAGCTCTGAACCACTAGACCACCGAGGCACTGATTTATATTCTCTATTGTTACATTAATATAGTACAAATTTGTATTTCCCAAATATGGTTACATACATGCGTGATAAACGTCTTCATTATTATTTTGACAAGAAAGATAATCCATGCGTCAGATGGGCATGCAAAATCACCATCGTTGCTGGCAGATATAGTAAGCTGAGTTCCTTATTGTCTGTCAGTAAAGATGATCCAAACGTATCTTGCTTGTAAAATGACCATCGTGGCTGACAAAGAAAACAAGCTGATTTCCTGATTGTCTGGCTATTGTAGACATAGCCAGACAATCAGAAAATCAGCTTGCTTTCTTATGACAATCTACTATAGGCCACTATAGTAGATTGTCATGCGGCCGAACACGTATGCCTAGTAGTCAATAAAATAAGCTGATGTGTCTCGTTCCGGTCCAAATGCGAAATCACAGTGACTTGCCTTACATAACTTGGCTTGATTTGTCCAAGATTGGCTATTCCGGATTCCTGGCGAGATGCCATCTATTGATTATCCGTTGAAGCCCAGGACCAGGGATAGACAAATGTGTCTATGGGTCGGTATGTGATTGTGTCTATGTGAAAATATTGATGAAATCAATACTAGTATAATAAAGCGGGAGAGTTATTTAAACGCGCTAATCTCAAAAACTACTGGTCCGAATTAAAAAAATCTTTTTTGTTGGATAGTCCATATATAGAGGAAGGCTTTAGGCTATAAAACATTACTGCTGCGACCAATAGGAGCGAATCGTCAGTGAGAAATGTTGCAACAACGGGGAAAATTATTAACATTTGAGGACTTTCGTTGCGTGCGCTGCATAAACGGCTTAAAACTCAAAAAATATAAAGGAAAGCATTATTCCTTTTTAATAAATAATCAAAATAACAAAAAACCAACGTGAGCAATCAAAAGATAATCGCGATAGTGTTGCCGACAACCTCGCGAACGAAGTCGCGGGCACAACTAGTCATATTATATGACAGAGTTTAGCCAGATTTTTGTACAAAATAAAAAAAAGTTAAATATTATAAAAATGGCTCCCATGTACCTACTGTGTAGTTTTGTATTATAATACATCGTGTAAATATTTTTATTAGTTAGGGCGTAATTGAAGGTAACACCTAAATGATTAATTTCGCACCTAGATGATATTGTTTCCCTAAAGTTGTGTTACCTGCAACTTGCACGTATTCACGTAGGTATCTTGTTATATTATCTACTTATCCGTATAACTCTGCGGAATAACTTGGTACTAAGTTTGCAAACTGGGATTTGGGTATATTACACTGACTTTAATTGTTGCATTACCGAAGTTCCGGTATAAATAACTAACTAAAACACTATTATTTTCTTAAGTAATGAATTAGTCTAATGATTTTTTTTTATTGCGGAGTATAGTTAGATTATAGTTAGGAGTATAGATATTCTGGAGTCATAATATTTACTCAGAGTTGAAAGAAATTGAACCAGTTTTCAGAAATCAAAAATTTTGGACCCCGATTCAAGATCCCATCACTATTGCTTACGAAGTTTGAAAACAAAATGTATGGGTTTTGACATAAGCTTCGCTAAATGACGAGCAGTTTCATGTTTTTTTTTTAATTTATTTAAATATAAAAAGAATACATTTTAACAATATACAGCAACAAAAAACCTTGAAAGATTTGTCCTGTCACTGGTTCACGCTTGTTTATTTACATTTTTAACATCTTTAAAACTAAATGCAAAAATGTATAATAATACATACTTTAAGAACAACCAACAAAAGCACGGTCGAATTGATCGTGTTACAATTGTGCATAACATAATAGACACAACATATATTATGTCACTTAGCGAAGCTTATACCAAAGGACTCTGGGGGCTGACTCAAGATGCCATCGCTAATTATCGCTTACAAAGTTCGATAACAAAATGTATGGGAAGTGACATAAGCTACGCTAAATGACCGCGATTTTTTTAAATGTATATTTCTACTTCGTTTTATTTATTTTATTCGGAACAAAAAACAGTTACATATTAAATCTTAGACAATTACAAATTATTAAATACCACAAGTGATAAACATGTAACCCACACCATTATTCACGAATTAATTAGTTTGTAAACTTTGATTTGGTATGTCATTTAGCGTACTATATGTCAAATCACATACATTTTGTTTTCGAAGTTCGTAAGCGATTAGTCGGGGTTCCCCCATACATGGTTTTCACTTGATTAGTATCAAGCTAGTTTTTAGTGAGTACCTTCATTTTGATGAGTCGCCCAAGATTTTCTTGGACGGAACTCTTGTTTGTGAGATAGCAAGAATAAAGTTTGTGGATTTGGTGATTCCAAAATATATATAATTTATTTTTATAACACTCGAGATAATGATCTAAATTATCTGAAAAAATATTTATCTTACAAAATCTATGGTTTCATCAATGAGTTCCTTCTTGCCAAATTGTATCCATAACGAGGTCATCTTACATTATTAGTAACCAGCTGATTTTTTTTTATTACTTAGTTAATATTAATGTAATTCAACAGACATAATTGTCCTACAAATTGCGTGGCACGTTATCCCGGTCCTACGCTCGAAAGTTAAGATTTTTGTTATCCTTGTCAACTCTGTTTGCTACCACAAACAGGAGTTCCGTCCAAGAAATTCTTGGGCGTCTCATTGAAATTAAGCTACTCAAGAAAAATTAGCTAGATACTAATCAAGTGAAAACCATGTATGGTGGAACCCTGACTAGATAAATAACGATGGTACCTTGAATCAGGGCTCTGGAGTCACTCAGAGTTGAAGGAAATGGCACCAGTTTTAAAACCCAACTTCTGTATCTGTTCCAAGTGCTGGATTTATTCCAGAAGTTGCTTGGCTTAGGCCGACACGTAGCCGATAGTTCAATCTTTTAATGGCCGATAAACTACGATGCACTTTTGTCCGGAACTTTCTGGAACTTCGTAAAATATGACGAGATATTTGCAGTAGGGATGTTGTGCATCTGTTCTTTCTTGATCATAAAAATGGCAATTACAAAAAATATTTAGGGCGTGTTTCACCAAGCAATGTTAAAGTTAATCCTTCGTTAAATATCATGTTGTTCCTCTCGTAATTCCTATCAATGAATGAGAAGGCATGGTACGAGTATTTTAACAAGCCTAAACCTTTTGTCATTAAATCTATAAGTGTAGGTTGTCAAAAATGATATTAAGGTTTTTTACATAATTTTTTTCCTGGATGAGAAATGGGGTATAGGCAACTAAAAAAAAGGTTGGGGAGCATAAAAAAATAAATATAAATTCAATCAGTTACAAAAAATAAAGACGCCGATTTTCGGATATGTTTTGCTATATAAAAATCAATTGCTGTTCGTTAGTCTCGCTAAAACTCGAGATCAGCTGAACTGATTCGGCTATTTTTGGGCCTTGAAATATTCGTGGAAGTCCCGGGAAGGTTTACACGGTTTTCAAGCTCAACGAACGTGGGCACGGGTCCTCTGTCGCCTTTTGTCCACAGGAAAGATTATTTATTGATGGTCTTTTTCCGGCACTCCACGGATAACTTATATCCCTTTCAATTTAAGTAGAAGTTGATTGAGTAATTTTAGTCAACATAACCGGACGAACTCAATAATTAACGAGTTACATACAAATTGCACATTACCGCACGTACAAGTTTGTATTATGCATTGGGCCGGCTTTCCATAACTTCAGCATTGGATCAGTTAATGCGATGAATTTTGCGGAAGTTTTGATCCCACCAAAAACATTTTTTGTGAAAAAGTTATCAGATATCGTACAAAGCCAAGCTCTAAAGACTACACGCCCTAAATCTACAAGCACCTTAATCAAAATCTATCAAAAAGTGGACAAATCTCATGTAGAACCAAAGTTCTTGATCTATTCGCCCTTACTTTACTAGGCTTAGCTTCACTTACTCTACATTTCAGTTAAAACGTGATGCTTGGCCGTTTTATTTCACACACGATAAATGAATGCCTATGAAATCTTCGTAACGGTAGCAAAACGGCCAAGTATCACGTTTTAACTGAAATGTAAATTTTCAACTATTTAGCATCATCCAAAGCAAAGTTATGGGAGTTCAAAAAAACGACGAAATCTTTCGAGAAAAGGTAGGTAGTGCCCTTGCGCTTCGCTTGGCTCGTCTTGACTGGGGCACGACCGTGCCCCCAGATATAAATTTGCGAATTATAATGTACTAGCTGACCCTTGCCCACTTCGAGCATAAAAACTGTGTTGAAATTCAACTAAAAAAAAACATCCTCTTTATAATATTAGTATAGAGAAATAGTTTTAATATTGATTTCTTACAAAAATCAAATTGTCATCCATACATCCATTACATAGCTGTCATTTGCGTTTTATTATTCCAAGTCTTATTCTTTTTTGTCATACCACGTATTATAGTGGCTGATGTTCTATGTTAAGGCACACGGAAGCGCTGTCGAATGGAATAAATAGTATTCTGTGTCCGTCTCCTGGCTCTAAGCTACCTCCTCACCAATTTTCAGCCATATCGGTAAAGCCGTTCTTGAGTTATAAATAGTGTAACTAACACGACTTTCTTTTATATAAATAGATATTGATTTCACAACCAAAGGTTTAAGAAGTTGTAGGTGCAAGACAACGAAAACATATTTGACGACCTTCGTAGCGCTGTTTGGGCGCGTTGGTGCTCGAGCGAGAGGTTGCGGGTTCCAATCCAGCCACGGGAACAAAAAGTTTTTAATGTTCCTGGGTCATGGATGTGTATTAAATTTATGTATAATATAGTAAAAATCTTAAATATGTGTATAGTATAAAACTATTAAATATATTTCCTGTCTAGGTACCTGTAACTTAGCTCGGGCCAGATTGACATGGTGTGCTGCGTCCATAGATATTTTATTATTATTATTTAATATAGTACGTTGCGTTTAATTTTAACACAAACGTAAACAAATCCGTCACAACCATAGATTAGTTATTAGTGATGCGAATACAATACAATAATTATTGTTTGCGACTTTGAATCCATAGACTATAGACTATATTCTGCAGTCGGCAAAATGGCGTATTTTTATTGTGAAAGTTTTTTATATGATGTTGGAATATATTAATTATTGTTTAATTATTATAAAATGTATTGGATAATGAAGTATGATCATTAAATATTTAATTAAGTGTTGATATGTGTATAGCAAATAAATTATGTGAAATTTTTTGCGTCTTTAGCCAAAGCCGTTATGATGATGATGATATTAATATCTTTATAGTTTAGTTGGTAGCTTCGGTTGGAGGGCTCGAGATCGTGGGTTTAAATCTCGTAGTAAGCAGAAAGTTTTTTCCTTGGTTGTGGATGAGTATTTATTAAACTTAAGTAGTATTTAAGTAAACCCAAAGCTGTTAATTATTTTTGGAATTTTCACACGATACACATTGTATCTTTGCAATTAATATGCTCCAAAACTACTTAGCCAGTTTCTATGAAATTTGCCACATTCATGTGGACATAGGCTACGTATTACTACGGTAAAAAGTATAGTTTCCGTGGGATGTCCTTTTCCGCTCGCAAATCTTTTTCAAATCAAATTTACAAAATAAATGTACACTGTGACGATAAAACTAGCAGCTTAAAAGCTAATTACGTTAGCTGGAGCTACGAAAAAAGCAAGCTTCGATAGAATCGGGAAAGTGAAAAATCGAGTTAGCACAATTTACATTAAAGTCGAATTACGGAGATTCGCCGCCATTTTGCTTTTCTCTGCTTGTCGCTGTACCGAGTTGTGAATGCCTCTCTTGTAGAAATAATAATAATATGAAATATGTGGAGGACCACTTATCGCTATACTGGGTGTAAAAAGAGCAGTCACTATAACTTTGGGATATGATTATAATACCTTTTCTCATTCTAGAAATTATTATTTTTTTCATTGTTTTTTCAAAAATTTAAAAAAAAAAAATTATTTGCTTTATTGTTCTTTTTGCGATTTGAAAAAAAAAAAGAAATGGTGAAAAGTAAAAAATTTTTTTTTAGTTTTTGACAAAAAAAAATACATTTCCAAAATGTAGAAAGGTAGTATAAACGTATCTCAAAGTTATAGTGACTGCTCTTTTTACATCCGTTATATTTTTTTATTCTTAACAACAATAATTATACACACTCACACATACATGTATAGTACATCCGAGATAAATTTAAACCAAACGTAAACAAACCCGTCTATGACACAACCATAGACTAGTCAGTGATGCCAACGGCCAATATTAATACAATGATTTTATTGTTTGCTATGAATCCATAGACTATAAGCTTATATTCTACAATTGGCCGTGTCAAAATGGCGTATTTTTTCTGTGAATTTGATGTTTAAACATATTAATTATTGTTTAATTGTTACTTGTTTATGTATATTGTCATAATAATAATAATAATAACAAAAGTGTCACAATACATTTAAATTAAAATTGTGTAACTGAGCCTCTGCGTGTTGGCTTCGGCCCCGCGCATGCCTTCCAAAGGTCCGGGATTAAATTGCCCGTGAGCAAGGAAGCTATACACATACATAATAATAATATCTATGGACGCTTCACACCACGTCAATCTGGACCTGTGCTAAGTATCCGAAGAACTTGTGTTACAGGTACCAGACAACGGAAATATATTTAATACTTTTATATTATACACATATTTAAGATTTTTATTATATTATACACAAATTTTATACACACCCATGACCCAGGAACATCGAAAACTTTTTGTTCCCTCGGCGAGATTAGAACCCGCAACCCCTCGTTCGAGCACCAACACGTTCAACCACTGCGCTACGGAGGTCGTTATTTTTTAGTTGCTTTAGTAAACACTAACATTTGGTTAAATAGTAAATACCTATGTCCCATGTGAAAAAATATATTCTGTATACCTTGCTAAAATTTTACACGAGTCTAAACTGCCTCATAAACATTTTAGGATATCTAGTAACGTATAAACTACATTTATTATAGAGACGGATCTTTAGATTAATGTATGTACTTAATACGTTACGATGTATTCTAAAATGTTTGAGTGACAACATTTAATATTCATCAATTCATGTCTTAAATTGCAACAAATTCCCTGCCAATAAATATGTTATATTCTACTAAACTATTTGCAACACATCCTGTGTCTATAACTGTAACACGTAACGTAACATTAGCAATAATTGCGCGAACCATTCGCCTCATTATGTCACGGGATTTAGTCGTAAACTAAACTGTAATGGCCGTGACCGGTCGCGGCGCAGTTTGTGGCTACACGCTGTTCCGCGCGCTACCGCGGTCCATTTGCGGTGTCCAATTGTTGGATAATTGTCATTGTTACGTGTGAGCATCACTCATAGTATTCACCTCTATTGTTATAGTGTTAAGGTACAAATTTGTATTATCATAACGGCAAATCGTAGACGCGCATGACAAGCGAAGACATGGGTGACAAACAAAGACGCATGGTGAAAAATGATACTTCGACTCCTAAATTGGGTCGCTCTGCGCGTATATATATAATGTCCAGTTGTTGGATAGTTATCATTGATTGTGTGAGCATTACTTATACAATGTTCATATCTATTATTATAGTGTTAGGGTAAAAATTTGTATAAGCGTAACAGCAAATCGTAGACGCGCGTGACAATCGAAGACACGGGTGACAAACTAAGACGCATGGTGAAAAATGATACTTTGACTCCTAAATTGGGTTGCTCTGTACGTCCATATAAAATGTCCAGTTGTTGGATAGTTATCATTGATTGTGTGAGCATTACTTATACAATGTTCATATCTATTATTATAGTGTTAGGGCTTTTTTTTTTTTTTTTTTTTTTTCTCTCTACCCTCAGTACGGATAACAGTGTTGGAATTCGTGTCGTGTTTCGAAAATTTGTTAAAAATATAAAACGTGTTAAATATATTTAACAAGTGTGACGTTTGTGTTTAAAAAGTGCTAAAAAACATACGCAGACATTAGACTCGTGTTTTTCTATAAAATAAAAACTATTACGCGTGTTTTGAAAACTTTACCGGCGTGGCGGCCATTGTAATTTGTGGCGTCACTTTACTTGCGATAGTTTGGAAGTGTTGAAAATGAAGTGCTTTCAGTGTGACAATGACTATACTGATGAAAATACAGTGCAATGTGATGGATGCAAAAGAAATATATGCTTACAATGCAGCAACTTAACCAGTAGTGAGGCACGCGTTATGGGTCTAAAGGGCAAACGCACCCTTTTGTTTTTGTGCTCCTTATGTCGCGAGGCTCTCTTTCAAGTCCCAAAATTAATAAAAGCCTATGATGGATTACGTGAAGAATTGGATGAAGTAAAAACTCTTTTGGGAAATGCAAAGAATGCAACTCCCACACATCAGCTGCAGGGACCACCCCCAGCGACATTCCTGGATACCAACTCGATAGTGATGGAAATTGCAGAACGCGAACGCCGTGCTAACAATGTGATAGTAGTAGGAGTGCCTGAGTGTGATTCCGAAATAAGCAATGATAGAATAGAGTATGATAACCTGAAAATCAAAAACATTTTGTTAAACGTCAGCAATGGTAATAACGACTATGATGCTTCTGTGGTATCAGTGCACCGTCTTGGTCGTAGAGAAGCCGGAAACACGAGACCTATAAAGGTAGTTTTGTCCTCGCGTAGTCTGGCTGTTGGTGTACTGAAAAATAAAGGCAAGGCGAGCAAAAATGTAAGAATTTTTGATGATAAAACACCTATACAACGCATTGAACTGCAAAAGCTCAGAGAGACACTTAAACTTAGAATAGAAAAGGGTGAAACAAACCTCACAATTAAATATGTGAAGGGTACTCCAAAAATAGTTGAGCAAAAAAACTAATGCATAATAAAAGCCCATACACTGACTTTACTTTTTGCTACACAAACTTATCTTCACTACCACCTAAATTTGATCTTTTTGTTCAATACATAAATGCTAATAAACCAGCAATTGCAATTATTACAGAAACTTGGCTTAATAGTAAAGACCGCAATAGCTCATATAACATTCTAAACTACACCTTATTTAGACAAGACCGCAAACATAAAACAAGGAGAAATGAGGGAAAAACAAGAGGCGGTGGTGTGGCAATGTATGTGCGAGACAGCCTCAATGGTGTACCTATAATAGCTAATCGAAACCAGAGATATATGTGTGATGAGATTGAGGCTTTGTACTTAGACATACAGTATAGCACCTATCATTTTCTTGTTATTGGGGTATATAGAGCTGACGAAACTAATGAAAGTATATGGAAACCTCGAGACACGGATCTGTATTCCAACATCTTTGAAGCATCAATCAACAACACTGTTGTAGTTGCAGGAGACTTTAACCATCCTTCTATAAAATGGCCAATCACCATAGACCACGCATTACCTGGACCTGCATTGCTTTTTCGACAAATGTTTATGGATAGTAATCTTATCCAACTTGTGGAGGTACCTACAAGATTTAGGAATAATCAGACTCCCTCTCTTTTAGATCTGATTATGGTCAATGAAGACTCACTAGTCAAGCACATCAATTACAGTTCACCAATAGGAAAAAGTGATCACTGTGTTATTGAATTTAGTACCCAGTTATATGTACAACGGCAAGTAAATCATAAGAAGTTGCATAGGCTATACCATTTAATTAACTTTGATGAGTACAACATTGATCTTGCATCTAACTTACAAAATACTAATCCTGACTGTAACACCGAAGATTTATGGTTACAACTATTGTCAGCAATTAACGAAACTACAAACAAACATGCTCCAGAAAAAACTGTGACACACAAAAGCTACAATAAGCCATGGATCAATAAGGAAGTCTTAGAACTCATTTTGAAAAAGAAAAAGCTCTGGAATTTATACAAACAATCAGGTTTAAGTGATGACTATGCAAGGTACCGGGAAGTTAATAATAGATGTGTCACCCTTGTTAGAAAACAAAGACATAACTATGAAACAAAAATATTAGACAATGGTGATAAGTCATTTTACTCCTATATTCGGCGCTCTATTTCCTCAAAAGTTAGCATACCTCCTGCTATAAGGAGCCACAATGGAGATCTAGCTACCAAACCAGCGGACATTGCAGAAATTTTTGCCAGCGAGTTTCAAAGAGCCTACTCCAAAGAGCACTCTATTGATTTTAAGACTCAAATTACTGTCATTCCTAAAGTTAATAACAGTTTAAGTGACATAACTTTCAAAGTCGAGGATGTCACAAAAGTTATTTCTAACCTTAACACTAACTCATCACCCGGACCAGATCGAGTCTCATGTCAAATTATAAAAAATTGCAGAAAATTATTAGCCCCACTGTTAACTGATTTGATGAACAAATCACTTAATACTGGCCAAGTACCCACTGACTGGAAAAAAGCCATTGTCACACCTATTTTCAAAAAAGGAGATAAAATGGATCCGAGGAATTTTCGGCCTATTAGCCTTACTAGTGTGGTAGTGAAAATAATGGAAAAGATTATCTGTGAAAACATAAACACATTTTGGCATAAAGAAGGAGTTATCTCATCAAAACAACATGGATTTGTTAGAAAAAGGTCAACTACAACAAACCTACTGTCATGTCTACATTCATGGTGCAAAGAACTTGACAACAAGAACCCTGTTGACATTATATACCTAGACTTTGAACGTGCCTTTGACAAAGTGTCCCATAAACACCTCATTATGAAGCTAGAACACTTTGGAATTAGAGGATTACTATTAAATTGGATTCAGAGTTATTTAAAGGACAGAACATATCAAGTTAGAGTTGGAAATTCTTTTTCAAAAAGCAAACCGGTGACAAGCGGAGTTCCTCAAGGGGCGGTGCTCGCAGCAAACCTGTTTGGTATATATGTGACAGATTTAATTGCACTTATACAGTCTCAATCCGCCTTCTTTGCCGATGATGGGAAATTCTTTGCTAATCCACTGGTAAGTTCTGATCAAATACAAGCAGACCTGAATTGTATACTAAAATGGACTAACGACTGGATACTAAAACTGAACCTTACAAAGTGTTGTGTATTGCATCTGGGAAACAATAACCCTAAGCTACAATATACACTAGATGGGGGTTGTCCCATAAATTCCACCAACTCACAGGTTGATCTGGGTGTTACAATAGCACACAACTTAAAATGGGATCAGCATATCACTAACATTGTCAAAAAGGCTAACTCTTTCGTTTATATTGTACAGAGGACGTTTCAAAGCATGACTGTTGACTTATTTCTGAAAATATATAAGACATACATTAGACCACTACTTGAATATGGATACCAGGTTTGGAGTCCCTACTTCCAGAAAGACATCGACCTACTGGAAAGTGTGCAAAGGAAAGCTACAAAAATCCCTAGAGAGTTGCGACGAAAGACTTATGAGGAGAGATTAAAGATATTGCGCCTCACTACACTAGAAGAAAGGCGTCTCCGTGGAGATCTCATAGAGACCTACAAAATATTAACACATCAATACAGTGTGCCAGACCTTGAAAATCTATATATAATAAAAGACACATCCAGACCATGTCGAGGTCATCAACTCAGACTAGAACGGGAACCTGCAAACTCTCTGCTAGCTCACAACTTTCTTAGCAATAGAGTTGTTCAGAAATGGAACATGCTGCCGGAGGATGTGGTCTCTGCAACAACTGTTAACTCTTTCAAAAACAAACTTGACTGTTGGCTTCAAAAAAAAAAATAAATAAGGAAGAGGCACAATTCCAACACTGTGAGATATGGTCATATCAGCCACTAGCTGCTCGACCATAATCAATAATAATAATAATAATAAAAATTTGTTTAAGCGTAACAGCAAATCGTAGACGCGCGTGACAATCGAAGACACGGGTGACAAACTAAGACGCATGGTGAAAAATTATACTTCGACTGCTAAATTGATTCACTTTATACCACCGTACATTTACGGTGTATAACTGTCAGATAGCTGTCATTGATTGTGTGACCATCACTTATGCAATATTCATCTTTATTATTATATTGTTAAGGTACAAATTTATACTATCGCAACTAGCGAAAATCGTAGACGAGGGTGACAAATGAAGACGTGTTATTGTGTTTTATATTGACACTTTACCCCAGGATCGAAGCGTCATAATTGTCACCTATAAAAACATTATAAAGGTACAAATTTGTACAATCAAAATTGTGACAAACTCAGACGTGTGTGACAAACGAAGACACGGGTAACAAACAAACATGATTCATAATGCATGGTGAAGAACAGGATTAAAATACTAGAATGGGTTGATTTGTTTAATTATTTTAACTAGCTTAGAAGTTATAAGGGAACGTATGTACATACATGGCCACTTTTTGCTTGCCGCATTCAGGTTGTATATTATATCAAGCCGAATATAGTGAGGACTTGAAAGACGATAGTGACATTGATAGAGAAAGGAGGGCGATGGCAGTTCGATGTAACATGTTGGCCCGCAGATTCGCACGGTGTAGTGCAGACGTTAAAGTAACTTTTTTTAAGGCTTTTTGCCAATCTATGTACACATGCAATCTGTGGGTTAACTACACGCAGCGAGCTTACAACGCCCTCCGAGTTCAATATAATAATGCTCTAAGAGTGATGTTGGGGCTCCCGCGATACTGCAGCGCATCACATAATATGTTTGCGCAAACACATACTGACGGCTTTCAAGCTGTCATACGAAAGCGGGTTGCCTCTTTGATGAGCCGAGTACGCGCGAGCACCAACACCATTCTTAGAGTGATAAGTGATAAGGTCGAGTGTCCAATTATGCGCCATTGGGTACATGTTCATGTACACGTACCGAGTGCTGCAAAGAGACCTAGTAGATACATGAATTAATTGGGTTAATTTTTGTTATTTTAAAATTATTATTTTTTTCTATCACTTACTAACATAGTTTTAAGTTTAATAAATTGTACTTAATTACTAACACAATATGGACTAAGTCTGAAATAAACGCATAATTATTTATTTATAGTGTGAAAAGAAGCACAAAGTATGTCATTCTCTTCATACTATATTCGGCTTGGTATATGAACCGTGGTACACACTGCATGTATCATAACTGACAGATGATGTATGAAAAGCGATTCCCGAAAGACATGGGTGGCACAATTTGCGGTTACAAGCCGTTCGCGGTTTGACTGTCCCGCGGTCCATTTGCGGTGGCGTTCGAATTGTTGGATAGTTCGTTTCGTTACTATTGAGTTTAACTTCCAGTTCCTGGAACGCTATTCAAATGTTCAACTAACATAACATTCTAATTAACAACCCGTATTGAACGCTGATTGGTGGAACATTGTGAGATAGAAAGGAATGGACACATATTATAAGCAGATAAGGTTAATTCACCAAAGACATCAACAAAGTGGACATACGATTTGAATCCCTACCTAAGGAATTTGAACCAGCCTTGCAAGTGCCAGCGTGATGTAATTATAAAATATATGTTCCTTCTTTTCTCTCTGATGAATGTAAATGTAAACGGGCCCGCCTCCCCGCGAAGTTCTACCGCGCGGCTTTCCGCGACGGGTCACTTTTGTATGATGCCGCGCGTGTGCACGCTTAACGCAGTTTATGCCCTAACGGATACGACTGGCGGGAGATCAGGCGCAGGACCGACTTACATGCCCATCCGACACAAGGATCAACTATCTTGTCAGACAATCAGGTGATGAGTCTGCATTGCGATAACTAAACTTGAAAACAAAATTAGTTGTCCAACGTGGGAATCAAACCCATACCACGATGTCTGGGTCGAAAGCGAAGCTCTGAAACACTAATCCACGGAAGCTAATAAATATATAAATATATAAACAATTAAAATTTTAAATAAGAAAGAATGAAGGAACGTTATGAACGGATTATGTTTTTGTAAGTGACAAAACAGATCAATGTTCATATAAGTTCTTCCTTCACATGAAATGCTGAGCTGAGTTTAATAACATTTATATTCCCGACTAATCTCGCGGTTCGCGCGTCGCCGACCAGTGCACTTAAGTGAATTGTGACCGATTTTATTGAAAAACTTTTCCGTTATTGCCCGTATGGAGTTTTTAATATTCGAGAATGAATGGAGCGACAAATGAACGGTTTGATGAATGAACGAATGAGTGATTTATTTTGTTTTCGGAACGCACTTTTTAATTGGATTTACATCGTGTTTCTAGACGTGGGGGGAATATTATTTATAGTATACATTGCAGTGGTGTTCGCAAGCTTGTCTAAAATAACATTCTAATTGAACACATGAATAGATGGAGGTGATATGTAGCAACATCTGATTTCGAGAAAATTGAGTTCAAACTGTCGCTTAAACATTTTAGAATACGTCGTAATGTATTAAGTTCATTAATCTAAAGATCCGTCTCTAGAATATTGAGTAACGTATTAAGTACATTGGTACTCTATAGGTTACTTATACATAACAAAATACTACTTATTATAAGTACTTAAACAATTTGTTAGACATTTTACATTTTTCTTATAATTAGTTTTTGTTAGTTGGCTTACATTCCTCTATGAGTAAAAGCCTCCTCCAGTATTTTCCACCTATCTCGGTTTTTGACCATCTGTTATTGCTGTAACTGGAGAGATGTCCAGCCCAGTTCTAAATCTGTTTTAAGCAAAATCCTCCAAAAAACCACGTACACGTAACTCGCAATAATACAATATTATTAAATATCAATTTACAATGGATATTAATTGAAGCAACGGCTTATTTAATCAATTAAAAATTAACGTAATTAATAAGATAGTATTTTAATATAAAATAGAATATGAAGTAAATCAAAACCGGCCGGTTAAGGCAAGTCAGAGGTAGGGGCTGTTCTTCCTCAGTAATCACTCCGGCCGGCCAGTGAAGGCAAGCCGGAGATGGAGAACAGTGTCCTTCCCCTGGGAGCACTCAGGTACGTGGGGTCGCTACTCCCCAACAGCTCGCCACAAGCTGCCCTGCGGGCGAGTTATTATTATTAGTATCGAGACATATGATTGTGAGATGTATAATGGAATAATTTCCAAGAACATAAATGCACAATACTGCGAGAATTCCTGTCATATGTGTTCCGTTACATATAGTTCAATTATTCAAATGTAATTTTGTTCTCGTGTCGAGTGGACGGCGAGATAACATCAAAATGAATGTCACAATTCATAAGGATTGGTCAAAATTTAATTATAGATTGGCATATTTTGATGATTTACTATTTATTAATGCTTAGGTAGAAAATCAGTAATGAAACTAATTAATATTATGTACCAGCTGACCCGTGCCCATTTCGTTGAGCATAGAAACCGTTTTAATCGTCCCTGGACTTCCACGAATATTTCAAGACCAAAAATAGCCGAATCGGTTCAGCCGTTCTCGAGTTTTAGCGAGACTAACGAACAGCGATTTTTATATATAACAAGAGAAGATGTACATATATTTTGACACCTCCGTGGTCTAGTGGTTTAGATCCTAGCTCTCGACTCGGAGGTCGTGGGTTCGATTCACACGTTGTCACAAAAAAGTAGTTTTCATGTTTGGTTAGGACAATGCAGGCTTATCACCTGATTGCCTGACAAGAAAAATGATCCATGCGTCGGATGGGCATGTAAAAAGTTGGTCCTGCGCCTGATCTCCCGCCAGTCGTGACGGTAATCCTCCAGGCTGATCATGTGATTGCCTGACAAGAAAGATAATCCATGCGTCTCCATCCGACGCATGTATCATCTTTCTTGTGATGTTTAAATATACATCCGATGAATAGCATAAATATGCAGGGCTTGTATACCACTACTCCCCTCTCTGACCAATCACATACAAAAGCCGTTTTTTTGCCGACGGTACCGTGTGGGTATTTCACAAAGTACCGATAGCAGCGATGGCCGCGGACAGTACACAAAGGCATTGCGTCCAGGTGGCGGCCATAACTGTAAATCAAAAATAAAACGTGCGTTCCCGATCTTTTCGGTACAGTCCGCGCGAAAATTCTTTTTTTTTATAGACTGTTACGGAACATGATTTTTTTTATTATTTATTCATATAAAAGCATATATTATGGATTTGTTGTGGTTGAAATTCGTAATAACTGTAGATATAAGTATATGGTCTTTTAGATAGAAATCTCTCAGACCGCACTTCTGAAAGTAAAATACAGCGATACAAATGCAAAGAGCAGCTGACTGTATCTTTCTCGCTCGTGTATACTCAGTGGTCTCGAGTTGATATGACGAGAGCATGACGGATCAGCCTAACTTACTACTCACCAATAAATCTGTGTGTCGGTGCGCCTAAATAATTTTTCACTTCAATATGTAAATGTTGTAAAATGAACCGGCGGAATTGAGAACCTCCTCCTTTTTTTGGAAGTCGGTTAAAAATTGTATCAAACATTAACGTAAATGAGGTAGTGCCTTAATTATTTTTATATTTCTCAGCATTTCGAACAAAAAACGCTCAAAATCCACTCATTCTAGCTACAATAAAAATCAAACTTATCCTGTTTTGACAATAAAAAAAAAAACAATTAATCATAACTATTAAAACACATTATGTGAACACAAATTTCCTTTGAATACCGGAACATTAGCAATCATGGCCATCGTGATATTTGATTCCCGAACAAACAAAGGCCGATGTAAGCGATCGCAATTTGTGTCGGCGACTGTACCGTAATAGCAATTACACAATGAATATTTCGACAATGGGAATGGCTATCGGCCGCCATGATTCCAAATAATCACTTTTGACGGAGCCCGGTACATCAGTACGAATTGCTGATTTCATTCATTATCATCATCAGACTGAATTGCTGATTTCATCATCATCATCATCAGACTGAATTGCTGATTTCATCATTATCATCATCAGACTAAATAATTATCTGATATTATGAAACTGCTCCATCGTCTATTTGTCCCTGGAAGAAACCTGTTTACAAATCACAAAATTGCTCCATCGTCTATTTGTCCCTGGAAGGAACCTGTTTACAAATCACAAAATTGCTCCATCGTCTATTTGTCCACCCGATCACAAAATTGCTCCATCGTCTACATATTTGTCCCTGGATGGAACCCGTTTTAAAATCACAAAATTGTCCCATCGTACACTGGTCCCTAAAGATAATTCCGAGGAACGCGTTCCAAAGACAATAGGCCGTAGTCCACAAAAGGAAAAAATAAACCCTGCGTGATTAAACAGTTTGAAAGTTTCTTAAAGTAATTCCAGAACAAAGAGTGGGAAAAAATATCCTCTTCATAAAAGGTACACTGCGATCTTCATTTATTTTAAAATTCTGCAGATGCTATCGCCGGCGAACATTTGAGGAAAATTCTCAGTTTTAAAATCTTTGACCGTTTTTATTATTATGGAATTTTAAAGTATTTTTAGTGGAGTTTCACTGGGGATTTCTGTTTTAGGTCTTAATTGTTGCAAAATTGGGATACATGTATCCATCACTGGTTATAATACTATTTTCTTTTATATGTGTTTAGATTTATACGACTAAAAAAAAGTATTTAGCCTATTGGCATATTGTAAATTTCTTTAAAAAAAAATTCAACTTTCGAACATGACGTCACATTTTTTCACTGCATAATTATTCGCCATTATAAAACCTAATGTACCATTTTTCAATTTTATTATTTTGATACATTATTATACCTTACCAAGAAATATCATTAATTTTGACCCCAAATAAAGATTTGGTTTGGATTTGGAAGAGGCTGCAAACATTTTCGCGGTAAAAAAGAGGGGTATATACTACCTCTCCTAATGCCGCACGGGCAGTCTCCCCCCGTCTTACGGATTTTCGATCAGTGTCCGGACACGAATTCAACATTCTTCTTCTAACTTAAGAGCTTCGCTCTTGTTGGTGGAGCTTTCTCCATTCCTCTCTGCAGTCCCTTCTCTTGACCTCCTGATACCATCACTTTCTCCTTTTCCATAAAAGTTCTTCTTAACTTTCCACGTTTTCTTCTTTTTTCTATATTTCCTTAAATTATTGCTCTAATAAAGAAATAAGCCTCCTTAAAGTATGTAGGGAATTGCCTATACTTGCGAAGCTTGGCAAGTAAGTGCAGTATTCATATTATAATAATGATGTCCGCGGAAATGCTGTTATTTGTCGCGCTTCTGCGCTTTTAATTTCCGGATATATATTATCTCTGTCACCCACGGGAAAGATAGTTGATGGGGATGTGCAATTACTTCTCCGGTACCTCCTAGATAAACACTTTATTATACGCATATTTAAGCAACCATGATCGATTCTTTTTTAGTTTTTTTTTTGCATTTCCCACAATCTCTAGTTAATCCACTGAGCCTTACAGGAGCTAAATATACATACAATATATAACAACTACTATAGTCTACGATTGTAAAACTAAATATATGTTTAGGAGGATAATTGTAAGGGTATTATTATCGCTGGCAGCCATTTACTGGCATTGAAATAACTATTATAGGGCAATTACATTCGCCCACTGGTCTAGTAGTTAAAAGTTTGAATTTCATCTACGGAGGTCGCGAGTTTTATTACCGCGATGAAACAACGAAAAATGTTGTTTTCAAGATAAACGACAATGCCTAGATTACGTAATTTTGGTAACTTTTCAGTTTCTGGGAATCGACTGCCATTTTGGCGTTTTAACTTTTTAAAACACGATTTAAAAAGTTAAAACGTCAAAATTTTGACACTTCAACGTTTCAAATCGTATTTTAAAAAGTTTTGACGTTAACACGATAGATATAAAACTTTTGATAATCAGGGGGCATGTTGTGAATAGATGTCGTGTTTTAATATTTTGTTATTAATAATAACACATGTTTGGTTAGAATAATGCAAAACAATCGGATGATTGTCTGACAAAAAATCGTTCCTAGGTTTGGGCTCTTATTTTTGGTATATTACCATCGCTTTTAACACTTACGAAGTTCGAAAATAAAAATGTGTGGGATTTGACATAAAGTTTGTTAAACGATAAACCAATTCGTATATTTAATTTAAAAATAATTACAATAAGTTGTAAGTCATAGCACAGCCAATTACAGAATATCAAAAAGAGCAGTCACTATAACATTGAGATACGATTATACTGCCTTTCCTTATTTTGGAAATGTATTTTTTTTATATTTTTGTTGTCTAAAACTAAAAAAAAAATTTACTTTTCACCATATCTTATTTATAATTCTAGGATAAGAAAAGGTAGTATAATCATAACCCAAAGTTATAGTGACTGCTCTTTTTACACCGTTTATAGTATAGAGCTAATCCTATACGTTTTTTTTCAAACTTACTTTTTGTAATGAAATTGCATCTTGAATCAGGGTCCTATTCGTTTACAAGTGCTCATTCGTCTCATAGATTTGCGAAAGTAAAGAGAGAAGTGCTTCTACAAAAAATACGTAAAAGTACTGCTTTGCATTGAGGATACATTTGAACAGTATTTATTAAATACTCTTATAAAATTTGAAGACATGAATAGATGAAGGTGGTATGTAGCAAAATCCTGATTTTGAGAAAATTTTGTTCAAACTGTCACTTAAACATTTTAGAATACGTCGTAAAGTATTAAGTACAGTCGGCTGCACTAACATGGATACATCTACAAATTTGCAAAAATATGTCTACGTTTAATTTTCAAAAATATCGTCACCATATTGCATTCAAAGCGATGTAACCAGCAAAGTGTTTCAAAATTATAAATACATTATTTTCATAATGAAGTAAACAGCAGTATTTCAGTGAATAGTATACACACTTAAATTCATAATTATGAATACGCGACAAATTTCAGTAGCATGTAACCATTGTTTATTTCATTATAATGTAAACGTTAATTTTGTGTTTCAGAAAAGGCTGGTCAAAATTTCATTACATTGCAATATATACAATAATGAATTCTATAAATAATAGAGGTGATATATTGACGGGTATTATTATTGACGGTTATTTAAAAATCACACATACATTAGAATATTGATTATATTCTTTAGTGTAATAGGTATAACTCTGATACACGCGAACGTATATATTTCAAAGATACTTTCATCGGTTTTTATAGTCTACCCTCAAACTATAATATGATCAAAACTAAACAATGTTAATATCGTTCTATATTAGTAATATTGTAAATATAAATAATATAAACTAACACGGGCAAACATCGAACATGAAAAACATCCCATATTTTAAAATAATAAAAATTGTAGTTTTAAATGACTCCATTTGGATTACCTAAACTTAAAAACAAAAAACAAACCAAAAAAATAATAATTACTGAATAATGAATATTGCGAAGTGCGAACGATGACTGTAAATTAACTCTCTTGGACAAACTCGTGACTAAATATTTTTGGTTTCGTTATCATCATATTATGTATAGTTTGAGGGTAGAAGTAAAAACCTGATAAAAACAGTCTCTGAAATATAATATTATGTTCGCGTAAAATTTCTGATCGATTGCAATAAATTGGATAATTCTTGTCTTTTCTTGTTTTTTTTTGGTCAGTAAAGCAAAATTATTTTTTTAACTAGCCCCTGAATAGTCAAACAGTGAATGAACTGATGACGAATTATTGCGATCTCGTCAGCTTTGAATAAAAATAAAAAAAAGTATATCAAAATCGGTCCATCTATTTAGTAGTTACGATGCCACAAGCAAACAGACGAACATACATAAATAAACGTCAAACTTATATCATAGTGTAAGTTTATGTAGTTTGCAGACAAGCAAGCTAACATTTTGTATGATAAACAAAATTAATATAATATTAAAAAATCATAGATATAGTTTGAGGGTAGAAGTAAAAACCTAACAAAAATAGTTTCTGAAATATATGTTTAGGTAAAATGCCTGATTGACTGTAATAAACTTCATCATTCTTTTCTTTTTGTGTTTTTTCTAGTCATAAAAGTAAAATTATTTTTTAAGTAATACTCGAATTGTTCAGCAGTAAGCAAATTTATTTTGTTGAATCATAGCTTTAGTGTTTTAACATGACCACGTCAGCTTTCAAACAAAAAAAACTACATCAAAATCGGTTCATCCGTTTGGGAGCTACGATGACAGACATACAGACAGACTCGAAAAATCCCTCTGTTTTTGTCGGAGGTGCAAAAAGGGATTTTTTACGAATTCAGTAGTCCAAATTTCATGTTTCTACCATTTGTAGTTACGGCTGTGCGAAAAGAAAAAGAAAAAATGAATGTATACATCTTATTGGAACATACCACGAGTACATTTTTGTGGCATTTAAAACATATTTGCAGAAAAGTGAAAAATGCTAAAATTTTATAAGTGTATCCATATTATTGATACAATTAATGTTTACATTGTAATGAAGTAAACAATGTTTACATATTATTGAAATTTGTCGCGTATTCATAATTATGAATTTAAGTGTGCATACTATTCACTGAAATACTGCTGTTTACTTCATTATGGAAATAATGTATTCATAATTTTGAAACACTTTGCTGGTTACATCGCTTTGAATGCAATAAGGTGACGATATTTTTGAAAAACTAACGTAGACATATTTTTGCAAATTTGTAGATGTATCCATGTTAGTGCAGCCGACTGTACATTAATCTAAAGATCTGTCTCTAGAATCAATGTGATACGTTACGATATATCCTAAAATGTTAAAGTGACTATTTAAACGCAATTTTGTGGGTATTTTTTTTGCGACATACCTTCATCGATTCATGTCTTCAATTCGTATATTGTGAAGGTATCATTATTATAGGCGATGATTAAAAGCATTTAACTATTATTAATGGCTTTTAACTATTAAAGGGTATATTAGGACTGTGGTAATGGCGCCTCACGACGATCGAACACCGCAAGGTCATGGGTTCAATTCTGGATGGAAAAAAAAAGTTTTAAATTCTGATTAGGACAATGCAGACTGATCACATTATTGTTTGATAAGAAACATCCATGCGTCGGATGAGCATAAGAAGTCAATGAAATATGAACCATACATTTTGCCGCGGTAAAAAGTAGCCTACGTGTCAATCGAGCTTGTCAATTTTTCATTAAATTATAAAAAGAAAAAAAAAATGTTTGACAATAATTTAACACATTTCCGAAATAAAATAATTACTATCATAACCCAGTGGAACGGTAACCCGGCACGACTGGCGAGAGCTACGCTAAATGATCGCGATGTGGTATGTCATTTAGCGTACCTTATGTCAAATCCCATACATTTTGTTATCGAACTTTGTAAGCGATAATTAGCGATGACATCTTGAATCAGCCCCCACGATATGTGATACAACACTATGTTTCCCCTACATAGACTAGTTAAAATATATAATGAAAACTTTATTAACATATATATATTCGCTATGAAAAAATATGTATTTAAAAAACAAATTACAGATGTTTAATGTCTCACCAAAAAATGTAAAGCATAATTACTGTATTGTTAAACATTGTGTACTTTAGGTAATCTGTGAAAACGTAGTAGAGTGTACAAAAACTTAACTTAATAATATGTAAATTTTATTTGTAATTTATCTGTATGCTTGTTTTCCAAAAAAAATAAAAATAAACACTAACTTATAAGTAAAACGTCTACTGTACGCAATCTTCCGTAAGACTCTACCAAAAATCACTCTTAAAACGCTCATCAGAATTATGCATGAATATGCAACCTTTCTGTCAGTTTCCACGACACGTCATTCGTCACCGCAAAAAGTTGCCGCCAAAAGGACCCCTGAGAAATGGCGCCCGCAACACTTGTTTGCATTTTTACAGACATTTGTCAAGATTATACAAATGGTGGTGTGACGTCATATTTCGGTGTATTCAGAGGTGTTAAACCTTTGGAAATTATTGCCCTACTTTAGGTATATTAGCAAGCTTATATTTTTTTTACGTCAAGAATGCAGTCAGTTATACTTATACATTAGCGAGCGAACCCTTGATTGTGTGAACGGCTCAAAATTTTCTATTTTTAATGTGATGTTTATTGAGTATCTGCGAAGCTCAGTAGTTAGCGCGTTTGAATCTTGATTAAGGAAAAAAAATGACACTTACGATTACGAACATTATTTTTTTTTTGTTGAAAAAAATGCGACAATGTAGTTCAATTATCATAAAGTTATAGTGACTGCTCTATTAAATCCTATATTATCATATTTAAATATTATCACTCGTTTATTTACACGGTATATAATTGAAGACACGAATGGATGAAGGTATATATGTCGCAAACAATTCCTACCCAAAAAATTGACTTTATACTGTTACTTATTTAAAGATTTTATGATATGTTGTAACTAGTGATGTAACGGATTTTCGCATTCGCATTCGCGAATATCCGCATATTCTTCAATATTCGCATTCGCAAAAATTATGCGAATATTTAGCGAATGTTTTTAATAAGCAAAAAGGAAATTATTATATGCCTGCATTAGAAATAATAATACAATAGATAACACTTAGCGGCATTTCGCGTCAAGCGGGCCAGAAAAAAAAAGTCACATCTTGGATATTGTTCATTACTGGATCAATTGCATCCAAAGACATGAATAAATGTACGTCCTTATTTAACTTTTTTATGTCTAGTTACGAATTTATGCGCCCTTAAAGAATCAAAATTTGAAAAGCTGATTTTTCGAAATCTTAGAATGAATGTATTTAATACGTTACAACTTGTAACGTATTAAACACATTTTTAATACGTTACAACTTGTAACGTATTAAATACATTTATTCTAAAGACAGATCTTTAGATTAATGTACTCGATACGTTACGAAATATTTTAAAATGTTTAAGCGATAGTTTGAACTAAATTTTCTCGAAATCAGTAATTTGCGTATATCAACCTCCATCCACTCATGTCTTCAATTGTGAGCGACCTATAGTTTCATCGTCCGTCACAGGAATAAACTGTAAAATCAAAATATTTTATTTCCAAATGAAACTTAACAAGCTATTTTCGGAAACTCAACAAAAATACTACCACCGGTTCAACCCTAGCCCGCCGAGAAGAACCGGCGTAAGAAACTCGGAAACTGTATTTAGCAAAGTCAATGAATATGCCATTTCAATCACAAGTTCAATTAGAAATCGTTACGATTGAACTTCAGAGAACTGGGAGTCACGAAACCAATTAGACGGCGTTCTAAGGAGGCGTCGATATGATCCGATAACACTGTCGTTATCTTTTTGTATCCTTCAATGCGTTTCACGTTTTAAATCTTTCACTTTATTTTGCGAGCAAAGATTTATTTTATTTATTTACTAACACAAACAAGATGAAAGGTTATAGTGTTTATATGGTGCATTGGATATGCTCCGAAATAACTAGTCCGATTAATCATAATCATAATCATCATTTATTCACAAAATGTGGTTTACAAAAGTTGTTACACGGTATAAATAGTTCAAGCACATCTTACCATAACAATGGTGTGTGAATGGCAATAACTTAACATAATTATTAATATACTTAACAAAAAAATACAGTTTACAAGATTTATTAAATGTTTTCGTCACATGATATTATATACAGGGTGTAAAAAGAGCAGTCACTATAACTTTGAGATACGATTATACTACCTTTCCTTATTTTGGAAATGTATATATTTTTTATTTTTGCTGTCAGAAACTAGAAAAAAATTTTTTTGCTTTTCACCATTTCTTATTTTTTTGTCGCAAAAATAACAATAAAGTAAAAAAAAAATTTTTTTGAATTTTTTGTAAACAAAAAAGAAAAAAATATACATTTCTAGAATGAGAAAAAGAAGTATAATCATATCCCAAAGTTATAGTGACTGCTCTTTTTACACTCGTTATAATAGTAGGTAACATTAGATTAGGTTAAGTTATAAAATGTCAACATAATATAATACAGTACAAGTTATAGGATTATGTTCTAATTTGACACAAATGAACGTAGAAGGAAATAGGTTACCTTCCATTAGGGCAATATGTATGATTCCCACGGTATTTTTGTTATAGGCACGGGTCGCGGACATAACCGTGTTATTTATTAGGTAAACAATAATTTGTTTACTATTATTATTTGTATAGTGTACAACGTGTAAGTATACTAGCGTCTTAGCATGCACTATGAATTTCGTAGATTCCACTACAAACGTAACATGCGCTACTCATCTCGTAGCATGCGCTACAAATCTCGTAACATGCGCTACTCATCTCGTAGCATGCGCTACAAATCTCGTAACATGCGCTACTCATCTCGTAGCATGCGCTACAAATCTCGTAACATGCGCTACTCATCTCGTAGCATGCGCTACAAATCTCGTAACATGCGCTACTCATCTCGTAGCATGCGCTACAAATCTCGTAACATGCGCTACTCATCTCGTAGCATGCGCTACAAATCTCGTAACATGCGCTACTCATCTCGTAGCATGCGCTACAAATCTCGTAACATGCGCTACTCATCTCGTAGCATGCGCTACAAATCTCGTAACATGCGCTACTCATCTCGTAGCATGCGCTACAAATCTCGTAACATGCGCTACTCATCTCGTAGCATGCGCTACAAATCTCGTAACATGCGCTACTCATCTCGTAGCATGCGCTACAAATCTCGTAACATGCGCTACTCATCTCGTAGCATGCGCTACAAATCTCGTAACATGCGCTATAACTCATCTCGTAACATGCGCTACAAATCTCGTAACATGCGCTACTCATCTCGTAGCATGCCCTACAAATCTCGTAACATGCGCTAAGCATCTCGTAGCATGCGCTATAAATCTCGTAACATTCGCTACAAAATATCTCTTAGCATGCGCTACAAATCTCGTAGTATGTACTACGAGTAAACTAGAATGCACTACGAGTGTGTAGAATAGACTACGAGTGTCGTAGAATGCACTATGAGTCTCGTAGAATGCACTACAAAATTCTCGTCTGACTGTAGAGCGTGGCGAATGTAGGCAACATTAATGAAAATAAATTGAACACTTTGAGGAAGGCATGAAAATATATTCTAGTAATAGATGAAAGTGTGGTAAAATGACATTCTTATGTAATCCTACTTCCTACCATCTTCAGATGTGCGGGCTGCGACGAGTCGCGTCTGGATGTAATGTAGCTCCATATCGATTAGTAGTTCCATTGTTTGATGTATTCCTCCAAAAAATTATTGTGTCAAATTTCATAGTCTACCGTTCGCAAAATTCTTTTGTAACTGTACTAAAATGTATGTCTCTGCTTGGATTTTTAGATATATATAAGATGTAAAATAAATAAGTGATAATACTTTTGGGTATGTGCTTCGTATGTAGAGTTTACTGTGAAAGTATCAGCGCTGTTGACTTTCATGTTTCTCTAAATGCCTCAACATCATGAATTTGCCCATACAACAATAAAAAGTAACTCTTTCAGCGCTGGTACTTTCACACTAAACCATTTAAACCGAGCACACACCCTAAATTATTATCACTCATTAATATTACAGCCTGTATATATAATAATAACTTACTTCCTAGTATGTTGAATGATGCCGCTTCGAGTCTCGATGTGAACAAACCTTTACGTAATTTAGCTTCAAAAAGCTCAGGACTTTCATCATTGTCGTTCGCAATAAAACGACACTTGAAATCCAATCAGTCGATTAATCGTAATCGAAATCGACTTTACAATATCGAACTCGATTTTTTGTCACGAATCGTTCGAACATATCGATACTTGTGGATCGAGTTATTAAATTCTGACGAGTTTTCAATCACCAGGGGCTGTATTATGATATTTTACAATACCAGCCTGGTTCCAGGCAATTCAATAATACGGTCTTAAACTGCCTTGTTCTTTTTCATATTATGTACATGTTATACAAAATGGATCCACCCTAGTTTAGTTGTCTGAAAGTGACATTCAGAAGCAAGTCCAGTGTCAAGTGTCCGCTAACTAGCTGTCATCATGCAGTTATTATGTGATCGTAATACGAAAATTCCAGGCAGCCATGTTGTAAGGTGTAAACTGGCTGGAATTAAGAGGAAACACCACGGTTGAGAGAAATACAAAATAGTCCGTACAGTACCGAGTCCCAGTTAGGTCGTCTAGGGGTCGCGCGTTCAACGGCTGCCAATCTGCGTTTCCCATATCTGCCCCATCATGTTTTTCTCGGAGCGGTAACTGTTCGCAGTTACGCACCCAGCATCCGCCATGTCTAACAGAACTCCAGCAGCGGCCGATGGTAAGCCTAGAGCGGGACGGACGCGTACTACGTCGCCGTCCCCTGCTCGAAGCAGCACATCGGCCGCCAGCTCTAAACCGGCTACCCCACGTCAGCCGAAACACCCCTTGGCCGGAGCCAAGTACTCCGACCCCCACGTAAGCCGCAAAGTCGTCGGCAGCGCGGTTTCGCCTCGAAGCAGGGAGCCGTCGGCATCGAGAGGAGGGGCCAATGTCGTCCCCACCCCCGGATGTTCTCCGACGCCCCCCGCACGCGAGTCCCATTCACCGGCGCGCCACACAAGCGCAACCAAACCCACCCAGGCCAACATCGACTCCTTTAAGGAGCATTTGACCGCGGACTCAATAGGCCTAGTCCTTGGCCATTACAAGGCACTAGGTCTTTACGATGGTCGATACGATGAGTTCATCGAATCCCGCGAGCCCAAAGCGACGTTCAAGCGCCCACGCTTAACGCCCACGGACTCGCCCAGATCACCGTCTCCGCCATCCAAGCGGAATGACCGGGACGTCCCCGTCCACCTACCGACCCAGCTCCCCGCTGGGTCCTTTGCCGCTGCGGTCGGATCTCAAACCTCGACCCCGCAGCCTATGGACACCACAGATGCTGCAAGCACCAATGTGGCTAGCCTCAAACTGCCTAAGAAGCCGCGCTACCCACCGATTATAGTGGAGCATCTCCCAGACTGGGTCCATCATTTTTCCGCCCTTAAAGGCATCCTAGGGTTCTACCCTCATGGCCGCCCCTTCCAAAAGGGGATCCGTTTCACCCCGCAGGATGAGAGAGAATACAGAGAGATCCAGAGATATCTCACAAAGTTGGAGGCATCTCACAGAATATCCTGGTTCTGTTACTCTCTCCCTACCGAGCGAAAATTCAAGGTAGCTATCCGTGGGCTACCAGTAAATACGCCGCCCGAGAGCATCTCGGATGCTCTAGCCCAGCAAGGATTCACCGCCGTCTTTGTGCGGCAGATCAATGCCCGGAGAGGCAGACCAGGCTGCGTGTACCACGCGGTCCTCGAAAAGACCCCCGACGTCTCCAAGATTTATTCAATCTGTGAACTCCTTGGAATGGAGGGGATCACAATAGATGCTTGGAGAAGCAAGCAGGGGCCTGGTCAATGCCACCGGTGTCAACAGTTTCGCCACACGAGCGCAAACTGCCACCGCAAGCTGGCCTGTGTCCGCTGTGGCGCCGAGCACCCGGCAAGAGAGTGCACCCTCACGACAGAGGACACGCCAATATGCGTGAACTGTGGAGGCCCCCACCCTGCCAACTTCTTTCGCTGCCCGGTGTTCCTTAAGGAATCCCGCAACAAGAATGCAGGCCCAATGGCGCTCTCTTCACAACCCAAACCGGCCCGCAATAGCAGCGCACAGCCCGCTGCCACGATTGCCCCAGCACAGGTGCCTCCCTCGGAGTCGCAAGGCCAATCTTTAATGGCCAAGGCAAACGACCCGAAGCCGCGTGCTAAGCCTAAGACCAGAGGTAAAGGGAAAGGCAAAGGGAAGCGGTCGAACAAACCCGCACCCGACCAAACCCCCTCTGTGACCCAGACCCCCGTCACCGCTTTTCCGGCGCCTATCTCAGCCGGGAAAACAACCCCAGGCCCCACTGTACCTGCCACTCCCAAGGCAGTGATCCTTCGTACCCCCAAGCCCAAACGAAAAGCGGCTCAAGTGGTACATGATTCGAACTTTTCGCAACTCCTAAACCAGGGTTGCGAACTGGTCACGAAGGTCTGCGCTGAGGTCCAAACTAGGGGCCCAGACGCACAAGCCATTATGGCCCTGTCAGCAGCACTACAACTGCTTACCACCATTGTGTCCCAATGGGGCCACTAAAAGTCCCCCATTGTAAAGCGAGAGGAGTGCTAAATAAAAGCACCCCCCCCCGGCTAAAATAACCCGCTAGCCAGCGTTAACTGGCACCCCAAAATTTTCTCTATTTTATTCTATTTATTATTCTTTATTACATATCTATCTTCTATCTCTATATATTTTTCCCATGATGTAAGGGTAGACAGGTTGATAGGCAGAGGTCGATCGCTTGTCGGACCACTCGGTCCAAAAGTCGAATATCGCCCCTTCCCCATCCCCATCCCCTTATATCTATTTTTTCAAAGTACCAATCCTTATGTACTATTCATTTAATTATAATTTTAATCTTTAATCTGAATTTATTCCCCATTCCGGTTTATCGAGTCCCGCAAGTATATTCAGTATACTCCGTCGTTAGAGTCGTAAAATCGCTTCATCTAATTATCAACTTTCAATTTATAATTTGAATAATAATTTTCCAATCCAAATATAATTAAAATTAATTTAATTTTATTTTATTTATCAATTTTTGAATGTTAGGGTTAGGTCAATCATTGTAGGACCGCTGGTCCAGCAGCATTGCCCCTTTACCCTAATAAAATCCAATTTAATTTCATCAACTTATCCCATTGCAATTTATATAATCATAACCCAATCTAATTTAATCCAATTCAATCAATTTATTTCAATTCTATGTCTGTTTTTTTTTTTTTTTAACAAATACCAGAGAGCAGCCTGGAAGACCAACCTTCGGCCAGCCACCCACCCAGCAAGCCGGACTCTCCTGCTCCGCCTCCCTGAGCTCGCCGCTCCCGTCGCTGGCAGCCTCCGCTGGGCCTTCCCCGGGGTTACCGGGGATCTCACCTGGCGGGGTGGACCGCCGGAGTGGCACAGGGATAGTAGAGCAGGATCAGAGTAGCCTGCCCCAGAGGACGACGCGCCCAGCCAAGAGCTTAATTGCTCGCCCCAGAGACGGTCTCACAGTTGTGAGGCGAGGTGTACCCCTCGGTGACGGGACATAGCCCCGATACCGAATACCAATACCCCAGAAAGGGGGAAAGAAGAGAGAAGCCACACGAAGGTTTAGGGGATTTCTGTTTCCTCCTCCAAAACTTAATCGATTTAAATATTTTTTCTGTATTAGCTAAAAAAAGAATTGAGCTAGGTTCCTATTTTTTGCTTTTGTTGATTATTGTAGTCAAATCTGTTTCCTAGATATTTAAACATAGTCCGCTATGTTTAAATATCTAGGAATGTCTGGCCTGAGTCTGGCCATTTTTTTTAGGTTTTTAAACGTTCATATCTCTTTAAATAATTAATTTATTAAAAAACGGAAAAAATAGGGACGTACAAACAATATCCATAAATATTCAGGAAAGAAAATGTTACTCTAGAGGTGTTACCCAGGGGGGAAATAGAAATCCCCTAGACCCCTTTGTATGGAAGAAATTTCGTGGTTTTTCCTCTTAAGAGCTTGGTAATAGGCCCCCTGTATTATGTCCCACACCGATTTCAGTATCAGTGACCGATTTAATTGAAACGAGGCTGTTTTATTGTGACAAGTGTCTATACAAAAGCCCGCTCACTTCCGCTTACTCTCGTTAGTGCTAATAATATAATAATAATGCCTCCCACACCGATTTCCGTAACGGTGGCTGGTTTCATTGAAACCACCACCCAAAGTTGTTTTATAGTGCCCAAGTGTGTGCGCAATACACCGAAGCACTCTCTTTTCCTTCACTCTCGTAGCCCAGTGGGATTGATAACCGACACGACTGGCGGGAGTTCAGGCCGACTTTTTACATGACCATCCGACGCATGGATCATCTTTCTTGTCAGACAATTAGGTGATCAGCCTGCATTGTCCTAAAATTTTTTTCTTGTTCCAACGCGGGAATCGAACCCACAACTCCGGGGTCGAGTTCGAAGCTCTAAAGCACTAGACCACAAAGGCGTTAAATTATTTGTGATGTAAGTGTAACTAATGATTCGTTGAAACGAGGCTAGCTCAATATTATAATACGTTTAACTAAATCACGCTAATACAAAATTTATATTATTTGAGAGAACAACAACAATATTATGATTGTATTTTTATAATCTTCATATATTATGTCCTTCATTTTATTACAAAACGTTTACCAACTACATTCATTCTTATAATAATTGTTTACCAGACATACTTTTTACTAACACTATAAAACTTTAATTGTGTGTCGCGTAACAACCATTTTCATGGCGCACACATAGGCTATTTATCGCCTAAGAGGTACGGTTCCTGCGGGAATCGTTTTCACGAAACTATCGGCGTTAATGAGTCATTAGAATATAACGGACACAGTTTGTACCGCGGACGAAGTTTGAAATTTTAATTGAAAAGGCGATCGCCGATGCCGGCCATTTTGTGCGACCACTTAAACTGCGAACCAACAAGTTTTTATCCGAACAGATTAACAACTTTTAGTTTTAGATTCACCTAGAGTTCCGGAGTTTGTGACATACATTTTGTCGGGATAAAAGGTAGCCTATTGTTAATCCGTGATATCGTCAATATCAAAAGCTGAATAGTTCCTTTGTTCGTCTACTTGAACGCGCTAATCTCAGTAACTACTGGTTCAATATGAAATTTTTTACCCGACTTCGGCGAAGCCAAAAGGAAGGGTAATGATTTTGGCAGTCTATGTTTGTATGTATGTTCCCTCGTAGCGGCTAAACTACTGGTCCGATTTTAATAAATGAGGTATCAATCGATTGGTGATGATACCGCGAGTAACATAAGCTATATAAATTTTCGAAAATTTTTGTATTTTGAAAATGAAACCTCAAAAACTATCTCAAAAAAAATAATATGATAATTCACTCGTGTTTGGTATCAAAAGATAGGTCTTAGCAAGCACATTACAAATATTTATTCAAATTTTTATTCATTATTATATTTTATTGTTAAATTCAAAATAAACGTTTAAAATGCGGTCGTACAAATACGAGTAGTATCTAGGAGTTGTTTAGTTAATTTCTATGAGTTAATTTAACGTTAGTAGTTTAGTGAAAATATAATGTTATAGTTTATGTGGAAACAGAAAAATGAAAAATAAAATAAAATATTAAAAAAACTATAACCCGACTTCGCAAAACAGGGGTCTAAAAAGCCTGAAACAAGAAAATAATTCAATTTGAAATCCAGATATGCATAGGTACAGATATGGTCAAGGTAGAGCCGTGGTCGTACCCGCTAAACAAATCTATAATATTCGTCTGCTGTTGAAACATACAATCTCAATAGCGGGTACGACCACGGCTCTACCTTGACCATATCTGTACCAATGCTTATGTGGATTTCAAATTGAATTATTTTCTTGTTTTAGCCTTTTTAGAGCCCTTTTTTGCGAAGTCGGTTTATAGTTTTTTTATTCTTTTATTTTATTTAAGTGTTGGATACCCGGTTATAAAGGAAGGCTATTGACTATATAATCACGTTTCGACCAATAGAAATGGTGCACCAATTGATTTTCGAAACATTCTTCATCCTTCTAAAATGAAAGACAAATCTGATTTATTGGTGTATCAACGCTTAGGTCTTAAAGCTAGAAACTTGAAATAAGTCACAAAATTTTTATATCGTAGGCACGCTAAGGATAGTCAGAAATGAGGAGATCCGTAGAAGGACTAAGGTTGCTGACATTGCCCGTAGGATCAGTCAGCTGAAGTTGCAATGGGCCGGCCACATAGCACGAAGATTGGACGGTCGATGGGGCAAAAAGATTCTAGAGTGGAGGCCACGTACTGGTGAGCGCAGTGTGGACGGCCACCTGCCAGATGGACCGACGACCTGGTGAAAACTGCCGGGTCACGTTGGATGCAGGTGGCAATGGACTGGTTGCACTGGAAATGTATTGGAGAGGCCTTTGTTCAGCAGTGGACAGTGAAAGGCTGAAACGACAACGACGACGACATGCTGAGGGTTCTTGAGAAATCAACCCCTAAGGGGGCGAAATCTATTTTTATTCAGGCGAAACTGCGGGCAAAATCTAGTCTTAATAATTGTCACGCACTTACAAGGACATGTTCTTCTATAACTCGGCTCGGGGTCAGGTTGACGTGGTGTGAAAGCGTAAATATTACTTAGGCAGTTTAAAAGCAATTAGCAAATCGAGAGATAGTGATCAATCAGCTAATATAAGGATCAAGTCCACATTTTCGTGGTATTTCGTTTCATACGCTGTCGACATTGAATCAATTTGAAAATCGATTTGCTGTACAAAGCTGTTGGGGTATTGTATAAAACTGCCGAATTTTAATTAACACTTTATTGTTATACAAACGTGTCTGATTACGAAAATATACTCGTGTGGATTTTGTCTGTTATAAATAATTGTGTCGTATTGTCTCTGTGTTTTTGTTAGAATCTCTTTAATTGAGAATGTTAATTTATTTTTTATTTTTAGCACTCTGTAAACTTTTTTAACAATTAAGAGGAAACACCACGGTTGAGAGAAATACAAAATAGGTATTTATAAAATCTATTGCTGTCTCGCAGTGCCTTAGCTAGCCAGCACTAGCGCGATAGAGACAACTGCAACTTGGACTGAAATTACCTATTAAAAGTACCAGAAATCGACGTTTAGGGGATTTCTGTTTCCTCCTCCAAAACTTAACCGATTTAAATATTTTTTTCTGTATTAGCTAAAAAAAGAATTGAGCTAGGTTCCTATTTTTTGCTTTTGTTGATTATTGTAGTCAAATCTGTTTCCTAGATATTTAAACATAGCGGAGAGTCTGGCCATTTTTTTTAGGTTTTTAACGTCCATATCTCTTTAATAATTCATTTATTAAAAAAAGGAAAAAATAGGGACGTACAAACAATATCCATAAATATTCAGGAAAAAAATTGTAACTCTAGAGGTGTTATCCAGGGAGGAAATAGAAATCCCCTAGACCCCTATTTTTGTATGGAAAAAATTTCGTGGTGTTTCCTCTTAATAATGAACACAATAATAACACACAACTTTTTTACACTTTTCCGCTTTATATTACATTTTAATAAGTTTATACAAAAACACGACCGGTTTCGATTTTAAAATCATCATCAGGTGTTAAGTTGGAAAATATTTAACTTTTGTGGCTAAATTGAAAATAATTTATAAACATTATGGAATTAATGGGCAACATTAATTCCATAATGAATTTAAATTATTTTCTTAAAGAATTACTTCATTAAAAATTTGCAAGTATTATAATAAATTTTTTCACAATAAATTATTAAAAAAAATATTATATTATTAATCTCATTATTATTTACAACATCTATTATCTATTATTATTAATAAATTAATATGAAATTTATTAATAAATTAAAGTGAATATGGTCCCTCACCTAAGAAGACTTTTGTTACGATGGTGTAGCGCGTTTCGTTCGCTGGACCATTACTATCGCGTTAGTCACATTTGCAACGCGCTACTAACGCGCTGCAGCATCGCGACTGTATTGATGCGAACGCACTGCAGTATCACAACTGTATTAATGCGAACGCGCTACAGAATCGCTGCAAAAAGTCGCCACGGTTGAAGGCATTTAAATCGATATATATTTTTTAGTATCACTCATTTATTTTACACGTTGTATAGCTTATATCACGCTAAAGTTGTTTTATAAACTAAATTTTCATGTGAGCAAATAGCTGCTATAATTTTGGCAGATAGTCTACTCCTCACCACTAATAACGGTTAAGAATCAAAACTTTAACCTCGCGTGCTTATATTGCGCGCTTGCTTATAACCGCTGATTACCCGCATTTATTGATTCAAATTTAGGGTCCCTCCCACTGATGACCGATTTTTTTGTAGGTGCAAAATTAATAAGTGATAATATCTTTAGGGTGTGTATGTGCCTCCTATGTAGAGTATACTGTGAAAGTATACTCTACATAGAATGTTTCTATGAGAAATGTCCAAACATAAATTTGCCCATACAATAAGTAAAAAAAAAGCTCCTCTTTCAGCGCTGGTACTTTCAAAGTAAACTCTACATAGCACTTACCCTAAAGTAAAATCACTCATTTATTTTACACCATGTAGAAAATATAGATTGCAATAGTACACACGCATCATAAAAAGTCTATTATAATATTATAATTTGTATGGAACATTGTTGAGAAAATCTGCCTACAGAAAGTATGCCGCATGACGGCCTGCTCTTTGTAGGTTAAATTTCAGCGATTTTGCAGAAGATTGTTTGTCTGAATTTGTGACAAAGTTTTTATATATGTATATAATAATAAATAATAGCTACCCTCACCGATTTCGGTGTCAGTAGCCGATTTCATTGAAACCAGGCCAGCTACGCAGGAGTTATTTTATAGTGACATGGGCCCAATACATAAAGACATTCTCTCTTCCTTTTACTCTCATAACCCAGTGGGGAGGTAAACCGATACGACTGGCGAGAGAACAGGCGTAGGACCGACTTTTTACATGCCCATCCGACGCATGGATCATCTTTCTTGTCAGACAATCAGGTGATCAGCCTGCATTGTCCTAACCAAACTTGAAAATAACAATTTTGTTGTTCCAACGCGGGAATCGAACCCACGACTTCCAGGTCGATAGCGAAGCTCTGAACCACTGAACTTCGGAGGCGCTAATCATCATATTATTATAATTTGTATGGAACAATTGCAAAATTGTTGAGAAACTTTGCCTACAAAAGCTATGCCGTGTTGCTTCCCTTAAAATCAAGAGTTTGCTTTTTAACCTCCGACAAAAACATTGCAGCAGTAGTATGGTGGGCCCGTTAAAAAAACAACTGAAACAGCAAAAAAATTCGATCTACGTGGAAGTCAGGAGAGTTCCAAATTTGAAATTTAAATCTACTTTTTTTAAATGTGGTCTTTATTGATTAACTATTATATCGTGCCTGCTTTTTGTAGGCTGAATTTCAGCGATTTTGCAGAAGATTGTTTCACCATGAAATTTTTTTGTGACAAATTTTTTATATGTATAATAATAAATAGAGTTAGCAAGGATTTTAAAAAATGCTCTACTTTCGAGCGTAGGACCGGGATAACGTACCACGCAATTTGTAGGACAATTATGTCTGTTGAATTACATTAATATTAGCTAAGTAATGAAAAAAAATCAGCTGGTTACTCATTATTTCGTTATCGATACAAGTTGGCAAGAGGGAAATCTTTGATCAAACCATAGATTTTGTAGGACAAATATTTTTTCAGATAATTTAGATCATTATCTTGACATTTATCAAAAAAAAAAATATAATAGATATTTTGGAATCACCAAATCCACAAACATTATTCTCGCTATCTCTGTAAGCTACCACAGACAAGAGTTCCGTCCAAGAAATTCTTGGGCGACTCATCAAAATGAAGGTACTCACGAAAAATTAGCTTGATACTAATCAAGTGAAAACCATGTATGGGGGAACGCTGACTAATACCTTTATTTGATAGACAAAGAGTCAATTCATCCGAATTCATAGTAGGAATGAGAAAAGAAAGAAAAACATCTGCACTACGTGGAAGGCAGGAGCGTTGCGAATTTGAAATTTAAAGGACTTTATGGCCCGGCGCTAGATTGAAATTCCTTCTATTTTTGTTATCTTCCAACACGTCGACGCGTTCTATCGACAAATGCTCGAAGATAAAATGCATCGTATTTCTTCACTTGCGCCAGCCTGGGTTTGTTAACCAAGGGCTAGCGTATAAAATTATTTTACCTACCATCCAATTCATACATTGCGCCTATCTCTGTTATTTTTTTTAAGCTATTGCATAGGTTCTATCGCGGGCCTTGAGCGTGGGGACTGAATCCAGAAATTCCGTAACGAAAAAAACCTAACACCCCTTAAACAACACTCACTTGGCCCTTTGGGTGGTGGGGTTCGAATCTTCGAATAATAACTCAAACTCGTTACTAATAAGAATTATATTTCCGAACATAGTCCCACACAACAATTTTTTTTTTTTTCGGAATGGTGCTTAGTAATGGCATTTAAGCCGATTTAGTTGCGTTGGACTATAACTAGCCATGTGGCATAGTTGGTTGACAGAGAAGGGTTGTGGGGGGGGGTTACGCCCCGCCCCCTACATCACCCGGGTGATGTACGAATCGGTTGGGACAACAATAAAAATCCTTTACAATAATTATATATTTCACTAATGTTTTCGATAGCGCTATGTAGAAAACTGCAGAAAATTAACAACGCCATCTAGGTTTAACGTTGTGAACTAAAAGTTACATATTAAGTTTATCGAACCATATCAAATTGGACACCCCCCACTCCGACCGGCACAGCGGTGATACTTTTATGCAATAGCTTTACCGCGGCAGTCTCCGAGTGCCACACGTCTTTTTAAATTATAAATATTGTTCTTCTGTCTACTTATATTGTGTAATTTTGCTGTCCTGTCTTTGTAATGTATTGTAATATCTAAGTTTCTTGTGTAGTGTAATGTTTGTAATGTGTGAATTAAATGTACTTATTATTATTATTAATAGTAATGAAGATATTTAGTATTATGACTTACGAAGTTTGAAACAGAAATAATAATAATAATATCTATGGACGATTCACACCACGTCAATCAGGCCTCGTGCTAAGTATCCGAAGTACTTGTGTTACATACAGGTACCAGACAACGGAAATATATTTTATACTTTTATACTATAAACATATTTAAGATTTCTATTATATTATACACAAATTTAAGACACATCCATGACCCAGAAACACAGATAACTTTTTGTCCCTTCGGCAGGATTCGATCCTGCGACCTCCCGCTCGAGCACCAACGCTCAACAGCCACTGCGCTACGGAGGTCGTCGAAATGTATGTGATTTGACATAAGCACTGATTTTGTCACTTATGTCGAAACATCGTGATATCGAACTTCGTTAGTGATTATAGCGATGGCATCTTGAATTCGGGCTCTGGGATCGTTATTTACAGGCCTTAGTCCTGCATTTCTCACTGGAGAGATGTCACCACAGTTCTAATTTGTGTTTTAACCCGTTTACGATCACATTCTTTAAATCTACATAAGGGCATGAGTCACAGGCCACTATAAGAAATCAAAAAGGTCAGAGAACTTAAGTGGCTCTTAATTTCACTATCGTTTGAGTAGGTATGTAATCATGTCAGCTGTGAAATACGAACTTTACGTAACGAAGGTAAACTATAAAACTATGGCAGCATAAAATCTTAATAATGTAAAGTTATGACTATCTAATCATGTTAGGGAGATGAGAAAATAAGAAAATTCGCTATAATATGAATTCCTAGCGTAGTGACGTCACAACGTTATAAACTTCAACGTCATAAAACTAAAAACGGTGAAAAATTCGCGTCCTTAATAATTATAATATCATTATGTATCCTCCGTGGTCTAGTGGTTCAGAGCTTCACTCTCGACCGTGGTCGAGGTCGTTAGTTCGATTCCTGCAATAGAACAACAAAAAATGTTGTTTTCTAGTTTGGTTAGGTCAATGCCGGCTGATCATATTATGGCTGTGTGACAAGAAAGATGATCCATGCGTCGGATGGGCATGTAAAATGTCGGTCCTGCGCCTGTTCTCTCGCCAGTCGTGTCGGTTTACCGTCCAACTGGGTTAGGAGAGTAAAAGGAAGAAAGAGTGTATTTGTGTATTGCGCACACACTTGGGCACTATAAACTAACTCCTGCGTAGCTGGCCTGATTTCAATGAATACCGATACCGAAATCAGTGAGGGGAGCTATTATTATTATTATTTTAATATTATACATAAATATATTAAATTTTCTTACATTTAACAAATACTTTATATTATACATAAGGTTACATCTCTGTTGTGATGTGTGTGTGCTTATGCAAACGAATCTTGATAACACAGATATCTCCCGTGTGCATTTCCAATCAATTCCCCAGGGGAAAAAAAACGAACACTTGGGCGTATCACTCCCCTGCCCGAGTATCGAGTAGATTGATATTTAATGGACGTCACTGTATCACACCTTGTAGTTACCTCCTGTAACTAGGGCTGTGCATGGGATTTTTAGTAAATTAGGGACCATCCATTAATTGAGGCTATAATGCTTCTGGTCGTATTCATATCATATCAAAGGGTTTGTCGTGGTTGGTTACCGCTGTTGTTCCTGGCTTACAGGAGTCGCAGCCGTGGTAATGTGAGTTGGGCAAAAAAAAAATATAATGCTTCTGGCCTTCACCCGGGTGATGTAGGGGGCAGAACCCCCCACCTTCCTCTCTCACCAAACAACTAGCCCACATGGCTAGTTATTAAGCAACTAAATCGGCTTAAATGCCATTAGTAAGTATCCTTCCACTATAATGCTTCTGGGCCAAATTTGAGTTAGGTGCACCGTTGGAAACTAAAAATTGCTTTAAAATGCTTGACTAGTTTTGTACAAACCTTCCCATACAGAAATCTCCCCACCAAATATAGATTCAAAATCAAAATCTGAACTTAAACGATTTTTTGTAACCTGTGATATTTTTAAAAGCACGCTTTAGTGGGTTTTGATATTACACCCCTCAACGTTACGTCACACTTTAAGACTGCGCGCTGAAAATTGGAGTACTTTAAAACCTTTTTTCTCAATAATTGTGTCATTGAAAAATGTCTTAAAATATAATTTTATAATCTCCATGACACAGGGTGTAAAATATCTGAGTGATAACTCACTTTACAATATGGTTCCTCCTATGTAGAGTTTATTGTGAAAGTATCAGCTTAGTTTGACATTAATGTTTATAGAGATCTTTAATAGTGATTTGTCGCGTTATGGTAAGTAATTCATATCAACCAAAACCAAAAATGCTCTACGCATCACTCTTCACACTATATTCAGCTTAGTAAATGTACCATAAATCATTCTGTATACCTCTATAATCTATGAGAAACTCCGTAACAACCCTATGTATACCTGTAAAGCTAGATCACTCCCCTGTATACGCCCTGATAACTTGATTCTGAGCTAATCTAAGTCAACGTTATATTGGCTTTGGACTGACTTTGTAAAGGTGAGTTTGATCATTTACATTACATTGCATAAACATATTATAAGCTTCTACATCAAATTAGATATTATTTATTTAATAATCAAGCACTACCACATCATACATTTTTTGCTTAAAGCTAAACTTACAAGAGGTAATTTAATATCTATTGCACAAGACAATTACGCTGTATACCTATACAATAAGTATAGCATTAATTAACAATACTGGTAAACAAAACTATTTTCTATTAAACACATACATCGATACGATTTTAAATTCGAGAGTCCGAGATAAATTTAACCTAAACGTAAACAAACCCGTCTATGACACAACCAAAGACTAGTCAGTGATGCCAATTGGCCATTATTAATACAATGATTTTTGTTTGCTATGAATCCACAGACTTATATTCTACAATCGGCAGTGTCAAAATGGCGTATTTTTTCTGTGAAAGATTTTTATTTCACGGTTAAACATATTTATTATTGTTTAATTGTTATAAAATGTATTGGATAATGAAGTGTAATCCTTTAATTAATATAACTACCAGTGAAAGTGTTGATAAGATAACAGGTGTAGGTAGAATCTAATGATGACCTATGTCGAAACCGGTCGTGTATTTTAAGTAATAATGTAATAGTAGTAATAATAAATGTATAATAAATGCATAATATAGTAGAGAAACACTGATAAATTTAAAGGTTTCTAATGTGATCGTAAATAAGCACGTTTTTTGCGCTTATATTGCAAACGCTGGCTGAATCCTACGAGATAGACCAAAATAATGTACTACAGTATTGTTCACCTTAAAAAGTTCAACAAAAAAGTCCGCGATGGCATATTATGTCTATCTCTTAGGGATAACCCACCATAACCATTTTTATCCTTTACTAAAAAATGGTTATTTACGAAGTGATTTTAAACAATACAGCATTAATCCTTATCCAATTATGCCTTTAATAAATTGTGCATTTATTATAGATCAATATGCTTTTTACAGCATGTAATTTAAGCGAATATTACCGAAGATATTACAAATTTAAAATGCAGGGTCGTAGTTATTTGCGCTGCGGCGGTACAGACCCGCGGCCTGCCGGGGGTCGGGCGGCGTAATATACAAAAATGAATTGCTGTTCGTTAGTGTCGCTAAAATTCGAGAACAGCTGAACCGATTCGGCTATTTTTGGTCTTTAAATATTCGTAGAAGTCTAGGGATGGTTTGAACGGTTTCTATGCTCAACGAAGTGAGCACGGGTCAGCTAGTAAATGATAAAAAAGAGACTGGTTTTGTCGGGATTAAAATACCCACTTTCTTCTTTATAATATCAGTACTAATGTGCTGCAGGTTGTATTACAAACACGAAAACAAACAAAGGGAACAATAGCAGAACAGTTGTTTGCAAGTTTACCTCGTTCACTAACTATTCGGTCTTTAAAGTTCACAGAACAAACGAAAGGGCCTCACGGAGCCTCCAATTTGTAAGTTTCCCTATATTACCTTAATAAATAAGGGTATTATACCTTTGTCGTTTCAGATATGACGTCCACAGCTTGATATAAGACTCGCTCAAAGTATTTCATGGTGCATATAACGTAATAATAATAATAATATCAATAATACCCAGTCCACTAGCACCTCACCCCTATAGCCCAGAATCTTTTCCTATAACCGTCTCTTGCAATAGTCCTACACTAAGCGGTGGGTCTCCGTGGGCGCACTCCCATGGTGCGTACAGGGAGAGTCGCCGGCTGGTGTCACATTATATTTAAATTAAAATCGTGTAACGGGGCCTCTGCGTGTTGGCTTCGGCCCCACGCATGCCTTCCAAAGGTTCTGGATTTAATTGCCCGTGAGCAAGGAAAGTTATACACAAACTTATTAATATCAATCATAATATAAATATATGTCGCAGTCATCTGGTTGAATAAGCTATTTAATTGAATGACTAGCGCCTGAATTGAATTGAATCTTGTTTTCACCAGCAAATTTAAGAATCCGAGACTAGGACAGCCATTTGATGTTTTATTTTTAAACTTCAAAATTTCCGAGGATTTTAGGTGTACGCACATAAAAGTAAATAAATCATAAAATATATCAACATATTGCTATCTGTACGAGCTGTTTGATGCCATCATATAACAGCGCTAGCCATTCAATTAAATAAGCAGATTTAATCAGATGACTGCGTCATATAGATCGTATGGTAGGTAGTGTAAGCCTAACCGTCAAAAAGGAGACGAATCAGGCGTTATACTGCAGCGAGAACCTGTGATAACTGGTTCCTTGAAGTTCCTATAAATTAACGGACAGCTACGCTTTTCTTACATAATCTTCTTTAAAATTTGAATGCAAACGAGCCATAGAAATTCCAAACGTAACGCTCACAGTTGTTGCAAATATAGCTTATGTTAAATAAGAATTTTAGCTTCGCTATCACGTTCTTGTCGAAGTTTTAAAGTTCCCGCCAAAATATTATTATACATTCAAGTTATTTCCCGAACGAACGTGCTGGGACCTTTGCACGCTATTTACTCGGAAAACAGGACGTTCAGTCTAAGATCCCGATATACAACGACCTTCACCGAGATGCTTATTTAATGAAACGTATTTTATATATTACAGTGAAACCTGGTTAAGTGAGACATCAAGGGACCTACAATGTCGTTTCACTTATCGAGGTATTCCACTTACCCAGTGTCTCAGATATACAGGTATAAATTAATATCTGTCTCATTTACAGAGGGTTCCATTAATAGAGGTGAGTACAGGTTATTTCAGTTATACAGATGCGATCATTAAATAAAATAACGTGTTATGTATGTAAATGAGTTAAAAAAAAGTACATTTAAAGGAAATCATACAAATGTAATCAAAATTTGTACTTACGTACTTGGAATTACGTATGGAATTTGTGGGTAGAATAAGAATGAGTAAACAAACAATGTTATCTCAGTTACAGAGGTTTATGCATATAAAATTTACTCGCTGTCTCAGTTATAGAGGTAACTATGATGATAAATCGAAAGAACAAATCCCAGTTATAGAGGCTTACCTCGTCCCACTAATAGAGGTAATTCAGTGCCAAAGTGTTGGGACCTCAACATGAGTTCCAGTTAGGGAGGTTTCTCACTTATCCAGGTCCCACTTAACCAAGTTTCACTGTATTAAATATACCAATAAATATGTTCCATATGGGTTGCCTAACAAATTTCAGTCCTGAGTATTTATAATAAAAAAAAATTTACATCCACCCGTGTGATTATTAGATAAATTTGATACCAATCGAAAGTATGAAGCCCATAGAATATGCAAACGTTAGGTTGCCTATTCTTTTCCGGTCACAACTATCGGGTTGCCAGGTGTAATTTTGCAACGGTCTGATTATTGAATCAAACTTTAATAAACTGAAAGATTATTTTACTATGAACACGGTGGTATGTGGGTTGCCTGCGAAAAGTCAGTCCCGAATTTCGGTTATCGAATTTTAAACCTAACGTTTGCATATTCTATGGGCTTCATACTTTCGATTGGTATCAAATTAATCTAATAATCACACGGATGGAATGTTTAAATATTTTTTGAATGGAAAAACCATACAAAATAGGGGTCTTTGCGACTCTGTTTCCTACCTGGATGATGCCACTTGAGTAGGTAACCATTTTTTCTCTGAGTATCTATAGCGAGTCCTTATGTTTTCCTTTTTTTACAAATTAATTATTAAAAGAAATACGGTTGTTTTAAACCTAAAAAATATGGTGAGATTTACTGCTGTGTTTAAACATCCAGAAAACAAATTAAAGTACATTTTATGATAAAGTCGAAGCAAAGGAACATAGCTCAAGTATTTTTTTAGTTTATAATGAAATAAACCTGTTCGGCTATTTTTAGTCCTTAAATATTCGTGGAAGTCCCGCAAAGGCTTAAACGGTTCATCGCAAACTGTTTCTTTGTTCAACGAGATAAAATAAATGAATAAGACCAGTCATATTCTGCGCCTGAACATATATTTTACAGCAGAATGTATAAAATAAAACATTACAAAAAGTAAAATATAAAAAACATACACACACAAAAGTACAAACCTTTCCCCATTATAATATTAGAGTATTGAAGTTAATCCTGTACTGGTAGGTTTTGTTTCACATAACTAATAAAAATATATCAGATCAGTCATTAAACAAAAACTATTTTCCACTAAGGTAAAATGCAACGGTAATTCTAAAAATACTCGTATATCCGAAATGAACTTTAATGCAGTCGTATAGAATTCAGCGGCGGGCGGCGCGGTAAAAAAATTTGCATTTTACCAACACTAACGGCCGGTTTATGGAACGCTATTCAAATGTATGATCAACTATCACGGCATTCAAATTAACAACCCATATTGAACACACATACATAAATAGATACATACATACATACATATAAATATAATTATGTATGTATGTATGTATTTATGTATGTATATCATGTTTATAATTTTGCACGCCCTATCTGCTAACTTTAATCCCGTAGCTCTCCGCAGGGCTGCTGGAAGAAATTTCTTTTTAGAAATTAGCAGTACCTTTGTGTCGTCTTTCTTTGTAAATTGTTCTATTGTGAATGTATCTTGTGTGAAATAAATTGTTAAATAAAAATTAAAATAAACACATATTGGTGAAACATTTATCGGAGAGAAGGGAAGGGATATATATTTTATGCTAACATTATGCTCGCTCGCCGGGCTGGTTAAAATTCCACAGATAAGGTTGATTCAAATCATATGTCAACAATAGCTTAGTTTTTTTTCTTTCCTAATATGTATTGTTATGTGTTTTTTTTTTTTTTTTTGTTTTTGTTAACCTTTGGCTGTGTTATGTCCCTTTATGTGTTTAATAAAGATAATATGTGTGTGTGTGTTTAATCGATGTCTCTGGTGAATTAACCTTATCTGAGGAATTTTAACCAGCCATACAAGTGCGAATTAGATGTAATTTTAAAATAGCTGTCCCTTCCTTTCTTTCTGATAAATTTTCACCAATCAGCGTTCAATATTTTGTTTTTTATTAGTTGATCGTACATTTGAATAGCGTCCTAGAAACCGGCCGTTTGTGGTATTAGTTTTCCCCTGTCACATTTTCATAAAAACATTTCTGCCTCTCGCCTCGCTTTAGGGGGGCTGCCCACGAGCGATAATCAGTGACCGACTTTTTGTTGCTGTAATATAGAACAAACAGATTGCTATATTGCAACTAGACAGGTGTGTCGTACCGATTTTGGTCGCTGCCGACGATCCAACTTGGGGCGCTAAATAATAATAATATCTGTATATATAATATCCATATAATAATAATATCTATAGACGCTTCACACCATATCAATCTGGTCCTGTGCTAAGTATCCGAAGAACTTGTGTGACAGGTACCAGACAACGGAAATATATATTTGATTCTTTTATACTATACACATATTTAAGATTTTTATCATAACACAAATTTAATACACATCCATGACCCAGGGACATTGAAAACTTTTTGTTCCCTCGGCGGGATTCGAACCCGCAACCTCCCGGTCGAGCACCAACGCGCTGAACCACTGCGCTACGGAGGTCGTCGAATGGTTTTAGAGGCGTTTTTTTTTTCTATGAAAATGGTGACAATTCCTACTACCAGCTCGCTAAATGACTTCTCAATGGTCCGCTCTCATACGCGATGAAGATCTCTGTATTTGTATGGATTTAGTGCTGCAGCGACTGCAGACGTTCGTTTCCATGCTGAACATGATTTCGAATGTTGCTCGGCGCATGTCTGCAACGAACAATTTTTTTTTTTTTTGGCAACAAACAGTCATACATTTTTACATTGTTATGCAGACACAATAAGTATAATTAAATACCAACAGTACCCAAGAATATAGATTCATCATACAATAAAAAAGATTAAAAATCTAAAACCCGGCTTCGCAAGAAATGGGTCTAAAAAGGCTGAAACAAGAAAATAATTCAATTTGAAATCCAGATATGCATACGTACAAAAATGGTCAAGGTAGAGCCGTGATTGTACCAGCTAAACAAATCTACAAAATATCTATAATATACATACATAGACTGCCAAAATCATTACCCTTCCTTTTGGCTTCGCCGAAGTCGGGTGAAAAGTCCGTCTGAAAATATATTCAGAAATTGCCTGATTGTCGGGTCCTACAAAAGTAGGCCACGGGTGAGCACCCTTAGGCCAGATATTATATCGCGTGACGAAATATCAGCGTTTATCGCCGCGATAAAACCCATCGTCGCGATAAAAACCTAACGGGTTCGCGTGCGCCTAATAGTTACGAATGCAACCCAATGCTAAATGGAATAAACATTAAATTGATTCTGAATTTAAAGCTGGACGGGGATTGACTGGCTGATGAATTGACTAAATAAAAAATAAAAAACATTTATTTGACACGTTAACAACATTATATATTATACAAATATTAACATTACAAAATCACAAACAGTAACATGTAAGGAGCGAAAACAGAAAAGACATAAAACAAACTTGACACAATGCACCAAGGATCGTAGGTTAGGTAGGTAGTGTAATGCCTAACTGTCAAAAAGGAGACTGATAAATATGTAGGAAGAGTTTGCTTCCGAAGAAATTTAAACAACGGCCATTTGCAAACTGTTTATTGACAAGACCTGTGTTGACAATTAAACTACAGAATATATAACATTTCTCCCTCATAAAATGACAACCTAAATCCTAATACAAACTTAAAAAAACTTCTTATAGTCAACCTTGGGAGGTTTGCGCATACTACTACGTTTCTTTCGTTTCCGTTGCTCGACCTCAGCAGAGACTGTAACTGTCTCTGTAACAGTAGAAGTAGCAGGAACTGGGTCAGGAATAGTCACTGGAGTTGAAGCTCCCTCTGAGCACCGAGCTGGTCTGGTCTTATCAGTAACATTATGGCTCGTAGGGCTCTCAACATTGACCACTGGAGAATGAGTGACACGAGACTCCTGAACCTCATCTTCTTTCCTTCCTTCCTCCTGTGAATCCAACCCCAACGACATATCTGTTGCAGGTGAGAAGGTCATCTCTGTCAGATCTGAGGCGTGTGCAGCCGCAAAGTCTTGTACGTCCCAAGGCTGTTGACCACTTATATTGCCTTTAAATAAAATTATTTGATTCCTGTGTTTTTTAATAACAATAGATGTTTCTAAATCCTTAACTAAAAAAACCCTTCTCCCTAAAATTTTTACAATAACTCCCTTACACCATTTATACTTTTCCTTGTTGCAAAACTTTTTGTACAAAATATACTGACCGGGCTGCAAGTCAACACCTTTACAGTCACTACTAGTTGGTGAGCACTGTTGAGATTCAGCATCATTAGTACTGGGCGCGGTGGACGAGCGCGACGCGACGACAGAGGTCAGCAAATCGAGCCGGGACCGCAACTTGCGACCGAACACTAGTTGAGCCGGCGTAATGTTTGTAGAGCTATGCACAGAGTTACGGTAGTCAAATAAATACTTAAGTAAGTTTACTTTACTATCTCTCACGTTATTACTACTCAAAATACTGGACTTAATACCCCTTTTAACTACCTTAACGTAACTCTCAGCTTGACCGTTACTGGCCGGATGGTACGCCGGCGAGGTCAAGTGACAGATTCCATTCAATTTACAGAAATTATCGAATTCCTGTGAACAAAAAGCCGTTCCGTTATCAGTCACTAACGTCTTCGGTACACCGAATCGCGACATAAACTCGAACATCTTGTCTAAAACGGCCAACGTGTTGCAATTATTCATCTCGTAAGCCTCCACCCATTTACTGAACGCATCGACAATCACCAAATACATCCTACCATGTAGAGGGCCTAAAAAGTCTAAATGTACTCTAAAAAAAGCGTGCGGAGGCTGCGGCCAGGGCGAGGGCAGCGCGCGTGGCGGCGAGGCCCTCAGCTGATTACAGACGTTACAAGTGCTTATTACTTGTTCAAGAGCTTTATCTATTCCCGGGAACCATAAACGAGATCGTGCTTCTGCTTTAGTTTTAACTATACCCAAATGTGAAGTATGTAACTCTTTTAAGACACGAACTCGTAAAGATTCGGGAATGACAACCTTATGTCCTCTCATCAGACAACCGCTTTCATAAGACAGCTGTAATTTACAAAAAAAATACGGTTTAATTCCGTCTGTTATTATTTTGCGAGGCCAACCGTTTAATACGTATTTAATTACTTCGCTTAAAATTGGGTCTCTACCAGTCGTTCTCGCAGTTCTTGCGGACTAATAGGTATGTCACCGCGAACGACGAACCTCACGTACGCGGCGCGGTCGCAGAAGTCCGTCTCCTCCTGCGCGGCCCGTGTCGCCTGTAACTCGGCGGCCGCTGCCCGCTCTCCTTGCTCCGGTTGAACACAAGCTCGCGACAAATAATCCGCGCTATTATCTTTGCTCTTGACGTACTCAATTTCGTAGTTGTAGCTACTCAAAAACAAAGCATAACGTTGTAGTCGATTTGCCGATACTTCTGGTACCCCTTTATTTTGTCCGAATATAGACAACAGTGGTTTATGGTCTGTCCGCAAGACAAACGGCGTCGACCGCCCGTACAAGTATTGATGAAATCGACGTACCCCGAATATAATTGCCGTGGCTTCTTTTTGTATTTGGGAGTAATGTTTCTCAGCACTATTCAGCGTACGCGACGCAAACGCAATTGGTCGTTCACAATCATTTCTAACTACCTGTGATAAAATAGCTCCTAAACCGTACGGCGAAGCATCAACGGTTAATATTATTTTAGCGTTAGGGTTATAATGTGCTAGTACTTGTTCCGACGTCAATATTTTTTTAATATTAATAAACGTATTGTTCTCTACATCTGTCCATTTCCATTTAGTTCCTTTCTTTAGTAACTCATATAATGGACACAAAATTGTAGAAGCCTGCGGCACAAAACACCTGTAGTAGTTTATTAACCCTAAAAATGATTGCAGTTGAGTAATATTTGTCGGCACCGGAGCCTCCAGTATGGCTTTAATTTTTTCTGGAGATTTCTTCAACCCCTCTCTACTGATAACGTAACCTAAATAATTAACTTCGTCCATGAAATATTCGCATTTTTCTTGTTGTAAAACGAGACCAGCGTTCTGAAAGCGTCGCAGTACCTCTTGTAATCGGTCGAGGTGCTGCGCGCGGTCGCGGCCTGTAATGCAGACATCGTCTAGAAAGCACAGCACTCCGTCGATGCCGGCCAACAATCCCTCCATAGCACGCTGGAAGATAGCCGGCGCGCTCGATAATCCGAATGCTAACCTAGTATACACAAAGAGTCCGCGGTGCGTGTTAATACACGTATACTTTTGTGACTCTTCTTCCAGAACGAACTGGTTATAAGCATTCGATAAATCCAGTTTAGTAAACTGCTGGCCCCCATAAAGTTTTGAAAACAACTCCTTAATCGTCGGTAACGGATATTTATCCACAACTAGTTGTTTATTTAAAGTTACCGAATAATCTACGCACAACCTAACGGAACCATTTTTCTTTAAAACTGGTACTATCGGCGACGCGTACTCCGACTGCGACACCGATCTTATTATACCTAATTCTAAAAGCCTATTTAATTCTTTATCTATTTGGTCTCTCAATGCGAACGCCATAGGCCGCGCCTTGAAAAAAATTGGTTCCGATCCGCTTTTGACAGTTAATTTGACTTTGTATTTATTAAACATGCCTAATTTATTTGAGAATACTACGGAATAGCGTGAATGTATATCCTGAATATCTCCACTACATTTTAAAGAATTATTATGTACAGGCGTCAACTGTAAATTAAATCGGGCTATAAAATCGCGACCGAGTAGCGGGGGGCCTCCCTGCCGCACCACATACACTTGAAGCTCGTGCTTAAGACCTCGCCACTCTACTACCATCGCAGCACAGCCCATGCAATCTATTACTTCGCCTGTATAGCTAATTAATCTTTTGTTTGTACCTGCTAAAGATATTCGAGCAAAATGTAACGCAAATATTTTGTTCGGTATGACCGTAACGGCCGACCCGCTGTCTATTTCGAAACTTAAAAGAACCCCGTTCACTCTCACCGACTCAACTAGTGGCTCGCCCTTCCTTGAACGAATATTAAAACACTCACCATCGTCATCATCGCTCTCGTTCGCCTCGTCTATTTTTACACACTTTACCGATTTACACATTCTACGCAAATGTCCCTTTTTTCCGCATTTTTTACACGTATAGTTAGCAAAGCGGCACTCCGCAGCCGTGTGATTCGTGTAGCCACAAACAGGACACTTATCCTTGTAGACCATCTCTTCCTTAATTTTGTAGAGTGGTGGATCAGAGCGTGATGTTGACGTAGAGGCGACGCTAGCAGCGGCACGTGCGCTTTTTAGGTTTTCAACGAGTTCCACCGCCCTGGATAACGTGAGCTCAGCTAAATCCTGCACGTACAGCTTCTCCTTCTCTACTCCTGGCAGCATGCCTATCACAAACCGGTCCCGTAGCAACTCTTCGACGTTGTTGAAGTTGCAATAAGCGGTGAGGCCACGTAATCTTGCACCCCACTGTGAAGCCGTTTCGGTTGGCAACTGTTCCGCAGTGTAGAACTTGTGCCTCGCACCAAAACCCACCTGTTTGGGTGTAAAGTGGTCGTCTAAAATCTTGATGACATCCTCATAAGGAACCTGTTGAACATCCCTTGGCAACGCGAGATCGGATGCCAACTGATAAGTATCCTCCGTGAGCGCACTTAGTAGGTATGCTCGTCTTTTGATTCCGGACTCATCTTGTTTCGCGTCTATGTTGTTCGCGATAAACCATTGCATGAGTCGGCTCTTAAACGTTCCCCATACTTGGTTTTTATGATCGAAATTTGACATTACATTGAAATTATAGGTCGACATTTTATTTAAAACACTTTAACACCGTTTTCCTCGTCGCCACTGATAAATATGTAGGAAGAGTTTGCTTCCGAAGAAATTTAAACAACGGCCATTTGCAAACTGTTTATTGACAAGACCTGTGTTGACAATTAAACTACAGAATATATAACAGAGACCACTCAGGCATAACACTGCAGCGTGAACTGTGCCTGGTATTATATGGCTCCATGAAGTCATTTTAGGGACAGGATTTAACACTCGGCAAACAGCTCGGTAATAGACAGTTACATACATAATATAATTTAGAATAAACATTATAAGTCAATTGGATGCAATCCTGTGAAACGGACTGACATTGAAGTTGTTAGTTTTACTTACTACTCGTAATTATCTATTACTCGTATTCTTTATGTCTAAAAAACTTTTAAAAAATTTAAAATAGTTGTTTTTTGACAACAGTTATTGTAACTACATTATAATAAATCTGTTTGGTAGCTACAATGCTACTGACAGACTGACAGACATCATATTTATAATTTCCACCTCCTTTTTGTGTCGAGAGTCAATCAATCAATAAATTCGAAAATGAAAAACCCCTAAATTAGCTGCACTGAAACTAAATCATCTACATATATAAAATATGTATCAGCTCTGGAATTTAGTGACATATGTTCATAAAATAAAAATACAAGATCAAACTATGCAAAATATTTATGGGACCAAATGACAGCTATGCTGCATCGAATAAAAAAAGAATCACGCAAATCGGATCATTAACCTCAGAGTAATCGGTGTACATACATAACAACTGGCCAAATAGAGAATCTCCTCCTTTTTTTTGGAGGAGTTTCTCAATTGGTTAAAAATATACTACAATCAAAAATTGCTTATGCTGTGAAAGGTGTATTGAGAGAACTAACAAGAAAATAGAACCTATCAAAACATATCAATATATAAATACGTAATTATAAAAGCACTTAAAGAAAAAGGTATAAAAACTCAGGTCTATCCAGCCAGTCGCCAAGTGCTAACAGATATATATTAAAACTGTTGCACAATTATTTACGTATTCCGCCCCAAACAAATAATACCGTGATAGTTCTTCACCCCAATATTTGACGTAGAGGGGGGTGCGTTAGTGAAACACAAACGGAAACTTTTGGGTAAATAAACTCACAACTCTCTATTTGTGTTTCTGCGCGTTGTATTAAATTATTAAATAAATAGATCAACAGTGCGACTGGAGGACAATCTAATTAGCCGACTTCCACAAAAAGAGTTGAATAAAATAATAATCACAAATGAAAGGCTATTTCATTATTTTGAGATTCAATATTATGGTTTGTTCAGAAACTAACAGCAGTGAACGGATTTTTACTGGAACAGTGACGGACGTTCTCGCGATGCTCTACCAATTCATGGTTAAAATAGATTCCGCAATTAGTTTCTATGAATGCGCTAGATTTTTTATATTCTTTCGGCTAGAGAGATACATTACTATACAGTCATTTTATTTACACTTTTCCATTTTTTGTATGTTCTATTATGTAATTACAAAAATCATACACGCCTGTTGATGATTTAATCAAAACGCAACGAATTTTTGTAAAAACTTAATAAAACATAATAAAAAGTGGAAAAGTGTAATTAAAGGTTGTGTGTTATTATTGTGAACATGAATTTCCATCAAGAACCAACTGTACATTCGATCAGTTATATCATTAATATTATATGATCTAAGCCGGCATAATTAACATATTTTTCCATTGTTGCAGGCTAAACTACGCGCTCTGCGGCCTGCATCCGTGGTGGTGGCACGCTTGCAACGTCACGCTGCACGCTGCGTGTTGCGCGCTCGTCGCCCGTGCGTGTGTGACGGTTGCGCGGCTGCAGCGACCGTTCGCTGCACTCGCGGCGTTGCTGTTCGCGGTACACCCTGTACATACTGAAGCGGTAATTGTGTTAGCGATACTATTGCGAAATCCTGCAAGTGTTTTTTTTTTGTTATGGTTGTCAAAAATTGATTACATTAAAAAAAATATATAAAACACAATAAAATGCATACCAATTACTTATAGACAAACTTCATATTCACAATAAGTTGATAAAAAAACATACATTAATTAGAATTAAAATAGACAAAAATTCATGCGTTACAATTGGCTAAAACTTATTAGTAAATGATTTAAAAATTCATAAAATAGCAAAATAATAAATAAAGAATGTGTTGTTTATTTATTAATTTGCTTTTATTTGTGTTAAATGATTGACTTAATTGTAATTATAAATCATAAAATATAATAATAATAATATAGAATATTTAAAAACTTTAAATGTCAGTAATAATAATGCATAATAATGCCTCCCACACCGATTTCGGTGACGGTAGCCGGTTTCATTGAAACCAGGGGCCTAATTGGCCAAGTTGATTCGATTTTGATGCATATTCAATCGTGCCGAGTACTCCCGAATAAATTGACGTTTGTTTATTTTAATTCTCAGTCGATTGATACTCGTATGATCGGGAGTACAAAAAGTTACGATCTAACCATTTTCTTTATCCTTGTTAGTTTTAAAGTAATCCAAATAAATTACCAAAAGCCGTTGAGATCGAACTGATTCGATTCTCGATTGTTTCGGGAGTAAGCCTACAGGCCAGCTACGCAGGAGATATTTATAGTGCCCAAGTGTGTTTGCAATACACAGAAACACTCTCTTCCTTCACTCTCGTAGCCCAGTGGGACGGATAACCAACACGACTGGCGGGAGATCAGGCGCAGGACCGACGCATGGATCATCTTTCTTGTCAGAAATCTTATGCTAACCAAACGTGAAAACAACATTTTTGTTGTTCCAACGTGGGAATACCTTTGATTTGAAGCTCTGAACCACAAAACCACGGAGGCGATTAAATACCAGATTTATATTTCGTCCGTAACATTTAATACCAGCATACTCGAAAAGAGCTTACGGTGATCTCATATCTTCCACGAACAAAGAAAGTTTAACCCGTAAAATAATACTGTTATAAGTGACTCAGTTCTTGATCCCTACAAGGCCCTTTTGGAGGGCTTATCTAAATTTCCCGACAGCCCTGATGCCCTAAATGGGGCTAGTATTTGCTCTACGTGACCCGAATGCTGCGCCTTTTTGTACATGTTAACGACCACGTTTCTGCGAGGATGTAATAAAAATACGCATTTTAATATTGGCAGTCCTTAAATGTCTATTCTTACATAAAGCCACCTGTAAGTAATAGTATACAGGCTGCAATATTAAGAAAATTGCTAAAAATTCAATTACAAAAATATAACAATTCGATAACATTTAATTATGTGAATCTATACCTACTAATATTATAAAGCGGAAGAGTTTGTTTGTTTAAACGCGCTAATCTCAGGAACTACTGGTTCAATTTGTAAAATTCTTTTTTTGTTGGATAGCTCATTTATAGAGGAAGGCTTTAGGCTATATAATATTACGCTGCGACCAATAGGAGTGAAGCGTCAGTGAGAAATGTTGCAAAAACGGGGAAAATTATGCACATTTGGGGACTTTCGTTGCATGCGCTGCATAAACGGTTAAAGTCACTCAAAAATCACGCGAACAAAGTCGCGGGGACAGCTATATATTATATACTGGCTATGATATTAATGGGTTATGATGATGCTGTGAAAGAACCAGCGCTGAACCTTTTTTTTTTAAACTACTCATGTGTAGCTGGCCTGGTTTTAATGAAATCGGCTACCGACATTGAAATCGGTGATGGGAGCTATTATTATTATTATAAATCTGGCTTAGTGCACACGATTAAGAGGAAACGCCTATTTTTCCATACAGAAAATGTGGTCTGCGCGAACCTGTTTCCTCTCTGGGTAATGCTGTTAGAGTTAAAAAAAATCCTAAATATATTATTTGTACTATGTATATTATTTGTAAAATATAATTATATTATATTATTTGTTTCAATTTATATATGTTATGTTTGAAAGAAATAAAATTTGCTTATTTGTACGTCCCTATTTTCTTTTCTTTAGTAAATTATTTGAGGAGATATGGGCGTTCAAAAATCTTTAAACAATTACCAGTTTTTTTGCTGTGTTTAAACATCCAGAAAACAAATTCGACTGCATTATACAATAAAATTGAAACATATGAACCTAGCTTGAAATTGTATCTAGCTTATAATAAAAATGAAATAAAAGTTTAAAAACTACGAGTATGTCTTCGCAATGTCTTGTCTAAAATGGCCAGGAAAAAAATTCAATTTGAAATCCATAAATGCATAGGTACAAATTGGTCAAGGTAGAGCCGTGGTCGGACCCGCAAACAAAATCTAAGCGTCCGCTCTCACCTAAAACGGTAGAAAAAAAAGAGCTTGAAAAATCATAATATTCGTCGGCTGTTGCAATATTCAATGACAATAGTGTGTTCGACCACGGCTCTACATAGTGCCCAAGTGTGAGCGTTATACACAGAAGCACTCCTTCACTCTCGAAGCCCAGTGGGACGGATAACGACACGAATGATGGGAGATCAGGCGCAGGGCCGACTTTATACATGCCCGTCCGACGCATGGATCATCTTTCTTGCCAGACAATCAGGTGATCAGCCTGCGCTGTCCTATTCAATCTGAATTTTTTTTATGTTGCCATGACAATGTTATAATTGTTGCCAGGTGGCGGGTGTAGTTGGCCGCGCGGAGCTTCTGGCCTGTATGTTCTTCCTCTCCTCACTGCTGGTTTACCATCGGTAAGTGCATGAAACCTAAGCATAAAATTGTATTATCATTATTTATATAATAGTGAGGGTTCCCCCATACATTGTTTTCAGTTGATTAGTATCAAGCAAATTTTTCGTGAGTAGCTTCAATTTGATGAGTCGCCCAAGAATTTCTTGGACGGAATTCTTGTTTGTGGTAGCTAACAGACATAGCAAGAATAAAGTTTGTAGGTACATATGGTGACTCCAATATATATCCATCCAATATATGTCAGTAGAAACGCAGCCTGCGTTTCCACTGACGAGCAGGAGCGGGGTGGAGAGGTGCTTGCGGTGCCCGAATTGACCAATCACTATGCTAGAAATCTCCGCTCCGCTTCCACGGAAACAGCACGAGCATAGTGATTGGTTTGGGCAGCACTAAGCTCCTCTCCGCCCCATTCCGCGTCAATGGAAATGCAGCCTTAAATGTTTAAGTGAATGTATGAACTAAATTTTCACAAAATCATAATTTGGCTACATATAACCACCTTTATTTATTCACGTCTTCAATTATGGCCTAACGTTCATGAACGATAACGGGTTTCCTTACCAGTAATATCCAAAACTGTTAAATTTACAATGAACAATATTCGCGTAAATATAAGGCATTCACAATTTGCTTCATTCACAGACCCACAAGTAACAAGAAGTGCGTATGGCTAAGCGTGATCCTGGGCGCCCTCAGTATGCTGGCCAAAGAAACGGGAGTTACGGTGCTTCTCATGAACCTAGCCATCGACTTCTTTCGCTGCTGGCCTTTTGTTAAGAGGTATGACCGCATCGACTGCGACCTAAGCATGCTTTTTTTTGTTTTATTAGGTTTGTCAACAATTGATTTCACGTAATTCATTAAAAAAAATACAATTATTATAAAATACAATATTTTTTTAGTTGAATTTCATCATAAACAGTTTTTATGCTCAACGTAGTGGGCACGAGTCAGCTAGTATAGTAATAATACACAAACCACTTGCACTTTTTACTACTTTATTAGTTGTTTTACATTATTTATTTGTTGCAATACACGACTGGTTTTAACTACGACATCATCGTCAATAACACATATTAGGCATGCTTGCTAAAGAGACAGGTATCACGGCTTATAAAACTTGGTATGACGACCGCATCAACTGCAAACATAGTTTAGAGAATTTTAAGGGACCCAATTTTCAAACGATTCTCATTCGATAACGTAACGAACATGTACTTGTTAATTGTTCCTTCTAGCCCCACTGGCCAAGGCCCAAGGATAATAATAGCTCCCTTCACCGATTTCGGTGTCGGCAGTCGATTTCATGGAAACCAGGCCAGCTACGCAGGAGTTATTTTATAGTACCCAAGTGTGTGCACAATACACAAATACACTCTCTTCCTTTTACTCTCATAAGCCAGTGGGACAGTAAACCGACACGACTGGCGAAAGAACAGGCGCAGGACCGACTTTTTACATGCCCATCCGACGCATGGATCATGTTTCTTGTCAGACAATCAGGTGATCAGCCTGCATTGTCATAACCAAACTTGAAAACAACATTATTTGTTGATCCAACGCGGGAATCGAACCTACGGCTTCCGGGTCGAGAGCGAAGCTTAGAACCACTAGACCACGGAGGCGGAGCAAAGGATCTGTACACTACAAAATCTAATAAATAACTGTCCCTATCACTTATCAGCATAATTAAATGGCTTATCAAATCAATTTATCAACGCAATAAGCCAATGGGTTATCTGTATCCCCATCTTAAACTAAGGGTCGTATTGGATTCTGTATAAAAAACTTAACCCAATAAATAATTATACATGTTTACCATGAGCAATTTAGCAAGATTTAGGAATGGTTTCTGAAAGGATTCACATTTATGATCGACTAACATGGCATTCAAGTTAACATACTGAACGCCGATTGGTGGAACATGTATCAGAGAGAAAGAGAGGCACAGATATTATACAACACGCTCGCACTCGCAAGGCTGATTAAAATTGCACAAATAAGCTTGATTCATCAAAAAACACCGAAGGTTGATTCATATGTCAACTACATATGAATCAACCTTATCTGTGGTATTTCAACCAGAATATGGAATATAATATGTTGGCATGATGTTACTATAAATTGAATATTGCAGCCCCAACTCATTACCCTCTCTTCGATTTCACAATAGTCGGGTAACAGTAAGTTAAGTATTAGTGTAAAATGTTGGTGTGTCAATAAAGAAATAAAAGACACTATTATGCTACCCACCAACAATCAAAATAAACACGTCGCATATACAGTGTGTAAAAATAACAGTCACTATAACTTTAAGATACGATTATACTACCTGTCCTCATTTAATAATATTTTTTTTTTGTTTTTGACAAAAAAAATGATTTTTTTGTCAAAAACAAAAAAAAATATTTTATCATATCTTTTTTTTTGTCGCAAGAAAAACGAAAAAGCAAAAAAAAAATTTGTGAAAAAAATACATTTCTAGAATGAGAAAAGGTAGTATAATCATATCCCAAAGTTACAGTGACTGTTCTTTTTATACGCTTTAATACGAGATTATCATAAAATCTTAACGCTCTGCACTCTAGCCGTGTAATCCGAGCGCTAAGTAAATTACCCCAAGCGAGGGGAATGGGGGGGGGACGTCTCATTAGGCCGGGGATAATTTATCGAACGTGACAAGATTGCCAAATTGGTTGCCGTATGATATCAGGTTGCGGTTGCCGTCATCATCAGTGGCATTTTTCCGCGATAAGCTGAAAATTGGAGAACTTTGTAAGATTTTTTCTCAATTGAAAAATATCACTAAATTATAATAATCTTCAAAACGATTATAATAATGCCTCCCACACCGATTTCGGTGACGGTGGCCGGTTCCATTGAAACTAGGCCAGCTACGCAAGAGTATTTTTATAGTGCCCAAGTGTGTGCGCAATACACATAAGCACTTTCTCTTCCTTCACTCTCGTAGCCCAGTAGAACAGATAACCGACACGACTGGCAGGAGATCAGGCACAGGAACAACTTTTTACATGCCCATCCGACGCATGGATCAATTTTAAATTTTTTTAGCAATTTCTTGTCAGACAATCAGGTGATCAGCCTACATTGTCCTAACCAAACTTGAAAACAACATTTTTTCCAACGTGGCAATCGAACCCACGACCTCCGGGTCGAGAGCGAAGCTATGAACCACTACATCAGGGAGGCGTTAAGCGTTCAAAACGATGATCCTCTGATGAGTAAATATAAAATGACCCGTTCCAACTTCGTTGAGCATACAAACTTGTTACAAAAAATGAAAAAAAATGTTTACACATTCAAATGACCATATTGAACGCTGATTGGTGGAACATTCATCAGAGAGAAAGAGAGTAACATAATTATAATTACATCACTCGCACTTGCAAGGATAGTTAGAGTACCACAGATAAGGTTGATTCAAATCGTATGTCAACTAATCGGTGCTATATGGTGGATCTGCGCGCTTTGAAATTCGGATCAAATTTTTCAATTCTGTAAAACACTTATAATTTTTCAATTCTGCTATAATTTTCAGTTAGGTTAATTTTCACTGTTAGCCTTAAGCGTAAGCTCCAAGTCACTCAACGAGCTATGGAAAGAGCTATGCTCGGAGTTTCTCTGCGGGACAGAATCTGAAACGAGGATATTCACAGTAGAACTATAGTAACCTACATAGGTCGTGTGGCCACATCGCTCGGAGAGATGGGGAAGGAAAGCTCCAAATGGGGAAGGAAAGTTCTCGAGTGGCGACTACGGATTGGAAGACACAGCGCAGGGCGGACCCCCACAAGACGGACCGATGATCTGGTGGAAGCCGCAGGCAGCCGTTGGATGCAGACAACGCACGACCGGTGGTTGTGGAAGTCCTTGGGGGAGGCCTGTGTTCAGCAGTGGACGTCTTCAGGCTGATGATGAAAGAAAGCGATATCAATAGTTGATGAGATGGAACTATTACTATTAGTAAGCGGTTACTTTTTAAAGTAAGCATAGTAACCTAATAGGACTTTACTTTGACTTTACATCTAAACCGTTATGTATAATTTCTACTAAGTATTATTAACAACTGTATTATACTAGATAACAATGATATAACACAGATCGGTCACAGTAGATATTATGGTTTGGTCCAAAACTAAAAAGATTTTATTTTCAACAATTTATGTTTTTTAGTCATAAGAACGACAAAATAAAAACATAAATGTTAAAAATATTAACGAAAAAATTACAACAAAGACGTGAAAATACATAAAACACAGATGATAACGTATTTAAAATTCGTGGCCTCAAAAACGATGGAGAGAAAATGCATAAAATTGATGATAAACCCATAATATGATTTCGTTGCGAATTTTACGAAGTATAAAATAAATTGCTTTTCAATAAAATTATTTAATCCTATTTTGATAATTATAATCTCATAACGTCGTAATTTCATCAATTTAACTTTAACAACATTTTAATTTATAGGAATTTTCAAAATCACCTGAACACCCACCCGTGTTCAGGTGATTTTGTACCATTTAATTACAAACATATTTAGTCAGGTTCCCCAATACATTGTTTTCACTTGATTAGTATCAAGCAAATTTTTTTTGAGTAGCTTCATTTTGATGAGACGTCCAATAATTTCTTGGACGGAACTTTCGATTGTGGTAGCTAACAGAGTTAGCAAAGATAAAAAAAATACTCAACTTTCGAGCGCAGGACCGGGATAACGTACCACACAATTTGTAGGAAAATTATGTCTGCTGAATAACATTAATATTAACTAAGTAATAAAAGCAAGATCAGCTGGTTACTAATAATTTAAGATGTCCTCGTTATCAATACAAGTTGGCAAGATGCAACTCTTGGATCAAACCACAGATTTTGTAGCACAAATATATTTTAGCTAATTTAGATCATTATCTTGAGACTTATCAAAAAAAAATATAAATATTTTGTAATCACCAAATCCACAAACTTTATTCTTGATATCTCTGTTAGCTACCACAAACAAGAGTTCCGTCCTCACGAAAAATTAGCTTGATACTAATCAAGTGAAAATAATGTGTAGGGGAACCCTGACTAATTGTATTGGGTATGTGAGTAAGAATAGCAACTACTCATCAACCATCTTTCCATTGGGTGTCCCAACGAGCTATGTACCTTGTCGCATTGCATTAACTCCCAAGCGAAACCTGCCGGGTCCTATTAAAACACTAAAAACAGTTCTCGAAAACAATTGAAGATAATAATATGAATGGATGAATGTGAAATGTAGCAAAAAAAAATTACTCAGAAAATTGAGTTTAAACTGTCACTTATACATTTTGGAATATATAGTAACGCATTAAGTACATTGTCTTAAGATGGTTCTTTAGATTAATGTTTTTAATACATTAGTATTCTAAAATGTTTAAGTGATAGTTTGAACTCAATTTTCTGAGTAAAAAATTTTTGGTACATTTCACATTCATCCATTCATGTTTTCAATCCTATCTATAGGTAAAAACAGCAGGAATATTGGTGCAGTAGTCTTTAATTTTTTCGCAAACAATAAGAATGACATTCGCGGTGGAGGATTTTGTGTTATAATTTTAAATAATATAATAATGAAACCAACGTGAAACTTTTGCTTTTTTAATAATTAGGTAATAATCGGCTAGTGCTGCAGGTAAAAAAACATTAACCGTTAATTAGTACAGTTTATTAGGCGCAGTCAGGGTGGATGGAGATCATCTATAAAAAATCAGCTATATAGCTAATACAAAAAGCAACTACCACGCCGGTTCAACCGCAACCCGTTAAGAAGAACCGTAAGAAACTCGCTTAAACATTTTTCAATACCTTAGTCATTATCGGTTTTGGTCGAAAGTAATATAAAAAAACATTAACCGTTAATTTGTAGATTGAGTTTAATTGGCGCAGTCGTGACGGACGGCGGCCATCTATCACAGCTCACAAATAAATTATCTGACCAGCTCATTAATCCGCCATGTTGAAATGTAATCGCTCGAGCTTGTTTATTAACTGCAAAATCGAGTACATACTGAAACAAGAGCCTAAAATGTTTAGAATAATAAGCTCCCACACCAACTTTGGTGGCAGGTTTTCCTTTAAAACCAGGGCCCAGATTCTCGTTTCGAATATCAGTCTGTACTGCTCGTGCATGCATTATTTGCCTCGCGTGCGACCGGAATAGACTGACATTCGAAACGAGGTTCGAGTTACGACCAGGCCAGCTACACTGGAATCATTTTCATTCATCCAGAGTACACAGAAGACTCAAAGAGCTCATCCCATATATGGCTATGATTTAATAAATTGTTTGAATTATTTTTGTTACCAGGTCTCTTTGCTCACTGAAGATCGAGAAGCGCTGCACAGGGCTGTCAGTTAGGACGATCAAGGTGGTCGTCTCTCTCGCGCTGCTGATATCGCTGAGGCTGGCGCTGCTGCAGGGCACGTGGCCCAGCTTCAGCCCGCAGGACAACCCCGCTGCGTCACATCCGAGTTTTTTCGTGAGGTAAATATTTAGTAATATTTTCGTTTTTAGGTATCTATGGTCTCTCAAATCAAGAAGCGCTGTACACAGCTCTCAAGGTCATCTCTTTAGCCCTGTTGATACCACTGAGGTTGGAGCTGTTGCAGAGCACGAGGCATAACTTTAGTCCGCAGGACAACCCCGCTGCGTCACATCCGCGTTTCTTCATCTGGTAATTCTTTTAATCCGTAAAGCCAATTTTTCTCCCTCGACCATTATGCTTGAAAGACATTTCAGCATATTTTGCTATTAGAAAGTTAATAAATATGTTTTTGATAAAGATTAAGATACCTAAGCCCCTTATTTTCCATAATTAGGCACTTCTAGTGTCCCTCGAGCTCCATGTTTATAGACTTGTCATAATTTCAACCTCATAAATGAATATTTTAACAGCCAACAAGGTTGTTAAAATATTCAAAATATATAATAATAAAATATAAAAAAACCATAATATTTAGGTTTCTGTACCCCAAGGGTACACAATTTATCGATGACACTTCGCTCTTCGTCTGTCATAACTCATGTATCATCATAGTTGGACAGTATACCATTTTCACATATTATGTTTTTCTATTACTGCTACAGGAGCAAATTATAAAACTTTAAACTACATGTTATTTACAATGTTTCGCCCTGTTGTAAGTAGTCATTGTGCCCGAAACCAACTCGCACTTAACCGGATTTATATATTTACCATTTGCGAATTTTAAAGGCTTTTAAATTTCCACTTTGACGGCTGCAATTGAAAATTAGTATCGTTTGTAATGAAACGGTCTGTGATAAATCACGAAATGAATGTAATTTGTAATTTAAATTAAAGTCTAGGTGCTGAGGGGCCAAAAAGTCAAAGCCGCGCTAATGTTCTAAGCGCGGCAACTTCATAATTTATACTCTATTGTGAAGTTGGCTGCGTATTATATTATGCCCTATTGTGGGAGGCAAACTTCTAACTTCTAATTTGTTTTCTATTGTGAGCATGCCAATAACTAAGGTTCTAGATTATAGGAATAAGACTCCAAAGTGTGTTGTGTGTATTTTACGATTTTGGACTTCTTATTTTAGTATAGAATCGTATATCGTATCGATCGTGCAAATTATTTTAAGTCCACTTAATTAGTTAATGGAATCTGGCGTTACTTTACGGAAAACCATAGCATACAACTAAAAACTTTTAACTATTGTGAGGGTAAATGCTTGAATGAATGCTGCAAACATACTCGTATAAGTAGACGTTATGTGGCTGCATTAACGACCAAACCTGTTTTCTAACACGTATAAAGTTAGTATAGAATTTATTATTGTTATGTCCACATCATTATCTTTTGCTGAGGCACTGTGGTGTTTACAATGCATTAATACTTATGCCTACATGGTCTCCATTTTGACTATTAGCTATTACACTACTTAAGTACCTACCTTTCGATACTTAGCTGTAATGCAATTTTTTTTATCTAAATTTAGTTATCTTCATTGGAATTATTTTATCTTTGTTTTTTTTTTTTTTGCTCATTCTGTGCTAATTTTCCCGTCCTGATTTTATATATTATTTACAATTAATGTAAATCGTAGTGTGATGAAATCTTAATGTGTCAATTAAATGTTTTTAAATAACCAATTAGTAGGTTAATTATACAACCTTTCATATTTAATATTTATAATATTTTGTGGTAAGTCCCCGCTTGTTGTTTTACATTTTTACGAGAAAACTACTAAGCCATTATCATAAAACTTGGTAAATACTTTATATCCCACGCGGGCGATAGTACGGATAAAACCTAATTATTTAGATTTCTGGTCCATTATGTCAGCTAATTATCATAATACAACAAACTCGACCCGAAGGTTTTCGTACGGGTTCGATTCCCACGTTGGAACAACTAAAATGTTGTTTTCTAGCTTGGTTAGGACAATGCAGGCCGATCACCTGATTGTCTGACAATAAAGATGATCCATGCGTCGGATGGGCATGTAAAAAGTCGGTCCTGCGCCTGGTCTCTCGCCAGTCGTGTCGGTTTACCATCCCATTTTTATGAGAGTAAAAGGAAGAGAGAGTGTCTTTGTGTATTGCGCACACACTTAGGCACTATAAAATACTCTTGCGTAGCGGGCCAGGTTTCAATGAAATCGACTACCGACACCAAAATCGGTGAGGGGATCTATTATTATTATTATTATTATATTATTATACCTTGTATTCTCAACTGTTTTTTCATCAGGTTGATGACATTCTGCTACCTGGCGGCGTTCAACTGGTGGTTGTTGCTGTGCCCATGGACGCTCAGTCACGACTGGCAAATGGGCTCCATACCCCTGGTCACCAGTGGCTGGGACCCTCGCAACTTTCTCACTTGTGCTGCCTTCGGAACAATGTTAGTGTTGGGCTACAGATGTCTTCTGGACTTGGAGGTGAGTTCTGAGTTTTTTTCCATAGATGGACTTAATCTATGATATCCATCATAAAGTCGCTATAATACAGTAGTCGTTGAACATTTTCTATAGAAACAAAATGACATGGTAGGAAACAAGAATTACCATTAGGTATGATGATAACGGTTGTAAAAAGAAAAGTCACTATACCTTTAGAATATGATAATTAAATTTTCCTCGTTTCTAGATTTTTTTTTTTAATTAGATACTTACCTACCTATATTTTAATTTTTTTTATATTAATTTTTTTTTTTTGTATTTTACGTTATTTTAAAAAATTATAAAATTAATATTATTATATATACTTAAGTTATTCTAAAAAATAAGAAATGGTAAAAAGTAAATAAAAATTTAGTTCACAAAAAAAATACATTTCCAAAATGAGAAAATGTAGAATTATCTAATCTCAAAGTTATAGTGACTGTTCTTTTTACACAGTAATGATACAGAAATTACTTGAATCAGGTGTGTGATGATGACTTAGTCGAAACCGGTCGTGTATTTTTATAAATCTGTTAATTCAATAATAAAGTGGAAAAAGTGCTAGTAATTTGTGTATCATTACTGTGTAACATGTATTTCCATCAGTAACCTACAGTACATTCAATAACATATGTTCTTTTTACACCCTGTATGGATACGAAATTAGTGGCAAAATCTCATAAATAAATAACATATATATTTGACATTGCCAATTAGACCTCACAGATATTGACAAGAATTACGCTGAAAAATAATACTGGTCTACGTATACACACGCGTACACGGATCTTATGTGGCGATTTATCACGAGTGTTTTCATGGTGTCTGACTTGCATGAGTAACACTTGTTCCATCTCTACTTAATAAATACATGATCTCTTCTCTATTACCATGTAGACTCAGCGCCACAGCCCCATCACCATCGGTCTTCTATTCCTGGTGGTACCGTTCGTGCCGGCCAGCAACCTGCTGGTTACCGTTGGCTTCGTCATCGCCGAGAGGGTGCTGTATATACCCAGGTAATTGGACATTAAACTTACAGAAGACTCATCTTAATTAATTGGAGTTTAGAACCAATATCGTGTATGGAGCCGATGATTCAAAATGAACAAATGTGCTTGGTCCTTATAAAGAGTGCCAATTAAAGCGTGGAGAAGATATCCCATGAGGATCAAATTGGCTGGCGTGAAGAGTAGAGGCGGGTAATAATATTGATGTTCAGCAGTAGTTATCACGTCAAACGTCACCAAGGTGGGAATAGTTCCCACTCTAAACAGATATCTCCGACCAAGCGAGGTGGTATTATTAGTAGGATCAAAGCACTATGAAGTACTATTCAGAGGCTGTATACCTATATAATATAGTATCAGGATTGTGGTGCTTGTTGATCAGTCATAGAGACATTCCCTCGCTTTACCTTGTCAACCTCGTATCTAAAAAACTACAAATATTCAGTAGAGTAAAAAAACTTAATAATTTTAGGCCCGTATAAATAAAACAATCTCAAACCCAACCTCACATTGAGAAGGTTGAGAAGGTGTGACAGATAAGAAAACGTTTCGTTTCACTTTTAAAAATGAAGAATTTTACTTATTATGTTATATACTTTAATTTTTTTTTTCCTTAAAACGTACGTAAAAATAAAGATTATAAAAATATACATTATACTTATTTTAATGTTTTTCTGTAATCTATAATATGAATATAACGGTATAAAAAGTAAATAAATTAAAGTACTATGTAACATTAATAAAGTTGTTCACTTTTAAAAGTGAAACGAAACGTTTTTTTATCTGTCAAATAGGCTCTCAAGGTGAGGTTGGGTTTGAGACTGTTTTATTTATACGGGCCTTAGATTCATTGAATGAGGTTCAGTTATGTACAGACAGTATGTCTGTTTTGAGTACTTTTAAACAAAATATTAAACAAAGAGACTCATTTTAAAGAAAACATGTTTTTTTTTTTAAATTAGTCTCTTTGTTTAATATATTGATTTGATATGTTTCATAAAAAAAGTTCAAAACTATAACCCGACTTCGATAAAAGGCGGAAACAAGAAAATAATTCAATTTGAAATCCAGACATGCATAGGTACAAAAATGGTTAAATTAGCCGCGGAATGTATATTTCAACAGCAGACGAATATAATACTTTTCAATTTATCTTTCTTCTACCGTATTTTTGTGTGAAGTGACGCCTAGATTTGGTTAGCGGGTACGACCACACATCACACACTCTGTCTTCCTTCCCAGCCCAATGGGACGGATAAACAACACGACTGGTGCGAAATCTGGCGCAGGACCGACTTTTACATGTCAGACAATCAGGTGATCAGCCTGCATTGTCCTGACCAAACTTGGAAACAACAATTTGTTGTTCCGTATAGATCGAACCCATGACCTCCAGTCGAGAGCTAGTCTCTGAACCACAAGACCACGGCGTCACTACTACTCCATATTCTTCAACAGTGTAGGCAGCGTGATCATCACGGCGTACGGGGTCCAGCTGATGTGGTACTCCAAGCCCGGCTCCAAGGTGTTGCTGGTGGTGGGCTTAGCAGTGCTGGCTGCGAGCGGCGTCGCGCGGACTTACAGACGTAACGCTGAGTGGAGGGATAGAGCGACGTTGTTGAGGTAGGTCATGTTGTTATAGGAAACGGGTGTGGTAAGTGATGTTTTTTTTTTTAATTTTTGACAAAATCAACGCTGAAAGAGGTACTTTTTTTTTATATTGTAATTATGGGAAAATATGATGTTGGGGCATCTCTCATATAAACATGAGTAAGTCTTTCAGCGCTGGTATTTTCACAGTATACTCTACATAGGAGAGATACACCCTAAAGTATTATCGCTCATCTATTTTACAATTTGTATATACGTTTTGCATAACGCTAATGACCTTGAAGATTTGTAGGGGTCATCGCAATAACTAGTGCACGCTTAAATCGTATAAAACTAGTTTTAAAAAATGAGACAAAATTACCAAAAACTTTTTAAGACGGTCCCTTTCACACTAGCGTCACAATATTTGTAAAAAAAGGTTACATGTTAAAAAAGGTTTAAGCTATTCTAAAACATAAAATATCAATTTATAAAACGACAATCCTCTATTTAATATAATGTTATTATATTATGAGATTTTTCAATAATCAATTATTGAGAAGGTTTCAAAATACATAAATGTTCAGCTTATCGCGCGCACTCAGCCATTTCTTTGCTATTTTAACTTTATTATTATTATTATAACTGGTGTAAAAAGAACAGTCACTATAGTTTTGGGATATGGTTATGCTACCTTTTCCATTCTAGAAATGGTTTTTTTTAATTATTTTTACAAAATAAAAAAAAAATTTTTTTTCGTTGTTCTCGAAACAAAAAAATAAGAAAGGGTAAAAAGTAAAAAAAAAAAAAGAGTTTTTGACAAAAAAAATTAAAAATATACATTTTCTAAATGAGGAAAGGTAGGTATTAGAATTTCAAAGTTATAGTGACTGTTCTCTTTACACCAAGTTAATACTGGGTTAATAATTTAACTATCAAAAACTACGTTTCTCACTCTAGGTCTTTACAAAGTCGCTGGCTTCATCCAGCACGCTATTAACACGTGCGCAATGTTCACGTGCCACAAACGTGGACCTAAATCACCTAAATGCGTTTTGTTTCAGAGCGGACCTGGTGACTTTGCCACAGAACGCGAAACTCCACTACAACTACGGAAACTTCCTGCGCGAAACGGACCAGCAAGACAACGCTATCAAACATTACAAAGAAGCTTTGAGGTAGGCACAGCACGTCTTTTGAACCGTATCTCCGTAACAATAAAGTCGAAAATACACCGGAAATTATTAATTAATTAAATTAAATTAAATATCATTTAATTCAGGCTGCATAGGCCCATATTATAAATACCTTACAGACTAACATACATATTAAATATACTTAAGAACTACACTTTAACACGTGCTGACGGCGACGTGCAACGCGCTTCATTCCGGAGTCTCCCCCGGAACCTCCGGTAGACCACACCCGTCGGCCAGAACTCCTCCGCCTCGAAGGTTGAAAGAAGATGAGTCGGTACTCTCACCACAAAGGAACTAAAGTTGACCTTGTGGCGAGACTCCAGACGCTCAACCCTCAAGGGGAGGGACGTCTTCTTCCGGATGTAGTCCACGACGTCCTTAATCTCCATGGACCAGTGCAGGCGGGACACGTACAGCGGCGTGGAGCGTACTTCACACCGCAGGCGCTGCTCGGGTCCACAGGGTGCGGTGCCGCGATGGTTGCGGACGGCGGGCTTCTTCTTTCTTCTCTCTACCATTATGAAGCCCTCCTCATCGCACTTTCTGCTCTTGTCCTTTCCAGATTGAGGAGGCTCAGCCTTGCGGCTTTCCATAGCCTTGAGGCTCTCTTTCTTCCCCTTTGTCTTCTCCCGCAGGGGATGTGCGGGGTGAGCGGTGATACACGCAAAACTTTTCTGCTGAGTTGGATGTTGACTCGGCGACTGCGCGACCCGGAGGGGAAGGCTGGCGGGGGCGGCGGCGGACTCCGCTGACACGCAAAACGATGCGTCAGCGCGCGCGCCACCACGACGTGTGTTGACGTAGGCAGTTGAATGCTCGGGTGACCCACTTAATGAATTATTACATTTTAATTGTAATAATTCACTACGTAAGTCACGAATGGTAGATTCCGATGCATCCAATCTACCCCGCATCTCGTCCAGCTCTGCCTTCATACTGTTGAAGTTCTTCAACAGGCTGGAGACGTCGACGTGGTCCATAGTCACCACCGGCAGCTTGTGGAGATCCTTCGCCACAAAAGCCGGCACGTCGTCTGGATCCGTCTGCTTCAGCAGGGAGATGATATCCTGCACGCTTCTCTCGGTCCCATCTCTCCGTCGTGATGGCATATTCGCGCTCTGGCCGAGCGTCTCATACAGCAGCTGCTTACCCTCACAAATCTCCTCACTGGTGAAGGTAGACTTGCAGATCTGCATGATGCTGACTTCGTCCATGGTGTCGATGGCATGCTGGATGAACGCCAGCAACTCATTGGCCACGAGCGCCATGATCACGTGCAGCGGCAATCAGCCGCGCGATTCGCAATAATATAAATAATATTATATTTTGTTGCGTGTGTGAAACGCGGAGCGCGACCGTACGCTGGCTCGACACATTACACACTGACTCCGCATAATGGTTCCGAATTCAGATATTTCGGATATAGTTTATGGGCTATTGTTTTGAATTCAAAAGGATTTACTGTTTATTAATCTGATTCAAAATTCAAAATTCAAAATTCAAAAAATTTTATTTCCAAATAAAACTTAAAAAGCTATTTTCGGAAAGTCAACAAAAAGGCTACCACCGGTTCAACCCTAGCCCGTGATAAATGATATTCAGCGCTTTATTTAGAATCTTCTTTGTTAAGTCACAATTGCATTTCAGTCAGGTTTTAAATGTGCTAACTCGTATTTGTACTCGTAAATCGTGTTTGTGTAGATTGGTTTCAAAAGTGCGTTGGTTTTTTTGTTTTTTTTTTCCATCGCCCCTACATTGTCAGGGCTTGTTATTGTATCTATACATATAACTATACATATAATAAATCTGTAGAGGAGTCGTGTCTGTACATTGAAGATATTTGAGAAAAAATATTATAGGGGACCTTTATTTACGCAATAGTACCCAAAACTATGATTTTTGAAATTTTTGTCTGTGGGTTTGTGCACGCTAATCTCAGAAACGGCTTATCCCATTAAGATGTACTTTTCACTAATATATTGCAGCAAGCTTCACTTAACATTTAGTGTTTGTTTGATGTAAATCGGTTCATAAATAAAAAAGTAATGACAATTTTAAAAGATCATGTCGTACTTGCTGGACGTTAGTAGGAATCGCGCCGGGCCCGGGAGCCGCGCGCCGCTTCAAATTTTATTCGCAGCAAACGCACCGGGGCCGCGGGGGTGACTTTTTTGTTTGTTAGTTTTTATGCTAGATAGGGACAATCTAAGTTTTTTTTTCTTGATTTTCTTTATTACGAAATTTATTTGTATAAAATCAGTACTTATACTGTAAAGTCCTTTGTCATAAGTACTGTATGTACATATTTGTTAGCGTAGGTTAGTAATAAATAAATAAAAACCGGCCAAGTGCGAGTTGGACTTGCGTACTTGAGTGTCGAAAATTACGAAATTTAGCGACTTATGCGACTGTAGCTTTTGATTGCATTGGCTAAGAAGTCTGATTTTTTCACTGCTTCAAGGAACAGTAAGTAGATCCTGAGTATTTTATATAAATTTCATAAAAATATATTATAGTTCATAATCCGTCCGTTAAAATTCATACTACAGCCTACCACTACTGTACATTTTTATAGTCTTCTTTGTCCAAATTATGTAGGGTAGGTATTCGATAACTGCATAATACATAGAATTTTGATTAACATTTTGTGTTTACAGTTAAACTAAAAAAGTTATGTCAATATAAGTTAGATTTATGTTTTTCTTGATATATTTATTTCTTACTTTTTATGTTAGGTACAACTTAGGTTTGTTTTCTCTCTTTTGGACTTTCTATATTTTGCTACTTTTCTGTATAAAATCAGTTAGTACTTTAACAGTGAAGTGATTTGTAATCAGTACCTACATGTTTGTTTGCGTAGGTTATTAATAAATAAAAAAAGCCGGGCAAGTGCGAGTCGGACTTGCGCACCGAGAAGACCGCAAAATTAAAAAACAGCGAGGCGTGCTCACTTAATATCATTGTCGCCACACCAGCGCAGCGTCGGCATCGAAACGATCATTTTCTACAGTAGCTGCGGCGCAAAATCCATACAAATCTTAGTACAGAGATGTTCGTCGTGTATGTGAGCGTACTATCAAGTAGTCCCGTTGGCATTATAGTAATTATACATAATACACGGTCATTTATCAAGCTGGTAGTAGGAATTGTCAGCATACTATAAAGTAGTTTCTTAAATACCTTAACGACAGTTTTTATAAACTAAAAATACATTTAAAACAGATCTATATACACTGCCCTAAATCACTTTTCCACGCGTACGAAGTCGCGGGCACAGCTAGTTGTATATAAGTGCGTTGTTTGAAAGTGTCTATTTGTATCTGTTTCATTAAGCGCCAGTTCGCAATGAGAAGGGACTTGGCGCAGCACGTCTCGGTGTCAGCTGACCTTAAGTAAAAATTTGGTCTTTCCTTTTATGTACACGCAGAATAGCCAAGTCTAAATTAGCAAAATATATCTGGCACCACAATTCTGCCGTCCTTATCACAAACAACGCACTTGCTTGGAGGTTACTTTCAAGTAAATTGTGATCAAAGTTTTTTCTATATTTTGTTGTCTCTATGAAACTAATAGGACTATTCCAAATATTTTTGTTTTGTTTAGCGCTTTTCAATGTGGACTTTGCATGTGCGATATCGTATGTACATATTTACAAAGTGGAATTTATAATATTTTTACGATGGATAACCTAGTTAAATAAGACTAGTTATTAGTTTGGAATTGATCCACATATTTAACAAAAATACGAAAAGTATAACAGCTATTAAAAATTGAGTGATTGATACTGGTAGATCTCGTTGCGATGATTCCAAATATACTATAAACTCATTTTCGCCAAAAATGTCGATTGCGTTGTTTATGATAAGGGCGGCAGAATTGTCGCCGTGGCAGTAAAATTTTTCACAAACAACATGGTAATTGTAACCATTTAGGAAACACGAACCATTTTGCAACCAGGTTGTGGCCGGGTTACGCGAGCGCACACAACAACCTCGGCACGCTGGTGAGCGAGAGCGCCGAGCACCACTTCATGCAGGCGATCCGGCACAACCGACACCACGTCAACGCGCACTATAACCTCGCCAAGTTGTACAGGTAGGTTGTTTGTTGCGGTTGAACGAACGCGCACAACACAACCTTGGTGGGCTCGCTCACTCTACAGGTTGGTTGTCTGTGGTTGCCAGGCAAATATGCGCTTTACCTCATACTTTATACAACGTTATACTTTTGGAGAATCGTTAATCGGGAAGATGTATGTTTCCTTCATATTATTTCTGAAAGACTTATTGTATGATGCCTGCACTATTGCAATCAGAATATTCTATTTTCACCTCCATAAAATAGATCCCTGAATATCACTGGTGGGCACCCTTCACTCACATCACTGATGATGATGGAGGCGTGTTCTGTCGAGGGTCACCAATGTGGGAGTACGAGTGGAAGCTACCAAGGGAGATTTACGACCTTACGAGATGGTATGCTCGGTCAGGCCGAAGCCCACTGTACTAGTTTTCAGATGTCGTATATATAGCGCCGGACTTAGAAAACTTCGTTAGTGCGATGCCATCCAGCAGGAGTGACGGTTGTATAACCCCATATTCGTATTCCATAAAGTATTCCTTTTCAGAAAAAGCGGTCGCAGCTCTCAAGCGATAAAGATGCTGGAGCGGTGTGTATTCCTGCAGCCGCGTTTCGTCCAAGCCCACGTAGAGTTACTGGCTCTGAAGCCAGAGTCAGAAAAGCGGAAGATATTGTCGAGGCTGGTGGAGTTGGAGCCAGAGAATTGGGAGCATTATATTCTGTACGGGAACTGGTTGAAAAGCAAAGGTGAATATAATAACATGATGATGCGCATATATTTTGTAAATAAGTACCAGATTTTTGACTTTGAATGACAAGTTTCGAAATTTAAAGTTGTTTAGTTGTAAGTAGTTTAAAAACGCCTTCAAAGGTTCAAGGCTAGCGACTTAGAGGTCGTGGGTTCTAGTCCCGTCTTGGAACCACAAAATTTTTTTCGCGGGATATTGCTGGATCTCTTTGGTCGTAGACTACCTGACTCGTGCCCACTTCGTTGAGCATCCAAGCCGTCTAAACCTTCCCGGGACATCCACGAATATTTTAAGACTAAAAATAGTCGAATCGGTTCAGCCGTTCTCGAGTTTTAGCGAGATAAACGAACAGCAATTCGTTTTTATACAGTGTGTAAAAAGAACAATCACTATAACTTTAAGATACGATTATACAACCTGTCCTCATTTTGGAAATGTTTTTTTTTTTTGCAAAAACTAAAAAAAAAATCACTTTTTACAAGAAGAAGTCGCAAGAATAACGAAAAAGCAAGAAATATATTTTTTTTTTGTGTGAATTAACAAAAAATACATTTCAGAATGAGAAAAGGTAGTATAATCATATCCCAAAGTTATAGTGACTTATTTTTACACCCGTTATGTAAGAAAATAATATTAATAAATTAAATTTTATGCTATGCATTTCTTCAAAGTAACGCCGTTTATGAACAATGTGATAAATGTATTTACTACGAAAACATCAACATTATTACTCCCTGATTAAAACATCATAAAACGTTTTTACCTTGTCAACAGGACTACCCGGTCCCGCCGCCAAATATTTCATTGAAGCAACTAGACTTAATTTAAACAGTCATATCGATTCAGTTCGAGGTGATCTGATTTCGCTGAGATCCACCGCTTTGATGTACAGGAGCCTGGGACAGAAGTCAAGAATTTTACAGATTTTAACGAGGTAGGTTGTTACAGTATAATATTTCGTTGGTATCGAATTTAAGTGTTTCAATTGATTTGATTTTTGTGTGAGTTATTTTTAATTTAAAATATTATTGTACAAATATTTATGAGTGATAATTGAGGATACATACTCGTATTTTTCTTTTGTATAGAGTTAACTGTAAAAGTAGCAAAGCTGAAAAAAAATAACTTTTCTTTTGTTTACGCATGCCTGAAAGACCATTGGAGTCTAAATCAGAGACTTGCTGTTAACAAATCGGTCCATTATCTATTTTTTTATTGTACAAACCCCACGACCGCCGAATAGATAGCTAGGCTCTAAACCACTAGACCCCGGAGGCGTATGCGTAGTCACTATGTTCAAGTGGCATCAACATACCATTTTCATTGAATACCTCCGTGGTCTAGTTTTTCAGAGCTTGGCTCTCGGCCCATAGGCATTGAGTTAGATTTTCACGTTGGAACAACAAAAAGTTGTTTCCAAGTGTGTTTAGGACAATGCAGGCTGTTTTCCTGATTGTCTGATAAGAAAGATCGGATGGGCATGTAAAAAAGTCGGTCCTGCGCCCGATCTCCCGCCAATCGTATCGGTTATCCGTCCCACTGGGCTACGAGAGTGAAGGAAGAGCTTGAAGCACTTGGGCGCTATAAAATAACTCCTACGTAGCTGACCATAAGTCAGATGAGCATGTCAAAAGTCCTCCATTCTCTTGCCAGTGTTGTTAACCGGCCTGGGTTATGAGAGTAAAAGAAAGAGATTGCCCTTATGTATTGCGCACTATAAAATGATATGAAATCGGCCTGGTTTGAAATCGGCCACCAACATCGAAATCTGGGAGCTATTAATATACCATTAATTCCACCACCAGATGGCATACTTGGCGTCGAGGCTACCCCAGCGCTGCCGCCACTCACATGTATCTACGAGAGTGGAGACTGAGGATGGAGCTGGAAGACCGGGCGCTGGTGTACTCCAGGGCGGTTAATCCAGCTGTGAGTATATTATATCCATGTGGCAATGGCTTAAGTGGCGCTTGATCTGTGTGGGGATTTGATCTATGTGGGGATTTGGTGTATGTGGCGACTTGGTTCAAGTGGGGCTTGTGTTGTGTGAGGATTTGGTATATGTGGCGAATTGGGCCAAGTGGGGCTTGGGCTGTGTGGGGACTTGATCGATGTGGGGATTTGGTGTATGTGGCGACTTGGGCCAAGTGGGGCTTGGTCTGTGTGGGAACTTGATGTATGTGGCGACTTGGTCCAAATGACGCTTGGGCTGTGTGGGGACTTGATCGATGTGGGGATTTGGTGCTTGTGGGGACTTGGAACCTATTTGATAGGTAAAACAACGTTTTGTTTTACTTCTGCAAAATATGAATCGAACCTGCACTCTTTCGAGTGCTAATCAACGGTTCATCCACTAGGTCCCTAACTCGCACAATACTATGTTAGATGACATTAGTACAGAATTAAAGCGTCATATTTCTATTTATTTACCAGGAAAAGTGTAACGTTAGAACACTGAGATTAATATGCTATAAGAATGAGTAAAAGGTTGAAACAAGAAAAAAATATCCATATTTTATAGTTCAGAAATGCATTCATTTATTTAAATCGAACTAGTAGTATGGGAACAAACTGTTGTGTGGGAACAAACAAACAAACAGACATACATAGATTGCCAAAATCATTTTCCTTTTGGCTTCGCCGAAGTCGGGTAAAAACCGAGCCGTATGCTAGTCTTGTTTTTGTTACTCCATAAATTTAGAGTTTATTATTCTCGGGGGTGAAAAGTTACGAAACGAAAAACTACACAGACGGTAGTTATGTATTTACTAAGTTTACTTTTAAAATATAACATTACCGTTGTTTACATTTTTTAAATAATGTGGAATCCATAAACCCTACTACTTTTTCTAGTATCAATAATCGGGTAGATTTTTCCTCCATATTATTTCCCATCGACGTTTTGTATGACGTCCGACTTAAAGTTGATTTACATCATACGAACATATAGCTAGAGCCTAGAACAAGATCATTCTTCTGTAATCTTTTAGTGTAAACGAAAGCTAGAGGTATCGATTTACATCAAACGAACATAGAGATAGAGCTAGAACAAGAGCATTCTTCTGTAATCTTTTAGTGTAAACGAAAGCTAGAGGTATCGATTTACATCAAACGAACATAGAGATAGAGCTAGAACAAGAGCATTCTTCTGTAATCTTTTAGTGTAAACGAAAGCTAGAGGTATCGATTTACATCAAACGAACATAGAGATAGAGCTAGAACAAGAGCATTCTTCTGTAATCTTTTAGTGTAAACGAAAGCTAGAGGTATCGATTTACATCAAACGAACATAGAGATAGAGCTAGAACAAGAGCATTCTTCTGTAATCTCTTAGTGTAAACGAAGGCTAAAAAATCGAAAATGCTAAAGTATCGATTTACTATTATTTTTATTTAACGCTCTAAACTTCGACTATAAATAAACGCTCTAGAGCTAGAAGAATCGATAGAACACAAGAACGCTTTGATGAGACCGCTCAGTGGCGCGAGCACGTCCGAACACGTCCGAACACGCCCGAATGCTCCATGCAACTGTTTGCGTGCTCTTGAGCGTTTACATCGAGCGAGCGAGCATTCTTAAGTCAGCTATACATATTGGCTGAGCGTAGGCCAACGCGAGCGTCTAAAAGGTGAAAGGTGAGTGCTATCGTCCACATATTCGGCAAGTGCACACAAGTGGTCAATGTAGACGAGCGTTTGTAGAGCGGCCCACACGTTGGCCTGACAGCGATAAATGTCATATAATACAATAGGCTATACAAACGTGTGGACGCTATTGGCCGAGCGCAGGCGAGCGCCATTGATTTGTGCACAAACACCGACACCGATTCAAAGTGAAGCGAGTGGTCGCGAGCGGTCACGATTGACGGCGAGCGACGGCGGCGAGTGGCGGTAAATGAGCCGTCCACACGTTGGCGCTCGCCTTCACTCGGCCAGCTAGGCGAGCGATGCCGAGCGATGACAAGGCAAGGCAAATAGACTGTCTACACGTTGGCGTTTGCCGCCGCTCGGCAACGCTCGGCCAATATGTATAGGTGCCTTTAGAATATTATATAGAATCTTTGCGAACTAAGAACAACGAAAGAATGCTCTACGCCTGTTTACATTGGACGAATTTTATGTAGTGTAGAGTGAGCATTCGCTCGTTTGATGTAAATCGACCTTTACATTATTGCAATCAGTATGTTCTATTTATCACCTCAAAAAGTCTGACAGCGACATCTTTATTAAATAATAATAATAAAAAAATATATAAAAATCGTTTATTATCTCACCACAAGAATTAAAGTACAATATTTTGAACAATCACACAGTTTACATAGAGTTTGTGGGAGACTGGTGCCTAAACTAGGCGTGGCCTGTATTTCAGGACACCAGAACCTCCGAATAATAAACATTTCAAACAGTTGTTGCTGTTGAGCAGACTGTACAAGTTATTTTATAATAATTATTCTTTAGTGATGTTATTGTTAGTTCTAAGGACAGTGTGTGTGTGTTTGTGTGTGTGTGTGAAGGGAGAGTTTCAGTCCGTAATCAGATTTTCTATAAAACGATTGTAAAATTCTCTTATTTTGTCCAGAAAGCGACGACGTGCGTCGACCACACACAGCTGGAAGCGGTGCCTTCAAACAAAACGAACTCAACCGAGAAAACGAAAGAAAAACTAGAACATAGGAAGACATGTAAGGAGTGTAAAAAACGTAGCCTATCTGTGTCGACGCAGATCAAAACGACGCACAACAAATCTGAAATCGGACTCAAAAAGTGTGCTAACAAAAAAGGGGTGAAAAATGACGTTATTCCAAATATAGGGGTTCTCACGGAACGCATGCTGGTCAAGACGTCCTGAGGGTGAGACCGGGAATAGCTAGACTGTTTGAAAATGTGAAGCTAGTTTTAAAGTTATGACAATATCGCGAGGTTACGTTAAGGAATGCTAGTGGAGGAATTTTAAATTTGGAAATATTAATTGAGCATTAATGGTAGTCTATAATCACTTTTAAATTTATTATTATTTTAATATTAGATCTTTAAATTAATAATCTGTGTGCGATCCATGAATAAATCGTTAACGATCATAATAATTCACAAATTATTAACACTTTTTTCTACTTTATTATTTACATATTTTACATCAGATTTATTAAAATACACGACCGATTTCGACTAAGTGAGTATCACAGATGATGTAACTTGGTCGTAACTGGTTGTTGTTTATTTAATAAATCTGATGGTAAATAACTAATAAAGTGTAAAAAGTGCAAGTAATTAGTGTATTATTACTGTGGAATATGTATTTCCATCAAAAACCTACAGTACATTTAGTTACATAATAAGTAAACGATCATGATTTGATGATACACAAATTATTATGTACAATCTAAACATCTTATTTAAACATAAATATAATCGAATGCATGCCTAATGAAAGCACATCGATCAAAATTTTTGGCTCGTACAAAAAACTAAAATGTTTAATAAATCCTGTCAAATAATAAAGCATCAAAATTGAAATTTTATGATCATTTACGATTTATTTGGATCTCAACAAAAAGTTATCAATCATAACTTTTGTGTATCATAAAAAATGTAACCAAATAGATTTAATGCATCAATGTTTTGAACTATTTATTGGCTCAGAAATTGATGATCAACCATGTTAAAACCATTTAGATGTTTTGATAACAATTTTTGAAATTAAATATTACCAGTTAAATACAACTTGGAAATTCATTGCTGCTTTATTTGTTCCGTTTCAAGTATCAGTAATACTGCTTTCAATTGTATTGTTTCACTACTAATACTGTACTTACAATGTTCCTATAAATACGACTTGTATAATAAATTGATTTCGCTCTTGTCGATACATCGTTAAGAAAAAGTAATTTTGTAGCACAATACGGTGTTTTAAAATAATTTCCTAGGAATTGAAGTACATCGTTCAAAAAGCGTTGTAATTATCTATACTTATGTTATAAAGCTGACGATTTTGTTTATTTGAAATCACTAAACACGAGAACAGCTGGTACAACTTAAAAAATTGTTTCAGTGTTGTATGTCTTATTTATCGGGAAGGGGTATTATAGGGATGATTCATGGAATACAGAATGATTCATGATTCATATATTAAGCCGAATATAGTGTGATTTGAAGAGAATGACACGTAGAGCATTTTTTGTTTTGGCACCTCATATAAAGTACTTAATAAAACTAAAAAAAAAACATAGGTCTAAAATGACCACAAGGGGTGAATCTTACTATGCTAGGGCTCGCGGGCTCTCTATACACACGAACGCACAAGCCGTTTACCTAACAACTGACCAGGATTTAACTTATCTGTTTAGTGACTTTTATAGAGATATTTATTCGTGATTTGTCGCGTTAAGGTAATTTATACGAGGTGCCAGAAAAAAAATGGTCTACGCGTCTTTCTCTTATATTCGGCTTGATATATGAACCATGATTCAAACTGTATAATATCATCTCACTTAGACCAATAGGAGCAGTACATAAAGAGTGTTTCAAAATAAAAAGAATTTTACGTTCCGTTTAATTTCCGTAAACAAACCCGTCTATGGCACTACTATAGCCTAGTTCGAGATGCGAATACAATACAATGATTATTGTTTGAATTGAATTCATAGACTATAGACTATATTCTACAGTCGGCAATGTTCAAATGGCGTATCACTACTGTGAAAGTTTTTCATTTAATTTTAAATATATTAATTATTGTTTAATTGTCATATAATTTATAGAAGTATGAACCTTTAATATTCCGCTGCAAGTGATGATAAGTGTGTAAAATATGTGAATATGTCAAAATTTCGGTATTTTTGTTACGTACTTTTTTTTATTTAACAATTTATTGTACACAAGAAACACTTAACAATAGTACAAATTATAGAGAAAGACGACACAAAGGTACTGCTTATTTCTGAAAGAAATTTCTTCCAGCAGCCCTACGGAAGAGATATGGGATAAAATATATCAGACAGAGCGTGCACAATTACATACAAGTACATTACATCTATGTATAATAAACTAAAATCAGAATAAATACATTAACAACAATACAATAATTGATATAAATTATAATACATTCAATTTAAAAGGGACTATAGTAATATTATATTCATAGCTCTATGAACAGGCAAACAGGCTGCCACTCTACCAAGCATAACTACAAAATCGCTAAACGCCGATGAATCATGCGGTCTGCAGTCAATGCGGTCACTTTATCTGTATTATTTAATATTACAAAGCGGAAAAGTTTGTTAGTTTAAACGCGCTAATCGCAGGAACTACTGGTCCGATTTGAAAAATTATTTTTTTGTTGGATAGTACATTTATAGAGGTGGGCTTTAGGCTATATATCATTACGCTGCGACCAATAGGAGCTAAGCGTCATCGAGAAATGTTCCAAAAACGGGGAAAATTATTCAAATTTGGGGACTTTCGTTGCGTGCGCTGCATAAACGGTTTGGAAGCCGCCGGCACAGCTAGTGTTCAAATATTTTGAGCAGAACTTTGATGACTCAAAATAGAATATCAATTTTCATTTTAAATTTACTTCGAAATCTGGATCCTTTCATAATTATTGTCAACGTGATTATAGAACCGTCCGTTGAATATTTAATTTTAATATCCCTGACATCATGATATGGCTTTACAATCTGTTTTATCTGGCAGATGATAATGAGGAATATAAATTTGTATTATTATTTTAAAAAGGAGTATTGTAAGTTTCACGGGTCTGTCTGAGACATAGTAGCCAAATGTATGAACCGATTTTGATCTGATTTTAACCGGTTTTCAAAAATGGTCACATATGGCCGTGTTTCACCATGCAATGTTAAAGTTAACGCTATTTTAAAATACCATGCCATCTCATTCATTCACAGGAAATACGAAAGGTTATCCCTCTATCTCTATAACCATGGCGTTAACTTTAACATTGCTTGGTGAAACACGGCCTAAACATTTAACCAAACTTGGTTACTTTGGTACTATCAAGTAGTACCGTTCGAGTTATACAAATAATACACGGTCGTTTGGCAAGCTGGTGGCAAAGCAATTGTCAGCATTTTCATAGAAAAAAACGCTACAAAAACCGTGCGGCCCGCCGAGAGGACCTTCGGCGGCGGCGGCGCCAGCCAAAATCGATGAGGCATACCCGGCGCGGCGCCCATCTGTAAAACCGATGTTGATTTGTCTAGAATTACTTTTCTTTATACACTCTGTATAAACCGATGTACAATTGAGGGTTATAGTATCAAAACCCACTAAAACGTACATTTCAAAAATATCACAGGATAAAAAAATCGTTTAAGCTGAATCGGATTTTGATACAGGTATGCACTGTTCTTTTGATTTTGAATCTATTTTTGGTGGGCTGATTTCTGTATGTTTTAGCGGGTTGGTACGAAACTAGCCAAGCATTTTGAATCAATTTTTACGAGGTTTCCAAAGGTGCTACTAACTCAAATTTGGTCCAGAAGCATTATAGCGGATTTTGGTCTTATACTCCTCAATTGCCTAAAATCTAGATCATTTGAAGTTCCTCCACTAGCTACATTTAGATAGGCAACTAATTCTAAATACATTTTTGTAGAATCAAATGCTATATTTTTATCTGGTGACATAGTATATACGCCAATTTTGTACTAGTAATAGCTATGGCGGCTGTAGTTTCTCAGGGTTTCAGAAACATAGAAAATAAACTGTAAATAGCTGTTTTCAAATGAAAAACTACAGTAGCTCGTACGTAAACTTCAGTGAAGACTTTGTAAAAATACTTACCTGTTTTATTACTTTAAATCTTTTAGACAACCTCAGGACTACTGGCGCAGGCTCAGTGTGACTTTTTTTACCTATAGCAAAATATTAACCTTTATTTTTTCCTTATGATAATAATAGCTATATTGTGAAACATTATAATAAAGTTGTTTCATGATCTATATGTCTTTTATATAATTTTACTCGGAAAACTTACAGCTTAGTAAATCGACGGGTGCACAGTAAAATGAGTCATCTACAAAACAGCTACTTTTCAGGAGAGTGCATAATGCTCCCATTTTGTCAATTTATAACCTAATTTATTGAAATTTTCATCATTGCTTAATTATTTATTAATATCCACATGTATATTTCATTTGTTATAATTATGTTTAATTTACGAGATATTGTAGTTGTCTGCATCTACATTGCTCCTAAAATATCTTACTCTGTTGTCAAACAGAGTTAACTACCACTTGGTCGTTTCTACGTGGGAATAAAAAAAATAGATTCTTAAAAAATACTATTAGTGTAATACATCAGCAAATACGTAAAGTGTAACACTTTATAAGTATTGTTAAATAAATTTAATGTCCGTTTTACATCTTGAAGACACCAATTTCAGAACATAATTGCACAGATATCTTTTTCTAAGTCGTCGATTAACAGCAAGGTACAGTATTTAGAAGGAGGTTAAATTAAATATTAACTTTGGAGTCATTATTCATTCTTTATACTTGGCACTTGTGATCGTGCCGGCCAGTGAAGCACATGTCATCTGCCTGATGACTCAATATGACTGACCGCCGGCCCTCCGCGCGTCCTGCGTATAGGCGACCAGCGGTCGGCGGTCAGCGGTTATTCGCATTTACATCGTGAAATTTCACAAAACAGGTGTAGAAGTCTTTTTTTACGTGCCAAAATTACCAAAAATAAGGTGATATTTTAATTTTTGTTTTTGCTATGTTGTAGAATATGATATTTTAAGCTAGTTTCTACAAAAAAACAAAAAACACAAAATTGCAGATAACTTTTTTTACTTTGCACCCGTCGGAATAATAACACTAGCAATTTAACTTAAAAATAAAGAAGCCGATTACAATATTATTATTTTAATTACAATAGGTATTATTATTATAATGAAAAAATCATTTCAATCCTTTGTTTTTAAAAGCTTTTATTTAACTTGCAATGTATGTATGTAAGGATGTTCGGGTGGAATCTTGCGACCTGATTTTGAAGCAGATACTCTCAACCGATTAAGCTGAAATTTTGTATGCACGTTTAGATTGGATGACAATACACGATTAGTTGTGTGACGTCATTCTAAATTCAATATGGCGGAAAAGTTGTTTTTAATGCATTTCTACATTAAGGGTATCAAATGAAAGGGCTAAAAGCTTTCTTAAAAAGGTTTTTTATTTAATTTATTTCTCCCCCCTTCTTCCCACACTGCTGATGCGTACACTCGCAAGCAAAGACGTGAAAACACCAAATATACAGGCTATAATATTAATGAGTGATAAAACTTTAGGATGTGTATGGGTCCCATATATTATAGAAATTACTGTGAAAGAAAGCTGAAAGAGGTACTTTAAAAAAAATTATGGGCAAATTTATGATGTTGTTCTCATTGGAGAAATGCCCCAATGTCATTGACTTTCTTGTTCTATAAACGTTCTTTATACGAGAAAGTCAAAATAGAGTCTTTTAACGCAGGCACTTTCACAGTAAACTCCACATAATATGGGGCACATACACACCAGTATTACACTCGTTTATTTTACACCTTGGTGAGAACAAAAGTATTAAATATATTTCCGTTGTAATACCTGCAACAGAGGCTCTAGGGCCAGATTGACGTTGTGTAATATAACGAGTGTAAAAAGAACAGTCACTATAACTTTGAGATACAATAATTATACTACGTTTCCTCATTTTGGAAATGTATTTTTTTGTCAAAAACTAAAAAAAAATATTTTTTCTATTTCTTATTATTTTGTAAATAATATATTTCTAGAATGAGCTAAGGTAATATAATCATATCCCAAAGTTTAAGTTACTGTTCTTTTTACATCCGTTAAATAAACAATTTCTCACTGTAAGCACAATGAGTATTTTTACAGTTTACATGCCTGTTTCGTGTAAATTTACAAAGTTTTCGCTGTTTACACAAAACCGCTTGGCTCCGCCATTTTTGTATGCACGTTCATTTAACATTATACCTACAATGTAATCGGAGAGTGTAAATACATTTAACATAGAGTAAGCACCAGCGGCTTTGAATGTACTGAGAATAAACAATTGCGAATAATGTTCGTTTTACTATTCATTTATCCTTTACTATTCATTTATCCTTTACTATTCATTTATCCTTTACTATTCATTTATCCTTTACTATTCATTTCTCCTTTACTATTTACTTATCCTTTACTATTCAACGCTACAATACGCCGCGTGGTCTTGTGGTTCAGAGCCTAGCTCTCGACCCGGAGGATGCGGGTTCGATCCCCGCGTTGGAACAATTTAAATGTTGCTTCCAAGTTTGGTTAGGACTATGCAGGCTGATCAACCTGATTGTCTGACAAGAAAAATTATTCATGCGTCGGATGGGCGCGTGAAAAAGTCGGTTCTGCGCCTGATCTCCCGCCAGTCGCGTCGGGCTACGAGACTGAAGGAAGAGAGATTGCTTCTGTGTATTACTCACACACTTAGGCACTATAAAAATAACTACTGCGTAGCTGGCTTGGTTTCAACTAAACCGGCTACCGTCACCAAAATTGGTGTGGGAGTCATTATTATTATTAGTGGAATTTTACATTTATGAATTGAAGACATGAATGGATAAAAGTGTTAAGTAGCATAATTCTGATTTCGAGAAAATTTAGTTCAAACTGTCACTTAGGTAAACATTTTAGAATACGCCAGAACGTACGAGTATTAAGTACATTAATCTAAAGATCCATCTCTTGAATCAATGTACTTTATACGTTACAACAATAATATTATCATAAAATCTTTAAATGACAGTTTAAAGTAAATTTTCTGGGTAGAAAATTTTTGCGACATATAATTTTTTTTTTACTTTTCACGATTTCTTATTTTTTTGTTGCAAAAATAACAATAAAGCAAAAATTTTTTATTTTTGTAAAAAATAAGTGAAAAAAAAATACATTTCTAGAATGAGAAAAGGTAGTATATATATAACGGGTGTAATAATTACAGTCACTATAACTTTGGGATATAATCATATCCCAAAGTTATAGTGACTGTTCTTATTACACCCGTTATATACTTTCATCCACTCATGTCCTCAATTATGAATTGAAAACATAAATGGATGAAAGTAATATGCAGCATAATTTTGATTTAGAGCTCAAAATGTCACTTAAACATTTTAGAATACGCCGTAACGTATTAAGTACATTAATTTAAAGATCCATCTCTAGAATCAATGTACTTAATACGTTACTACATAATACGAGTATTATTATAAAATGTGACAGCTTAAGGCCGTGTTTCACCAAGCAATGTTAAAGTTTACGCCAATGTAAAATACCATGCCTTCTCATTCATTGACAGGAATTACGAGAGGAATAACATGATATTTAACGAAGGATTAACTTTAACATTGCTTGGTGAAACACGCCCTAAACCCAATTTTCTGGGTAAATATTTTTTCGACATATCACCTTCATCCTTTCATGTCTTCAATTATAGTAGAATTTCGACCACGTGGGGACCTCAATCTAGACTGATAGTTTTCATAGTACCACTCAAATATTCGCATAAAATTAACGCCATTTATATTTACGGAGACAGCGATGGCAATATTTAAATTTCCCGGAACTGGCAGCTCGAATGCTTTAAAATGCATCGAGGAATTGTATTTAGTAACATCGCAACACAAAATGGCACTCATTCAATATTTAAGATTTTATTGCTAGTCTCCGCAAGAGAATTGTCACCGAAAAAAAAATACCTATCCTACTTGATTCTTAGAAATATTGCTTGAAATTACGATATACATTTTTTGTGCACTTTTCGGATTGAAAAATAATTTCAATCCAATAAATTCAATTAACTAGCTGACCCGTGCCCACTTAGCATACAAACCTTTTAAACCTTCCCTGGACTTCCACGAATATTTCAATACTAAAGAACAGCAATTAATTTTTATCAATTATATATAATAGAAGATAGAAGAAGAAGAAAGATACGAGTATGTCAGCGTTCAGCTCAATAATGCAGTTGTATTGTCGCAGCGTCGACGTTGCGACGTTTTCCATTATATTATTAGGTATATTTTTATGTCACGCCTCGACGCTGCGTTTTTTGGAGCTCCGCTGCGACGACGGACAGTGTTCTAGTGGTGGTCCCTCCACTCCACTCCACTGTAAAGGCTGAACCGAGACGTAACTGCGACGTGTATGCCGCATCACGCGTTGCGTTAACGCAACGCAGGTGTGCTATACGATGAGTAGATTCGCTGAGAGGACGCGAAGCACAATTTTAATAAAAAAAAAAAATGCCCAGTTTCTGAATGGCTAATCACATTAATGATAGATTTAATTGGTCGTAATAACGTTTATTCAAATCATACGTCAACTAATCGATGCCTTTTAGTGATTAAGCTATCTGTGAAATTTTAACCAGGCTTGCGAGAGAGCGTGATGTAATAATATAATATATATATATATATATATCCCTCTCATTCTCTCAGACAGAATATTAAGTGTCAATTTTAACAACACATGTTAAAGTTAATCCTTTTTTTTTGATGTCGCAAGGGAAATGCATTACGCATCCCCCCGGGAGGGTCCCCGAGGGGTATGTGGGACTCCCGGCTCGCTACGGCCAGTTTACCCACTAAAACCACTTGCGGATTGCCATCAGCCGTTTAGTGGAAGACGTGCCCTGGATCTTTCAAAGCACAGGCCACGCCCCCCCGACCGGCCGGTCTACCTCGTAAGGGACCGGACTTCCATCAGATTAAAGAGAGCACTTCGGCAAACTGAAGCGCTCCCCTCGGCGCCGAGACTGACAAAGCCGGGGAGGTTACCCATCCCTCTACCCGGAGCCCCGTACTAGACGTGAGATGGGAGGGCCGCATAGCGACGCCTCCGCACCCCCGTCCTGCGCCGGCGAAGCGGAACAGAGGAAGGATCTATCTCTCTGTCCCGCTCCGAGGACTCCTTCTGCGAGATGACCTGTTCGCAGAAGGAGACCACCGCCTGCCAGGCCTCGTCGCTCTCGAGCATGCAGCGAACCATGCTTGGGAGCGAGAGGTCCCGCCCAATCACTGCCGTGAGATCATGGCGCTGCACGGCCCAACGATCGCACACCTCAAGGGTGTGCTGGGCCGTGTCCTCCGCAGCGCCGCATTCATGGCAGACTGGCGTAGGCTCCCTCCTGGCGACCTTATACAAATACGCACCGAAGCATCCGTGTCCGGTGAGCATTTGTGTAAGGCGGAAGGTGAGGGGTTTCTTCTTGCGGCGCATCCAAGCCGCAAGAACTGGACGCAGTGCGATGGCCGTATGTTTACCATACGGTGCCTGCGCCAGAACCTCACCCCACCTCCGCAACAACCACTGTTGCCCCAGCCTCCGCAATCGTAAGAGCTCCTCCCAAGTCGGCGCTTCACCTTGCAGCCTCTTCTCAGCGCGGAAGAGGTGCATTTCGGCGAGCACCGACGCCTCGAGCTCCCACGGCGGATCTCCAGCCAGAGCAGTGGCTGCCACCCAGGAGACTGTACGGTAGCCCCTGACTACCCTCACCGCTATGACCCGCTGTGCCTTTCGCAGCTGGGCCTTATTACGCGTGGTGAGGGAGTCCGCCCATATCGGGGCTCCGTACAGGGCCATACTCCGACAGACTCCGGAGTACAGCCGCCTGCAGGCTTCGCTGGGCCCCCCTATATTTGGTAGGAGCCGGCCCAGCGCTGATGCCGCCCTCACGACCTTCGGTCCCAACAGTTGGAAATGGGGGCCGAAGGTCCACCTCCCATCCAGGATGAGTCCCAAACATTTAAGAGTTGAGCTCACCCTGACCTCCGTCTCTCCGATAAGGAGACGTGCACCCGGCGGGGGTCCTTTCCTCCCAGGTCCGCGGAAAAGCAGGGCTTCGGTCTCGTCGAGGCGTACCCGAAGCCCTAATCGTTCGATGCGGCTAACCACGAGGGATACTCCCACCTCGGCTAGCCGCGCAGCCTCCTTAAATGTTCGTCCCCGAGATGTGACGTAAGTGTCATCCGCATAGCAGATGACATTCATCCCGGGGAGAAGGCCACTCCGCAGGACCCAGTCGTAGCCGACGTCCCAGAGGTTCGGACCCAGAACCGAACCTTGTGGGACGCCGCACTCGACTTGCCGCCTCACTACGGACCCCGACCGGTCCTCCAGCACGATCTCTCTATCGGAGAGGTATGCATTCAACAGCCTCCTGAGATACGGAGGCACCTCGTGAAACGTCAGTGCCTCCCGTATTACGCTGTGAGGGAGACTGTTGAAGGCATTGGCGATGTCCAAAGACACCGCCACCACCACCTCTTTCCGGCGTTCCGCTTCCCTTGCCACCGACTTGAGGCGCCCTATTGCGTCGACGGTCGACCGACCGGCCCGAAACCCGAACTGTGAATCAGAAAGTCCGGGCCCCGGGCCTTCCTCCAAATGCTGAACGAGACGTGAGGCCAAAATACGCTCAAACGCCTTACCCACCTCGTTCAGCAACACGATCGGCCGCATTGCCGACGCACAGTCCGGTTGTCGCCCGCCCTTCGGTAGTAGGACGAGCCGACCTTCCTTCCATTTCTCCGGGAACCGTCCGCTTTGTAAACAGCAGTTAAACAGTTCCCGGAGATTATCTCCGAGGTGTACGAGAGCCATAGCTAGAACTTTCCCGTGCACCCCGTCCGGACCGGGCGCCCTTTTCTTACTACGGAGGCGGGACATAATCGCCTCCATTTCGTCGTCGGTGACAGGTGGCGGAACACCCTCCTCCATCAAGCCCGGCGTCCGTCGGGCCATCCGCGGCGGGACATAATCTGCTGGGGGGTCCGGAAACAATTCTCGGACAATGTTCCCCAGCAGGTCCGGCTGGAGCGTCACCGTGAGTGGGGCTGACTGGGCGCGAAGTTTATCTCGCGCCCTTTGGTACGGTCGGCCCCAGGGGTCGTTCTCGATCCCCTCCACCAGCTCCAGCCACGCTCGTTCTTTGGCCCGACTAATGGCCAGCTTTAGGATCTCTCTTTTCTCCCGATAGATCCTATATAGCCGACCATCACGCTCCTCATCCGGGGGGCGGCGCCGCCTGCTGCGAACATAAGCGCGGCGCGCCGCATCGCAGGCGGCGCGAAGGTCTGACAACTCCGCAGACCACCAATACACTGCCCGCCGGCGCGGGGGAGGACCATAAACTCTAGGCATGGCAGCTCGGCAAACACTAGTGAGCACGTTGCCGAGACAGCCAGCCATTTCGTCTACCCCCATTCCCTCGGAGGACGGTAGGCTCCAGCGGCCGACAATTGCCGCCTCCTCCGCCAGTTCCCGGTTGAGCTTCGAAAGCGCCCAACACGGGAACACGCTACGCCCCCTCGACTGCGAAACCGGACTCGACACGAAGGCTGAAGACACCTCGAACCTTATGTATCTATGGTCCGAGAGCGTCTCCACCTCCGTAACCACCCTCCACCTCTCCACCCTGCGCGCGACAGCGGGAGTGGCGAACGACAGGTCCACCACTGAACCGCCCGTCCGCCGCACGCAGGTGTGGACTGACCCTGTATTGAGTAGGGACAGTCCCGTGGCCAAAGCCCACTCTTCCACTTCTCTCCCTTTTGGCTCCGTGACAGAAGAACCCCACGCCGAGGACTTGGCGTTGAAGTCCCCTGCCACCACAACGGAGAGAGGGGCCATCCTTCTGATTAGCATGTTAAAGTTAATCCTTCATTAACCTTCGGCGTACGACGTGGGTTTATTTTAACCCCAACATTTTTAAAATACATTTATTTAATACAAAAATGCAACAAAACGTATCGATTTTCTCAGTAGCTGGAGCTTAAGACCTCCCGCGTCGATTCACAGCGCTAGATTTATACCACGCGCACCATGGTCGTGTGTGCACGCACATCAAGCGGCTACTGGGCATTTTTAACCCCACGTTGTACGGGACGTTGCTAAATAGTAGGTAAGTATACCTTGTTTCATTTTTAAATTGTTGTTAGATGTAATATGTGTTTTATTTGTAAAACATTATGTTTATAGTAGTTACAGATATTCAATCACCATAATAAAATGAATGGAGATCTAATTTCAGCGTCGTTATTGTGGGAATATGAGTCGGATAATGACATATTCCATCCTAGTAGCGAAGACGAACCTGACCACCTCAGCGAAGGTTCTGAAGTTAATAGTGAATTGGAAGATATTGAGTTGAATAATGAAGCTACAGCAGAAGATACACCATCGACATCAGTATCATTTTTTCTGAGTAAAGATGGCAGAACAAAGTGGTATAAACCTCTAAAATTGAGTTATTTTAGGTAACAAATAATCTCAATCTTTTAACCTATTGTGATTCTTATAATTACATATAATGTTATGTTTAGTTAATTGATAACAAAAATAATTACGTTTTTGTTACAGTTTTTTTATTTTATGGATTTATTTGAAGCTAGTTAGAAACATGTTAATTTTTAGGCAATGATTCCTAACTATGTGTTTTTTTAAAATAAATGTATATTTTTGTGTGTTTTTCTATATTATTTATTAGCATCATATAATAAATACTCTTAAAAACTTAAATTAGCTTAATGCATTTCATTAACACTAAAATAAAAGAAAATCATGGTGGGGTTATTTTAATCCCACGTTGTACAGGTGAGGAGTATTTTTCACCTTGTACGCCGAGGGTTAAATATTATGTTATCCCTCTCGTATTTCCTGTCAATGAATGAGAAAACATTGTGTTTTAACAAGCCGTTAACATTAAGGCAAGGAATAACCGCTACTAGGGCCACTCTTTTTAAAATAAATTTTACAACGACACAAAGATCTTATTAAAAAAAATAATCGGTTAAAACTCTAAGTAAATAGTTAAACTAATTTATTGGCATTTAATTACAGCTCTAAATCCTATACTGTATTTACTCTCATAAGTAATTGCTAAACGGCCACTTTTGGCGGTTTTTATGAGAGTAAATACAGTTTAAGATTTAGAGCTGTAATTAAATGTCAATAAATTAGTGTAACTATTTACTTAGAGTTTGAACCGATTACTTTTTTTAAATAAGATCTTTGTGTCGTTGTAAAATTTATTTTAAAAAGAGTGGCGCTAGTAGCGTTTATTCCTCGCCGTAACAAGCGTTGATGAAATCGCGACTTACCCAATCAGGTTGTTAACTTCAGTGTCGTGTTAGTCAATCATAAATTTGATAAGTCTTTCAGAAACCGGTCCTCAGTGTATTTTTTCGTTATCTTTTCACTTTATGAGTAGTACCTGAATAATATATTTTATTCAATATCTCAAATAGTCTTAGACAGGTCTTAGGCACAATATCGTATTCAATTTTTCATAGACTACGTCGAATGAATTTATAACGAGTATTTTAGATACACTATGTTTGCCCGCGTCTTCGTTCGCGTAGAAACCTTCAATTTTAAAACATTTGACGACCTCTGTAGCGCAGTGGTTGAGCGTGTTGGTCTGGAGCGAGAGGTCGCGGGTTCGAATCCGGCCGAAGTAACAAAAAGTTTTCTGTGTTCCTGGGTCATGCTTGTGTATTAATATAATTAAAATCTTAAATATGTGTATAGTATAAAAATATTAAACATATTTCCGTTGTCTGGTATCTGTAACACAATTTCTTCCGATACTTAGCACAGGGCTAGATCGACGTGGTGTAAAACGTACATATTATTGTTTAGTGCCGCAGCATATGTTATTGTTATTAGGATCTAATTATACGTCCAATAATATACACTTATATTTAATCGTATAAGACTTTATTCTACTACGTAGATAATACATTATACAGTATCTTATAAATAACTATGTAGGTACATTGATCCCACCTATCTGGGCCTCTCAAGGAGACTGACTTAAAACTATCTTAGGCATCAACGTCAATGTCATCTTTGACATCTAGTTGTTTTAAATACATAATAGCCTTATGTAACATCTCCCTTTTTCGAGAAACGCATACAATTTAATAATAACAAAATATAACTTACTAATTAAATTTCTCATGTATGTACAATTTAGGTTGTTTTACAGTTCTACCAGATCTGGTAACATAATCTGTACCTATTTGCCTTTCCACAGGAACACAGTTATCATTATGCCTACTAATATCCTGAGAATTTTCACTCGTGAAACAACTAGGGTTTATGGGAAATATATTGCGCGTATCATGAGTAATAGAAGAAGGCGTATCATCTATTTTTCTAAATTCATCTTTACCGTCACCCGCAAAAGAGGAAGGAGGATTTATATTTTTTAAACTATTTTTCCTATGTCTAATATGCGCTCTATTTCTCCTATATATAACACCATTCATATCGGTAATATAATGAGACCTACCACAATCTAGATTTCCGTGTATTACGCCAGGAGTCCAAAAATCTTTGGGATTCTTTTTAAAATAAATGCTATCACCAGGCATAAAGACTTCATTCCTTTGCCTTGCACATCTGTCAAAGTAATATGTCATTTTGTTTTTATTTTTGACATAAGATTTTTTGTAAACAGAAAATTTTACTAAATTCGGTTTTAGTTTTTTACACAGGACAGGTATATTCATACGTAAACTCCTAGACATTAATAATGATGCTGGGCTGGGAAAATCATTTTTAGCTGTGTTACGGTAGTGTAGCAATGCTAAATATACATCAGAATTATCTTGAGCACACTTACGTAGTATGCTTTTGGATACCTTGACCGCAGCCTCAACCTGGCCATTTGATCGAGCAAAATAAGGACTCGATGTGATATGCTCCACATCCCAGTCAACCAGAAAGGATTTGAACTTACATGAGTTAAAAGGTGGACCATTATCCGACACTAATGATCGTGGAATTCCATGGCGAGCGAAGAATGATTTCAAGTTTTTCACTACGTTATCAACGTTGTAATTCTTATGTAAAGAAGCTAGCTCAAAATATTTAGAATAGTAATCTACACAGACAAGGTAATTCTCCCCATCAAAATAAAATAAATCAACCCCTACTCGTTCCCAAGGGAGTTGTGTAATATCATAACACTTCAAAGGTTCCTTATTTGTGTTAGGTTTAAATTTAGCACATACCAGACACTGTTCAATTAAATTTTTAATGTCTGCATTTATATTGGGCCAATAAACTGTTTCCCTAGCAATGTTAAGTGTTTTATTTATACCTAAATGACCACAGTGAATTTTATCTAATATTTGCTTTTGTAAAGCCTTTGGGACTATGAGCCTATTGCCCTTAAAGAGTAAATCATTCATTATATTATGTATTTCACCTTGAATATTCCAATATGGTTTTACCAAACAGTTAATTTTGTTTTTGCTTGTTGGCCAACCATTTTTTATATAAGATTTAAGCAAATTTAATGATTCATCTTGTTTACTTTCCTTTAAAATTGACTCTAAATATGACTTTGATACTGAAATATTAGAAAAAATTGAATTGACATGATATTGTAAATCTTGTTCATACCGCGGTACATATGTTTCATTGAGTGAAGCTCTTGATAACGTGTCTGCTATATGGGTCAATTTCTCAAATGGCTTTTTTTTTTGTCTTCGTTGAAATTACTATTAAAAAAAGGGAACATTTTTGTAAATTATTTGTTTTAGTATTCAATAGGTAGCATTAGGATTGTGGCAAAAATATAATATGCCTAGGACTATTACAAAGGTAGAAAAAAAAAACTTAAAGCTCTATTTTTATCAAATCGGTGCTGTCTCTCTACTTTTTTTACAATCAAATATGCTCGTATACCATCAAATATGACGAAGTTAGGGATATAACTTATATTATTTCATAGAATATTAGTTTATCTGTTATTCTACACCATATTTTATTACATAATTAACGATTATAGTGACTTAGAGGCATAAATGTACTTGTCCTGAGAATTTTTGTCATATCGCTGGATAAAAGTAATTTAAGCCTTACTTTTCATCGACAAGTCGGACAGTCTCCCCACCCCAATTTTAATTTACTTCTTAGTATGTACTTCCACGCAGTCAAGACGGAGGTGTGTCAAAGAGCTGCATATTCCCACAAACAACGTAAGTACGCCATTAAATATGCTCTCGGACAATAATTTTATACTATCGGTGGTTGAATTTTTTTAATGTTATGAATAGTTTTAAAATTGGTGTGATATAGAATGAATGTGGTAAGTGATTTAGTTTCATTATCTGCTTTCAAATTTATCTTAGGTATAATGCTTTTCTTCTAATTTCCTAAAAAGTGTGACTTTTCTCACGTCGCTGCTCTCATATCGGTGTAATCGGTGGTCATTTTAACCACCGATATGATAATTTACACCGAAATTATAAGATCGGTGTCTTAAATCTAATATCGGTGTTTCGAATCATGACCAACGCATAGTTTTGTCACATCGGTGGATTGCTTTATCATATCGGTTGTTAATTTTATCATATCGGTGAATTTAATAACTTTATTTCGTTTTAGAAGGCCAAAAAAATGAGGAGGAGAAAAAAAGAGAAAATGTTTGCTGGAAAGAAAATTAAAGCAAAAATTAAAAGCGACCCTGTGTTAAAAATAAAAAAAAATAAAAAAATGACGGCACATGCACGACGCATTGCACGAAAAAAAAATATTATCAGAGGAAAAAAGCTAAAGAAAATGTTGCTCAAAAAAGAAAAACTAATTATTAAATTTGTGATTATATTGAAGTTCTGCTGTGATTAATGTTAAACTTTAAAATAAATAAAATAAAAAAGCCTTTTATTTCTTGCAAAAAACACACAACTTTTTTACACTTTTCAACTTTTTATTACGTTTTAATAAGGTTTTACTAAAACACCGGTTACGATTAAATACACCTGATAATGATTTAATCGAAACCGGTCGTGTTGTTGTAAAAACCTTATTTAATAAAAATTGGAAAAGTGTAAAAAAGTTGTAGGTATGTTATTATTGAATATTGAATTACCATCAAGAACCAACAGTACATTCAATCAGTTACATTTGGTACATAACAGTTTTTTTTAAATTAAATACGTTTAACTTTAAAGGCTGATAAATGTTCCTATCTTATAATAAACTAGAAGGATGTATGTTTAAAGTGTAGAAACGGCTAAATATTGTTTATATTATGTCTTAACAATAAGCTGGATGTTTGGTCTGTATTCGGCAATTTTAAGTTTTTACCTATATGAGATTTTTTTCACGTCTAGTTTATTTTAATGAAGACAAAGATGATACATTTTTTTTAGTCTTTACATAAAATATTGTATCACATTTAAAATATATTTTAATGTAATTTTAAGAAATCTGTTCTTGATCAATATAAATACATACTTAAATATAATATTTTGAAGATAATATTATTATCATATCGCTGGATTAGTATGTCATTTCGGTGGTTAAACTTATCACATCGGTGCACAGAAATAAAAATCGGTGCCGGTTTATCATTTCGGTGGAAACCAGAATTCAAACTGAATTTTCTCCATAGCCTTAAATGATACATTAATGATATTAAATTTTGGGACATTTTGTGTCCTAAGGAATACATAAAACCTGAAAAGTATATAAAATATCTATACTTATAATAAAACTGTAGAGAGGTCAATTCTGTACATTGAATATTTTTTCAAAATACATATTGGAGGATGATTGGCGATCGATACTGATGCCAAAAATGCAATTAGTAAAATTTTTGTCTGTCTGTCTGTCTGTCTGTCTGTCTGTATGTGCGCGATAGGAACAAAAACTACTGAAGGGATTTTAACCAAACTTGGTACGATTGTAGCCCATATTCCTGGGCAGGTTATAGGCTATATAACATAACGCTACGATACATAGGAGCCGAGCAGTAACGATAAATTGGAAGCAAGTCGGAGGAATTTCGCGCGCGCGGGCTGCGGACGAACGGTTCATGCGGGGGGCACGGGGGGATCGCTTACACAGTGACGCGAAGCAATAGAATGTGGCACTAAAGTAGATTAGAACTTGAAATAAGTACCTAACAGATTTTTTTTTCTGAGAAGAGTGTTTCCACAGTGTCATAATAATATAAAAATTGTATTTTTGAACTTGCTTCACAAATTGAAATAAATTATCATTTATTGTATAAATCAACTTAATTAACTGTATTATTAAAAGAAAGCCTTTCGCGATAATCTAAAAAAACGGGCAGTTAAGCGGTTTTTGGTAAACTATTTATACCATCACGGTATTAATCCTCATCATTTTTAATACGTTAGTTGGCTTAAGAATTTCATGAAGACTATATTTGCCCTTTATACCTAGCAAGTATAATTAATAGTTTAGGAGATAATATAGCAAAATTAAAATCGTTTCGCCGTGATTCGACCGCCGCGCCGCATCGCGGGCCGCGGCGCCGCGCGATACAGGCTGATGCGTGACGTCTTACATCCGAGTCGGGGTGTAGTGTAGGTATCAGATGCTGGTAGGTAGGAATTTTGGCGAAGGTCAACCAAAGGAACTCCACCCCACTGCTGGGTAAAAAATACTATTAAATTGTGCTAACAGGCAGTACCGGTAGTATGAATTTATATAGATGTCGCTTTGATTTGAAGATATATGACAATAAAAAAAATACTGGACGTTTGTATGAAGCGCGGCGGGAACCGCGCTGCTTCAAGCATTCAAATTTTTTTTATTTTATTTTATATTTTGTTTAAAACAAAATTTCATTTATTTATATTATTATTATTTTTAATCTTAGGGTAGGTTATAAAAAACGCTACTAAAGCCGATCGGCGCGGCGCGCCGAGCTGGGGCCTAACTCTCCAAACTGATTCGATTTTAATTCAGAGTCGATCGTGCCGCATACTCCCGAAGAAATTGACGTTTGTTTATTTTTATTCTCTGTCGATTGATATGGTCTGGTGTACAAAAAGTTACGTTCTAACGGTTTTCTTTAACCTAATTAATTTCAAAGTAATCTACCAAATAAAACACCAAAAACCGTTAAGATCGAACTGATTCGATTCTCAGTTGTGTCGAGAGTAAGCCTGCTGGATCCTCGGCGGGGCGTGCCGCTGCGCCCATGTCTAACCGAGAGTTCCGTTTTAAAGACCTTAGTAATTGCAATATAAGTTTAAATTTAATAATACTTCAAAACATTAATGACAAAAACGGTAATAAGTTGAAAAAATTGAAAATATTTTTATGGTTTCGCAATTTATCCTATGTCGTTTAAATTTGATATGAAGCAACATTTTAATAGTGCATTAAGATGTTGCTTCATATCAAATTTCTATTCCCGGGAAGTACCCTTTAGGTTTTGGTTCCCTTTGGCGTGTCGAAAATTGCGAAAATTAGCGATATAAACGGCTGAATCTTTGGGTAGATGTGGCCAAGATGCCTGTTTCTTTTCACAGCCAGAAGGGACAGTAGAGCTGAGTTTTTAATATGATTTTTAGCTTGATACCTACACGTGTTAAAGTTTTGACACCCAGACAGACAGACGGACATCGAAGTTAAATACTTTACTAAATTAACGTGAAAAATTGTCTGGGTCTATACGGTGCATTCGAATAATATTATCCTAACTTCGAATACCTTTGCTGACTTCTACATATTGTTCGAAGGCCTACTTCTTTTGCCGAGCTCCGAAAGGATAGTAATATATTATTATTATACCCTGCATACCAAGAGGCTTGCCGGGTACGTGTCTTGCTGGATCGGGATCAACACTGGGATGCACTGGGAAGTACCTATTAGCGAAAGTTCTCAGCGGTTGCGCCAATAAACTAAAAATATATTTAAAAATACTAAAGTGCCCTAAATCACTTTTCCACGCGTACGAAGTCGCGGGCACAGCTAGTATATAAATAAAAAAGTTCACCGATATGATAAAAATATGGGCATTTGTTGAAATTGACCCATATACATATGTTTACCAGGTATATAAATTACTTCTAAGTCATATCCTTGCAACGCAAGCATCATTCTCTGTAATCTAGCTGGCACTTCATGAAGAGGTTTTTTAAAGAGATAAATTAAAGGTTTGTGATCTGTATGAACGGTAACAGGACCTCCATAAATATATTGATGAAATTTATTACAACCAAACTGTATAGCAAACAATTCCTTTTCAATCTGAGCGTAGTTTTGTTGAGAGCTTGTCAATGTTCTTGAGCTATATGCAATTGGTCGCTTATTTTGCATGATCACAGCGCCCACTGCACTCTTGGATGAATCTACTGACAAAATTAAAGGTACATTGCAATTATAGTTAGCTAATACAGGTGCTTTAGTAATAATATCTTTTAGTGATTCAAAACACTTTTGATAATTACCATCCCATAGGAATGGTATATCCTTTTTTAACAAGTTTCTTAAGACATTAGTTTTGTCTGCTAAGTTTTCAATGAAAGGGGCTAAAAAATTTAACATGCCTAAAAATCTTTGTAAATCCTTAACATTTTTAGGTGTAGACATATTTTTTACAGCTTTAATTTTATCTGGATCAATTTTAACACCATCTTTGCTAAAAATATAACCGAAATATGTTATTTCTTCTAAAAGAAACTTACACTTGAGCTTGTTTAATTTCAGATTTACCTGCCTAGCCCGTTCTAAAAATAATTCTAATCTCTTATTATGTATCTCAATTGTCTCCCCATAAATTATTATGTCATCACACCAAATAATTATGCCTTCAATGTCCCCAAATAAATCAATCATAGTTTTATAAAATATTTCTGTCGCAGTATTAATCCCGAAGGGCAACCGTAGGAATTTATAGCGACCAAATGGGGTCTGAAATGTGCACAAATAACTACTTTCCTTTGTTAATTTTATATTATAAAAACCAGAGAACGCATCCAAGTGGGAAAAATATGTAGCTTTAGATAATTTTGACCTGACTTCATCAATATTTTTAATAGGATAATGACTTGTCTTCTCAATAGATTTTTATTTAAATATCTAGGATCTAAACATACCCTTAATCCTCCTGCCTTTTTCATGGTAATGACTAAACTACTTACCCATAATGTGGGTTTGTTAACCTTTTGTATAATTCCCAGTTGTTCCATGACTTCTAATTCTTTCCTTAACGGCTCGATGAGAGCAAACGGTACTTTCCTCGGGGGATCTACTCTTGGTGTGGCATCCTTCTTTAATACAATACTGTGTTCATATGGAAGGCATCCTAGACCCTGAAAAACATCATTATATTTGATTACAATATTGTCACATGTTTTTTCATATAGGTTATGTATATTTTTCACAATTTTATTGTCATTTTGACAACTTACAGAGTTTTTTGTTATTAAGTTTAACTTTATACAAGTTGGTAAGCCAATTACAGTTGGACAATTCAAACTTGTTATTACAAAAGTAATTGTTTCAGGCTCTACTTTATTATCTAATAAACAGGATACATTAGATACTGCCACTATGGGAATTTTATGACCATTGTAAGCAAAAATATTATAATTTTTACACTGTTCTTTGTCTTTATTTTTAATATACAACTTTGAGCTTTTGCATGTGTCTAAAGACATCATATTTATATCTGCTCCAGTATCAATTATGCAATCTACTCTTTTATTGTTTATATTAAGAAAATAATGCCAAGAATTATCATTTTTACTTAAAATTGTGCCATTACTATTACTTTGTAATTCAATGTTGAACAATGTCCCTACAGTAAATCTCTCAGCACTTTTTTTTGTTACTTCATCATCGAGATTTGAGTTGTCTACTTCAGAAACAACATTCCTGACATTATTTTTCTTATAACATAAATTAGTAAAGTGTCCATATTTAAAACATGACCTGCATTTATGCTTCCATGCTGGGCAGTTGCGATGAGCATGTGTTGTGTTGCATCTCCCGCACGTTGTTCTGGACCCGGGTGTGGCTGATCTTCTTCGTTCATAATGCGGCACTGGAGACCTGGTTTTTCTCCTATGCTGGTGCGATGAAAACGATGATGACGGAGAACTGTTCTGACGGTTTCTGTGTATCTTGTATACGGTGGCATCTTCTCTTCTTTCACCCCCATTGATTGAATCTTCATTCTTCTGTGCCATAGTGAGTGTTCTACATAGCAGCTTGGCTCTTTCCAGGGAGAGATCTTGTTCTTGTAGCAGCTTTTGTCGAATTTGTGAGAAGTTTGTGGCCATGTTAGCGATGAGAATATCTTTCACCAGGGATTCACGAAGCGTACCAAACTCACATGAATGACTTGCATTTTCTAGTTCCATCAGAAAATTGTCCAACGATTCGTTCACACGTTGTTTTAATGTGAAGAACCTGTGTCTTGCAACTGTCAAATTCTTCTTTGGTTCAAAGTATTCAACAAATTTTTCCTTAACTTGTTTGAATGTAGAACTGCTTAGGTCCAAATTGAAGGAGTTGAAGATGTTTAGACCTTTTTCACCCATAGAGTGTAGCATAATAGCAATCTTCCTTTTGTCTTCAGTTTTCTCCATTCCCGACGCCAGCAAATATATCTCGAACGACTGAGTCCATTTTCTGAAGTTTTCAGCATTATTGTTGATGATTTCCGTCGAAATTTCCACCTTTTGTACTCCGTTTGCAGCCATTGTCGTCATTGTTGTTGAACCACACCCAGCCGGTCTCGAAATTTCTTTTTTCACCTTTTCCGACGTACCCTCTTCTGGGTTAATATTTTCTACTTTTTCTTTTTCTGACACCATGTTTAGTGCCGCAGCATATGTTATTGTTATTAGGATCTAATTATACGTCCAATAATATACACTTATATTTAATCGTATAAGACTTTATTCTACTACGTAGATAATACATTATACAGTATCTTATAAATAACTATGTAGGTACATTGATTTTGTATCTACTATATCTACTATATTTGTATTTTGTACTATGTAGGTACAATTCGGGGGTAGGCGTGCAAAAAGTTAAGTTGAACTTTTAACTGCTCCTTAACCAAAATTATAAATTAATTATTTTAAATCAATATTATGTAAAAATTTATACCTGCATCTACTAGTGTCACAATCTCCTATAATTGCAATAATAAGATACAGTATATAAACACTGTTTTCTTAAAAAAAATTATATCACTTGCACTTTTGTCAAAATTTGCTGTTATTTTTCACTTCCACTTGTTTACAATGGAGTCCTTGCAAGAATCAATAACACAAATGAATAAGATGTTTAACTCGAAGATGATGGAGTTCCAGCAGGAGTTGTGTGCGGTCCAGACTACAAACACCTCTACAACACTGGCATCTGATTTTTGTGAGTTCAAAAATTTTATATTGAATGCACTTAAGATGATGCAGGCTCAGTTGGAAATATTGATGGATGCCTATGATCAAACTGAGATGAGGCACAGAAGAAAGATTTTGCTTGTGCATGGAGTTCCCGAAGCCAAAAAGGATGCACAAGAAGCTATTGCATCTTTGTTGTCTTCCCAGTTAAAAGTCCAAGACATAAACATTTCTTCAGTAAAATATTGTCACCGCTTGGGACGCTTAAAGGAATCAAAACCCAGACCGATCTTGGTTAAGTTTCAGAATTTTACTGATCGGAATGAGGTTTGGAGGGCTAAGACCAGCCTGAAAAATTCCGGCATCACTCTATCAGAGTTTTTAATTAAAAAGAGACATGAAGTGTTCCTGGCGGCCAGGCAGCGTTTCGGTGTTACAAAGTGTTGGACATATAATGGCTATATTTTCGTTGCTAGATCTGATGGCTCCAAAAGCAGTGTTTGTAGCATAGCGGAGTTGGATGCCATTTCTGATCTCTGTGGTGATATGGCAGAAGTCACATCTCAAGTTCCGGCATCCAAAACCAAAAATGAAACTGGAACAAGACCAAGGCGAACCAAAAAGTAAATACTCTAAGGGTAACATACTTTAAATAATAGCATGGTAACTTTCTCAATCTTCACATATATACATATAAATCTATAATTCTGCTTTGCCAATATTCGCTTCTCATTAATCATTCACTTATAATTTTATTGTCCATACTTAGATCTCATAGTTACTTATTTCTATGCATCATCACTTATTTCTTTTGTCACAAATTGTCGGTATTTCGAAAATGAAACATATTTAATTTTGTAATCTGTACTTTTTGAAAATGTTTGATATTGTTTCATTTTCTTCAACACGAAGCTTTTGACCTTAGATAAAGAATCTTATGTATTCTTCATCTATGCTTTTGACAGATGTGTTTCGGTGACGTCTGACAGGAGTGAGTGATAGTTATCCTTCTTCGTCTTCTTAATGTCACTTTAATTATATTTTTTTTTTTTTTTGTTTTTGTGTGTGGACATGAAATTTAGCATGAGCCATTATGTACTTAACTGATTTCTCTTAATCTAGTATTATGTATATAAATTGCATCTTTGTTATACAATTTTTGTAACTAATAAGCTGTGCTTGTTTTTAGAACTTTATTATTATATCTCAGTATAACTCCATTAAAATTTTAATTGCCAATTTGTGTTGGGCTAGCATCTCATCTTAAAGCTAATTATATTTTGTTAGAATAACTGCTCATATTTAGCTAGGTGTTTAAAAAATAATAGGCATGTTTGGATTCTTTCCATTTATTTACCTACTCTTTTTCTATTTATTTACTAATTTTATTATAGCAAATTTATTTATATACTTATGTTTTTTTTTATGACACAGTGGGCTGCAGGCCAATTATATTTCAATTGTTGTAGGATAATATATTTATAGTGTTTTATATATTTTATTTATATTTAGTTTGTATTATTATCATGAATGTAAGTGTTGACTCATTTGCTTCAGATGATTTTTTATCCATTTCTTCTAACAACAGCGATGATAGTTTTCAAAGTGCCACATTTATGTCTCTTAGGGATACCATAACTTCAAATTTTAACACAGTTAACAAATGTTTTAAGGCCGTTCATATTAATGCACAGAGCATTCCGGCTCATTACCCCGACTTGCTTGCGTCTTTTGATCGGGCTAATGTTGATGCTGTCTTTATATCGGAAACGTGGCTTAAGCCTTGCTTACCATCAACATGCTACAGTTTACCCGGTTTTAAGTTAATTCGCAACGACCGCATTGGGAGGGGTGGAGGTGGCGTTGCGATTTATCTACGTTCAGACTTGTCCTACACTATTATTAGCTCGTCAGCGCAACCCCCTCCATCTGATGCTCTCGAGTTTTTGCTGGTAGAAGTCCAGGTATCGCACTATAATAAATTATTACTCGGGGTCTACTATTGCCCATCAATGCACAATGATTACTTCTCATCCTTTGAAAATACGCTTGATGCTTTTACACCGTACTACGATCATTGTGTTATAATGGGCGATTTCAATACTTGTCTACTTAAGGGTGATAGTCGATCGACTAAACTTAGTTCAATTTTAGATTCATATAATATGAAATTACTACCTCTGAATCCTACCCACTGCTTTCCAGGTTCCCGTCCTTCCCTGCTCGACCTAATCATAGTCTCCTCTCCTAATCGTGTTACTACGCATGGACAAGTCTCAGCTGATATGTTTTCATACCATGATCTTATCTATGTCGCCTATAATGTTCGCCCTCCCAAAGCTAAGGTAAAAACTCTTCTTCAAAGAAATTTCTCTTCGATGAATATTGAAAGCCTAGAGGAGGACGCACATAACATAGACTGGTCAAACTTACTCTCAGCTGATTCCATTAATGACAAAATTGATATATTTAACGCTAAACTTAAATCTCTTTATGATATTCATGCACCTGTTAGGCCCGTTAAAATCAAACATCTTCCCGCTCCCTGGTTATCAGACGAAATCAAATCTCTGATAAATGCTAAGCATGCAGCCAAAGCCAAATTTAAAATAAAAAAGACAGAAGAATATCGTAACAAATATATTAAAATCCGGAACCGCTGTAATATGATGTGTCGTGACGCACAAAGACGTCATATTCACGCCTCCGTTGAGAACGGGGATCCGGCTAAAACATGGAAATTTCTCAAATTCCTCGGCGTGGGCAAATGCTCTGAACCGCAAGACTCTCATAATATAGATATAGATTCACTTAATAACCATTTTACTTCCTCTTTTAATCTCGACCCCAAAATTAAATCACAAACGTTAAATTATATTTCTTCGCTACCTACATTGAATTCTGATCCGTTCCTTACTGTTCCAGTTTCCGAGTGTGAGATTAAAAAGCACATCCTTTCCATATCGTCAAACGCAGTAGGAGATGACGGTATCAGTCGTAGAATGATCACACCAATATTAGATATAATTGTTCCTGTTCTTGCACACATTTTTAATTCATGTTTAGAGTCTTGTACCTTTCCTGATGCCTGGAAGGCAGCTTACATAATTCCTTTACCTAAATCCTCCTGTCCTAAGACTGTGTCTGACTTCCGTCCTATTTCCATCCTACCCTTTTTATCAAAAGTTTTAGAGCGAATCATTCATCACCAGCTTACGAAATTTGTTACCCACAACAGCTTACTCAGTCCGTTCCAGTCCGGTTTTCGCACTGGTCACAGTACGACTACCGCATTGGTAAAGGTAGCTGATGATATACGGTCAGGTATGGATGATAAAATGCTTACTATTCTCACACTTCTGGATTTTAGTAATGCCTTCAATTCCATAGACCACGATATTCTGCTAGCCCGGCTTGCATCTTTAAATCTCATCACCATCAATAATTAATTTAATTCGTAGCTACCTTGTAGGACGACGGCAGAGAGTTAAATCATCTGATTATTTCTCCGATTGGAGTTATATCTATGCCGGCGTGCCTCAGGGTGGTGTGCTATCTCCTCTTCTGTTTGCAATTTTTATAAACCCTATAACAATATCGATTTCATCATCCTACCACTTGTATGCGGACGATCTTCAAATATACACACAGTCTCCTTTGGACAATCTGAATTCCGCTTTTGATCTAGTGAATCACGATTTGTCGAATATTTGTGAATGGAGCAAGAATCATGGACTTCTTATTAATCCTATTAAAACTCAATTAATTGTAATTGGTAGCCCCGGGCTAATTTCTAGAGTTGACCATGATTCTTTACCTCCTGTCCTTATAAATGGTGTAACAATACCTTTCAGTAAAGTGGTTAAAAACTTGGGAGTGTACTTTGATGAACATTTATCGTGGACGCATCAATTGCAAGAGATTAGTAGAAAGGTTTTTTCTACCTGGCGTTCCCTAAAACATCTACGATATGTTCTTCCGATACCCACAAAGGTAGTTTTGGCTGAATCCCTACTCCTTTCCCATTTAGATTATGCGGACGCTTCTTTCACTAACTTGACGGAGGAACAACTGAACAAATTGGAGCGCCTTCAAAACCTGGCTTTGAGGTTTGTTTTCGGTTTACGTAAATTTGACCATATCTCCGAGTATCGCCTCAAGTTAAAGTGGTTGCCAATCCGCTACCGCCGTGACTCTCGTGTTCTCTCCTTCCTTTATAACATCCTATTTGACTCCCATTGTCCCACTTATTTAAAAAGTAATTTTAACTTCCGTACCTCTGACAGACTGGAACTACGATCTATATCTAATCTTCTTCTTGACATTCCTATCCACCGCACTAAATACTTTAATTGCTCTTTCATTGTAAAATCCATTTCCCTTTGGAATTCTTTACCTATCCATATAAGGCAGGCTAAAACTATACATCGCTTTAAAACTCTTATAAAAAATCATTATCTGGAATCATATTGTGTCAACCCTTAACTTATGTAACTAACACTTATTATTATAAATTAAAATATCATGTAGGTTTATCTTTTGTATATATATATATATATATATATATATATAGATATATGTATTATATTATATTGCATACATATATTATATATTTATTGTGTTTATGTATTATTTTATTTTATTTACTTTTATTTTATTAAATATACTTTTGCGCAACTCCCATTCTCTAGCATTGTTTTCTCTAACACCATAAGGTTGTCTGGAAGAAATTGCTATCTAGTAATAAGGCCGCCTTTGTGTGCATGTCTGATTTTTGTAATGTATATTTTTTTGTTTTTTTTGTAACTTGTTGTGTGCACAATAAAGTATATTTGTATTGTATTGTATTGATCCCACCTATCTGGGCCTCTCAAGGAGACTGACTTAAAACTATCTTAGGCATCAACGTCAATGTCATCTTTGACATCTAGTTGTTTTAAATACATAATAGCATTATGTAACAATTATATATTTTTATTATATTATCAGTTTTTCCTTCTAAAGGGTCATGCCATGAATAATAATGACCATTTTTCTATATATTGTGTTTATTCATACATCTACACAAGAGACTTCCATAATTCTAACTTATATTTTACACATTGTCATTCTAGTTTTCTGCTTAATAGGTATCATGACAAGGTTGTACTGTTTCAGCTGAACATTATCATTTTGAGATTACGCCTCCGCTTCTATCTATCTTTATCACAAATATTAGTGTGCATACGATCGCATCGCATCGCATGTGCATCGTATCTAATTCGATTTATTTTTCAAATATGACCTATAGTTTTTGAAATTATATAATTATATATATCAAATAAACAAACAGACTGTTCAGCTTTATAATATTAGTATAGATCTAGTATGATACGTAATATCTAAAAATATTCGTAAAGGGCCTTTGGTGGCAAAAGTTGATAAAATATTAAAATTAGCTCTCATATTAAGGTTCTACGAAGGCTTTTCATACTAAATTAGCTTAGTACAATACATCTATTGTTCAATAATATATAATTAAATCGTAGAGTTAATTTAAACTTTATTGCGTTTCAATAATGTACATTTTAAATAACACACACTCACTCTAAACATAGGTATTATACAAACAAGTATACAATACAATCAATCAATAAAAATCAATAAAAAAAATATATAAAAATGAATCGCTGTTCGTTAGTCTCGCTAAAACCCGAGAACGGCTAAACGGATTCGGCTATTTTTTACTTAAGTCTTGAAATATTCGTGGAAGTCCAGGGAAGGTTTAAACGGTTTGCATGCTCAACGAAGTGGGCATGGGTCAGCTAGTTTGATATAAATGATGAAATTACTTAGGTCTAATACTTAAATTATATACCTCTTGTCGATTTATGTTCTCTTTTTATATTTTGTAATTGTATATTATATGTTTTAAGAGGAAACATAAAGCCTATTTTTCTATACATAAATAGGGGTCTGCGCGACCCTGTTTTCTCCCCGCTAGAGTAACAATTTTTATCCTGAATATCTAATAATAATATATTATTTATATTACTCTATTTTTTTTAATAAATTTATTATTTAAAGAGATATGGCCTTTAAAAAATATATAAAATATGACCAGACTTTTAGCTGTGTTTAAACATCCATCCAAACAAATTTTACTGCATGATACAATAAAATAAAGACATAGGAACCTGACTCTTTTTTTTAGTTTATAATGAAAATATTATATTCTAATTCAGTTGAGGTTTGGAGGAGGAAAAAAGGAGGTCCCCCAAACTTCAATTTCTTGATTTCTAATAGATAATTTCAGTTCGTGCTGCAGTTGTCTCTATCGCGCTACTGGCTAACCATAAAGTTTCCTCTTAAGGCGAGGAAAAACCGCTACTAGCACTATATATAATAAATTAAATTTTACAACGACATTTTATTTAAAAAAATCGTTATTCTAATTTATTGGCATTTAATTACAGCTCTCAATCCTGTAATTACTCTCATAAAAACGGCCAAAAGTGGCTTTTGTTATTACTTATGAGAGTAAATACAGTATAGGATTTAGAGCTGTAATTAAATGCCAATAAATTAGTTTAACTATTTACTTAAAGTTTGAACCGATTACTTTTTTTAATAAGATCTTTGTGTCGTTGTAAAATTTATTGTAAAAGGGTGGCGCTAGTAGAGGTTACTTCTCGCTTTAAGTGTTAGCCCATTGAAGTGTATTAGTTAAAAATTATGTAGGTAAGATATACCAGGTGATAGATACCAGTAGCATTACAAACAATCCTTACAATAAAACCCTAAACAGATACCAGTAAACCCGAATATCAGACACTAGATTCCTGAGCAAAAGTCGAAATTAAAATATGCCAACTATTCAGGAATGAATATTCGCTGAAGAATTTCGTTTGAAATATGTTTCGCGAATTGTATATTTGTAAATATCTCAAATATTCTGGAGAGCGCGAGCGACCACTATAGTGTTATTATACAGGTTCCACGGCAAACTTCGCAAAATACCTTGTATTTGTGTGAAATCTTACTACAGGCTTACCAACCTACCATGGGTTCCAGAGGGTACCAAGGACTTCACCCACAATGTAACTCTACATTGTATTTTGAAAATGTATGTACCACAAAGTAGATAATTTAATAGGTATAGATACATAGTATTATATTATATATATTATATAATACTATGTACCTATTTATAAGAAACTAGCTGTGTCCGCGACTTCGTTCGTGTGGTTTTTGAGTGACTTAAGAGCGCGCAATCAAATTTCATCAAGTCGAAATCGCCGCGGGAGCCGATATCGACTCACACAGACGCAAAACAACACGCATGTATGGGTTAGCGCTAGGCTGAACGTCGCGCAAGTAATATTGATACTTTGATCCTAATGAATTTTAATATTACATACCATTTCAATACTTCTATAAAATTAAATGGTATTTAAGTTATAAAATACTAGCTGACCCTTGCCCACTTCGTTGAGCATAAAAAGAGTTTCTGATGAAATTCAACTAAAAAAAAACAACGTGGAACCCGCAACGCGGGAACCCGGAACCCGCAACGCGGGAACCCGGAACCCGCAACGCGTGAACCCGGAACCCGGAACCCGCAACGCGGAACCCGCAACGCGGAACGCAACGCGGGAACCAGGAACCCGCAACGCGGGAACCCGGAACCCGCAACGCGGGAACTTGCAACGCGGAACCCGCAACCCGCAACGCGGAACCCGCAACGTGTGAACCCGGAACCCGCAACCCGCAACGCGGAACCCGCAACGTGTGAACCCGGAACCCGCAACGCGGAACCCGCAACGCGGGAACCCGGAACCCGCAACGCGGGAACCCGGAACCCGCAACGCGGGAACGCGGGAACCCGGAACCCGCAACGCGGGAACCCGGAACCCGCAACGCGGGAACGCGGGAACCCGGAACCCGCAACGCGGGAACCCGGAACCCGCAACGCGGGAACCCGGAACCCGCAACGCGGGAACCCGGAACCCGCAACGCGGGAACCCGGAACCCGCAACCCGCAACGCGGAACCCGCAATGTGTGAACCCGGAACCCGCAACGCGGAACCCGCAACGCGGAACCCGCAACCCGCAACGCGGGAACCCGGAACCCGCAACGCGGGAACCCGGAACCCGCAACGCGGGAACCCGGAACCCGCAACGCGGGAACCCGGAACCCGCAACGCGGGAACCCGGAACCCGCAACGCGGGAACCCGGAACCCGCAACCCGCAACGCGGAACCCGCAACGTGTGAACCCGGAACCCGCAACGCGGGAACCCGGAACCCGCAACGCGGGAACCCGGAACCCGCAACGCGGGAACTTGGAACTCGCAACGCGGAACCCGCAGCATGGGAACCCGAAACCCGCAACGCGGAACCAGCAGCATGGGAACCCGAAACCCGCAATGCGGAACCCTAACGCAGAACCCGCAACGTGTACGGAAACGCTGTCAAATTGAATAAATACTTAGTATCCTATGTCCGACTACTTGCTCTAAGCTACATCCTCACCATTTTCAGCCATATCGATAAAGCCGTTCTTGAGTTATAAATAATTTAACTAACACGACTTACTTTTACATATAGATGTATAGATTACTCCTACTAACATAAGCTAAGCCCGATGAATGCTCCCGTCACAGTCGGTCCAGCCAATTCGCTGAACGTTAGTTAGATGACGACGATGATGATGATGAAAAGTAGCCTAAATGAATCCTTATAACTTTAGCTATCTACCAGTGAAAGTCTCGTTAAAATCGGTCCAGCTGTTCCAGAGATTAGCCGGAGCAAAGAGACAGACATTTTTTTTTAAATTACATTTTCGTTTTCAGTAAATATCGTTGCCAATGCAAAAAAAAGCAGAAGGTATCGTTTAAAATGTCATATGCATTTAGAAAAACGTTGCTAATTGAAAGTTACATACTGACACTTCAATTTTATTTATTTGTATAGATGTATAGATTTGGAAAACTTCCCGAATCTTGGCGTTTTCACTGACGCGGAGCGGGGCGCATAGGAACTTAAGAGTTTCCAAGAGGAGTGGAGCAGAGATTTCGAGCATAGTGATTGGTCAATTCTGGTACCGCAAGCTCCTGTCCGCCTCGCCCCGCGTCAATGGAAACGCAGCCAAACGTCTATAACGTCTAACGGTCGCCATGGTAACCACGTTGTTTACAAATGGAAAACAAAAATTCGGAAATGCTATACATACCGTATTTATATCAGCTTAAACTATTTGGATTCATGTTTCTGTTAATCCTAATAATTTTATTAATCCAAATAGTTTAAGCTGATATAAAAACGATATTTATAGCATTTCATAATTTTTATTTTCCATTTGTAAATACTGAGGTTGCCATGACAGCCGTGTCATATAAACTGCCAACGACGTGAATCGATCGAACCCAGGTTCAAACCCCGCGTTACCAATACGTATTTTCTTCTTTTTTCTAATTTTCTGCTTATTTTTTTCAACATTTTCTTTCATAATAACCTTTTCGTGACAATAACGAACATACCGTAAAAAAATTTGCGAAATTGGTCAAGCTGTTGTCGAAGCGCACACGATGTAAGAAATTTTAGAGGTCGTTTTTTTACACTTTGGGCTAAATTTTTTGGGTTTTAGTAAGGAACCCTACTTTTTTTAAACATATAATATAGCCTATGTTCAGCGCTAGGAATGTAGCTTTCCAACGGTGAAAGAATTTTTCATATTGGTTCAGTGGTTTCAGAGCCTATTCCATTCAAACAAACAAACAAACAAACAAACAAACAATCAAACGTTACCTCTTTATAATATTAGTATAGACAAATTATAAATACTCGACATGCTAGTAATCGCCCGCGGCTCAGTCCGCGTTATTGTCGAACCGTTTCGTCGAAGAGTTTCATGGTGGACGGTTCAGTAGATGAGACGTGAAGAAGTAACAAACAAACACACGAACAAACAAACCAACTTTCACATTTATAATTTAGGACAAGTAATGAGAATAAAAAATTCAACAACCTAATTTTTATAAAAATATACCAAGTTATTTATTTTTCATATTTGATGTCCAGAAATGTTTGTCCCTAAATATTTTACTGACCCACTTCCGACTACCCACTAAATGTACTAAAATACAAATTTTTTGTGGGTAGTCGGGATGGACAGGCTTTTTTCAGTGACAAAAATGTTGTCACTGAAAAATTGTTTCCTGTCACAACTATTGGGTAGCCAGGCACAAACAGGTAAAGTGCAATGTGCAGGCTTGGGAGACTAATTAAAAGATGTATTTAGTCCGACTGTCGTTTAATAACTAACTTATATTACTAACATGCATACAATATATAGGGAGGATACATACTACACCTCCCCCGTATTTTTGGAAACAAAAAAAATTACACTAGGTTTATTTTTCTTTAAATCTAAATTACCCAAAATAATATAATTTAAATCTACCCAAAATAATATATCTAACTTAATCTAATTAATATCTATACGTTACATACAAAAGTACAAAATACAAAACTCTATAGAATATAATACTCATCATAATACAAATCTGTTCATAATAAATAAAAAAAAAATGCAAAATCAGATTTAGTCATTAATAGTGATGATGGGTTGTTGACGATGTTATTAATAATTAAAAAAAAACCTAGTAACAATTATACATTATTTTTTTCATAAAATTATGTTTTCATTTTAATATTAAATTTCTCATTTTACAAATTTTAAGTAGTAGGTAGGTATCCTAATTCATCTCTCTTTTATGTCGCTCTTCTAACATAAAATAAACTTTATGAAAATCATTAAAATAATAAACAAACTCCATTTTATTTATGACAATTCATTTTCAATATTATACTTTTCTTTTACCCTTCCATAGAAATATTTTCATTTCACGTTTTATTATCATTTCATTTATTCTACTCACATATTGATAAGTGATCTGGCCATAGTCACTTACATTAAACATCATCATCATCTTACCTAGGTACCTTATTCCTTTTTTATTTATAGTCGACTCTATAATACACTTTTATGGTACTTTATTTATTTTCAACATTCTTCATGTGCGCACTTTATTTGGTACAATACTTTATTTTATTATCCACCATAATAACGGGACCTATTTTAAGACTAACCATCAAAAAAAAAAATAAAAAAAAAAATGTCTCCAACCATTTTGTTTAAGTGGAGGATTATTCCCGCCGAGCATGCTCTAAGTACCATTTATATTTTCTCGTACCATATTTGTACCATATTTAATACTCAAGGATTTGTTTTAAGGCTACATGACCTCCAACTATTCTCACAGAGAAAACTCGTTTACACCATGATCGAATGAAGGATTCCTTTTGCGTATTTTATTCAAATAATGCATTTTAGCATTTATTTATTCAATATACATACATAGCATTTTAGCTAGTATTGAATTTATGCACTATGGCATTTTCTTCCTAAATCTATCCAAAATCCTAAAAAAGTAACCAAATCCATAATTTTGACACACTCAATATTTAAAATATCCATGCACCATTGGATGATCAGGCCAACAGCTACTTGACATTCGAAACATGAAGGCATCCCTATCATCCTTTATATAACAATTCTATTTCAATCATATACCTTCATAAAAAACTAAAACTCATATCCTTTACTTCAAACTAACCTTTTCTTTACATTCCTTCATAACGCAAAAGCATAAAGCTATGTTACAAAACAAAATATCACATTCCTAATCCTTCACAATGATATTACGTCAAATCCGTGTATGTCTGTCATATCCAGTATTAATTATTATTCTAAGAAAATGTAGCTAATCGACTTACATTTATGTAGTAAAAAAGAATTTAATACATTTCTCAGAAATATGTCTCTTTTGAGCATTACCATTTACCTACGTTCCACATATCAAATATACATATTAACTTTATATGTATACTATTTTCCTTTACCTATCTCTTTTTTTTCACTTTACTTCTACAAACATATTTAAAATTTTCTTTAAAAAAACCTTTCAATCAAAAGTAACTTGTATTGGATTTGATTGCATTGGAATACATAGCGATATTAACACAATATGTGTTGTTAAAATGATGTGTCCTTAAAGGAAACTTACTGTTGCTAATTGCAACACAATATTTTGCACGTGTTAACTAGAAATTAAATTCTAAAAATGCTTGCTTGACACTTTTGGATGCACAGTGCAACTTAAGGTTATGCATCGTATTGCTAATATTTTACTTTGCACCATAAATGGTATAGCAAAAGTTGAGATGATATGTTATGCGATACTATTGATGATCTCATAACATAGACCATGGGTGGTCTCTACTTCTTAATTTAATTTAATTTTGCACTACTCAATATGAAAATTTAAACGATAATATAATTATTAACTTAAATCTTCTGTCTTTAAACTATGTAAACGAAATTACCAAAATATATATTACCTTTAAGTTACATACAAACTAACAAAATATTCACGTTATATTATGTTTTAAAAATTACTATAACCAAAAAAAAATTCTGTAAATTATAATTTTTGTACAACCCTAGCTTCAATTAACAACAGTTTCTACTTACATTTTGTTGCGCGAATGCTGCGTTGGCACCGCTGATATTTGACGCTTTTTCCAGCAAGGCGTTACTTACCTTGAAAACTTACCTGTGATGCTACCTAACTATTTAACCAACTGCGCCAAATACTTCGATAGTTATGACTTTAATTAATATTACTATGTATTCCTTTTTCTATATACCAAAATAATGGACATAAATTATTATTAACCCTAGATAACTAATCATTCGTCTACACGACTACGCTACTACCCACGATAGTCGAGTACACCTAGTTCCTCGTACCCCCCGCTCACGAATCTTTTTCTACCTTCCTAAATAGTCAATTTAGTACATCATGTGAGGAAATTTCAATCATACGATAATTAGAAATTGAATTACGGTCATATCGTCGTCCGGTCGACGAAAGTTTAGTAATTACGTAGTATGTTTTGCAAAGGTGTATACATTACTTTTTTATTATTTTTTTCTATATAACATAAGAAACACACAATATTTTTTATAATAAATATAGTTTATCTATATTTTACCAAAAACTTATAAAAAATATTTATATAAAGATATACTTTGTGTACTTCAATTAGAAAACCTATGTAGTTTTCTTTGTTTGTTCATAGGAAACTAAGTTATTAGCCATTTTTTTTATACATTTTTATAATTTTTATAAACGGATATGAGGAACTGAGCATCTGAGAAACAAAAGATGTGGTCGACAAGCGGTCTGACAATTCGGGAGACTGAGGAAATTTTGGGGGATAAAGATCATCACGACACTAACAGAGCTTTATAGATTGTCCTCGTGAATTTTTAGATTCAGAAAACGTTATTATACAACCAAGCGAGAGTAAATAACATCAAATTATAGATTCTAAATTAGAAATAATCAAGTTTTATCATGATAATAATGGTGCATTAGTCTCAGTTTATCAGATGTGCCCCAATACATGTACTAACAGAAAAACTTAAAGATAGTTGCTAAACATTTTTATAATATTATATGCTAAATCTGTTTATTTATTAATGCGTATTCACAAATAACACAATAAACATAAAAAAAACAATGTCAGGGCGCGATTTTTTAATGAATGTGGGAGATCAACTGATGGAGCACTGGCTGCGGCAACGCATTCAGACGGTGACTTTGCGGAGTGATATTAAAGTCATAATACAAGAAATTTTTTGGCGATTGTTTCAACATATAAGTTCTATTTCCTACTGTTTCAATCGTGCGCAAAATCTGCATGTCATGTCATGTCCATCGAAAGCTCGTATAATGACAAAACATCGCTGCATAAAATGCAAAGAGCTATTCGAGGCTCCCACAATATTATCATATGTAGCTGTATGATGAATTAAATAATTATTATTACTCTTATTTTTAGTTTATATTAAACCAAACTTAAGTGACATGTAACAATTTCCTGGTTTTATTAAACATTTTTGATAATATTCACGTTTTTTACCACGTAGTCCGCTCGACGAATGTTTAGTTACTATGTAACTGTAAATATAGTTTAGTTATCTAGGGTTAAAAATTATTATTATTCTACATAATTTTTCGTGCACAAGCAATACATATTATTATATTAATTTAAATGCATCGTCAACACCCATTTATAATATTTATTAATAGAATTTAATTAATTTTCTTTAATTTAACCATTCACATGGTATATTTTCGTTATAAAAATCACCTTGGCCTTAGCCATTTTATATCAAAAAATACTATAAAATTTCTTAACATGAATATAGAAATTACACACAAATATTAAACAGGAGAAAATTGCAAGATAAATATTATTACAAATTACACACATATATATTTAAGTAATTTCGAGAAAAATGTAGATTCAGAAAAAATTATACAATTTATGAAAATTTTATGTTACGAAACGTCTTTTTCTATCCTTGGTCGCTGATATTCCGGCTGCATCCACTTCCGACTCGAGCATCTCCCAGCTGCCTGCTCTACGTTTCCACTCATCTGACTCCTACATCTCCCAGCTGCCTGCTCTCCATATCCACTCATCTGACTCCTACATCTCCCAGCTGCCTGCTCATTATCGCCACTTATTTCATTTCAACAACTCTCAGCTTCCTGCAGCTCATCAGCGCCACTAATATTGTTCTTTATTTTTCACTAATTTGTCATTGTTCTTTTTTTATAACAGATTTGTATTTATGTCTATCACTCTACATATTTTATTTTAATATTATGTATTTAATAATTATTTAAAAGTTACACTGGCCAGTAAACAAAAAAATATAGATAGTTAATTGTTCATTTTCTTAATTTAAAATTGTTCTTTTTTTCACTCAGTTTTATCTTCACAATATAAGTTTTTATTTTGTCCAATTGTTTTTTATCACTTTTAATTTCTTCACAAAATTTACTATTCCTGTCCCATCTGCGCAGCGCTGCCACGAGGCAGCACTGGCAGGGTCGCCATGCAATGTGCAGGCTTGGGAGACTAATTAAAAGATGTATTTAGTCCGACTGTCGTTTAATAACTAACTTATATTACTAACATGCATACAATATATAGGGAGGTGATACATACTACAAAAGTATACTAGCATTTTGCAACCATCTGATTATTGAATGAAAATGAAATATTATTTTATTATAAACACGGTAGTTTAGAATTAAATGCGAAATTTGAAAAATAAAATATTGGTGCAACTTGTGTACGACTGAGAGGTCCCAACCAACCATCCCATGCAATAAAACAGGACAGAGCATAGCAGCTGTTTGAAGTCTGACCATTGCAAGAAAGACAGTGCGCATGCTATATTTTGTTATTGGAAATGAAAAGGATAACCCATATAAAAAAAACTTGTAAAAAGTGCCAATCCTTTCCAAAATAATATTGATTGTGATCACTATAAGATGTTGTTTGACCGACCGACTAACCCCTACATCACAAGTTTTAACTGTAGAAGAACTAAGTAGCGAGACTTGGCAATTTTTACAAGATATGTTCTTGATGGGATCTCAGTTCTTTTTGTAGAAGATTTACTAAACGCGTGTTTTTGTCAAAAGGGCAAATATAGCTTTGTAATCCTTTACATTTATATGACATTACAAAGTTAATTATGCAGTTAGTTAGTCTAGATAATTCTACAGAAATATTTTTTTAGGTTTTTCCTTTATTTATACACTAAACACTACTTGTATTCCAAATTTTAAGCTTCTATGTCTGCTAGAAGTGCCTAATACTTTTGATGATCGGTCAGTGAGTGATTGAGTCAGTGACAAAACTAAGAAGTTTGACAAGGTATAATTATTTAACTTCTGTTTCAAATTGAATAACATTTTAAATATACTGAGTTTATACAATGCTTTCCTAGTAACTAAAAATGCAGGCTTCTTTTAATCCACAACAAAGTTATAGGGAGTTGAAAGTGGCCTAAACTGCTTCGAGAAATTAATGGTACGGCCGTGCTCAAGTTGACAAAAGCACTGCCGTGCCCCCAGATACTCGGTTATATTGATGACAGTTACATTAAAGCAGACACACAGGCACACAGACACACAGGGGCTGATGATGATTAGTATAATTTTTAAATATATAAACCACATCAGCTTTCAACAAAAGAAATTGACATCAAAATCTTTTGATTAATTTAGGGGCTGTGATATTACAGATAGACACACAGGGGCTGATGATGATTAGTATAATTTTTTAATATATAAACCACACTACCTTTTAACTAAAGAAAACCGCATCAAAATTTGTCGATCATTTAGGAACTGCGATATAACAAACAGACACACAGGGGCTGATGATGATTAGTATAATTTTTAAATATATAAACCACATCAGCTTTCAACAAAAGAAATTGACATCAAAATCTTTTGATTAATTTAGGGCTGTGATATTACAGACAAACACACAGGGGCTGATGATGATTAGACCTATGTGAACTTGGCAACCGACTTTCAAATTATTTATTTTTACTATCATCATTCGATTGTACTAGGATTGTACCCGATTGTACCGTATTTAAAATTGTTTGTACCTCAAAGGGGTAAAAATTACGGGGTGAAAAAAATTTGCTCAGCAACCAACTTGAAGATTTAGTAATTTCAATGATGCCATCTTGAAGAACATCGTTTGTACCGGATTGTACCACAATTTTTTTAAATTTTTTTTAAAGAATTTTTTTTTTCCTTAAAAATTTTTTTTTTTAAGAAGTTCAAAATATTTAACATATAGTTCAGCTACTATATACTTCATAAAATTTTAATATAAAGGAAGTTTCAGTGCGAGTTAGCAATTTATTAGTAAGTACCTAAAGTAGGTTTTTTATACTACAGCAGAACATGACACGTTTTGACGTTTGTGCCTCTCTATAACGTTACAGTTGTTATTAATATTAGTACCTGACATATTTCTCAGTACGAATACACTTTATTTGAACGAGCACAAACGATAGATAGCCAACGGTGACTCGCGAAAGTACCTAAAGTCGTTTTTTCAATACTAGAGCAGAACATGACACGTTTTGACGTTTGTGCCTCTCTATAACGTTACAAGTGTTATAAATATTAGTACCTGACATATTTCTCAGTACGAATACACTTTATTTGAACGAGCACAAACGATAGATAGCCAACGGTGACTCGCGAAAGTACCTAAAGTCGTTTTTTCAATACTAGAGCAGAACATGACACGTTTTGACGTTTGTGCCTCTCTATAACGTTACAAGTGTTATAAATATTAGTACCTGACATATTTCTCAGTACGAATACACTTTATTTGAACGAGCACAAACGATAGATAGCCAACGGTGACTCGCGAAAGTACCTAAAGTCGTTTTTTCAATACTAGAGCAGAACATGACACGTTTTGACGTTTGTGCCTCTCTATAACGTTACAGTTGTTATTAATATTAGTACCTGACATATTTCTCAGTACGAATACACTTTATTTGAACGAGCACAAACGATAGATAGCCAACGGTGACTCGCGAAAGTACCTAAAGTCGTTTTTTCAATACTACAGCAGAACATGACACGTTTTGACGTTTGTGCCTCTCTATAACGTTACAGTTGTTATTAATATTAGTACCTGACATATTTCTCAGTACGAATACACTTTATTTGAACGAGCACAAACGATAGATAGCCAACGGTGACTCGGGAAAGTACCTAAAGTCGTTTTTTCAATACTACAGCAGAACATGACACGTTTTGACGTTTGTGCCTCTATATAACGTTACAGTTGTTATTAATATTAGTACCTGACATATTTTTCAGTACGAATACACTTTATTTGAACGAGCACAAACGATAGATAGCCAACGGTGACTCGCGAAAGTACCTAAAGTCGTTTTTTCAATACTAGAGCAGAACATGACACGTTTTGACGTTTGTGCCTCTCTATAACGTTACAAGTGTTATAAATATTAGTACCTGACATATTTCTCAGTACGAATACACTTTATTTGAACGAGCACAAACGATAGATAGCCAACGGTGACTCGCGAAAGTACCTAAAGTCGTTTTTTCAATACTACAGCAGAACATGACACGTTTTGACGTTTGTGCCTCACTATAACATTACAGTTGTTATAATTATAAGTACCCGACATATTTTTCAGTACGAATACACTTTATTTGAACGAGCACAAACGATAGATAGCCAACGGTGAATCGCGAAAGTACCTAAAGTAGTTTTTTCAATACTACAGCAGAACATGACACGTTTTGACGTTTGTGCCTCTCTATAACGTTACAGTTGTTATTAATATTAGTACCTGACATATTTCTCAGTACGAATACACTTTATTTGAACGAGCACAAACGATAGATAGCCAACGGTGACTCGCGAAAGTACCTAAAGTCGTTTTTTCAATACTACAGCAGAACATGACACGTTTTGACGTTTGTGCTTCTCTATAACGTTACAGTTGTTATTAATATTAGTACCTGACATATTTCTCAGTACGAATACACTTTATTTGAACGAGCACAAACGATAGATAGCCAACGGTGACTCGCGAAAGTACCTAAAGTCGTTTTTTCAATACTACAGCAGAACATGACACGTTTTGACGTTTGTGCCTCTCTATAACGTTACAGTTGTTATAACTATAAGTACCCGATATATTTTTCAGTACGAATACACTTTATTTGAACGAGCACAAACGATAGATAGCCAACGGTGACTCGCGAAAGTACCTCAAGTCGTTTTTTCAATACTACAGCAGAACATGACACGTTTTGACGTTTGTGCCTCTCTATAACGTTACAGTTGTTATTAATATTAGTACCTGACATATTTCTCAGTACGAAAACACTTTATTTGAACGAGCACAAACGATAGATAGCCAACGGTGACTCGCGAAAGTACCTAAAGTCGTTTTTTCAATACTACAGCAGAACATGACACGTTTTGACGTTTGTGCCTCTCTATAACGTTACAGTTGTTATTAATATTAGTACCTGACATATTTCTCAGTACGAAAACACTTTATTTGAACGAGCACAAACGATAGATAGCCAACGGTGACTCGCGAAAGTACCTAAAGTCGTTTTTTCAATACTAGAGCAGAACATGACACGTTTTGACGTTTGTGCCTCTCTATAACGTTACAAGTGTTATAAATATTAGTACCTGACATATTTCTCAGTACGAATACACTTTATTTGAACGAGCACAAACGATAGATAGCCAACGGTGACTCGCGAAAGTATCTAAAGTCGTTTTTTCAATACTACAGCAGAACATGACACGTTTTGACGTTTGTGCCTCTCTATAACGTTACAGTTGTTATAACTATAAGTACCCGATATATTTTTCAGTACGAATACACTTTATTTGAACGAGCACAAACGATAGATAGCCAACGGTGACTCGCGAAAGTACCTAAAGTCGTTTTTTCAATACTACAGCAGAACATGACACGTTTTGACGTTTGTGCCTCTCTATAACGTTACAGTTGTTACTAATATTAGTACCTGACATATTTTTCAGTACGAATACACTTTATTTGAACGAGCACAAACGATAGATAGCCAACGGTGACTCGCGAAAGTACCTAAAGTCGTTTTTTCAATACTACAGCAGAACATAACACGTTTTGACGTTTGTGCCTCTCTATAACGTTACAGTTGTTATTAATATTAGTACCTGACATATTTCTCAGTACGAATACACTTTATTTGAACGAGCACAAACGATAAATAGCCAACGGTGACTCGCGAAAGTACCTAAAGTCGTTTTTTCAATACTACAGCAGAACATGACACGTTTTGACGTTTGTGCCTCTCTATAACGTTACAGTTGTTATTAATATTAGTACCTGACATATTTTTCAGTATGAATACACTTTATTTGAACGAGCACAAACGATAGATAGCCAACGGTGACTCGCGAAAGTACCTAAAGTCGTTTTTTCAATACTACAGCAGAACATGACACGTTTTGACGTTTGTGCATCTCTATAACGTTACAGTTGTTATTAATATTAGTACCTGACATATTTTTCAGTACGAATACACTTTATTTGAACGAGCACAAACGATAGATAGCCAACGGTGACTCGCGAAAGTACCTCAAGTCGTTTTTTCAATACTACAGCAGAACATGACACGTTTTGACGTTTGTGCCTCTCTATAACGTTACAGTTGTTATTAATATTAGTACCTGACATATTTCTCAGTACGAAAACACTTTATTTGAACGAGCACAAACGATAGATAGCCAACGGTGACTCGCGAAAGTACCTAAAGTCGTTTTTTCAATACTACAGCAGAACATGACACGTTTTGACGTTTGTGCTTCTCTATAACGTTACAGTTGTTATTAATATTAGTACCTGACATATTTCTCAGTACGAATACACTTTATTTGAACGAGCACAAACGATAGATAGCCAACGGTGACTCGCGAAAGTACCTAAAGTCGTTTTTTCAATACTACAGCAGAACATGACACGTTTTGACGTTTGTGCCTCTCTATAACGTTACAGTTGTTATTAATATTAGTACCTGACATATTTCTCAGTACGAAAACACTTTATTTGAACGAGCACAAACGATAGATAGCCAACGGTGACTCGCGAAAGTACCTAAAGTCGTTTTTTCAATACTACAGCAGAACATGACACGTTTTGACGTTTGTGCCTCTCTATAACGTTACAGTTGTTATTAATATTAGTACCTGACATATTTCTCAGTACGAATACACTTTATTTGAACGAGCACAAACGATAGATAGCCAACGGTGACTCGCGAAAGTACCTAAAGTCGTTTTTTCAATACTACAGCAGAACATGACACGTTTTGACGTTTGTGCCTCTCTAAAACGTTACAGTTGTTATTAATATTAGTACCTGACATATTTTTTAGTACGAATACTTTTTATTTGAACGAGCACAAACGATAGATAGCCAACGGTGACTCGCGAAAGTACCTAAAGTCGTTTTTTCAATACTACAGCAGAACATGACACGTTTTGACGTTTGTGCCTCTCTATAACGTTACAGTTGTTATAATTATAAGTACCCGACATATTTCTTAGTACGAATACACTTTATTTGAACGAGCACAAACGATAGATAGCCAACGGTGACTCGCGAAAGTACCTAAAGTAGTTTTTTCAATACTACAGCAGAACATGACACGTTTTGATGTTTTTGCCTCTCTATAACGTTACAGTTGTTATTAATATTAGTACCTGACATATTTTTTAGTACGAATACACTTTACTTGAACGAGCACAAACGATAGATAGCCAACGGTGACTCGCGAAAGTACCTAAAGTCGTTTTTTCAATACTACAGCAGAACATGACACGTTTTGACGTTTGTGCCTCTCTATAACGTTACAGTTGTTATAATTATAAGTACCCGACATATTTCTTAGTACGAATACACTTTATTTGAACGAGCACAAACGATAGATAGCCAACGGTGACTCGCGAAAGTACCTAAAGTCGTTTTTTCAATACTACAGCAGAACATGACACGTTTTGACGTTTGTGCCTCTCTATAACGTTACAGTTGTTATTAATATTAGTACCTGACATATTTCTCAGTACGAATACACTTTATTTGAACGAGCACAAACGATAGATAGCCAACGGTGACTCGCGAAAGTACCTAAAGTCGTTTTTTCAATACTACAGCAGAACATGACACGTTTTGACGTTTGTGCCTCTATATAACGTTACAGTTGTTATTAATATTAGTACCTGACATATTTCTCAGTACGAATACACTTTATTTGAACGAGCACAAACGATAGATAGCCAACGGTGACTCGGGAAAGTACCTAAAGTCGTTTTTTCAATACTACAGCAGAACATGACACGTTTTGACGTTTGTGCCTCTATATAACGTTACAGTTGTTATTAATATTAGTACCTGACATATTTTTCAGTACGAATACACTTTATTTGAACGAGCACAAACGATAGATAGCCAACGGTGACTCGCGAAAGTACCTTAAGTCGTTTTTTCAATACTAGAGCAGAACATGACACGTTTTGACGTTTGTGCCTCTCTATAACGTTACAAGTGTTATAAATATTAGTACCTGACATATTTCTCAGTACGAATACACTTTATTTGAACGAGCACAAACGATAGATAGCCAACGGTGACTCGCGAAAGTACCTAAAGTCGTTTTTTCAATACTACAGCAGAACATGACACGTTTTGACGTTTGTGCCTCACTATAACATTACAGTTGTTATAATTATAAGTACCCGACATATTTTTCAGTACGAATACACTTTATTTGAATGAGCACAAACGATAGATAGCCAACGGTGAATCGCGAAAGTACCTAAAGTAGTTTTTTCAATACTACAGCAGAACATGACACGTTTTGACGTTTGTGCCTCTCTATAACGTTACAGTTGTTATTTATATTAGTACCTGACATATTTCTCAGTACGAATACACTTTATTTGAACGAGCACAAACGATAGATAGCCAACGGTGACTCGCGAAAGTACCTAAAGTCGTTTTTTCAATACTACAGCAGAACATGACACGTTTTGACGTTTGTGCTTCTCTATAACGTTACAGTTGTTATTAATATTAGTACCTGACATATTTCTCAGTACGAATACACTTTATTTGAACGAGCACAAACGATAGATAGCCAACGGTGACTCGCGAAAGTACCTAAAGTCGTTTTTTCAATACTACAGCAGAACATGACACGTTTTGACGTTTGTGCCTCTCTATAACGTTACAGTTGTTATAACTATAAGTACCCGATATATTTTTCAGTACGAATACACTTTATTTGAACGAGCACAAACGATAGATAGCCAACGGTGACTCGCGAAAGTACCTCAAGTCGTTTTTTCAATACTACAGCAGAACATGACACGTTTTGACGTTTGTGCCTCACTATAACATTACAGTTGTTATAATTATAAGTACCCGACATATTTTTCAGTACGAATACACTTTATTTGAATGAGCACAAACGATAGATAGCCAACGGTGAATCGCGAAAGTACCTAAAGTAGTTTTTTCAATACTACAGCAGAACATGACACGTTTTGACGTTTGTGCCTCTCTATAACGTTACAGTTGTTATTTATATTAGTACCTGACATATTTCTCAGTACGAATACACTTTATTTGAACGAGCACAAACGATAGATAGCCAACGGTGACTCGCGAAAGTACCTAAAGTCGTTTTTTCAATACTACAGCAGAACATGACACGTTTTGACGTTTGTGCTTCTCTATAACGTTACAGTTGTTATTAATATTAGTACCTGACATATTTCTCAGTACGAATACACTTTATTTGAACGAGCACAAACGATAGATAGCCAACGGTGACTCGCGAAAGTATCTAAAGTCGTTTTTTCAATACTACAGCAGAACATGACACGTTTTGACGTTTGTGCCTCTCTATAACGTTACAGTTGTTATAACTATAAGTACCCGATATATTTTTCAGTACGAATACACTTTATTTGAACGAGCACAAACGATAGATAGCCAACGGTGACTCGCGAAAGTACCTAAAGTCGTTTTTTCAATACTACAGCAGAACATGACACGTTTTGACGTTTGTGCCTCTCTATAACGTTACAGTTGTTATTAATATTAGTACCTGACATATTTTTCAGTACGAATACACTTTATTTGAACGAGCACAAACGATAGATAGCCAACGGTGACTCGCGAAAGTACCTCAAGTCGTTTTTTCAATACTACAGCAGAACATGACACGTTTTGACGTTTGTGCCTCTCTATAACGTTACAGTTGTTATTAATATTAGTACCTGACATATTTCTCAGTACGAAAACACTTTATTTGAACGAGCACAAACGATAGATAGCCAACGGTGACTCGCGAAAGTACCTAAAGTCGTTTTTTCAATACTACAGCAGAACATGACACGTTTTGACGTTTGTGCCTCTCTATAACGTTACAGTTGTTATTAATATTAGTACCTGACATATTTCTCAGTACGAATACACTTTATTTGAACGAGCACAAACGATAGATAGCCAACGGTGACTCGCGAAAGTACCTAAAGTCGTTTTTTCAATACTACAGCAGAACATGACACGTTTTGACGTTTGTGCCTCTCTATAACGTTACAGTTGTTATTAATATTAGTACCTGACATATTTTTCAGTACGAAAACACTTTATTTGAACGAGCACAAACGATAGATAGCCAACGGTGACTCGCGAAAGTACCTAAAGTCGTTTTTTCAATACTACAGCAGAACATGACACGTTTTGACGTTTGTGCCTCTCTATAACGTTACAGTTGTTAATAATATTAGTACCTGACATATTTCTCAGTACGAAAACACTTTATTTGAACGAGAACAAACGATAGATAGCCAACGGTGACTCGCGAAAGTACCTAAAGTCGTTTTTTCAATACTAGAGCAGAACATGACACGTTTTGACGTTTGTGCCTCACTATAACATTACAGTTGTTATAATTATAAATACCCGACATATTTTTCAGTACGAATACACTTTATTTGAACGAGCACAAACGATAGATAGCCAACGGTGACTCGCGAAAGTACCTAAAGTCGTTTTTTCAATACTACAGCAGAACATGACACGTTTTGACGTTTGTGCCTCTCTATAACGTTACAGTTGTTATTAATATTAGTACCTGACATATTTCTCAGTACGAATACACTTTATTTGAACGAGCACAAACGATAGATAGCCAACGGTGACTCGCGAAAGTACCTAAAGTCGTTTTTTCAATACTACAGCAGAACATGACACGTTTTGACGTTTGTGCCTCTCTAAAACGTTACAGTTGTTATTAATATTAGTACCTGACATATTTTTTAGTACGAATACTTTTTATTTGAACGAGCACAAACGATAGATAGCCAACGGTGACTCGCGAAAGTACCTAAAGTCGTTTTTTCAATACTACAGCAGAACATGACACGTTTTGACGTTTGTGCCTCTCTATAACGTTACAGTTGTTATAATTATAAGTACCCGACATATTTCTTAGTACGAATACACTTTATTTGAACGAGCACAAACGATAGATAGCCAACGGTGACTCGCGAAAGTACCTAAAGTAGTTTTTTCAATACTACAGCAGAACATGACACGTTTTGATGTTTGTGCCTCTCTATAACGTTACAGTTGTTATTAATATTAGTACCTGACATATTTTTTAGTACGAATACACTTTATTTGAACGAGCACAAACGATAGATAGCCAACGGTGACTCGCGAAAGTACCTAAAGTCGTTTTTTCAATACTACAGCAGAACATGACACGTTTTGACGTTTGTGCCTCTCTATAACGTTACAGTTGTTATAATTATAAGTACCCGACATATTTCTTAGTACGAATACACTTTATTTGAACGAGCACAAACGATAGATAGCCAACGGTGACTCGCGAAAGTACCTAAAGTAGTTTTTTCAATACTACAGCAGAACATGACACGTTTTGATGTTTGTGCCTCTCTATAACGTTACAGTTGTTATTAATATTAGTACCTGACATATTTTTTTAGTACGAATACACTTTATTTGAACGAGCACAAACGATAGATAGCCAACGGTGACTCGCGAAAGTACCTAAAGTCGTTTTTTCAATACTACAGCAGAACATGACACGTTTTGACGTTTGTGCCTCTCTATAACGTTACAGTTGTTATAATTATAAGTACCCGACATATTTCTTAGTACGAATACACTTTATTTGAACGAGCACAAACGATAGATAGCCAACGGTGACTCGCGAAAGTACCTAAAGTAGTTTTTTCAATACTACAGCAGAACATGACACGTTTTGATGTTTGTGCCTCTCTATAACGTTACAGTTGTTATTAATATTAGTACCTGACATATTTTTTTAGTACGAATACACTTTATTTGAACGAGCACAAACGATAGATAGCCAACGGTGACTCGCGAAAGTACCTAAAGTCGTTTTTTCAATACTACAGCAGAACATGACACGTTTTGACGTTTGTGCCTCTCTATAACGTTACAGTTGTTATAATTATAAGTACCCGACATATTTTTCAGTACGAATAACCTTTATTTGAACGAGCACACACGATAGATAGCCAACGGTGACTCGCGAAAGTACCTCAAGTCGTTTTTTCAATACTACAGCAGAACATGACACGTTTTGACGTTTGTGCCTCTCTATAACGTTACAGTTGTTATTAATATTAGTACCTGACATATTTTTCAGTACGAATACACTTTATTTGAACGAGCACAAACGATAGATTGCCAACAGTGACTCGCGAAAGTACCTAAAGTCAGTCTTAAATCTATTTTTTATAATTTACTGCGTATTTCTAATACATTTTCTATCTTAAGAACATTTTCCTGACAGTAACGAACACAACCATGGCCTACCAGCCCATACAATCTAGTTTTAATACAAAAAAATTGCAATAGATGTCACTACTATTAACGTTTGTTAATTATAAAATGTAAATATACCGAATCAAGTACAAATATTCGAGTGGCGTCACGGCACTCGTGCGCATTAGTCGCGTTCCTAGTTGTTATATATAACAAGTCGTATAAATAACAAGTGCATTGATAACACTGCGCTCGCTGCGACTTGCTCCCGGTAACTCGGTAGAAAAAGGTTTGCCGGCGCGCCGCGCTTATCTATAAATGACGGACGATACAAATAAAGAATGTTCTAAACAGTTTTGTTATACTGATATAATGTTGAGTGATAATTCTATTAGTGAGCAGGAAATGATAGATGAAGAGGAAGAAGAGTTACAAATATACCAAGAAGAGAACCCGATTCAATCCGAGATGGAAACCAAAGAAGAGATAAAAAATTATACAAAACCAATGAAACGAGACAGAGATGCGATAGAAACAGACTGGAGTATTGTAGAACATTCATTCATTTAAATCTTAAGAGCTAGGCTCTTGTCGGTGGAGTAATCGCCATGTTTCTCTGTCCTGTGCTTTACTTTTGACCTCTTGATACGACCCAACGTTTATCTTCTCCTTTATTTGTTCTATGTAACTTCTCCTAGGTCTTCCTCTTCCTCTTCTCCCCTCTACTTTTCCTTCCATAATATTCTTAAGAAATTCGTTGTGTCGTATCAAGTGGCCAACCATCTTTCCTCTTCTGTTTTCAATTGTTTTAATTATATGTCTGTTTTCTTCCACTATTTTAAGCACGTCTATATTTGTTTTTCTTACCGTCCAATTTATGCCTTCCATTCTCCTCCAACACCACATCTCAAACGCCTCTAGCCTTTCCTTATCTCTCTTAGTTAAAGTCCATGTTTCGCATCCATACAAAGCAATGCTCCAGATGTATGTTTTGAGAAAACGTTTACGTGTCTTTATATGTATGCTTTTTGCTTTAATTAAATGTTTTTTACTGTTAAAAGCTGTCTTGGCTATGGCTATTCTGGATACCACATCCGGAGTACACCTTGAGTCTTTTGTTATTGTACTACCAAGGTATTTAAAGGAGTCTACCTGTTCGATTGTAGCATTATTTATTTTTAGGGGTGTATTCGGATGGCATAGTTTAGATGTTACTATTATTTTTGTTTTGTTGTAGTTAATTTTTAAACCAAATTCTTCAAAAATGTTATCCATCTCAGTTATTAATTCCTTCAAACTTTCTTTGTTTTCTGCAACTGCTGCAATATCATCTGCAAATCTGATAAAATGTATTTTTTTACCGTTAATTTTTTTATACCTCCCTTGTCCTTTTCAGTTATTTTGCTTAAAGCACACTCTATAAATAAATTAAAAATTAATGGTGAGAGTGGACAACCCTGCCTAACCCCCTGCATGATTTTTGCTTTAGTCCTTTCCTCTCCTATTTCTATTACAGTTTCTTGTTCTCTATAAAGTTGATATATTATCCTTCTATCTCTGTAGTCCAGACCCGCCCTTTCTAGTATATTTATCATTCTACTCCAATTTATTCTATCAAAAGCTTTTTCTAGGTCTATGAAAGCAATATGAGTATCCAGGCTTAAATCCATCCTTCGGTCTATGATTTGCCTTAGAGCTAGGATAGCTTCACGCGTTCCTGTTTTTTCTCTGAACCCAAACTGCTCTGGTCCTAATAGGTTTTCATAAATATTTTTGATTCTATTTTGAATAATTTTAATAAGGATTTTAGAGGTGTGTGAAATCAAGCTAAGGGTTCGGTGTTCTTCACATTTCTGTGTATTTTGTTTTTTGGGCAGAGTGACTGTTTTTGTTATTTGGAAGTCTTTTGGTACTATTCCTGATTTATAGATTACTTGTATAATTTTGAATATTTCCTCTATAACAGGTGCACAATTTGCGTATTTTATTAGTTCTATTTGTATGTTGTCTTCTCCTACCGCTTTTCCATTCTGTATGCTTTTTAGGGTTTGTTAAATTCCTCCCTTAGAATCTCTGGTCCTAAATCATCATCTGCTACTTGTTCCTCTAATTGCATATCTATTTTATTAAATCCTTCTCCTTGATATAAATGTTCTATGTATCGCTTCCATCGCTGAGCTATTTCATTTTGATTTGTCAGTATTTTGCCTTGTTCATCTTTGATTGCTATGCTTTTACTTTTGTGTTTCCTATTAATGCCCCTTATTAAATTATATGCCTTTTGCATTTGGCCTTGACTCATATATTTCTCTATATGTATACATGTTTCATCCATTTCCTTACGCTTACAGTCTCTACATTTTGTTGTTATTTTATTGGTTAGTTTTTTATAGTACTGTATGCTTTCTTGATCTGTTTTGTTTTTATATTTTCTTCTTTCTATCATCAATTCTTTAATTTCTGGTGATAACCATTTCTTCCTTGGTACTATTTTCTGTTTTCCTAGTGTATCTTGAGCTGTAGTTATTATAATATTTTTTAGATTACTCCATTTATCATCTATACTATCAATTTCAAATATATTAGTTTTATATTTCTTTTCTATGTTTTCACCTAATTTATTACTATAGTGCATTTTATTATTATTTTTATCATCTTTTAGTATACTAAGATCTATTTTCTTTGGTTTCTGTTTAATTTTCTTTTTCGGACATAATTTGAACCTGCTTAGTAGTAAATTGTGATCTGTGTTAAGATCAGCACCAGGCAGGGCCTTACATGATGTTACTAGGTTTAGGTATTTTAATTTCACTAGAATGTAATCGAGTTGATATCTCCCAATATCTCCGGGCATTTTCCACGTATACAATCTGCGTTTTGGTTGTTGAAATATAGTATTAATAATTGTCAAACTATTTTCTTTGCAAAATTGGATTAATCTATCTCCTCTTGAATTTCTTTTTCCCAGACCGTAATTACCAACTATATTTTCTTCTCTACCTTCTCCCACCACAGAATTAAAATCCCCTATAACTATTAAATTTTCTCCTTCCTTAACTGTGTCTAACAAAGTATCAATCTGGAAGTATATCTCTTCTATTTCCTCGTGTGCATGTGCGCTTGTTGGCATATATACCTGTATTATTGTTGTATTGATATTTCCTTTTGATTTAATTTTTACTGCTGTTATTTTATCACTGTGATGTATTGTATTTTCTACTGACATACCCCATTTCTTATTTAATATTATAGCTGTTCCATTTGAACCTCGTTTTTCTCCTGTATAGATAATTCTGATATCATTGTCCCAATAATCTCCACTTCCTTCCCATCTCGTCTCAGATAGCCCTAAAATATCAATTTTCAGTCTTTTCATTTCTATCTTTAGTTCTTCTATTTTACCCTCTACCAACATAGTTCTAACATTCCAAGTTCCTATACTGCACAAATTCTGCATGATAAACGTAAACGGTTGTTATGGTTAAACGTTAATTACTCCGTGATTAAGGACCTAGTGTGGTAGTTTCCTTATTTGCTTTCCACACCGCAGTTCAACAACCGATGTTCGCCTGTTGATATCTGGTCGGAGGCCCTTCCAGAATTATTTCTTCGGCCCTCTGACAGTACTAGTGCCACTGCTGCCTAACACTAGGGGAATGCTTATTTAGTGGCGGCATTTATTCGCCACGTCGCCAAACCGTCATAAGACTTTTGCAGCTTTTTATAGGTAAACTCATCCCACTGAATTTCCCACTACGTCTTGATAGTTTGGTTGTATTGTAGAACATAGGAAAGAAAAGAAGAGAAAAGAGGAGAAAATTCAAGTATATATTTCATGTAAAGAAGGCGTGCCTAAACAACTCGCTTTAGCGAAATTGTTAAAAAGAGAGGAAATAAATATAAAGGACATAACAAATATTAAGTATATTAATAAATATAGATTACGTATCGATTTTTTGTGCGATTTGAGTGCTTCAAAGTTGGAGCACAACGAGTCCTTTATAAATCAAGGATGGCGATTCTACAGGGCTATGGAGAAAAGTTACTCATACGGAGTGATTAAAGACATAGATATAGATACTTCAGATAATGATATATGTAATAATGTAATCTGCCCGAACGAGATTCAGCTGGTGTCGGCTCGGCGCCTCAACAGACGCGTTAATGATTCTTCTGACCGTACGTGGCTTCCAAGCGAGGCAGTTCGATTGTGTTTTAAAGGTCCGAACATACCAGCGTACATTTATATCGATGAGTTACGTATAAAAGTATTTCCATACGTATTTCCCGTGACGCAATGTTCGAAATGCTGGAAGTTTGGCCATTTCGCTAAAATATGTTCATCCAAATCTGTAGTGTGTCCTAAATGTGGAAATAATCATGTTAATTGCGAGACCCTAACATTTAAGTGCATAAATTGTAATGGAAGACATATGGCCTTAGCTAGGAATTGTCCAAGTTTCCTAAGAGAGAAGAAGTTGAGAGACATTATGTCTGAATTTAACTGTACTTATCGGAAGGCCTTAGAAATGTACCCACATAGCGACAATCCAAGTTATGCACTGTATGATAACAAAAAACAAAATTCAGAAGTACCTAAAATATTTGAACATACATATAAAAGATACAGAAATTTTCTTGACAAACTTCAACGAAATTTGAAAATAGCATATGAAACACAAATACTTAAACTTAACAAAGATAATCCTAAAAAATTATGGACTTCCATCAAAAACATTTGTCACATTTCTAGTAAAAAGAGTGAAGGGAATGCTCTGTCTCTTATAGGAGCTGACCCGTTAAGTTCGTTGAATAAATGTAATGACTTTCTGACACATGTCGGCAGAAATCTGGCTAATACCATCTTAAATTATCATGCTACTACTGAAACCATTTTGGCAAATAATTTCAAGCCCCCACGAACAATTACCGACTCATTATTCTTGACCCCCACTGACTCACAGGAAATTAATAGGATAATATCGGACCTGGGTACTGATGGTGCTCCTGGAGCGGATAAAATATGTCCCCGCTTAATTAAGCATATAAAAACTGCTATTCTCCACCCCCTTACCCACATATACAATTTAAGCCTCTCGTCTGGAGTATTTCCCTCAAAATGGAAAACTGCAGCTGTTACTCTCATACACAAGGATGGTTGCAAAAGTAACCCTAGCAATTATCGCCCAATATCATTACTATGCATTTTTTCTAAAATACTGGAAAAACTTATTAACAAACGCTTGACGAGTTTTCTGGCATCACACAATGTGATTTCTAAGAATCAGTTCGGTTTTCAGCGAAACTGGTCAGGAGGATGCTGTAATGCTTCTGTGCGAAACAATATCTTCTACTTTAGATCAATCGGAACATAGTCTCGGGGTATTTCTAGATCTCGCCAAAGCGTTTGACACAGTATCGATCCCAATTCTTCTTAGGAAACTAGAATGTATAGGTGTCCGAGGTGTGGCCTTGTTATGGTTTCAAAGCTACTTGTCTGATAGGAAGCAATTTATTAAAACAACCGATACTATAAGCAACTCCATGTCTGTAAACTTTGGGGTCCCCCAGGGTAGTGTCCTTGGCCCTACCCTGTTCTTAGTCTACTTAAACGATCTTTTGGGACTGCAGCTAGATCAAGCGGATATTATTTGTTACGCAGACGATACGGCTTTAGTTTTTCGTGGAAATACGTGGGATGATGTCTTTAAAATCGCGGAAAAAGGTCTCAGTACTATCGCAGAGTGGCTAGACTCAAACCTCCTTACGCTTAATGTACATAAAACTAAATATTTAACTTTTCACATTACATCTTCATCAAAACCCCCCATATCTATCCCGTTAAAGTTGCACTCCTGCAACGCAAATTACACGTCATGCAGTTGCCCTTCAATACTCCGAACAGACAATATTAAATATTTGGGTATTATAATTGACGAAAATCTGTCGTTCAGTCACCACATCTCTTCAATAGCTGCTCGCGCACGCAAGATAATCCTTGTGATGAAAAACTTGAGACATTCGGCAAACACGCAACTATTATTAATTGTGTATAAAGCTCTCTGCCAATCTTTATTAATTTATTCGATAAAGGCTTGGGGTGGGGCTGCTAAAACAAAACTCATACAGTTAGAGCGTGCACAAAGAACAATTCTAAAAGTAATGCTTAAAAAACCGTTTCGATACCCAACCAATCTACTTTATACAGAATGTAAAGTCCTGCGCGTAAGGCAACTATACATACTACGAGCCGCAACTTTCCAGCACAAAACAACTATAAACTCGGAACAGTACAACAGTTTTCTTCTGCGCAGAGTCTTTAAAATACCAGTTCCATCCATACGCACAACATTTGCTCAACGTCACGCACCCTTCCTGATACCTTACCTGTATAATGAGATCTGTAAGAAAGTTCCATCTGTGATAAGGTCAACAGTTAGGCAATCGAAGAAAATTATTGAGAATTGGCTGTTAGGATTTGACTACCTTGAAACGGAATTACTTTTACCATAACACACACACATACATTCACTCACTCACACACTCACACATACAAAACTAGTTTTTATTTGTATTATAACAAAAATGTTATTTCTCATATTAATATGTCCGAGCTATTTCTAAGCACCTATATTTTCTGGTTCTTGCGATACAAGCTGTGTTTAGTGCAAGAGCCGCTGTAATCTCTTTTAAAACCTAGCTCTATGTATATTGTTAGATTTAGTTATTTCTCTTGTGAAAAAGTTTTTGGTAAATAAACATTATCATTATCATTATCACCTATAACATTCATTTCCGACGAAATAAAACCTAGCACTTCAGCTACGCCTAGTACATCTTACGCAAATATAGTTAAAACTAATGCTACGGTACACATCTCAGAATCTCCGACATATTTTTCTCGCACGAAAAATAAAGGGAAGGGTAAGAAGTCAAAGATCGAGTCCACTGACATGAAGTTGGAGGTTGACTCGGAAAGGCGTCGTAGTGAAAATTATATTGCTGATCATTCTTCTAATGAGAACGCTACGCAGGATAATCAGCGCGAAGTACATTTTTCTGAACTTTTGTCAAGGCTTAAGGACATTATATTTTTAAAAGGTCAATCTTTTCAATCTAAAATTAAAAACGTAATTAAGTGTTGTGTTGAATGGCTGGTATTAGTAGTAGTATAAATAAATAAAATAAAAAACGTTTTATTTCCAAATGAAACTTACAAAGTTATTTTCGGAAAGTCAACAAGAAAAACAAGCTACGAAAAAATAAGTCGATAGTGTATCAGCAGACTGGCCCGTGTTGAATAAGTTATTGGAATATTTCAATGGATAAGAGACGTTGTAAAAAGTTTAACATAATACAATGGAATTCCCAAAGCTTACGTCCTAAATTAGTGTCCTTGGAAAATTTACTGGCGCAAGAAAAAATTCACATAGCTGTTTTATGTGAAACGTGGTTACAACCTCACAGTTCTTTGAAAGTCACTTACTTTCAATTATATTTCGTTATAATATTTTTCGTACGGATCGAGGGGACTGTTATGGTGGGGTAGCTATCCTTGTACACGTATCAGTTAAGTGTCAGCCACTAGACGTAAGAGTTAAAAATTCTCAAATTGAGGTTGTGGGCATAAAAATATTTAATTGTACAGATATAGAAAGTATAATTTCTGTTTATTGTCCTCCTTCTATTAGTACTACACGATCCGATTGGGAAGATTTATTTTCTATCATGTCTACAAAAAACTTAATTTTGAATGATTTCAATGGCCACCATATGAAATGGTCATATAAATCGGATGGCCGCGGTTTGCAAATTTTTGATGCCCTGCTAGAAAGTAAGCATGTTGTAATAAACAATGGTGCACCCACTCGGGTTAACCTAGTTAATAGGGGTTTACAGCAGTCGGCTCCGGATATTTCGATGGTTTCCTCAGATATAGCTTTAAAACTTCATTGGGCAACCATGAATGAGACAACTGTAACGTTATAGAGAGGCACAAACGTCAAAACGTGTCTGCTCTAGTATTGAAAAAACGACTTTAGGTACTTTCGCGAGTCACCGTTGGCTATCTATCATTTGTGCTCGTTCAAATAAAGTGTATTCGTACTAAAAAATATGTCAGGTACTAATATCGATAACAACTGTAACGTTATAGAGAGGCACAAACGTCAAAACGTGTCATGTTCTGCTGTAGTATTGAAAAAACGACTTTAGGTACTTTCGCGAGTCACCGTTGGCTATCTATCGTTTGTACTCGTTCAAATAAAGTGTATTCGTACTGAGAAATATGTCAGGTACTAATATTAATAACAACTGTAACGTTATAGAGAGGCACAAACGTCAAAACGTGTCATGTTCTGCTGTAGTATTGAAAAAACGACTTTAGGTACTTTCGCGAGTCACCGTTGGCTATCTATCGTTTGTGCTCGTTCAAATAAAGTGTATTCGTACTGAAAAATATGTCAGGTACTAATATTAATAATAACTGTAACGTCATAGAGAGGCACAAACGTCAAAACGTGTCATGTTCTGCTCTAGTATTGAAAAAACGACTTTAGGTACTTTCGCGAGTCACCGTTGGCTATCTATCGTTTGTGCTCGTTCAAATAAAGTGTATTCGTACTGAAAAATATGTCAGGTACTAATATTAATAACAACTGTAACGTTATAGAGAGGCACAAACGTCAAAACGTGTCATGTTCTGCTCTAGTATTGAAAAAACGACTTTAGGTACTTTCGCGAGTACCGTTGGCTATCTATCGTTTGTGCTCGTTCAAATAAAGTGTATTCGTACTGAGAAATATGTCAGGTACTAATATTAATAACAACTGTAACGTTATAGAGAGGCACAAACGTCAAAACGTGTCATGTTCTGCTGTAGTATTGAAAAAACGACTTTAGGTACTTTCGCGAGTCACCGTTGGCTATCTATCGTTTGTGCTCGTTCAAATAAAGTGTATTCGTACTGAGAAATATGTCAGGTACTAATATTAATAACAACTGTAACGTTATAGAGAGGCACAAACGTCAAAACGTGTCATGTTCTGCTCTAGTATTGAAAAAACGACTTTAGGTACTTTCGCGAGTCACCGTTGGCTATCTATCGTTTGTGCTCGTTCAAATAAAGTGTATTCGTACTGAGAAATATGTCAGGTACTAATATTTATAACACTTGTAACGTTATAGAGAGGCACAAACGTCAAAACGTGTCATGTTCTGCTCTAGTATTGAAAAAACGACTTTAGGTACTTTCGCGAGTCACCGTTGGCTATCTATCGTTTGTGCTCGTTCAAATAAAGTGTATTCGTACTGAGAAATATGTCAGGTACTAATATTAATAACAACTGTAACGTTATAGAGAGGCACAAACGTCAAAACGTGTCATGTTCTGCTCTAGTATTGAAAAAACGACTTTAGGTACTTTCGCGAGTCACCGTTGGCTATCTATCGTTTGTGCTCGTTCAAATAAAGTGTATTCGTACTGAGAAATATGTCAGGTACTAATATTAATAACAACTGTAACGTTATAGAGAGGCACAAACGTCAAAACGTGTCATGTTCTGCTGTAGTATTGAAAAAACGACTTTAGGTACTTTCGCGAGTCACCGTTGGCTATCTATCGTTTGTGCTCGTTCAAATAAAGTGTATTCGTACTGAGAAATATGTCAGGTACTAATATTAATAACAACTGTAACGTTATAGAGAGGTACAAACGTCAAAACGTGTCATGTTCTGCTGTAGTATTGAAAAAACGACTTTAGGTACTTTCGCGAGTCACCGTTGGCTATCTATCGTTTGTGCTCGTTCAAATAAAGTGTATTCGTACTGAGAAATATGTCAGGTACTAATATTAATAACAACTGGAACGTTATAGAGAGGCACAAACGTCAAAACGTGTCATGTTCTGCTGTAGTATTGAAAAAACGACTTTAGGTACTTTCGCGAGTCACCGTTGGCTATCTATCGTTTGTGCTCGTTCAAATAAAGTGTATTCGTACTGAAAAATATGTCGGGTACTTATAATTATAACAACTGTAATGTTATAGTGAGGCACAAACGTCAAAACGTGTCATGTTCTGCTCTAGTATTGAAAAAACGACTTTAGGTACTTTCGCGAGTCACCGTTGGCTATCTATCGTTTGTGCTCGTTCAAATAAAGTGTATTCGTACTGAGAAATATGTCAGGTACTAATATTAATAACAACTGTAACGTTATAGAGAGGCACAAACGTCAAAACGTGTCATGTTCTGCTGTAGTATTGAAAAAACGACTTTAGGTACTTTCGCGAGTCACCGTTGGCTATCTATCGTTTGTGCTCGTTCAAATAAAGTGTTTTCGTACTGAAAAATATGTCAGGTACTAATATTAATAACAACTGTAACGTTATAGAGAGGCACAAACGTCAAAACGTGTCATGTTCTGCTGTAGTATTGAAAAAACGACTTGAGGTACTTTCGCGAGTCACCGTTGGCTATCTATCGTTTGTGCTCGTTCAAATAAAGTGTATTCGTACTGAAAAATATATCGGGTACTTATAGTTATAACAACTGTAACGTTATAGAGAGGCACAAACGTCAAAACGTGTCATGTTCTGCTGTAGTATTGAAAAAACGACTTTAGGTACTTTCGCGAGTCACCGTGGGCTATCTATCGTTTGTGCTCGTTCAAATAAAGTGTATTCGTACTAAGAAATATGTCAGGTACTAATATTTATAACACTTGTAACGTTATAGAGAGGCACAAACGTCAAAACGTGTCATGTTCTGCTGTAGTATTGAAAAAACTACTTTAGGTACTTTCGCGAGTCACCGTTGGCTATCTATCGTTTGTGCTCGTTCAAATAAAGTGTATTCGTACTGAGAAATATGTCAGGTACTAATATTAATAACAAATGTAACGTTATATAGAGGCACAAACGTCAAAACGTGTCATGTTCTGCTGTAGTATTGAAAAAACGACTTTAGGTACTTTCGCGAGTCACCGTTGGCTATCTATCGTTTGTGCTCGTTCAAATAAAGTGTATTCGTACTGAGAAATATGTCAGGTACTAATATTAATAACAACTGTAACGTTATAGAGAGGCACAAACGTCAAAACGTGTCATGTTCTGCTGTAGTATTGAAAAAACGACTTTAGGTACTTTCGCGAGTCACCGTTGGCTATCTATCGTTTGTGCTCGTTCAAATAAAGTGTATTCGTACTGAGAAATATGTCAGGTACTAATATTAATAACAACTGTAACGTTATAGAGAGGCACAAACGTCAAAACGTGTCATGTTCTGCTGTAGTATTGAAAAAACGACTTTAGGTACTTTCGCGAGTCACCGTTGGCTATCTATCGTTTGTGCTCGTTCAAATAAAGTGTATTCGTACTGAGAAATATGTCAGGTACTAATATTAATAACAACTGTAACGTTATAGAGAGGCACAAACGTCAAAACGTGTCATGTTCTGCTGTAGTATTGAAAAAACGACTTTAGGTACTTTCGCGAGTCACCGTTGGCTATCTATCGTTTGTGCTCGTTCAAATAAAGTGTATTCGTACTGAGAAATATGTCAGGTACTAATATTAATAACAACTGTAACGTTATAGAGAGGCACAAACGTCAAAACGTGTCATGTTCTGCTGTAGTATTGAAAAAACGACTTTAGGTACTTTCGCGAGTCACCGTTGGCTATCTATCGTTTGTGCTCGTTCAAATAAAGTGTATTCGTACTGCAAAATATGTCAGGTACTAATATTAATAACAACTGTAACGTTATAGAGAGGCACAAACGTCAAAACGTGTCATGTTCTGCTGTAGTATTGAAAAAACGACTTTAGGTACTTTCGCGAGTCACCGTTGGCTATCTATCGTTTGTGCTCGTTCAAATAAAGTGTATTCGTACTGAGAAATATGTCAGGTACTAATATTAATAACAACTGTAACGTTATAGAGAGGCACAAACGTCAAAACGTGTCATGTTCTGCTGTAGTATTGAAAAAACGACTTTAGGTACTTTCGCGAGTCACCGTTGGCTATCTATCGTTTGTGCTCGTTCAAATAAAGTGTATTCGTACTGAAAAATATGTCAGGTACTAATATTAATAACAACTGTAACGTTATAGAGAGGCACAAACGTCAAAACGTGTCATGTTCTGCTGTAGTATTGAAAAAACGACTTTAGGTACTTTCGCGAGTCACCGTTGGCTATCTATCGTTTGTGCTCGTTCAAATAAAGTGTATTCGTACTAAGAAATATGTCAGGTACTAATATTTATAACACTTGTAACGTTATAGAGAGGCACAAACGTCAAAACGTGTCATGTTCTGCTCTAGTATTGAAAAAACGACTTTAGGTACTTTCGCGAGTCACCGTTGGCTATCTATCGTTTGTGCTCGTTCAAATAAAGTGTATTCGTACTGAGAAATATGTCAGGTACTAATATTAATAACAACTGTAACGTTATAGAGAGGCACAAACGTCAAAACGTGTCATGTTCTGCTGTAGTATTGAAAAAACTACTTTAGGTACTTTCGCGAGTCACCGTTGGCTATCTATCGTTTGTACTCGTTCAAATAAAGTGTATTAGTACTGAAAAATATGTCGGGTACTTATAATTATAACAACTGTAACGTTATAGAGAGGCACAAACGTCAAAACGTGTCATGTTCTGCTGTAGTATTGAAAAAACGACTTTAGGTAATTTCGCGAGTCACCGTTGGCTATCTATCGTTTGTGCTCGTTCAAATAAAGTGTATTCGTACTGAGAAATATGTCAGGTACTAATATTAATAACAACTGGAACGTTATAGAGAGGCACAAACGTCAAAACGTGTCATGTTCTGCTGTAGTATTGAAAAAACGACTTTAGGTACTTTCGCGAGTCACCGTTGGCTATCTATCGTTTGTGCTCGTTCAAATAAAGTGTATTCGTACTAAGAAATATGTCAGGTACTAATATTTATAACACTTGTAACGTTATAGAGAGGCACAAACGTCAAAACGTGTCATGTTCTGCTGTAGTATTGAAAAAACGACTTTAGGTACTTTCGCGAGTCACCGTTGGCTATCTATCGTTTGTGCTCGTTCAAATAAAGTGTATTCGTACTGAGAAATATGTCAGGTACGAATATTATTAACAACTGTAACGTTATAGAGAGGCACAAACGTCAAAACGTGTCATGTTCTGCTCTAGTATTGAAAAAACGACTTTAGGTACTTTCGCGAGTCACCGTTGGCTATCTATCGTTTGTGCTCGTTCAAATAAAGTGTATTCGTACTGAGAAATATGTCAGGTACTAATATTAATAACAACTGTAACGTTATAGAGAGGCACAAACGTCAAAACGTGTCATGTTCTGCTGTAGTATTGAAAAAACGACTTTAGGTACTTTCGCGAGTCACCGTTGGCTATCTATCGTTTGTGCTCGTTCAAATAAAGTGTATTCGTACTGAGAAATATGTCAGGTACTAATATTAATAACAACTGTAACGTTATAGAGAGGCACAAACGTCAAAACGTGTCATGTTCTGCTGTAGTATTGAAAAAACGACTTTAGGTACTTTCGCGAGTCACCGTTGGCTATCTATCGTTTGTGCTCGTTCAAATAAAGTGTATTCGTACTGAAAAATATGTCGGGTATTTATAATTATAACAACTGTAATGTTATAGTGAGGCACAAACGTCAAAACGTGTCATGTTCTGCTCTAGTATTGAAAAAACGACTTTAGGTACTTTCGCGAGTCACCGTTGGCTATCTATCGTTTGTTCTCGTTCAAATAAAGTGTTTTCGTACTGAGAAATATGTCAGGTACTAATATTATTAACAACTGTAACGTTATAGAGAGGCACAAACGTCAAAACGTGTCATGTTCTGCTGTAGTATTGAAAAAACGACTTTAGGTACTTTCGCGAGTCACCGTTGGCTATCTATCGTTTGTGCTCGTTCAAATAAAGTGTTTTCGTACTGAAAAATATGTCAGGTACTAATATTAATAACAACTGTAACGTTATAGAGAGGCACAAACGTCAAAACGTGTCATGTTCTGCTGTAGTATTGAAAAAACGACTTGAGGTACTTTCGCGAGTCACCGTTGGCTATCTATCGTTTGTGCTCGTTCAAATAAAGTGTATTCGTACTGAAAAATATATCGGGTACTTATAGTTATAACAACTGTAACGTTATAGAGAGGCACAAACGTCAAAACGTGTCATGTTCTGCTGTAGTATTGAAAAAACGACTTTAGGTACTTTCGCGAGTCACCGTGGGCTATCTATCGTTTGTGCTCGTTCAAATAAAGTGTATTCGTACTAAGAAATATGTCAGGTACTAATATTTATAACACTTGTAACGTTATAGAGAGGCACAAACGTCAAAACGTGTCATGTTCTGCTGTAGTATTGAAAAAACTACTTTAGGTACTTTCGCGAGTCACCGTTGGCTATCTATCGTTTGTGCTCGTTCAAATAAAGTGTATTCGTACTGAGAAATATGTCAGGTACTAATATTAATAACAACTGTAACGTTATATAGAGGCACAAACGTCAAAACGTGTCATGTTCTGCTGTAGTATTGAAAAAACGACTTTAGGTACTTTCGCGAGTCACCGTTGGCTATCTATCGTTTGTGCTCGTTCAAATAAAGTGTATTCGTACTGAGAAATATGTCAGGTACTAATATTAATAACAACTGTAACGTTATAGAGAGGCACAAACGTCAAAACGTGTCATGTTCTGCTGTAGTATTGAAAAAACGACTTTAGGTACTTTCGCGAGTCACCGTTGGCTATCTATCGTTTGTGCTCGTTCAAATAAAGTGTATTCGTACTGAGAAATATGTCAGGTACTAATATTAATAACAACTGTAACGTTATAGAGAGGCACAAACGTCAAAACGTGTCATGTTCTGCTCTAGTATTGAAAAAACGACTTTAGGTACTTTCGCGAGTCACCGTTGGCTATCTATCGTTTGTGCTCGTTCAAATAAAGTGTATTCGTACTGAGAAATATGTCAGGTACTAATATTAATAACAACTGTAACGTTATAGAGAGGCACAAACGTCAAAACGTGTCATGTTCTGCTGTAGTATTGAAAAAACGACTTTAGGTACTTTCGCGAGTCACCGTTGGCTATCTATCGTTTGTGCTCGTTCAAATAAAGTGTATTCGTACTGAGAAATATGTCAGGTACTAATATTAATAACAACTGTAACGTTATAGAGAGGCACAAACGTCAAAACGTGTCATGTTCTGCTGTAGTATTGAAAAAACGACTTTAGGTACTTTCGCGAGTCACCGTTGGCTATCTATCGTTTGTGCTCGTTCAAATAAAGTGTATTCGTACTGCAAAATATGTCAGGTACTAATATTAATAACAACTGTAACGTTATAGAGAGGCACAAACGTCAAAACGTGTCATGTTCTGCTGTAGTATTGAAAAAACGACTTTAGGTACTTTCGCGAGTCACCGTTGGCTATCTATCGTTTGTGCTCGTTCAAATAAAGTGTATTCGTACTGAGAAATATGTCAGGTACTAATATTAATAACAACTGTAACGTTATAGAGAGGCACAAACGTCAAAACGTGTCATGTTCTGCTGTAGTATTGAAAAAACGACTTTAGGTACTTTCGCGAGTCACCGTTGGCTATCTATCGTTTGTGCTCGTTCAAATAAAGTGTATTCGTACTGAAAAATATGTCAGGTACTAATATTAATAACAACTGTAACGTTATAGAGAGGCACAAACGTCAAAACGTGTCATGTTCTGCTGTAGTATTGAAAAAACGACTTTAGGTACTTTCGCGAGTCACCGTTGGCTATCTATCGTTTGTGCTCGTTCAAATAAAGTGTATTCGTACTAAGAAATATGTCAGGTACTAATATTTATAACACTTGTAACGTTATAGAGAGGCACAAACGTCAAAACGTGTCATGTTCTGCTCTAGTATTGAAAAAACGACTTTAGGTACTTTCGCGAGTCACCGTTGGCTATCTATCGTTTGTGCTCGTTCAAATAAAGTGTATTCGTACTGAGAAATATGTCAGGTACTAATATTAATAACAACTGTAACGTTATAGAGAGGCACAAACGTCAAAACGTGTCATGTTCTGCTGTAGTATTGAAAAAACTACTTTAGGTACTTTCGCGAGTCACCGTTGGCTATCTATCGTTTGTACTCGTTCAAATAAAGTGTATTAGTACTGAAAAATATGTCGGGTACTTATAATTATAACAACTGTAACGTTATAGAGAGGCACAAACGTCAAAACGTGTCATGTTCTGCTGTAGTATTGAAAAAACGACTTTAGGTAATTTCGCGAGTCACCGTTGGCTATCTATCGTTTGTGCTCGTTCAAATAAAGTGTATTCGTACTGAGAAATATGTCAGGTACTAATATTAATAACAACTGGAACGTTATAGAGAGGCACAAACGTCAAAACGTGTCATGTTCTGCTGTAGTATTGAAAAAACGACTTTAGGTACTTTCGCGAGTCACCGTTGGCTATCTATCGTTTGTGCTCGTTCAAATAAAGTGTATTCGTACTAAGAAATATGTCAGGTACTAATATTTATAACACTTGTAACGTTATAGAGAGGCACAAACGTCAAAACGTGTCATGTTCTGCTGTAGTATTGAAAAAACGACTTTAGGTACTTTCGCGAGTCACCGTTGGCTATCTATCGTTTGTGCTCGTTCAAATAAAGTGTATTCGTACTGAGAAATATGTCAGGTACGAATATTATTAACAACTGTAACGTTATAGAGAGGCACAAACGTCAAAACGTGTCATGTTCTGCTCTAGTATTGAAAAAACGACTTTAGGTACTTTCGCGAGTCACCGTTGGCTATCTATCGTTTGTGCTCGTTCAAATAAAGTGTATTCGTACTGAGAAATATGTCAGGTACTAATATTAATAACAACTGTAACGTTATAGAGAGGCACAAACGTCAAAACGTGTCATGTTCTGCTGTAGTATTGAAAAAACGACTTTAGGTACTTTCGCGAGTCACCGTTGGCTATCTATCGTTTGTGCTCGTTCAAATAAAGTGTATTCGTACTGAGAAATATGTCAGGTACTAATATTAATAACAACTGTAACGTTATAGAGAGGCACAAACGTCAAAACGTGTCATGTTCTGCTGTAGTATTGAAAAAACGACTTTAGGTACTTTCGCGAGTCACCGTTGGCTATCTATCGTTTGTGCTCGTTCAAATAAAGTGTATTCGTACTGAAAAATATGTCGGGTATTTATAATTATAACAACTGTAATGTTATAGTGAGGCACAAACGTCAAAACGTGTCATGTTCTGCTCTAGTATTGAAAAAACGACTTTAGGTACTTTCGCGAGTCACCGTTGGCTATCTATCGTTTGTTCTCGTTCAAATAAAGTGTTTTCGTACTGAGAAATATGTCAGGTACTAATATTATTAACAACTGTAACGTTATAGAGAGGCACAAACGTCAAAACGTGTCATGTTCTGCTGTAGTATTGAAAAAACGACTTTAGGTACTTTCGCGAGTCACCGTTGGCTATCTATCGTTTGTGCTCGTTCAAATAAAGTGTTTTCGTACTGAAAAATATGTCAGGTACTAATATTAATAACAACTGTAACGTTATAGAGAGGCACAAACGTCAAAACGTGTCATGTTCTGCTGTAGTATTGAAAAAACGACTTGAGGTACTTTCGCGAGTCACCGTTGGCTATCTATCGTTTGTGCTCGTTCAAATAAAGTGTATTCGTACTGAAAAATATATCGGGTACTTATAGTTATAACAACTGTAACGTTATAGAGAGGCACAAACGTCAAAACGTGTCATGTTCTGCTGTAGTATTGAAAAAACGACTTTAGGTACTTTCGCGAGTCACCGTGGGCTATCTATCGTTTGTGCTCGTTCAAATAAAGTGTATTCGTACTAAGAAATATGTCAGGTACTAATATTTATAACACTTGTAACGTTATAGAGAGGCACAAACGTCAAAACGTGTCATGTTCTGCTGTAGTATTGAAAAAACTACTTTAGGTACTTTCGCGAGTCACCGTTGGCTATCTATCGTTTGTGCTCGTTCAAATAAAGTGTATTCGTACTGAGAAATATGTCAGGTACTAATATTAATAACAACTGTAACGTTATATAGAGGCACAAACGTCAAAACGTGTCATGTTCTGCTGTAGTATTGAAAAAACGACTTTAGGTACTTTCGCGAGTCACCGTTGGCTATCTATCGTTTGTGCTCGTTCAAATAAAGTGTATTCGTACTGAGAAATATGTCAGGTACTAATATTAATAACAACTGTAACGTTATAGAGAGGCACAAACGTCAAAACGTGTCATGTTCTGCTGTAGTATTGAAAAAACGACTTTAGGTACTTTCGCGAGTCACCGTTGGCTATCTATCGTTTGTGCTCGTTCAAATAAAGTGTATTCGTACTGAGAAATATGTCAGGTACTAATATTAATAACAACTGTAACGTTATAGAGAGGCACAAACGTCAAAACGTGTCATGTTCTGCTCTAGTATTGAAAAAACGACTTTAGGTACTTTCGCGAGTCACCGTTGGCTATCTATCGTTTGTGCTCGTTCAAATAAAGTGTATTCGTACTGAGAAATATGTCAGGTACTAATATTAATAACAACTGTAACGTTATAGAGAGGCACAAACGTCAAAACGTGTCATGTTCTGCTGTAGTATTGAAAAAACGACTTTAGGTACTTTCGCGAGTCACCGTTGGCTATCTATCGTTTGTGCTCGTTCAAATAAAGTGTATTCGTACTGAGAAATATGTCAGGTACTAATATTAATAACAACTGTAACGTTATAGAGAGGCACCAACGTCAAAACGTGTCATGTTCTGCTGTAGTATAAAAAACCTACTTTAGGTACTTACTAATAAATTGCTAACTCGCACTGAAACTTCCTTTATATTAAAATTTTATGAAGTATATAGTAGCTGAACTATATGTTAAATATTTTGAACTTCTTAAAAAAAAAAATTTTTTTAAGGAAAAAAAAAAATCTTTAAAAAAAATTTAAAAAAATTTTGGTACAATCCGGTACAAACGATGTTCTTCAAGATGGCATCATTGAAATTACTAAATCTTCAAGTTGGTTGCTGAGCAAATTTTTTTCACCCCGTAATTTTTACCCCTTTGAGGTACAAACAATTTTAAATACGGTACAATCGGGTACAATCCTAGTACAATCGAATGATGATTATAAAAATAAATAATTTGAAAGTCGGTTGCCAAGTTCACATAGGTGATGATTAGTATAATTTTTTATATATAAACCACACCACCACAGAAATAAATCAAGATAGAACGGCGAAGTAGGCGTGGCACCCGTGTCAAAACCATGCACTATATTGCATGCTTATCAAAAAACTGCTTCATTACGCAACGGGACTCGTGCACCTGCGTTCGCGCCGTAAAAACATTAAAAATTATACTAAAATATGCCTTATTGTGCTGTTTCCAACTGCAAAAACAAAAGTAGCGAAGTTAATATAAGAAGAAAGGAAACATTTCTTATCACCAGTCAGTATTGAAATTCATTAAAAATCATATTAATTGAGAAACCAAATAATTGTTCTACTTATACCATGATCATTAAATAGGAACATAAATTATATTGTCTTCCGTTGAAATTAATATCCATTGCTGTTCATAAACAATGCTCGTATTCAAAAGCGTAATATGCGCGCGCAGTGTACAACGAACTGTACGAAAAAATATTATCACCTGCATCGGTAATATCGAAGCGGTCATAGGTCAGATAAAGTGCTGTGATTGGTCATCGAATGGGATAGTGATTGACACTACCGTGTATCGATTACTTTTAGGACTTATCGATAAATTAATTTAATTTTCCTACAAATAAATTATTATTTGTACGAAAATTAAATTAATTGTAATAATTAGTAAAAATAAATGTACCTATGCAATGTTTTAAAGACTTTAGTTCGTATATGCCTACATATATATTGCATGTCTTTTTTATACTTTTATTTCACGACTAGCTGACCCTTGCCTACTTCGTTAAGCATAAAAACAGTATTTGATGAAATTCAACTTTTACCACGTTTCATAGTGTCTGATGTTTTATTTCAAGTCACACGGGAACGCTGTCGAATGGAATAAATAGCCATAGCCATAGCATATCATATAAACCATAGCTAGGCTTCTATTTTAGGATGCAAACTAGATCCAAATATTTTGAGAACAAGTTTTGACCACCCAGTAACCAGAGACCTATCGATAATCTAACGTGGGTATCCCCTCACTATTCGACACGCACACTAAGAAAATGACGTCACACTGTGGGCGGGGCTTATCGTAAAAATGACACGCGCGAAATGTAAGTGCATACGACATCGTAACCGTTCTATCTTGATATATTTCTGTGCACACCACCTTTTAACTAAAGAAAACCGCATCAAAATTTGTCGATCATTTAGGAACTGCGATATAACAAACAGACACACAGGGGGCTGATGATGATTAGTATAATTTTTTAATATATAAACCACACCACCTTTTAACTAAAGAAAACCGCATCAAAATTTGTCGATCATTTAGGAACTGCGATATTACAAACAGACACACAGGGGCTGATGATGATTAGTATAATTTTTAAATATATAAACCACATCAGCTTTCAACAAAAGAAATTGACATCAAAATCTTTTGATTAATTTAGGGGCTGTGATATTACAGACAGACACACAGGGGCTGTTGATGATTAGTATAATTTTTTAATATATAAACCACATCAGCTTTCAACAAAAGAAATTGACATCAAAATCTTTTGATTAATTTAGGGGCTGTGATATTACAGACAGACACACAGGGGCTGATGATGATTAGTATAATTTTTTAATATATAAACCACACCACCTTTTAACTAAAGAAAACCGCATCAAAATTTGTCGATCATTTAGGAACTGCGATATAACAAACAGACACACAGGGGCTGATGATGATTAGTATAATTTTTTAATATATAAACCACACCACCTTTTAACTAAAGAAAACCGCATCAAAATTTGTCGATCATTTAGGAACTGCGATATAACAAACAGACACACAGGGGCTGATGATGATTAGTATAATTTTTTAATATATAAACCACACTACCTTTTAACTAAAGAAAACCGCATCAAAATTTGTCGATCATTTAGGAACTGCGATATAACAAACAGACACACAGGGGCTGATGATGATTAGTATAATTTTTAAATATATAAACCACATCAGCTTTCAACAAAAGAAATTGACATCAAAATCTTTTGATTAATTTAGGGGCTGTGATATTACAGACAGACACACAGGGGCTGATGATGATTAGTATAATTTTTTAATATATAAACCACACCACCTTTTAACTAAAGAAAACCGCATCAAAATTTGTCGATCATTTAGGAACTGCGATATAACAAACAGACACACAGGGGCTGATGATGATTAGTATAATTTTTTAATATATAAACCACACCAGCTTTCTGCTAAAGAAAACCGCATCAAAATTTGTCGATCATTTAGGAACTGCGATATAACAAACAGACACACAGGGGCTGATGATGATTAGTATAATTTTTTAATATATAAACCACATCAGCTTTCAACAAAAGAAATTGACATCAAAATCTTTTGATTAATTTAGGGGCTGTGATATTACAGACAGACACACAGGGGCTGATAATGATTAGTATAATTTTTAAATATAAACCACACCAGCTTTCTGCTAAAGAAAACCGCATCAAAATCTGTGATGCATTTAGGAGCTACGATATGAGAGACAGACACACAGGGGCTGATGATGATTATTATACAAATTTTATAATTTATAAATAAACTCTGAACACATTACATACCTTTTTTGTGGTAACCTCTCAATGTTCTTTTTTCTATATATTATGAAATTTGTAATCGACATAATACCTTTATAATCTCAGTAAATTTTCCCCATTTCTCATAAATAATCTAAAAATATTAATGCTCGTCCAAGCGTCAATTCCGCTCAATCCTACTACATCTCCTATACGCTGACCAGGTCGGTGAACCTTTATTCGTTGATGGCTTAGCGCAGAGCGATACGTCCACCCGTCGGGAATTCCCAGTGCGTACTAAATAGATCGCGAATTACATGGCGCGTGCACTTAGTTGAAAACAGGTAATTTAAAAAAAATTGTATAATGGAATAAACATCAGACTTTAATTAAATAAAAAATAGTATCAACTTACCAACAGTATGATTATTCATTATAAAAATAATATCATCGAATAAATTTAGTTTTTCCAGTAGAAATACAGCACTGAAAAACGTAAATTATGATATTTTTAAAAGATTTTTTATGCATTTAACAATAAATATATTTTAATTTTTTTATCAACTTTTCATTTCAGGACTATATAATCTATTTTATGAAAATATAAATTAAACTATATTAACACGATTTAATTGTTATTTTCTTTATCAAAGTGAGCTAAAATCGGCATTTTTGCGATTCGGCGTTCCGAAATCTTTAGATTTACTCAAATGTACTACTTAAAACTTTAATTTTATCTTATTATTCCAAAAATAAAGACTTTATCTTAATATATTTCTAATTGTTTTATTTAATTTAGTTATTTTATGCGTGTGAGGGGCAGTCAAAAACACCGAAAAACTGAAACTTCGTCGTAAATTGAATGCACGCTCTTAAACCGTTTATGCAGCGCACGCAACGAAAGTCCCCAAATGTCAATAATTTTTCCCGTTTTTGCAACATTTCTCACTGACGCTCCTATTGGTCGCAGTGTAATGTTATATAGCCTAAAGCCTTCCTCTATAAATGGACTATCCAACACAAAAATATTTTTTCAAATCAGGCCAGTAGTTCCTGAGATTAGCGCGTTTAAACAAACAAACAAACTCTTCCGCTTTTTAATATTAGTATAGATATTATTTTTATCCTACTTCTTTGTACAATCAACTTTGGCAACAATAAACCTTTTATTTATAATAAAATAATTTATGTTACAACTGTTGGCCTCATGCGTAAGCTCCTAGTCACTTAACGAGCTATGGAGAAATGCTATGCTCGGAGTTTCTCTGCAGGACAGAATCCGAAACGAGGATGTTCGCAGTAGAACTAAAGTTACCGACATAGCTCGTAGAATCAGTCAGTTTAAGTGGCAATGGGCAGGCCATATCGCTCGGAGAACAGACACCAGATTGGGAAGGAAAGTTCATGAGTGGCGACCACGGATTGGAAGACGCAGCGCAGGGCGGCCCTCCACAAGATGGACCGACGATCTAGTCCGAGCCGCGGGCAGCCGTTGGATGCAGACAGCGCACGACCGGTCGTTGTGGAAGTCCTTGGGGGAGGCCTATGTTCGGCAGCGGACGTCTTCATGATGATGATGATGTTGTCGTTTCAGCTAAAACGTCGTTATACGATCTATCCATACTAATAATATAAAGCGGAAGAGTTTGTTTGTTTGTTTGTTTAAACGCGCGTTGGATAGCCCATTTAAAGAGGAAGGCTTTAGGCTATATTTTTACGCTGCGACCAATAGGAGCCAAGCGTCAGTGAAAAATGTTGCAAAGACGGGGAAAATTACTCACATTTGGGGACTTTCATCTGCGCTGCATAAACGGTTTAAGTCTCTTAAAAACCACGCGAACTAAGTCGCGGGCACAGCTAGTACAATATACAATTGGTCTTTTGAATGGTTTATTAATTGATGTTATTATAAAATTAATAAATAATGCCTCCCATATCGATTTTAGTGACGGTGGCCGGTTTTCATTGATACCAGACCAGCTACGCAGGAGTTATTTTATAGTGCCCAAGTGTGTGCGCCATACACAGAAGCATTTTCTCTTCCTTTACTCTCGTAGCCCAGTGGGACGGGTAAACGACACGGCTGGCGGAAGATCAGGCGCTGGACCGACTTTTTACATGCACATCCGACCCTTGGATCATCTTTCTCATCAGACAATCACGTGATCAGCCTTTTTTTTTTTTTTTTTTTTTGATTTCGCAAGGGAAATGCGTTACGCATCCCCCCGGGAGGGTCCCCGAGGGGTATGTGGGACTCCCGGCTCGCTACGGCCGGTTTACCCACTAAAACCACTTGCGGATTGCCATCAGCCGTTATGTTGGGTGGAGTGCCTGGATCTGTCTAAACACAGGCTACTCCTCCCTCGACCGGCCGGTACACCTCTACAGGGACCGGACTTCCATCAAATTGAGAGAGCGCTCCGGCAAACTGAAGCGCTCTCCTCGGCGCCGAGACTGACAAAGCCGGGGAGGTTACCCATCCCTCTACCCGGAGCCCCGTACTAGACGTGAGATGGGAGGGCCGCAAAACGACGCCTCCGCACCCCCGTCCTGCGCCGGCGAAGCGGAAGAGAGAGAGGATCAGTCTCTCTGTCCCGCTCCGAGGCCTCCTTCTGCGAAATGACGTATTCGCAAAAGGAGACCGTCGCCTGCCATGCCTCATCGCTCTCGAGCATGCAGCGAACCACACTCAAGAGCGAGAGGTCCCGCCCAATCACTGCCACGAGATCGTGGCGCTGCACGGCCCATCGATCGCACACCTCTAAGGTGTGCTGGGCCGTGTCCTCCGCAGCGCCGCATTCGTGGCAGGCTGGCGTAGGCTCCCTCCTGGCAACCTTACACAGGTACGCACCGAAACATCCATGTCCGGTGAGTACCTGTGTAAGGCGAAAGGTGAGGGGCTTTCTCTTGCGGCGCATCCACGCCGCAAGAACTGGACGCAGTGCCGTAGCCGTATGTTGACCATACGGGGACTGCGCCAGGACCTCACCCCACCTTCGTAGCAACCACTGTTGCCCCAGCCTTCGCATTCGCGAGAGCTCCTCCCAAGTAGGCGCCTCGCCTTGCAACCTCTTCTCAGTGCGGAAGAGGTGTACTTCGGCGAGCACCGACGCCTCGAGCTCCCACGGCGGATCTCCAGCCAGAATCACGTGATCAGCCTGCATAGTCCTAACCAAACGTGGAAACAACATTTTTTGTTGTTCCAACGCGGGGATCGAACCTACAACCTCCGAGAGAGCTAGGCTCTGAACCACTAGACCACAGAGGCGTAAAATGTTATTATAGCCCCTGGTAAACAAATAAAATAAAATTCTTTAAGTACCATTAAATAATAAAGATATTAAACTATTAAATATAATGTGCAAACGAGAACTCACTAATATAATATGAATAAATGAATTAATGAATGAAATGTATCAGTGATGATGATAAGTCTTGGGATACACCATCTTGCGACGTGTACATTATAAAGTGATGGGCTGTCATGTATAGCGACGGGTTGCCGTGTATAGCGACGGATTGCGATGTCTTGTGGATCAAGGGCTTATCTCTCAGGCTTGGGTTAGATGATTTCTGGATTACAGCGTCACTAGCTACGTGCCTCCAGCATGTAATGTCTATAGAATTAGGGATCTGCTCAGGGTCCTGATTTAAGATGCTATTTATCGCTTAGGAAGTTCGAAAACTAAATATATGAGATTTAAAATAAACGGCTATTAGTAAAAAAAAATTTTGAATACTTAGTCCCTAGATTTTACCAACGTATGTTAGTGTTAACGGCATGTTAAAATACCATGCCTTCTCATTTATGGGAATGATGAGAGGAATAACATGATATTTAACAAAATATTAACTTTAACATTGCTTTGTGAAACACGCCCTTAACATAGAGAACCTGTACGTTGTGATTTTTGACCGTTTAATAAGCTGTGCTAATTGACATGCGATTTCACTTGTTATTTAGCGAAACTTATGTTATGAAGCTTGTCAAATCCCATTCATTTTGTTTTCGATCTTCGTAAGCGATAAATAGCAATAGCATCTCGAATCAGTTCTTACAAAACTAAAACAAAAAGATAGTAAAACACAAACTACTTGCACTTTTTTCCACTTCATTTGTTATTTTACATTATTAGTTAAAATACACGACCGATTTCGACATAGTCATCATCAGGTGTAGGTAGATTTAAATATAAATAAAAAAGTATGTAATTTGACATAAGGTTCGCTAAATGATATAAGCGAATTCCTATGTAACTATATTTTGGACCTTATTGGTATAGTTATACGGCCGAAAATTAGTAGTAAATCGAATACGGCTATCGTATAGTATAATGAAAAGATATATTTATATTTTCGCTAACAAGGTCTGGGGCCGTATTATCTTTAACAATACCAGCCTGGTTCACCTGGTGGTTCAGTTTTGTTTTTTTACGTTTCATATAGTCCATATGAAATAAAAAAAAGTGTGTGTAAAAATTATTTCGATATGTCGCTTAGTTCCCGAGATATTGAACTTTAAAGGGTGCGAGTGACGGTCGGCCGGCGCTCGGCGTGGTGACGTCACGAGTCATACGCTCACGCAGTACGTTGCGCGCTCCAGTACGGTGTACTACGAAATAACGCTAATATTATTCGAAATGTCGAATTCAATTAGAAGAAAATCATGTGTTGTGCCAAAATGTGAAAGTACCTACTACCACCATAGCACCGGAAAAGTATTTTTTTTTTGGTTCCAATATAATATAATATTAAAATACGTCAGAAATGGCTAAAAGCGATCTGAAATAGGAAAAATTTACAAAATGTCATAAAGTGTACGTGCATACATAATTTTTGTATTATGTGCGTTATCGCGAAAAAGGTTTTGTACACCTGTCCGAAAAAAAATGAATTAATATTTTTTATTAACTATTATGAACTAATAAATTCATCTACCACTGTCTATACATATCTCATTACGAGTATTTTGTACGAGTAGATATAATCCCACCAAAAACATTTTCATGTAAAATGTTGTCAAGACGAGTCTACACAGCTTACCCTGTGAAAAAGTTATCACATATCGTATAAAGCCAAGCTCTACACTACACCTTAATCAAAATCTATCAAAAAGTGGTCAGATCTCATGTAGAACCAAAATTCTTGATCTATGCGCCCTTACTTCGTACGTGTGTGTAAAAATTATTTCGATATGTCGCTTAGTTCCCGAGATATTGAACTTTAAAGGGTGCGAGTGACGGTCGGCCGGCGCTCGGCGTGGTGACGTCACGAGTCATACGCTCACGCAGTACGTTGCGCGCTCCAGTACGGTGTACTACGAAATAACGCTAATATTATTCGAAATGTCGAATTCAATTAGAAGAAAATCATGTGTTGTGCCAAAATGTGAAAGTACTACCACCATAGCACCGGAAAAGTATTTTTTTTTGGTTCCAATATAATATAATATTAAAATACGTCAGAAATGGCTAAAAGCGATCTGAAATAGGAAAAATTTACAAAATGTCATAAAGTGTACGTGCATACATAATTTTTGTATTATGTGCGTTATCGCGAAAAAGGTTTTGTACACCTGTCCGAAAAAAAATGAATTAATATTTTTTATTAACTATTATGAACTAATAAATTCATCTACCACTGTCTATACATATCTCATTACGAGTATTTTGTACGAGTAGATATAATCCCACCAAAAACATTTTCATGTAAAATGTTGTCAAGACGAGTCTACACAGCTTACCCTGTGAAAAAGTTATCACATATCGTATAAAGCCAAGCTCTACACTACACCTTAATCAAAATCTATCAAAAAGTGGTCAGATCTCATGTAGAACCAAAATTCTTGATCTATGCGCCCTTACTCACCAGGCTTAACTTCACTTACGCTACATTGCAGTTTAAACGTGATGCTACTACCTTCTGCTACCTGCTACCCTCAAATCTACCCGCAGACTTGGTTTTTTGCATGTGCCCTCCAATTTTTTTTTGCATACCCTCAAATTTGTTTTTTTTGCGTCTACCCTCAAATTTGTTTTTTTTTGCATGTACCCTCAAATTTGATCTTTTGCATCTACCCTCAAATTAGTTTTTTTGCATCTACCCTCAAATTTGTTTTTTTTGCATCTACCCTCAAATTTGTTTTATTTTGCATGTACCCTCCAATTTGTTTTTTTTTCATACCCTCAAATTTGATATTTTGCATCTAACCTCAAATTAGTTTTTTTTGCGTCTACCCTCAAATTTCTTTTTTTTGCGTCTACCCTCAAATTTCTTTTTTTTGCGTCTACCCTCAAATTTGTTTTTTTTTGCGTCTACCCTCAAATTTTGCAAAAAAAAAACAAAAACAAATTTGAGGGTACATGCAAAAAAAAAAATTTGAGGGTAGATGCAAAAAAAAACCTAAAAAAAACAAATTTGAGGGTAGATGCAAAAGATCAAATTTGAGGGTAGACGCAAAAAAAAAAATTTGAGGGTAGACGCAAAAAAAACAAATTTGAGGGTAGATGCAAAATTTGTTTTTTTTTTGCGTCTACCCTCAAATTTGTTTTTTTTACATCTACCCTCAAATTAGTTTTTTTTGCATCTACCCTCATATTTGTTTTTTTTGCGTCTACCCACAAATTTGTTTTTTTTTTTGTTTTTTTTTGCATCTACCCTCAAATTTGTTTTTTTTGTTTTTTTTTTGCGTCTACCCTCAAATTTGATATTTTGCATCTACCCTCAAATTTGTTTTTTTTTAGGTTTTTTTTTGCATCTACCCTCAAATTTGTTTTTTTGCATGTACCCTCAAATTAGTTTTTTTTTTGTTTTTTTTGCGTCTACCCTCAAATTTGTTTTTTTTACATCTACCCTCAAATTAGTTTTTTTTGCATCTACCCACAAATTTGTTTTTTTTTTGTTTTTTTTGCGTCTACTCTCAAATTTGTTTTTTTGCATCTACCCTCAAATTTGTTTTTTTTTGCATCTACCCTCAAATTTGTTTTTTTTGTTTTTTTTTGCGTCTACCCTCAAATTTGATCTTTTGCATCTACCCTCAAATTTGTTTTTTTTTAGGTTTTTTTTTGCATCTACCCTCAAATTTGTTTTTTTGCATGTACCCTCAAATTTGTTTTTGTTTTTTTTTTGCGTCTACCCTCAAATTTGTTTTTTTTTGCGTCTACCCTCAAATTTGATCTTTTGCATCTACCCTCAAATTTGTTTTTTTTGTTTTTTTTGCATTTAACCTCAAGTTTGTTTTTTTGCATGTACCCTCAAATTTGTTTTTTTTTGCGTCTACCCTCAAATTTGTTTTTTTTACATCTACCCTCAAATTAGTTTTTTTTGCATCTACCCACAAATTTGTTTTTTTTTTGTTTTTTTTGCGTCTACTCTCAAATTTGTTTTTTTGCATCTACCCTCAAATTTGTTTTTTTTTCGTCTACCCTCAAATTTGTTTTTTTTGCGTCTACCCTCAAATTTGTTTTTTTTTGCGTCTACCCTCAAATTTGATCTTTTGCATCTACCCTCAAATTTGTTCTAACTGTTGCTTTCAAACAAATAAACTAGGGTCCATTCAGAATAACATGTGGTTGTAATAATATGATAAAGAACAAGGCAGTTTAAGGCCGTATTATTGAAAACCAGGTTGGTATTGTAAAAATATAATAGCTCCCCTCACCAATTTCGGTGTCGATAGCCGATTTCATTGAAACCAGGCCAGCTACGCAGGAGTTATTTTATAGTGCCCAAGTGGGTGCGCAATGCACAAAGGCACTCTCTCTTCCGTTTACTCTCATAACCCAGTGGGACGGTAAACCGACACGACTGGTGCGAGATCAGGCGCACCACCGACTTTGCCCATGCCAATCCGACGCATGGATCATCTTTCTTGTCAGACAATCAGGTGATCAGCCTGCATTGTCCTAACCAAACTTGAAAACAATATTTTTTGTTGATCCAACGCGGGAATCGAACCCACGACCTCCGGGTCGAGAGCGAAGCTCTGAATCACTTGACCACGGAGGCGATTGTAAAAGATAATAAAACGGCCCCTGGTTCTTTATTTTAAGGGCATGTTTCATAAAGCAATGTTAAAGTTAATCCTTTGTTAAATATCATGTTGTTCCTCTCGTAATTCCTATCAATGAATGAGAAGGCATGGTAATTTAACATGCCGTTAACACTAACATGCGTTGGTGAAATCAGGACTAAGTATTCTACAATTTTTTTTACTAATAGACGTTTAATTAACGGCTACTGTGGTGTTTGTCTGTCACCCGCATGACAACTGCGTAGATCCACAGAATACCTACCAGGGATCGTGGTATAATCGATCATAATGTTTTAATAATAATAATAATATCTATGGCTTCACACCACGTCAATCTGGCCCCGTGCTAAGTTTTCGAAGAACTTGTGTTACTGGTACCAGACAACGGGAATATATTTAATACCTTTTTACCCGTCAGTGAAAAAAGCCAAAAGGAAGGGTAATGATTTTGGCAGCCTATCTATGTATGTAAGTATGTATGTATGTTTCTATGTATGTATGTATGTATGTATGTTCCCTCGTAGCGATTAAACTACTGGTCCGATTTTAATAAACAAGGTGTTAATCGATGCGTAGTGGTCCCGCGAGTAACATAGGCTATATAATTTTTCCAAATCTCCAAAAAATTTTAATTATGATAATTGTATCGTGTTTAGTATCAAAAGATAGGTATTGGCAAGCACATTCCAAATATGTATTTAAATATTTTATTAATTAAGTATTTTATTTTATTGTTAAATTCAAAATAAACTTTTAAAATGCGGTCGTACAAATAGTATCTAGGAGTTGTATATTTATATACTTTCTATGCGATAATTATTGAAAATATAATGTTATATTTTATGTGGAAACAGAAAAATGTAAAATAACAAAAGGTTACAAAACTGTAACCCCACTTCGCAAAAAAGGGCTCTAAAATGCTGAAACAAGAAAATAATTCAATTTGAAATCCAGATATGCATAGGTACAAAAATGGTCAAGGTAGAGCCGTGGTCGGACCTGCTATTGGGATCGAATATTGCAACAGTAGAAAATATTTATAATAACGATCGACGAACTTGAAAAATAATAATATTCGGGTAATCCAATAGCGGGTACGACCACGGCTCTACCTTGACCATTTTTGTACCTATGCATTTCTGGATTTCAAATTGAATTATTTTTTTGTTTCAGCATTTTAGAGCCCTTTTTTGCGAAGTCGGGTTCTGTAACCCTGTAAATAAAAGTTTACAAAACTGTTTTTGTAAACTTTTATTTTATTTACTATACACATATTTAAGATTTTTAATATATTATACACAAAATTAGTACACATCCATGACCCAGAAACATTGAAACCTTTGTTTTTGTTTCCACGGCGGGATTCGAACCCGCGACCTCTAGCTCGAGCATTAACGCGCCTACCACTACGCCACGGAGGTCGTCAGATTATACCTGAGTGGACTCCAGTTCAAGTGTTTGCATTACACTACCTTACTGTATACTGTATTTTTTTTTCTTCTTTTAATTTGTAGGCTGTATTCTTTTGTCGCGGTCTCATTTCCACTTTTAAATGTTATCAAATGTTATCTCAGGTTATGTTGTTTTACTGTCATAATATATAATATATTGTCTTGTCTCGTGTGTTAAACAATCAATACTAATATTGTTATTTATATATTTCTTACTCAGGAATTAGTATAGTAGTAGTAAGTAGTAGACCGTGTATAGTATGTTATATTGTATGTATTATTTATTATATTATATTATTATTGGTGTACATATATATTAGTATATAACTTAATTATATTCTATATAATATTTATAAATTATTTTTTTATTTATTCATCATAATATTATTTTATACCTTATTTTTTATTTCATTTTAATTTATTATATTTTAATATACTTTTGCACATCACCTGCAATTCTGTGCTTCATGCTTTCCACTATCTCAGAAGTCCAAAGGGTTGCCTGGAAGAAATTGCTTTAAAGTAATAAGGCCGCCTTTGTGTGCATGTCTGATTTAATGTAATTATTGTTTTCTGTATGTTTTTTTTATAATTATTTGTGCACAATAAAGTATATTTGATTTGATTTGATTATAAAACGGAAGGGTTTGTTTGTTTGTTTAAGCGCGCTAATCTCAGGAAGTACTGGTCCTATTGATTTTTTTTGTGTAATAGTCCATTTATAGAGTAAGGCTTTAGATTATATAACATCACGCTGCGACCAATAGGAGAGAAGTGTCAGTGAGAAATGTTGCAAAAACGGGGAAAATTATTCACATTTGGGGTCTTTCGTTGCGTGCGCTGCATAAACGGTTTAAATCACTCAAAAACCACGCGAACGAAGTCGCGGGGACACCTAATTGAATAAATGTCTTATTATTATTAAATTTCGATAAGTTTTAATACTGCTAGTACTCGCGATATCTCACTATAACATTTTAGACACACCTTTGCGTCGCTTTTGATATTCAAATATGGGAATGTTTCTGTACTTTAAAATTGTATTTTCATTTTAGAATTGAAGACGTTGAAACGCTTGCGTAAGACGATTGTGGTGTCTTTTGTATACGTGCTTATTCATGTGGTGAGAGATAAGGACTTCTTTTATTATGAGAGACAGGTATTTATATATGGCCAGGTACAAAATACTCTTTGTTATTTGTTGGTAAAGCGGCAACATACATCTACACAAATATTATAAAGAGGAAAGATTTGTATTTTTGTATGTAACGAATAAACTCAAAAAGTACTGGACCGATTTTAATAATTCTTTTTTCATTAGAAAGCTACGTTATCACTGAATAACATAGGCTATATAAAAATCAATTGCTGTTCGTTAGTCTCGCTAAAACTCGAGATCAGCTGAATTGATTCGGCTATTTTTGGTCTTGAAAATTCGTGGAAGTCCCGGGAAGGTTTACACGGTTTCCATGCTCAACGAAGTGGACACGGATCAGCTAGTTGTCAATAAATGGAGAGAGCCTCCGTGGTATATTGGTTTAGAGCCAAGCTCACGACTCGGAGGTCGTGGGTTCGATTCCTGCATTGGAACAACAATGTTGTTTTCAAGTTTAGCTAGGACAAAGGCTAATCACGTGATTGTCTGACAAGAAAGATGATCCATGCGTCGGATGGGCATGTAAAAAGTGGGTCCTGCGCCTGATCTGTCGCCAGTCGTATCGGATAACCGTCCTACTGGGTTATGAGAGTAAAAGGAAGAGTCTACTTTTGTATTGCGCACACACTTGGGCACTAAAAATGACTTTTGCAATTCTACTTTCAACGAAATTGGCTACCAACACCGTAAATCGGTGAGGGGAGCTCTTGGCTACTGATCAGTGAGGGAAGCTTTTTTTCTTAATTTTAAGGCCCTGTTTCTCAGGCCTCAGCCTCGAATTTCGGTCCTTACTCCGGTTTTCGAGAATCGATCCATTTAATTTTACGCAAAAGATCCTGCCGCTCCAGCACCGCCACCGCTCCCGCCCCGCTGCCCACAAAATAGGAGGGTGAGGCCTCATAACTCGAGTATTGTTTCTATTGTCAGAGTTGTGTGAGAGCGGGATAGACTGTCGTTCGAAACGAAGTTCGTGCAACGAGAATTGAGGCCCTGGTACTTAAGTAACCTTTAAACTTAAAACGTTGAAGCAAATGATACCGTTGCATGCTGTCCGTAATAAGCGGCAGGTCTCGGAAGACAATACATCATACTAATCGCTTTAGCAACTCGTTGAAAGCAAAACGAATAACTGTAATGGTTCTTGGGCCATATTCATAAATGAGTCTTAAACTCGGTTTCAAGAATTACGATCGCAACTACTTGAGATCCTATTTGTTTCATTGCACTTTTAAAAATTAGATTATTTTTTATTTTTGAAACGTTAAAATGTAGATGTTATTTTAATACTTTCCTATAATTTATAGTCAAAAAGAAACAAGTGGTTTAGAGAATAGCTCACGACCCGGAGGCTTTGGGCTCGATTCCCGCGTTGGAACAATGTTTGGTCAGGACAATGCAGGCTGATCACCTCATTGTCTGACAAGAAAGGTGATCCATGCGTCGGATGGGCATGTAAAAAGTCGGTTCTGCGCCTGATCTCTCGCCAGTCGTGTCTGTTATCCCTCCCACTAGGCTACGATAGCGAAGAAAGGGAGAGTACTTCTGTGTTTTGCGCACACATTTGGGCACTATAAATTAACTCCTGCGTAGCTGGCTTGGTTTTAATTAAACCGGCGACAGTCATCGAATTCAGTGTGGGAGGCATTAGTTTTAAAGGTACCCTTTTTTTCATTTTAGTCAGTTGTGTCTGCTATCCGTCCCAGTGGGCTACGATAGCGAAGGAAGAGAGAGTGCTTGTGTTGCGCACACACTTGGGCACTATAAAATAACTCCTGCGTTTTAATTAAACCGGCGACAGGCATCAAAATCCGTGTGGGAGGCATTATTATTAAAGGGTACAGGCATTTTGGCTTGTAGTTTTGTAAAAAACCTTTCCGTACAGTCTATTAAAAAGGGAATTTATATTCCAATACAGGGGCGCGTTGAGGCTCCGCCGTCGTTAAGTCGCGTGATTTAAAAGATCTCAGATATGTCCCGGGGAATGGAAATGCACTTAATGCATACGTAATCAAATTATCTCGGTGAACGGTCGGATGCATGCGGCCGACTCTCACACCGACGCAAATCATCTTATAAAAATGAATCGCTATTCGTTAGTCTCGCTAAAACTCAAGAACGGCTGGACCGATTCGACTATTTTTGGTCTTGAAATATTCGTGGAAGTCCCGGGAAGGTTTAAATGGTTTGTATGCTCAACGAAGTGGACACGGGTCAGCTAGACTTTCACGAATATTTCAGGAATAGGTGGATTGATTCTAGAGTTACGAAGTATTCTAAAACGTTTAAGTAATAATATATCTATAGACGCTTCACACCACGTCAATCTGGCCCTATGCTAAGTATCCGAAGAACTTTTGTTACAGGTGCCAGACAACGGAAATATGTATTTAATACTTTTATACTATACACATATTTAAGTTTTGTATTATATTAATACACATCCATGACCCAGGAACATTAAAAACTATTTGTTCCCTCGGCGGGATTCGAGCCCGCAACCTCTCGGTCGAGCACCAACGCGCTGAACTACTGCGCTACGGAGATAAAGTGACAGATTGAGCTCAATTTTCTCAAAATCATAATTTTGCTATATATCAACTTCATCCATTCGTGTCTACACATAATAAAAGGAAGAAACAAAACATTACAAATACTAAGATCATTCCCAAAATCATTGGTTGACCTGCGTTTGCCTGTATCGACCAAAAACATGTCTCAAATACGATATTTTTCTAATAACATAATGGTGTAACAGAGGCGTACTCACTGACGTGTGCTGGGAACAAGCTGTCAGTCACTAATGAGGGGCACCGGCTAGGGCGCCGGATAACTCTACATTCTTAATCTCCCACCGAGCCTTAGTTGCACTAAACTATTTAATCGCAATGCGATAGGTGTATTACATTCACATGAAATATACCTGAACGTAAAAAAACATATAAAAAAGGGAAGAACAAAACATTACAAATATCTTGATCATTCCCAAAACAATTTGTTTGCTTGCGTTTGCTAGTACGAGTACGTATGTACGTTTGCTCGTATTATAATCAACCCAAAATTATTGGTTTACCTGCGTTTTCTTATATAGATTAAAAATATTTTTCAAAATACGATCTTTTTCTAATAAATAACAGAACGGTGTAACAGAGGCGTACTCACTGACGTGTGCTGGGAACAAGCTGTCAGTCACTAATGAGGGGCACCGGCTAGGGCGCCGGATAACTCTACATTTTTAATCTCCCGCCGAGCCTTTGTTCCTCCGCACTAATACATTAAATTTGCACGTGCTACGAACGTTTTTAATTACACGCTTTATATTTGGACTCCCTTTTGCCCGCGGCTGTACCTGGGTAAATACAGTACGAGAATACTGTACGTTTTTGGATAAAGAAGCCTACGTGTTTATCCAGGGTGTAACACTTCGGTTTATCCATATTTATCCAAATTTATCCAGCCGTTGGTGAGTGAAGTGACAAACAAACAGAAACACACACGCACATATTCTCCTATAATTGTATGTCCCAGATACGTTTAAAGCAAACGTTAACAAACCCGTCTATGACACAACCATAGTCTAGTCAGTGATGCCAATTGGCCAATAATAATACACTGATTATTGTTTGCTACTATGAATCCATAGACTATATATCCATAGACTTTATTCTACAGTCGACAGTGTCAAAATGGCGTATTTTTAAAGTGAAAGTTTTTCATTTGATGTTTAATCATATTAATTATTGTTTAATTGTTATAAAATGTATTGGATAATAAAGTATGATCCTTTAATTTTTGTGAAAGTGTTGATAAGTACGTACAATAAGTAAGTATGTGATTTTTTTTTATTTGGTTTGTTTACGTCGAGTTAAATTTATCTGAGATGCACTAACAGTAGAGTCGACCTTTATGGAATGACAGATAATAATTACAAAATTGTATTTACTATATTGTATACTTTGCGATAAAAAGTTCACAATCCAGTTTTGTCAAATTGAAACTAATTAGAAAGAGAGTAATATAAGGGGAGCCGAATTATATCCGATTTTTTAAATAACTTTATTCAAAACATTTTTGTTTCTAAAGCTATGGAAGTTTGACATAAACTATAATATAAGTTTATCTGGGCACTACTGTTCGCACAGATATGTAGACATGTACGACTAACATATAATACACATAAAGCTAAGTTACAAGTTACACCATATAGTGGCATAAGGATATGATATTTAATTTAAACGTTTTAGGAATATTTTTTTTGTAATAAATAGTTTTTAGATGTTTGCGAAAGTTATCTTGATTAACAATTTGTGTCGCAGTTCTTATGATTTACTTTATATTTCTAACAAAAATGATAGGTGAAATACTCAAATGAATACAAAATAATGGTAGAGTCATTAACAATTTTGTCATAATTAGCCATTAAACCCGTAAATAAAATTGACTATTCAGACACGAATAAGAATTATCCTCATATTAGCCCAATCAGGAGCGTAGTCAGGGCCCTGGAGCCCTGCCAACACAAATTAGCCCTGGAGCCCCTCGATTCTAGAGCCTCTAGCACAACTAAACTAAAACAAAGCCGACTCAACTTGCACGATTGTCGGAAACTACGTGATGCGATTTTTAGAATTCCGTGCCCAAAGAATAAAAACGCGACTAAGACTTCGCTGTCTGTCTGTATGTCACCATGTAACTCAGTAAAAGTGGTGGCTGGAAAGTTGAATTTTTGAGATATATTTCTGATTTCTGTACGGCTACAGGGCCGCTATATAACATAATATAATTATGTATTAGAATATTTTTTTTAAATATTTGATATCTCTATTCTTTTAAATGAATGTTTTTTTCTGAAAATAAAAATATTTTATTATTATTATTATTATACTCAAAAGAAAAGAAAATAAAAGTTTAAGAGGAGGTTCTTATACAAAAAAAATACCCTTTTTTGCTTGATATTAGTAACGGCAACAGGTGCACTTGAAATATTAACAAAACATGTTTGTTTATTTTCTTTAATAATAAATAGTAAAACTAAAATAACATAAATTTAAAACGAATACAACTCCAACAACTTTTGTACGGGACCCTTTGTCCATGACCCCACTCGCACGTGGCCGGTTTTTCAAGATTGTTTATAGCCTTTGAAAATTTGAAAGTTTTATTACCAAGTTCCAAGTTTTATAAGTGAGGCGGGATATTTTAAACTAGATCTCGTGACTCGCTTGCAAAACGGATTTTTATTAACACACATAATTTTATTGGCAGACACTGCCTACTATTTTCAGGGCCGATAATCGGACTCCTCTATGACCGAGAATCGCCTCCGTGGTCTGGTGGTTCAGAGATTCGCTCTCGACCCAGTGGTCGTGGGTTCGAGACCCGCGTTGGAACAACAAAAAAAATTTTGTTTTCAAGTTAAGTTAGGACACTGCAGGCTGATCACCTGTTTGTCTGACAAGAAAGATGATCCATGCTTCGGATGGGCATGTAAAAAGTCGGTCCTGCGCCTGTTCTCTCTCTAGTCGTGTCGGTTTACCGTCCCACTGGGTTATGAGAGTAAAAGGAAGAGAGAGTGTCTTTGTGTATTGCGCTTACACTTGGGCACTATAAAATAACTCCTGCGTAGCTGGCCTGGTTTCAATGAAATCGGTTACCGACACCGAAATCGGTGAGGGGAGCTATTATTATCCGCTATGTTATTTCTGACCGATTTTTGTATGATGTGTGCGTTGTACTTTTGCATTGTAGACTATTTTTCTCCTACAAACAGTCGGTCACCGATTATCGCTCGTGCTGTTTTTGTTCTTGTTTGTCTGTGGTGATTGTGTTTTGCATCTTTCAAACGGATAAACCGGTTTGATCTAGTTTGTTTGTAGCTATAATTTATCATCGTCTGTTTTCTCACTGCTTGAAAATTCTGGGGTCACTTTTTTCTTTATTTAGTCGTTTTTGCGACCAAATAAGACCAAATTCTCCAAAACAATGGAAGACATAGTAGGAAAATTAATGACAAAATTCTGATTTCATGAAATTAAATTCAAACTGTCACTCAAACATTTTAGAATACGTCGTAACTTATTTACTTCATTAATCTAAAGATCCGTCTCTAGAATCAATGTAGTTAATAATACGTTACACATCAAAATGTTTATGTGACGGTTTAAACTCAATTTTCTAGGCATTTTTTTTTTACTCGTATATTCATCCGTTCATGTCTTCAATTGTCATAGAGTGCTCCAATGCAGACAGCATGTTTGATTACACTGTCTGACAAGGAGAGCATGTGAGTTAAGAGCCTCTTAACTTAAGCAAAGTTTAATTGGCGTATTACATCGAGCCACTATTATGCGCTATTGAGCGAGCGCTCTTTCAATTTGGCCAAAAATATTTTTTACACACATTTCGCTTTGAAAAGAGAACCGAGTAGCCTAAGTGCTGCGTATGAAACCGTGGCTTTGTTTGTTTATATTTTTGTAAACCCCAACAAAAAGAATATAGAAAATGGAACACGCTGAGAACCGAAATTGGCGTAGCCTTCGGGTATTATTAATTTTTGAAATGTATTGCGGAACATAACCAAAAAGTTCTTTAAAAAATGTATAAAATAAATTACACTCTATTTTTACCGCCATGTATTTTTTAACGCATGTAATATAAAACGGCTAAAAAATGTGTATATATTTTTAAATAAAGTACAATTAAAGCATAAGTCCCGATTTCACCAACGCTTCTTAGTGTTAACGGCTTGTTAAAAAACCATGCCTTCTCATTCATTGACAGAAATACGAGAGGCATAACATGATATTTAATGAAGGAATAACTTTAACGTGTGTTAGTGAAATTAGAACTAAGGGTTGCTTAGTAATGCAATAAAGTTGTGTATGTGTGTGTATTAGGTACATAGCGCCTAACAGAAATAAATAATAATAAAATTTACAAAAATAATGTCGTAATATGGTCGCTTTCTCTTCGTATCTATAAAACATTTTTTTTGTAGAGTCAAAAAACTTAATAATATTAGATTTTATTATGACATTGATTTTGATATATACTGTACATTACTGGGGGCCTACTCAAGATGCCATCGCTAACTATCGCTTACAAAGTTCGATAACAAAATGTATGGGATTTGACATAAGGTACGCTAAATGACATACCAAATCGCGATCATTTAGCGTACCTTATGTCAAATCCCATACATTTTGCTATCGAACTTTGTAAGCGATATTTAGCGATGGCATCTTGAGTAGGCCCCCTGAACCTCATTTAAAACAAAATCCATGTCATAATAAAATCTAATATTATTAAGTTTTTGACTCTATTAAAAAGTTGTAGTTTAATGGATACGAGGTTGAAAACGGAAAGTGACGACATAACCCTTTTTTTTGGAGAAGAGCTAATTTGAAATGGTGATTTTATACGTTTTACATTTACATTTAACTTTAAAAAAGTTAGTATCCATTTTGATTCCGCTTCAATCAGAAAAAATGAATAATAGACCGATTGGTTGGCGGAATTGCATTGATTGGTCTGGCACCAAACGTGAATAAAAGTAACAGTGTGTTACTTTTACAATGAACTCTATAGACGACCTCTGTAGCGTAGTGGTGGTGCGAGAGGGTTCGAATCCCGCTGAAAAAACAAAAAGTTTTCTTAATCCCTGTGTCATAGATGTGTACTAAAATTGTGTGTTAATATAGTGAAAATATTAAATAAGTATGTGTAATGTGTATAGCATAATTAAATATAATGCAATATCCCGCGTGTCTTCACAACATTCACACAACAACATCCTGATGAGCGAAACGAGAATACGAGAATATGAGAGAGTGCTTCCGTGTATTGCGCACACACTTAGACACTATAAAATAACTCCTGCGTAGCTGGCCTCATTTCAATGAAACCGGCCACCGTCACCGAAATCGGTGTAGGTGCCTCCTAATATTATTAATGAATGCTAAGTAATAGTAAACAAATAAAAAGGCACGTCATTAATACGACTAAGTTTTCAATTTAGCTAATTTTCTATTCAGTGTTTTGAAGTTGCTCATGAAACGGACTTTGATTAACCGGACCTCAACTTTTGGGTTAAGTTCACGCATGGTGCAAAATTGCTTTAAACCTTTTTCATTTATGGTCCATATATATATATATAGTGTGAAGGGAAGACATAGCGCATTTTTGTTTTGGCACCTCATATTACTTACCATAACGCAACAAATCACGATTAAAGATCTCCCTCTCAAGGTTTGCGGTCCTGCAGCCGCGGCGGGTTGCTTTCAAGCGCTTTGCGATCGGTTGTATCTTGCAACAGCAATTCGACAGGCGTGAATCGTACAATTGTGTACAATATCGCTCTCAAGTGTATACGTTTGACAGCGATATTGTAAACAATTGTACAAATTACGCCTTTCGAATTGCTGTTGCAAGATACATAATCAGCCTACCGATTGAACTCAACTGATTGTTCAACTGCTTCTCATGCCGTTGCATTCCCGTCTTGCGATAATCAACCGCGAATTTCGCGCGTTGTCGCAACCGTGACGGCTAGGCTGCGTAACCGCACACTCCGTAGGCTTATTATGTATCTCGCAACAGCAATTCGACAGGCGCAAATTGTACAATTGTTTACAATATCGCTGTCAAACGTATACACTTGAGAGCGATATTGTACACAATTGTACAATTCACGCCTGTCGAATTGCTGTTGCGAGATACATAATCAGCCTGCCGGTCTCGTTGAGAATGGGGTTTTATTTTTAAAACAAAAACAGGCAGGGGCGAAATGTAATATATGTTACAACTGTAACTTATATTATATTTAGGCTAAGTACGTAAGTAATAACTTAAAATATATTAAATAGTAAGTAAGTAAGAAATAACTATTTGTCAAGGTCGAAAAGCATTTCAAAACATCACGTCAAAAAAAAGAAAACATATATACGGTCGAATTGAAAAACCTCCTCTTTTTATGGAAGTCGGTTAGAAAAAAACTGTTCCACTACGCCATAGACTCACACATACACGTCAAACTCATAACACCCCCTTTCGTCGATGGTCAATAGCTCAGCGCAAATCAGCGACAAGCATTTCCACTTGTAATAATTAGGTTCTATTACGCCACTGCAGGGCCGCAGGTCTACGGAATACTAATTTGAAATCAGTTACAAAAACAAAAAAAATGGCCGACGTCTAATGAAACAAAGCGAATTGAGATTTACGCGGGAATTGAATTGGGGGACGAATAAAAAGTGCTCAAAGGCAACATTGGCGTAATTGTTTTGGCTTTATTGTCAAAACTAGTCGGCGCAATTTATTGATAATGGGTTTATGTTTTAGTGTTGCCTGTGGTACGTAAAACGTCCCATGGCAACACTGAGATTATTCGCAACAAAAATATTTACGGATGAATAATAATTATTTATTTATTTATCCATCATGCACATTTGTTTATATTCGGACTTAATGCATTTACTTAATGTCAGCGAGTAATTATGTAATTACTAGCTGACCCGTGCCCACTTAGCTCTGCACACAAACCGTTTAAACCTTCCCTGGACTTCCACGAATATTTCAAGACTAAAAATAGCCAAATCGGTTCAGCCGTTCTCGAGTTTTAGCGATACTAAAGAACAGCAAATTATTTTTATATATAAAGAAAAGAAGAAGATTAACCTTTACTTTGCACTCGCCCTGCGCCCTATCTCTCGCCAGTAAATTCGGCTGTCTGTCGTCTGTCCCACTGGGTAATAATGAGTGGTCGAAAAGATCTCTCTTTTCATTTACTTTTATCCAGCACTCGTCATACTCAGTATTGCGTTTTTGCCCACGGCTCCAAAAACTCTAACCTAAGGGAGAACTTTTTCACATATCCCATTTCGGGGTGAAAAGTATATTATCTGTTAATGTATGTGCTTCATGCACACCAAATTAAAACTGGTCTTCCTGTTCACGTGAACAAAATTATTTGGTACACAAATGCAAACACTTTTGTCTATATAATATATGTGTGACACAAGCAGTTTAAAAAATATACCATTAATTATAATTATTATTAAGTACTAGCTAACCCGTGCCCACTTCGTTGAGCATACAAACCGTTTAAACCTTCCCTAGACTTCCACGAATATTTCAAGACTAAAATAGCCGAATCGGTTTAGCCGTTCTCGAGTTTTAGCGAGACTAACGAACATCGATTCATTTTTATATCCCCTCGAGAAGATTAAGTAAACTTAAAACTTTGATTACAGTAATTTACGACAGTTGTAAGAAAGGTGTGTAAAAAGTTATTTATAACTTTTTTTTTAATTTATTAATATTGCTTAGAGATGCACGAATTAAAAAGAATATACACAATACAATAGCAAAGTTTGTTATTTATAATATTAGTATGATTATTGATATTGTATGCGCATAGATTTTTAGAATCAAATAAAAGTAATAAATAAAGTATTGTGTTGTGGTTTTATTATCTACTTTGTGCTATTGGCCAAGGAAAATATTTACTAGGAAACGTTTTTAATATATTTTCCTATATAGAAGTGAGGTTTCCTTGCAATTCAATATTCGTGGAAAATGTACGTGGAATCGTTGGGATTGTTAATAGTGAATTAATAAATGCTTTGAAAATAGTTATCTGATATTATGTTATATAGACATAAAAAACTAAGATACAGTAATGTTTGCAAGTTGTTAGAATTAAATATGTTCAATGATGTTATTATAAAATACTATGATGATAAAAATTCCGATGGTGATATTTATGATAAAAATCAACATTAAATCAACATCTGAAATAACAAAAAAATCCAACATGATGATAAAAAGTTCAATGACAGTAAAGAATTTGATAAAGAACGTGCAATGATGATGACAAATCTATACTAATATTGTAAAGATGGAGAGTTTGTTTTTTTGTTTAAACGCGCTAATCTCAGGAACTACTGATCCGATTTGAAAAAATATTTTTTGTTGGATAGTCCATTTATTGAGGAAGGCTATACATTACGCTGCGACCAATAGGAGCAAAGCATCAGTGAGAAATGTTGCAAATACGGGGAAAATTATTCACATTTGGTGACTTTCGTTGCGTGCGCAGCATAAGCGGTTTAAGTCACTCACAAACCACGCCAACGAAGTCGCGGACACATCTAGTAATTCAAATATAACGATAAAAGTCCAATGATGTTAAAGTACCCACATTTGATGAGAAAAAGTCCAATGATGATAAAACATCTAATGACGACGAGAAGAAAATTAAAACGTCCAAGATGCTCATTCTCGAAATAGGATGGCTGTTGCTATTAAGTCTAGACCAGTTAGCGGCGAACAAACACTAATTACTTCATTATGATAAACTAAATTAATGCTTATGAACTGCGGGTTGAATTACTTCTATTAATTTGTTGTAACGTAAATAATGAGAGAAAAATTGAAGCATATAGACTAGTGAGCAATCTGAAGATGAATTATATCTTATTCACAAGGAAACAAAAAAACTAGATCGAAATGAGTGATCAAGGAGTTGGTGTTATTAAAATGGAGTGTGTGTGTCTGACAGTTTGTCTGTGGCATCATAGCTGACAAATCTTGTTTACAAGTACACCAACTCTAAAAAGAATATTAATTGTAAATGTAGTTGTTAAACGGGTTTAAACAAATTTTTTTTATTGACAAAAAAAGTTATAAACATAAAATTTTTTATTTCCCAATAAAACTTAACAAGTTATTCTCGGAATGTCAACAAAAAATGCTACCACCGCAAAGCCGCACCGGTTCAACCCTTACCCGTCTAGAAAAACCGGCGTAAGAAACTCGCACGGGCATTTTAATAAGAAAAGTTATAGGTACTACATATTCTCTTTCAATTGTAAAGACCAGTAATAGTATATCATATTCCAGTTATAGTGACTGGTCTTTTTACACCATTTATACTAACGGGATCCTAAAAATATTCTTATGAGTCCAAGATCTGCAAAGTATTTATTTTGGCATGTTAATCGAGGGTTTCATGGATGAAGGTATCTGAAGTGACAGGAACTACAACCCTTTGAAGGATCAACGTCCACTTATCGTACCTCCACGTATCGTTCTTTTTCTTTTTTGAATTATAAATATTGTTTTTCTGTCTACATAATGTATTGTGTAATTTTGCTGTCCTGTCATTGTAATGTATTGTATTATCTAAGTTTCTTGTGTAGTGTAATGTTTGTAATGTGTCAAATAAATGTTCTTATTATTATTATTATTACCTCTGTAAATTTTATATGAGCGTTAAAAGTATGCTGATATGTAGAAGCTTTGGGGCGTGTTTCAACAAGCAATGTTAAAGTTAATCCTTCGTTAAATATCATGTCATCCCTCTATTCCTATCAATGAATGAGAAGGCATGGTATTTTAACAAGTTAACACTAACATGCGTTGGTGAAATCGGGACTTACTATGATTTTTAACCGACTTCCAAATAATGGAGTTAACAAGTCATTCTGAACGCTTATTGGTGAAAATCACTCGTAACAACTTCGCTCACATGTTACGTTCTTCAATGAGCGTTTGTAATGACCCCGGTTTCCCGTACGCTATTCAAATGAATGATCAACTAACATGGCATTCAAATCTACAACCCATATTGAACGCTGATTGGTGGAACATTATCAGACAGAAAGGAACGGACATATATTTTATAATTACAGCACGCTCGCACTTGCAATCTTTGTTAAAATTCCACATATAAGGTTAATTCACCAAAGACACCGATTAGTTGACATACGATTTGAATCAGCGAGCGAGCGTGATGTAATTATAAAATATCTGTCCGTTCCTTTCTATCTGATAATATTCCACCAATCAGCGTTCAATATGGGTTGTTGATTTGAATGCCATGTTAGTTGATCATTCATTTAAACAGCGTACGGAAAACCGGGAAAAAGTTAGTAACTCAAATGTTAGCTGATTGGCGATATTTTTGATCGTCTTTCCAAAAACTGGGGTGTCTATTTCTGTTGCCGTTATAACAACAAATAATAAAATAAATGGGGCTCCCAAACAACAAACGTACAGACTCGACTCAGACGTTATGTATTTAATATCGGCGTTGGAACAACTTAAAATGTTGTTTTCAAGTTTGTTTAGGACAATGCAGTCTGATCAAGTAATTGTCTGACAGGAAAGATGATCTATACATCGTACGGGCATGTAAAAAGACAGTCCTACGCCTGTTCTTTTACCAATCGTGTAACCCTCCCACTGGACTATGATAGTAAATGGTAAATAGAGAGTTTTGCGTATTGTGCACACACTTGGGCACTGTAAAAATTACTCCTGCTTAGCTGGTTTCGATGAAACCAGTCACTGACACGGAAATCGATGTGGGATATTTTTGGATAGAGCTCGACTGTAAAAAGTAGCTGACGTAACCGCCAGGTAGACGTTTTAATATTCAAATCTGGGGGCACGGCAGTACCCCTGCCAAGTTGAGCACGGATGTACCATCCTTTTCTCGAAACAGTTCTGGCTATTTTCGACCTTATAACTTCGTTGTGGATGAAACTAGAAGCCTGAATTTGAAATAACTAAGCAAGCATTGTATAATCACGGTATAATATATCAAATTTCATTAATTTGAAACAGATATTTCCTAATTTTGTCAGTGACTTACTCACTCACTCACTGACCGATCATCAAAAGAATTAGGCACTTTTAGCAGACATAGAAGCTTCAAATCACTAAACAATTTAATTTAATAAGTATCACATGTGACAATAATATTACGAGTATATACGTTGTGTATTCATGCAATTGCCAAGTCAATCTGCTTATTTATTTACAACATGAAAAATGTTTCATAATATTGATATTACCACTATAAGATGCTGCTAGACTTACCTCGGCTTGGCACCACATGGAACCCACAACTTTTTACGGCAAAGAACTAAGCAACGAGACTTAGCATTTTCAACAAGTTATGTTTTTGATGCGATATTTTTTGAAACTTTTACGCACATACACTGGAATAGCGCTGCGTCCTATTTTGTTTTCGATTCATCAAAAATGCAAAACTATGCATTTTGGCTTTTAAAATTCTCCGTTTGTGATGCAGATGGTAATTCCATGGGGAAGGAAGTTTTCAGCAACAGAATGCGATGTTCAACATCATCGAGCTTAGGCACAATGAAGAGATAACCACGGACTCACAGAAAACCGGGAGCATGCGTAATACAGATAAAAATATTTTCATCGTCATCAATTCTATGGAATTACTAAAATATATATGGAACTAATAAAATACTGTTTATTTCCTGAACAAAAAAAAAATCAAAGCCATTTGAGCATTCAAAATCGTCATCATTATCATCAAAATTTCAAAAAGGTCATCTCACGCTTGACGATCTTGATGTCTCAATTGATCAACGCATCATTACTAAGAGTCAGTCCCGGGTTGAAATCCCGCAACTTTTAGCGTTTCTGGCTCATACAATATTATGTGTATAATATAGTAGCATCCTTAAGTATACGTCTAACTAGCTGAACCGTGCCCACTTCGTTGAGCAAACAAACTGTTTAAACCTTCCCTGGACTTCCACGAATATTTCAAGGCTACAAATAGCTGAATTGGTCTTCAGTCTCGCTAAAACTCGAGAACGGCTAACCGTTCTCGAGTTTTAGCGAGATTAACGAACAGCAATTCATTTTTATAAGAAGAAGAAAAAAGAAATAAAGAAAGATAATTCATTCAAAAACTTTTATTTCTTCAGTAATCATTTCCGTTGTAATGAAAGTTCTTCGGATACTTGCCACCATATTTACGTGGTGTGAAAGCGTTCATAGACTGCAACGCAACGGAAAAGGTATTTTGAACATAGTGATTCAAAATTAAACTTTATTCAGTAGACAAAAGGATACACGTTTCAATATTATAAGAGCTGCACCGCTAGCGCAGCGTGCGTCGAGCTGTTGTGAGATGACACTAAGAGCCTCGCCCATGAAGAGTTTTTGTAGCGGTACAATCGCGTTTTTTAAGTGCGACTGTGTTGGACGATATCGAGGAAATCATAGAGGGATAGACACTGAATGGCGTTTGTATCGCCATAGAAGCGCGACTGTATCGCGCGTTTGTAGCGATGCTGTCGAGCGTTTAAAAAGCACAACTGCATCGCTACAAACACGCAATAGTCACATATTTGTAACGCTACAGAAGAGATGTCAATGCGCTAACATACTACAGTAATACCACTGTATCGATGCAATCGCGCGACCGTGTCGGACGATATCGGGGAAATCATAGAGAGAGAGATACTGAATGGCGTTTGTATCGCGATAGAAGCGCGACTGTATCGCGTTTGCATCGCGCGTTTGTAGCGATGCTGTCGAGCGTTTAAAAAGCGCAACTGCATCGCTACAAACGCGCGTAGGTCTCATTAGCAACGCTACAGGAGCGATGTCAATGCGTAACTACGCGAGACCGTGACGGACGATATCGGGGAAATCATAGAGGGAGAGATACTGAATGGCATTTGTATCGCGATAGAAGCGCGACTTTATCGTGTATGTATCGCGACAGTATCGCGTTAGCATAGCGATGGTATCGCGTTTTCATCGCGACTGAATTTTCGGGTGTGGACACACAGCTTTTGGCCGCATCGCGACTGTCTCGATACGAACGCGCGACTGAATCGCTGCAGAAAGTTGCCATAGGAGATAACCCTAAGGCTCTATTTCGTATAAGCTTATAGCAGCAAATCCTTCTAGAAATAAGAAGCAATATAAATACTTACTTAATCCCAAAACACCTACCGGTTTTTCCTGTCATTAAACACGGCAACTTTTTAATTTAACGCTTTTAACATATAACAGAGATTCGAATATTCCAGTCGGATTTAAAAAATTCCACACAACTCGAAACGCCAAACTTTTGTCGAAAAAAATTTGTCGACGAAAAAGCAGAGTTGCAAATCAGTATAATTTTAGCTGGCGGATTTGCATTTTTGATTACAAAAATCGCGTTGGCAGCGCTCAGCCCTTTGACTTTGCATTAAAATTAACCTTAAATATGTTTAAATTATTCGCAGGTCGGAATTTTCGACGCAATAAATATTAATTAACTTTTCTTCTTGTGGCATTCGCGGGGTTACAAAAATGGGGATTATAATAGTTAATCAATGCTTACTTTGAGATACGTCATGGGCTAGAAAAAAGCACTAAAATATATTGCTGCCTCGCTAGCAAGAGACAACTGCAGCTTGAAGTGAAATTAACTGTTAAAAGTACAAGAAATCATCGATTCGTAACTGTAATTCCTACTCCAAAACTTAAACGATTTAAGTATCTTTTCCATTATAAACTCAATAAAGGATTGAGCTGCATTCCTATGTTTTCATTTTGCTGTATATTGAAGTAAAATTTGTTGTGGGTTTGTAAACAGTGTAAACAGCGGAAATCTGGCCATTAAAGGTATTTGAGTGTGCCATGTATTTATAATAATTGATTTATGAAAAATAAGAAAAAAAAGACATGCTACTTAATTATAGTACGAGATAGATATCCAGGAAAATAATTGTTATTCAGCGGCTTTATCTAGCGAGAAAACAGGGTTTGTGAGGAAAAACCTGTTGTTTTTTTTCTTAAGCATATTTATCTTTTACATTGTAATTTTCACAGCACATCATTATGGTATCATTTTAAGTTTTCAAAGACCTTGTGTTACATATAACAGATACCAGACCACGGAAATATATTTAATAATTCATATTCTATACAACACGCATAATATTATTTAAGAAATTTAAAACAATAAACATGCTACGCAGTTTGGTGGAGTGTATGATTTAAAATGTATATAAAAAAAAAGTCTTTTATTATTATTATTATTTAATACAAAATCCACGACCAAGGAACACATAAAACTATATTTGCAGAATACATTTTTTTTTTCATTTTACATAATAATTTACTGTAACAAGTTTTTATTTCGTAACTTTTGATGTACCTATTGTAAATAAATAACATTTACGTAAATAATTACAAAACATAATACAACGCAAACGAATATTTTAGTTGCATATTTCGTACTCGTCGGCATTTTAAACAGTCAGTAAATTGCATAAAACATAAATGTTTTCATTTCCATCCGCGCTGAAAATATGTTTTTTCACAATCTAAAACTCTAGGGGAGAAGTGTTACCTCGTATATCTAGAAGAGATCGGGCACTGAAATGCACGCGCCACTTGCGGCCCACTCTCCCCTATTTGTATACTTGTGAAGTGAGTTATCGCGATACTTTTCGTGTGTAATGACATAATAATGGGTGTTCACACTTGTAAACATGTCATAATTTACGATATTTTTTTTCGGATTATTATAATACTAGCTGTTCACGCGACTTCGTTCGTGTGTTTTTTGAGTGACTTAAGCCGTTTATGCAGCGCACGCAATGAAAGTCCCCAAATGTAATTAATTTTCCCGTTTTTGTAACATTTCTCACTGACGCTTCGCTCCTATTAGTCGCAGCGTAATGTTTTATAGCCTAAAGCCTTCCTCTATAAATGGACTATCCAACAAAAAAATAATTTTTCAAATCGGACCATTAGTTCCTGAGATTAGCGCGTTTAAACAAACAAACAAACTCTTCCGCTTTATAATATCAGTATAGATAAAATAATATCTATAACTAGTTAGTATATCTATATAGTTAAGGACTATAACTAGAATGTTGTATATTTTGTTAGAAAGACTTAAAATTTTGCATCCTAAAATGTATTAGCGAATTGCGTTGGTACCTCATAATCAATTAATGTCAGCAACCCACATTTCTTGCAAATAAAGATATGATTATGATTATTATGATTATAGTATAAAATATATTTCAGTTGTCTGGTAACACAAGTTCTTCGGATAATTAGCACAGGGCCAAATTGACATGGTGTGAAGCGTCCATGGATATATTATATTATTATTTTACATTTTTTGAGTCACAACTTAAAACATATTTACTAATGGTACCTCTACATTCATTCACATAGTTCATTCGCAAGCATTCAAATAGTTCATTCGCAAGCATTCAAATAGTTCATTCGCAAGCATTCAAATAGTTCATTCGCAAGCATTCAAATAGTTCATTCGCAACTAGAAAAGTTTTACTTCAATCGTGTCTAAAATACACGTCGTTTTGTAAAATGTCGCTTTACCTTCAAAACCGTATCTATAAAACTATAACTTTTCAATAGAGTCAAAAAATTTAATAATTTTAGATTTTATTATGACATGGATTTTGTTTTAAATAAGGTCCAGAGGCCTTACTCTCCAAACTGATTTGATTTAAATACGATCATGCCGCGTACTTCTTAATAAATTGACATTTGTTTATTTTGATTCTCAGTCGATCGATATGGTCGGGAGTACAAAAAGTTACGATTATTTTTTTCTTTATCCTGATTAGTTTCAAAGTAATTCACCAAATAAAATACGAAAAACCACTGATATCGAACGGATATCAGTGGTATTTCCCAAAATCCATGACATAATAAAATCTAATTTTTTTTACTCTACTGAAAAGTTGTAGTGTTTTAGATACGAGTTTGAGAAGGTTAAACGACGAGCCCTTAGATTTTCCTCTGTAATTCTATTTTCAAATTCTCGTTTCCCTCCATCGATATATGAAATTTCAAGAAAAATAACCTCATCTCGAAACAAAGGTAACATGTAATCCCCAACCATTTTATTACAAACTGTTCCGTGACACGCAACAAATTGACTCGAGTTCAAAAAAAGGGTATTGTCTAATACGTTATCTCTGTAACAGATTTATATTGATCCCACGGGAATTTCGACTCTTTTTGTTTAAGATAAGGTGGAGATTCCACTGACAGGTTAATCTGTTATAGGTTAGTTGATTCAGCACCGAATGATGTTATTATGTGACTACAAAAAACTTATAGCGGAGTGACGTGAAAGAATGGCGCTCGAAAACAATTTATCTGTTTGTCGATGGTGAGAGATTTTGTCTATGTTCTCGAAGTTTTCCGTTACATTAGCGAGATATATACCATAACAGATATCTTACACAAGCTGTGCCCGCGACTTCGTTCGCGTGGTTGTCGGAAACACTATCGCGATTATCTTTTGATTGCTCACGTTGGTTTTTGTTATTATGATCGTGAACTCATAATAATAGCAGGGTATTGTTATATAGACTATCTCCTTCTTATACAAATAATGTTATTATAAGTAAATCTTAAGAGATAGACATATTATACTGTCCTGGACTTTTTTTTTATTAAAAAAAGGAATAATTCTTTAATACATATTTTTGAGTAACTCAAACCGTTTATGCAGCGCACGCAACGAAAATCCTCAAATTTGAATAATTTTCCCCGTTTTTGCAACATTTCTCACTGAAGCTTCGCTCCTATCGGTCGCAGCGTAATGTTATATAGCCAGCCTTCCTCTATAAATGGACTATCCAAAAAAAAATATTTTTCAAATCGAACCAGTAGTTCCTGAGATTAGTGCGTTTAAACAAACAAACAAACAAACAGTTCCGCTTTATAATATTATTAATAATATATCTTACTATCTTACATGAAAAACAACAGTAGCTAATGTAGGAACATTTGAAAGATTTGTAAAGTAAACGACACTGCAATGTATAATACGTCCCGTTTAATTTTAACCCTAATATAAACAAACTCAACGACACAATTATACACTAAGTGATGCCATTTGGCCAATACAATACAATGATTGCGACTTAGAATCTATAGACCATAAACAATATTTTTTAATTTTATTTAACAATTTATTGCACACAAGAAAGACATTAATAGTACAATTATACAAAGAAAGACGACACAAAGGTACTGCTTATTTCTTAAAAGAATTTCGTATTTCTTAAAGAAAATCGTAACGTAAACAAACTCTGTAACACAATTAGTTAGTGTAGTAATACCAATTTGCCAATACAATACAATGATTATTGTTTGCGACTATGAATCTATAGACCATAAACTATATTTTTTAATTATATTTCTTCGCTTCATTCTTCGATATAATTAACCAAGTAGTCCCTTAAATCCGCTAGGCAACGTCGCGCAATTTTAAAAGTCAAGTATGTGGGTAGTTGACAAAAAAATATCGGCCTGTTCGGTAGCTCGTCGCAGCTGTTCATTATGTTTAGAGAGAGGTAATGCCTAAAAACTTTCTTGCTTTGGGTACTTCAGCAAACATAGTTTGCGCAGAATAGGTGGGAGGGAGATTATATCTTTGAATGAAGCGACTCAAATAATAATGATCGAACTTCACTTTGGAAGTTCGTTTGATCATTTATTATATTTCTTCGCTTCATTCTTCGATATAATTAACCAAGTAGTCCCTTAAATCCGCTAGGCAACGTCGCGCAATTTTAAAAGTCAAGTATGTGGGTAGTTGACAAAAAAATATCGGCCTGTTCGGTAGCTCGTCGCAGCTGTTCATTCTTTATTTGCGCGAGGCAACGCGAGCACGTATACTTTGTAACCGCCGAAACGCAGCGCTCGAGGAAAGTTCGATTATTAGCAAAGGAAAATTAGACGACCGGAGTCTAAAAGGGACAGGAGATTGAACAAAGTAAGTGTTTACAGCAATGGATATTACAATAATATTTTTATAATTAACTGGCTTGTATGGATTGACTGCGAGTCAATAAATACATTTTAAATATAGTAAGCATCGGAGTTGACTGCGAGTCTTCGACGATGTCTTATCAGTTAACAAACACCGAGGTGCGGCCTGCGGCCTATTCTTTAAATAGAATTATTATAATTTGCTGGTTTGTGGGGATTAACTGCGAGTTAATAACTACTATATTTTTATATCGTGAATGATGATATACAGGGTGTCGGGATACACTGCGAGTGTATAACGATATTTATTCAGAACGTAACAATTAAAGTTACTACCCTCAAAGTTTTAACAATTTTACGATTAACGTAAAAATAGCCGTATATATCGTGAAGATGAAGTGCACCTCCTTTAGGTCACCATGACCAGATAAACGAGGATATACCTCCCAATGCGATAATTCAATAATATTTACATTGACATGGCCATAACGAATGGACCAAATGGTGCACTAGACCCATGTGTACCTACAGACCCAGAGTTATTACTGGCGTTAGGTGAACGCTTGTCGGATTCGCTGAATTATTATTCTCTAAAATTATTAGAGAGCAAAGCAAAATTATGGTCATTAATTTCAAGAAAAGACTTGGCTAAAGAGTACAGACAGTTTTTTTTTTTAAATAATGTTTAACTCCCAATATTTGTAAATTACTACAAACTCCGAAACTAAATGCGGAAATAGCGGCCGCCATTCCCGACATGGTGCGCAACACAGACGAAAACACACTGTGCGCCCAGCAGCAGCAGCTCGGCTGCCTGCCTGCTTCTACTGGGAGAAGACACACCTCAGTACCGGTTGCCGTTAGCTAACGGAACCACACTACCAATTTACACATGCCGTACCAATCTTATAACGCCCAGTCTCGATAATACTTGTCTAAACGCTATAATTGATACAGAAATAGATGAGATTTTGATCGGAGAAAACTCTCGGTAATAATAAAAGCCGCAAGCCTTTGCGATCGTATCGAAAAGAAAGGCCTGCAGATGAAAAGAGTGGCACCAGAAAAGTCGGCACGCAACTAGTACTTTTCAACAGACGGGTACCTATCGCGTTCCTTATAAAGGTAACTGGCAAACCCGTCCTCGCTACCCGTCGAACAGAGGGGGGGCGGGGAGGGAACCGTGGCCCGGCGCCGCCAGCGAGCGCGCCGCGGCGGTAAAATTACCCTGCTGCGAGCTTGAGGTTCATTCGAACAGACCCCGTGCACCGCCGCCCAGCAGTGCAGGTAAGTACACGCTTAACTCATTTTTAATAATTGTTGGCTCAATGTCACAAAGAATTATATAATTCTCAATTGGATAAGAGCGGGATACTCGATTCCTTTCTGTAAGAAAGTACATCAGACTATTCTACTAAATAATGCATCGCATACTGAAAAGCAGGATTTTTATTTTTGGCTATAAATATGTCATTCAATCTTAATGGTATGTGTACGTACTACGTACCCCCACTCAATTTATTTTAAAGATTTTTTTTTTGAACCCGATACAAAGCGGTGGTAAATGCTTTCATTTAAACAAAAAACCGGTAAATACATTTGGTTCTAAATAACATTTTAAAATGGAGGATTAGGCTCTAAAAATAATACCCAAAAAAGGGTATTAAGCTACTACCGATTTAATGGAAGCCTACTTGCCAGTCCCCACTAATGTATGAGATCAAAAGTACCTACGCTTTGAATTCGAATCAATCAATTTCATAAAGCTTTGCCGTTCGGACTGTCAGATGCGCCAAGAGTTTTACCAAAGATTATGAAAGAGGTACTTTCATTCTTAAGAAATCCAAAAACGGTTATTAAATTGGTGGGGTACTTAAGTCACCTAAGATATCTTGTGTATAGGTGATAATTATACCAAGTGTATTAATACTGGAAACGAAATATTATCTTTACTAAAATGTTTAGGTTTTATTGTTAATTGCGAAAAAAGTGTAAGTCCACAACAGTTTTGTAAATATTAAATTTTGTAATTCATACAAGAGACTTGAAACTATCGTAACCTATTGAAAAGCTAAAAATATTGCTATATTTTTACAGCACAACTAGTTAGAAAAAAAATAGGACCCTGCCACGTTGCAACTTGCAGTATTCGTGGGTTAGCTTAACTAATATGCGTCCTAGCATCTTCGTGTTCGGCCACGAAATACACAAAGATTTTAGAGTGATTCAAATTTCTTTAATTGTTTTCGATACCTGAATAATTATTAAAATATTTTTTCTTATCTTGTCTTTGTCAATCGAGAACATAATGTTCTCAATTTTTAAGCATAATATGCGATATTCGCATTAAAAATTGGAGATATTATACACTGACGCCTCAAGCTAACGATATGTGGCCCCGCACGGGCGAATTAAATACCACCACCACATTAAATATTAAAATGGTTATCAGTTTTTCTTGGTTTGAAAAAATGTTATTAATTTGGAGACTAATTACGCTATATCGCTCCGCATCGAAAATATTATAAGATAACCATAATCTATGTGAATCAAATGGGGAGAATACCATTCCCTCATTTAAACAATTTATCTCGACTTACTTGACAATAGTAACCTTTATACAATGGTGCACTTACACCTTCTTATGTTAACACAAAACACAATCATGCTGATTTGGATTCTAGAATAATAAAATATAATGACACGGAATAGGAATTATGAAATAAAGCATTTAAATTATAACGAAACGTTTAGGTCAGACCGAAATTGATATATTCGCTTCTCGTACCAATAACAAGAACAAATAGTTTATTTCGCGAAAACCGGAGCCGGATTCACTATGAACTGACATGGTTTTTACTTTTATACGTTCACACCTTTTGGATTAATGTTAAAGCGTTTGAGAAAATTGATAGACGATGAAGCGTGTGGTATTTTTGTTTTCCCCTGGCCTTCGCAGCCACCGTTTCCCATGCTCAAAAAATCAATTTGTTCCGAAATACACTGATAAAAAATATTTGATATAAATATCCTCTTCAATATTAATATAGAGAACACCACCCGCTCCATCAGAAGCTTACCCTGGCTACAGCGAGGCTCTGCAGCCTTCATCCGTCGCGGTTCTCCGCTCGACACTCTAAATCTAATGGTTGCTTCGCTAGTAGAAAGCACCATTAAACAATGTAACGTAACACTAAAGCTCTGGTGGCAATACTCTCATACTACTAACATTATTGTATTTTGCCCGCAAAAATCTACCGTTTTATCGATTTAGCCCAACAATTTAACAATTGATGTTCATAATATGGTACCTACTACCTATGCCTACCTTGAATGGCCATCTGTCTGCACTATCATTTTTTATTGGCTCGAATCAATGTGTAAAACGTCTTTTGAATGGAGCTTTTAGGTTTTAACTCCTTAACACCAAAGTATTCTAGTACTTGGGATCCTGTTTTAATTCTAAATTACAATGGCTCCCCAATACGAGTACTGATCGAATCTAGAAAAGAACACAAAAAAAAAAACTTGCTCTCTGTACTGGTCATCGAGTCCAGACGTTATTAATCATTATTAATAATATTATAGTAGGTATACAATAAATAGTCTTTATTAAGTTCGAAAATATTACGGATTTAGATAACGGAATTAAAATTTATATAACGGAAATAATAAAAACCTCAGCCCCTGGCCCTGACCAACCACTTTCATATTTAGCTTTTTTCAAGAATATAGTTAGCATGTGCCCTGCAACTGTTTTCGGAGACTATATTTTTGTTACAAAAAATAAGAGAACGGCTAGCACGAGTTCATTGTTACTGACTTTTAAAGCACCGCACAGACCGACTACTACTCTGTCAGTCAGTCGCTGGATATAACAGGTGCTATCCGAGAGCGGCGTCGACGTGAGCGCGTTCAGTGCGCAAGGCACGCGCCACGCCGCGCCGCCGCCGCCACGTCGGCCGCCTACTCGCGGGGGCTGTCGGTATAAATGAATGAGACGGCAGGGTGGACCAGCGCGTCCAACATTTTCTGTAAATTTTATAACCGTACTATTACCGACGAGCGAAATTTCGCCGGGGCAGTTTGTAACCAAATCTAATATGTAGCAAGGGTCCTCTTATTTTGTACTGATTTCCCTACTTACTTAATGTTAACATACATTAAATTTTTATGTAATGATTTAAATAATTATCATATTTTATCATAGAAACCTGAAAAACTTTATTTGCTCACATTTCTCTAAAAATCTACTTGGTTAATTATATCGAAGAATGAAGCGAAGAAATATAATAAATGATCAAACGAACTTCCAAAGTGAAGTTCGATCATTATTATATGAGTCGCTTCATTCAAAGATATAATCTCCCTCCCACCCATTCTGCGCAAACTATGTTTGCTGAAGTACCCAAAGCAAGAAAGTTTTTAGGCATTACCTCTCTCTAAACATAATGAACAGCTGCGACGAGTTACCGAACAGGCCGGTATTTTTTTGTCAACTACCCACATATTTGACTTTTAAAATTGCGCGACGTTGCCTAGCGGATTTAAGGGACTACTTGGTTAATTATATCTTTGAATGAAGCGACTCTTATAATAATGATCGAACTTCACTTTGGAAGTTCGTTTGATCATTTATTTTATTTAACAATTTATTGCACACAAGAAAGACATTAATAGTACAATTATACAAAGAAAGACGACACAAAGGTACTGCTTATTTCTTAAAAGAATTTCGTAAAGAAAATCGTAACGTAAACAAACTCTGTAACACAATTAGTTAGTGTAGTAATACCAATTTGCCAATACAATACAATGATTATTGTTTGCGACTATGAATCTATAGACCATAAACTATATTTTTTATTTTTGTTTAACAATTTATTGCACACAAGAAAGACATTTACAATAGTACAATTTACAAAGAAAGACGACACAAAGGTATGTAGTTACTGCTTATTTCTTAAAAGAATTTCTTCCAGCAGCCCTACGGAGAGATATGGGACAAAAGTTAGCAGATAGGGCGTGCACAATTATAAGCATGATATACATACTATTATACAGGGGGTAAAAAAAAAAGTCACTATAACTTTGAGATACGATTATACGACCTTTCCTTATTTTGGAAATGTATTTTTTTTTGCCAAAAACTAAATTTTCTTTTTTTACTTTTCACCATTTCTTTTTTTTCTCGCAAAAAAACAATTAAGAAAAAAAATTTTTTTTTTTCAAATTTTTGTAAGTAAAAAAAATTAAAAAAAAAATACATTTCTAGAATGAGAAAAGGTAGTATAATCATATCCCAAAGTTATAGTGACTGCTCTTTTTACACCCGTTATATATTCTACAGTCGGCAGTGTCACAATGGCTTATTTTTACACTAAAAGCTTTTAAATTGATGTTTAAATATATTAATTTTTGCTTAATTGTTATAAAATGTGATAATGAAGTTTAATCATTTAAATAGTTAATGGAATAAGGCGTTATTTAGCGTAAATTCATAGCATACAAATTTAAATATATTATATTATATATATTATATAATTATATAGGTCACATAACGAACATTGTTCGCAGACTCTACATCCTGAAGATGCTCCGGGGTCGGAGCGAAACGCGCGTCGAGTTTTGCAACCTGCATGGTGGTGGGGCTTTGCACGATCGTGTTAACATTATTGCTTGTGTGGTGGTGGTGTTTTCATGTTTTTGCTTGCGAGTGTACGCATAAGCAGTGTGGGAGGTGCTTTAAACGCAAGCCTATGCGTACACTCACCCATTTGCTAGCAGGTTGTGGTTACAATTTTTTCGCGGGATATTGCTAGATATAATATATTTAAATTTTATAATCCTTTAATATTCCGGTGAAAGTGTTGATAAGTGTTCACAATAAGTGAATACGTGAATGTGTTTTTTTTTGTTTACGTTTAGGTTACATTTAAAAGGGCTTGTGGCTACAATGTGCCACTACTGTCATGCTTTACATACAATAATTATTATCATACGCCTCCGTAGTTTGGTGGTTTAAAGCCTAGCTCTCGACTCGGAGGTCGTGGGTTGATTCCCGCAACAAAAAATGTTGTCTACAATTTTGGTTAGGACAATGCAGACTGATCACCTGATTGTCTGACAAGAAAGATGATCCATGCGTCGGATGGGCATGTAAAAAGTCGGTCCTGCGCCTGATCTCCTGCCAGTCGTATCGGTTATCTGTTCTACTGGGCTACGAGAGTGAAGGAAGAGAGAGTGCTTCTGTGTATTGTGTGCACACAGTGTCCTGCGTAACTGCGCTGGTTTCAATGAAACCAGTCACCGTCACCGAACTCGGTGTGGGAGGCTTTATTATTATAATTATTCAAATTAAGTATTTGCTTAGTGTTTTTTGTCACCTTCGTTTCAGGTACGACGCTCACTGCTGGACATATTAAGATCTCCTCAAAGTGGGGAGACTCCTACTTGGGGGGGTTTTGTTGCCTATACTCGCCACGTTCGAGTTGGTGAGCGCAATATTAGTATTATACAAACTGTCTCGTTGGTTTTCTTTAATACCTATTTATTTCTTGTGTCTTTCTCTCTTTCTTTCCACAGAGATGTCTAACTAAGTGTTGATAAAAGGTCTCTATGTAATTAGTTGTGAAGGCTTTGTCTTTACAAACGCCTTAAGAAATTCTGTAGAGCAAACAAATTCAAGAAATCTTTAAGGCTTTCTGTGAGTCGTTATTTAAAATTAAAAGTACGCAGGAGGCGAGAAAAATAAACGCATCATTAAAACGGCAATGGAGGTTACATTCAGCACGCTGGCTCTTATTACGTACGTATAAGGAGCAGAATCGCTCGCGGACCTCCATATGGTATAACTATTTTTCAACTTGAGCTTTTGAAATTAAATACTCTTTAAACTAACTACCTGTGGTGAAACCGCTGGATAGTGAGGGTGGAGTTTCGTATAAAATATCGACGAAATATTTTATACTTTTAAGATATTATCATAATTTTCTTTCTATATTCTTGTTGCAGAGTAAATTTGAGAAAACTAATTACAGTTTATTTAAAATTCAACCAGCTGTTTTATTTTAATTTCTATCGTAACAAACTACAGATTAAGTTCCCCTACCCTTTTATCCAGACATGAAGTAATTAAGACTTTTTAAATTTAGAAATTTCACTGCTCAAAAGCCTTTTTATGGTTGAGAAAGATTTTTTTTTAACGGGCATTGGCCCACTACTGCAACTCCTGTGAGCCAGGATCGACAGCGGTAACCAACCACGACAAACCCTTTGATATGATCTCAGGGGTGCCTGAGGGACAAGATAAATCTGTCTTGGGACCCACAACGAAATTAATCAGAAGAAAAAAAAAGGAGGAGTAGGAAGTATTCCAGTTTCCCTCCCCAAGCAAAGTGGGAGACAGTACAAAATTGTAATGACACAAAAGGCCAAAAATTAAGGGAAAGCACCACGGGAATATATATTATTATGTCATTGTAATCTAAGTATGAGGTTGAGAAAGAATAGCACCATCAATCATCTTTCCCGTGGGCATTGTTCTTAAAACTGTGCTCGCCAAACCGCCTGCCAAGCGTGGCGAGTATAAAACACACTATTCTTCGGAGGCTTATGACGAGCAGAAATCTTATCCATACTAAAATAACTCCAAGGTCCTAATTATATGCCATCGCTAAATAATGCATGGGACACTAAAATATGGGATATAACATAATCTTCGCTAAGTGGCGTATTCGCATGTCACTTAGCGAAGTAAAAAAAAAAAATAACTCCGCTGATCTCAATAAAAACGACTACTCTTTTAATTTTTATCACATTCGCTAAGTGCACAAGAATCCGTATGTCACTCAGCGAAGCTTAAGTCAAATCTCATACATTTTGTTTCGAACTACGTAACTCCGCTGATCTCAATGAAACCGACTTCGGTTTTTTTTCGTATACATCGCCATCTTGAAAGCAATTTAATCTATAGTTAGAAAAAAAATTATCTCGAGGCTGTCGGGAACTTCAATTCACATTAATGAACAGACTACGTTTTTTATGACATTCATCGCCATCAAAAATCAACATAATCTATAGTTAGAAAAAAAAATATTGCACGGCCGTCAGGATCTTCAATTCACATTATGGCATTCATCGCTATCAAAAAATTTTGATAATCTAATTCATCGCCATTAAAAAATCAAAATAATTTATAGTTAGAAAAAAAAATATCTCGAGGCTGTCGGGAACTACCATTCACATTTTTATCGACCTCATCATTAGATCCCGCCCATCCCTACGTAACGACCTCGTTAAGTTCACTTTGTTATTTAGCGGTAATTAAAAATTATAGGCGAAAACTCGTTATACACGTCTTGAGACTTATAATTTAAATCATCCCGCCACTTTTGACTGTGTATTCCATTGTAGGAACAGCAAAATGTTATTTTTAATATAATTTGATGTCAGTTTGCTAGGTACCCTGCCAGGGATATTCACAGATCTGGGGCCTATTACAAGCTCTTAATTCCAGCCAGTTTACGCCATACAACATGGCTGCCTGGAATTTTTGTATTACGATCACATTATGACAGCCAGTCAGCGGTCACGAGACACTTGACTTGCTTCCGACTTTCAGACAACCAAACTAGGGTGGATCCATTCAGAATAACATGTCGCTGTAATATGAAAAAGAACTAGGCAGTTTAAGGCCGTATTATTGAATTGCCTGGAACCAGGCTGGTATTGTAAAAGGTAATACGGCCCCAGAAGGCTTTTTACTTTTTATTGCGTAGGTAGGTCTAGAGGTAGGTTAGGTTAGATGCTAATTGTAAGTATTTTTTTGTAGTTACTTTAATTCTAAATTTAATTGTCGCTGTATATCTAATGTATTTTATTTATTTAGGAAAACTTACAGCTAGATTATAAAGAGCAGTTTTGAAATTACAAGAAGGCCAATTATAAGTTATGACAGATAGTACTAGAGAATTAAAGAAAAGAAAACGAGAAGACAGCAAACAAACAATATTATAAGTTTCGTTACGAAGAATATACTTAATTATACTAATAAACACACAATTGTATACTGCGATTATTAAATTATATTTAATAATTATTATGTATAAAATAATTAAAAAGATTGTTTAAAAATATATTATACTTTTTAAACATTATTTTTAATTATTTATCATACATAATTATATTATATAATATTATGATATAAATTTTAAATGCCCTCAATGTAAATTAAATAGAAAATGCTACGTCTTGCTACGAAATGCCTACCTATGATTTTCACACGCTCACCAGGCCAGAGTGGCCGGGAGCGGGGGAACCACGACCAGGGGCTAATGAGCCCCTCTACGTGGGGTCGAAGGACCCGGTATTGAAGATACCGAGCCGTATTATACTTTATGTTTTTCTAGGGAAAACCCCCCGCGGCAGAACGCAGGGGAAAACCATGGCGCTAAGGGAAAAGAAGCCTTGAGAGGCTTATTCCTGAATGGCGAGACGACAAGTGGCGTGTGAGGCCCCGGTCCTGAGACCGGGGAACGTGTGTGGTTCCACTCCTCCCACGCCTCTCATTGTCCCGCGGACCAAAGCCCTAACAAGGTGGGGGCAAAATAAATGACACGACAAGACGTTTTTTTGAAGGCAAAACCCCCGCGTCAGGGCGCAGGGAAAAACCTTCTGTATTACATTTTATTTAATGTGCGACTGCCTGAAGGGCTAGACTTTGACGAGTCGGTCTTTAACCGACTCGCGGACCCAGCCGATCCAGGGAGTGGGGGGGGCTCCGGGAGCCATGAAGGGGGGAAGGGGGCATAAGGATGCCAAATGGTGAACGCCGTGAGGCGTTGCTGGGAGCGCCGGGTGCGCGCCCGCGGGCCGTGCAGCCTTCCCCAGAGGCCGGGCAGCAGGCGGCAGGTGGCGCTCGACCGTGCGGTGTATGCGACGTCGTCCGGGGCCGCCATAGGATCCCCGCCAATCTTGCAGGCTCCTTCCCTTCAAGGAACCTTCGGATGGCAGGGATGTCCAGAGGCTGGCGCGGGGCTCCGTCGCGATGCTCCTTCGCTGCGGCAAAAGAGCGGTGAAGCGGTATAGTAGCGAGGCTGCTGGACCGTTGCGCGACGCGGCGAGGCGGCTTCGCGGGTCCACGGCGGCGTGACCGGGAGTCAACCCAGGCAGGGGAGTGTTGTCCACCAGCGTGGCGGGGCCGGGATACATCGACCCCCCCCCCCCCAGGGGGCGAGTTCGCACGGCGCGGCGAGGCCGGCGGACGCTCAACCCAAGCGAGGGCGAGTCACCTGACGTCAGGCGGGCACGTGGAGGGCTCGGCCACCTCAAGCGGCGAAGCGGAACCGGGCAGCAGCGGTGGTGCCGTGTTGGCACTGGTGGTGGTAAGGTGGTGGTGAGGCTGCGGTGTGCAGCAGTGCAGGCCGGGTGCCGGTTTTGACGGCGGCGGCAGGGCGCTCACCGGTGGCCGGGAAGTTGTTTCTCGGTGGCAGATGCGGCAGGTGAGTCTGCCGGACGTTGGGCGGGCTCAGGCGGGGTGCCTGAGGGCGGTGGTGGGTGGCTGCGGCATGAGGCGCAAGCCACGAGGCAGCGCTGTGTGCGCTGCGGCGAGTCCGTGCACTTCTCGGCCGGATGAGCGGGATCCAGGACGCGTCGCAGGTCTCGGCCGGACATTGGGGTGGGGGCTACCACAACCCCCCCACGAGAATGCCGACGGGGGCCCGGCGCGAACGGTGTCCACTCCATCACAACTAGGCACGGTACGGCTCGGTGGTGTCGCAGGCGGCAGCAAGACGGCCACGGGACACGGCAGGCCATGGTCGAGGCGACGGCACGGCGGTGTGACATCAAGCGGGAACGCTTGATGAAGCTGGCCTCCCGTGACCACAACGCTACGATGTGCAGCGGGGCGGGCGGGCAGTTCGACTCCCCGGCAAGGCGACAATCCGCACTCGGTTCGAATGAACCAAGAACGGATTGCCGGACGCCATCAGGAGGTGCTGGAACTGCTCCAAGAAGGTGGTCGGCACGGACGCGTCACGAACGAGACGCGACGATCGGGCAGCGTAACGACGAGCGCGCGCGACGGAAGCCAGGACGATCCGCTACGAAATGCTACGGTTTGCTTACTAAGTACTAAGCTATGCTACGGCTAGCTACGAAGTGCTATAAGAAATCCGTCTCGGCGAATATCACTTAGTTTGCAACTAGACTTGCGAGTGCGAGCGCAATATAAATTTATAATATCTGTCTCTCTCTTCCTTTCTGATAAATGTTCTACCAATCAGCGTTCCATATCGGTTGTTTACTTGAATGGCATGTTAGTTGTTTATACATTTGAATAGGGTTTTAGGGTTTAAGATGTTTATTGTCATAATAATTTTACCTAAATTCACTTACATGAGAAATACATGAAGCTAATAAGCACTATTTGACAATATCTAAAATCGAGCGTTTTGCTAACGGCCGAATACTCAAACGATAGTTAAATTCATTGACGCATAAAATACATGCTGTCCTTGTCATTTCCCTAAAGAGTGACAGTGACAGCCTGCGAATAGGAGGACTCTTAACTTAATTAGCGTATTCAGTATTTGGCCATAAATCACTTAAATTATAAATAGCGTTTCATAATCCGCCGCTATATAAATTTTTTTCTATTGATCAAGAATTTCATCTATAAACATTAACATTTGAACACAACACAAACGCAATAAAAATTTCAATAATAATAATAATATCTATGGACGCTTCACACCACGTCAATCTGGCCCCGTGCTAAGTATCCGTAGGACTTGTGTTACAGGTGCCAGACAACGGGAATATATTTAATACTTTTATACTATACACATATTTAAGATTTTTATTATATTATCACACAAATATAATACACATCCATTATCTAGGAACATTGAAAACTTTTTGTTCCCTCGGCGGGATTCGAACCCGCAACCTCTCAGTGGAGCACTTCGCTCAACCACTGCGCTACGGAGGTCGATGGCTCTATCTAAAATCGAGCATGTTGCTAAATCACTTAAATTATATATAGCGTTTCATAATTCAGCCCTATTCCATTTTTTTCTGTCAGATCAAGAATTTCATCTATTAACATTAGCGTTTGAACACAACACAGACGCAATACAAATTACAATATTCCGCATGCATTTATTGTCCCCAAGTCGCATATCCCGGGGCGCGCCCGGGGCGAGCAGTTGCAGTTCAAAGCCGGTGTTCTGGGAAACTGTTCCAGAGCTTAGTGTGTAATTCGACGCAACACCTCCAGACTAACATTAGCTCAGGAATGACGAATTCAACTCGGGTATTGCTCGGGTCTGTTTACATTGAGATCTGCAGCCTTACTCCCGACACAATTGAGAGTCGAATCAGGGGCCTCACTCTCCAAACTGATTCGATTTTGATTCAGATACGATCGCGCCGCGCGCGATAAATTGACGTTTGTTTACTTTGATGTTCAGCCAATGATCGGGAGTACAAAAAGTTACGATCTAACGATTTTCTTTATCCTGGTTATTTTCAAAGTAATTCACCAAATAAAATATCAAAACCCGTTGGTATCGAACTGATTCGATTTTCGATTGTGTCAGGAGTAAGCCTGTTGTTCGATCTCAACAGCTTTTGGTGTTTTATTTGGTGAATTACTTTGAAACTATGGTTAGTTTCAAAGTAATTCACCAAATATGTGTATATTCTGTGGTTTTTCTTTTTTACTTTGGTATTTTTTTTAGGTTTATCTTTTCATTGTGTAGTGTAATGTGCTATTTGTGGAATAAATGTTTATTATTATTATTATTATTATTAATATATTATGCTGAAGGAAAAACAAAGAATACGTTTGAACAATAATGATATAGAAGTATATAACATTATGATAAGTATATTGAATATCGACTCAAATTCGATACAAGATACACATTTCATTCAAATCATATTTACATTCAGAATAATCAAGTTCATTTCACTTGGAAAACAAACATCATAAGTACTTTCCGCAGTATAAAAAACCAAACCTTTAACACTTGACTGAAAAAACAAGTGCACTAAACAACTTATCTTCTTATATATAAAAATGAATTGCTGTTCGTTAGTCTGACTTTGGAAACTGCTTTTAGGGGGGGAGGGGGGTGCTAATCGACTACCTGACCCGTACCCACTTCGATGAACATACAAGTTCTCGAGTTTTAGCGAGACTAACGAACAGCAATTCATTTTTATATATAAGAAGATAAGTTGTTCAGTGCACTCGTTTTTTCAGTCAAGTGTTAAAGGTTTGGTTTGATATACCTACTGCGGAAAGTACTTACGATGTTTGTTTTCCAAGTGATGAACTTGACTATTCAGAATGCAAATATAATTTGAATGAAATGTGTATCGAATTTGAGTCGACATTCAATCTACTTATCATAATTGTAGTGTGCACTAAATTATAGAAAAGAGCGGGCTCCGACTATCGTCAACAGTTCTAGTACGTCTCACTCCTAGCACGTCCGTCTTAATACTGCCCGAGTGGGGGAACCCCCCCACCACGTATAGAGTTATAGTACTTATATTGTCCACGATAAAGAGACCACCATTTAGATAAACACTACATCCCTTCCTTATTCAGAATCATATTTTAATAACTCTAAGCTACAGTTATAAGATAGAAAAGTACAAGAATCAAATCTAGTCGAAATGCATAGGTATTCAGATTTAACCATAACCATAAGAATAACTTAATTTCCTCCCGATGTATAATAGCCATACTCAGCCTTTCCCTATCCCTTTCTTTTTAAATGATTTGGTGAAAGAGCTTCTATGTAATAATATTTACATCAATGATCAAACGCTTTTAAAATCTTATTTTAAAAAATGTAAGCCCAAAAGTAACTTAAATAATATAATATTAGTTTATTTACTTGCTTTGAAATTCTAACAAAAGGAATATTATATTAAATATTTAAGGCCCATATCCAGTAATGTATGACGAACAAAGACATATACAGAATATACATATACATTGTAAACGATTTAGTTACAATTCTATAATGTAAAACATCACAGAGATCTAAGGACGATTTCATGATTCTTACTGTTTGCTAGTAGTCATACAAATTACACATATCTAATAAGATATTGATTTCATAAAATTTAACCATTTTAATTCCTGCCACGAACAGGTTTACTAGTATCTATAACAGTACAACGCCATCTATAACAATTTCCTATGATGGTTTCAATATAATATTGTCTCTCTTTGCTGGTATATTCATCCAGCAAAGATATACTCTTCATCCTACCTTTAAACGATTCTGGTACGTCTCGGTACCATATTATGGTTTTCATTTGGGGTGAAAGCTCATACAGCCCTTAAACATCTCAGTTACCATCCAGTAAACATATGATTTTAATTTTATACTGAAGGCTCATACTGCCTTTAAACAACTTAGTTACCTCTCAGTAACGTATAATTTTCATTTCATACTAAAGGCTTATAATGCCTTTAAACAACATAGTTACCACTCAGTAACATATGATTTACATTTGATACTGAAGGCTCATACTGCCTTTAAAAGACTTAGTTACTACTCAGTAACGTATGATTTTCATTTGAGACTAAAGGCTCATACTGCCTTTAAACAACTTAGTTACTACTCAGTAACGTATGATTTTCATTTGAGACTGAAGGCTCATACTGCCTTTGGACACCTTGATTACCACTAGGTAACGTATGATTTTCGTTTTAACTGAAGGCTCATACTGCCTTTAAAACCTTTGGTTACCACTCGGTAACGTATGGTTCTCATTTGAGGATCATGGCCCATACTGCCATTTGACACCTTGGTTACCACTCGGTAACGTATGGTTCTCATTTGAGGATGATGGCCCATACTGCCATTTGACACCTTGGTTACCACTCGGTAACGTATGGTTCTCATTTGAGGATGATGGCCCATACTGCCATTTGACACCTTGGTTACCACTCGGTAACGTATGATTTTCATTTTAAACTGAAGGCTCATACTGCCTTTGGAACCTTTGGTTACCACTCGGTAACGTATGGTTCTCATTTGAGGATGATGGCCCATACTGCCATTTGACACCTTGGTTACCACTCGGTAACGTATGGTTCTCATTTGAGGATGATGGCCCATACTGCCATTTGACACCTTGGTTACCACTCGGTAACGTATGGTTCTCATTTGAGGATGATGGCCCATACTGCCATTTGACACCTTGGTATACTTTGTACGATGAGACATTGGTATATCCATTTAGTACATCCATTTATTGTCCATTCAGCCTCATTCAGTTCGCAGGTCGTAATCATCATCTAAAACTTGAAGTTGATATTAGAATTGTACCTACCTAACTACTTTATTTAATTTATCTACAAAACATGATTCAATTTCTAATAATAAATTGTTTAATAAGATGCTAGTTCAATGACCATAACGTAAACTATTTAAAGCTCATATCAGTCTGAGTACCAGTGACTGGCTTCATTCAAACCAGGCCAGCTATGCAGGAGTCATCTTTAAAATGCTCAAGTACAATACACAGAAGTACTCCATCATCTCTCACCATTGCACCCTATAGAATGGATACCCGCCAGTCCCGCCAGTTATATAAGGCGCATAACCAAAACTTCTCAACGCCTGTACGATCATCTTCTTTTTCAGAAAATCAGGTTATCAGTCCGCGTTGCTCTAAACAACTTAAAACAACTTTCTTTTTATTATTTTTTTACACAGGTGTTTGTTGTTCTTACCCACTACCTCTAAGTGGACATGATTGGTTCCAGACAAATTGGCCGACCATGTAATGAGAATTCTAAAAAATATGTACAACCGTTATTGGTTACCGCTACTCAGGCACTACATTATAAAAGATTTCTAAAGTAGTTTGTCACTTATAGAATACTATATAATTTATATTATATAGCACATGAAAAGGCCTAAACTTTTAATCTCAATAAAAGCTTAATTTCCAAACTCATTTAACCATATCAATATAAAATATTCCAGTAGAATACTCTGCATGATTCTAGGATCCCCTTGCATATAATATGTATGCTATACATATTACATAAGCAATAGGCACTTTAAATAAAAGACCTACATACCATAATCCCAGTGTCTTACATAGGTATGCAAGACATTCTATAGCTATCCTTTTATCAATTAATTATTCTTTGATAAGGTTTTTTGATACTGGCAATTTGTAGATACTGACATACTTGACATAATATTTCAACCACTTAATATAATATTAATATTATGATTTTAGAGCAACATCATTAAAGATAGAAGTGTAATTACAATATAATATATTGAAATATGTATTATATCTCACTATATAAGTAAGTAAGTATAACACTGTATCTAGCTCTTAGTACACAACAAAGTTCATTATTAAACTCTTGTTACAATCCAGTCCTAAGATATATAAAACAGTATTCTCACAGAAGCCAAATAAGTCTTGCAAGTCCAAACCCCAAATTAACCCAGTTATGGTCAACATCAGTATACACAAGCTACTTTGTAGTTATGATTCATTCAAAGTAACAGGAAAGTCTTAGTTAAATACGAGAATCGGGGATTTGACGTATTTTATAAAAGAAAACTTTACGCGTACTAACGACAAAGTTTGTGCTCAACCGAAATCCAATCCAAAGATAGGATTAGTTGCTTCGTTCAGTCATGCTCTGCTTGCGCATGATTGTCCATACTCACGTATATGTAATGTAATAATATGTATAGGTATATTATACAGCAATATAATAGCTCCCCTCATCGATTTCGACGTCGGCAGCCGATTTCATTGAAACCAGGCCAGCCACGCAGGAGCCTCTCTATAGTGCCCAAGTATGTGCGCAATACACAGAAGCACTCTCTCTTTCTTTTACTCTGAAAACCCAGTGGGACGGCAAACCGACACGACTGGCGAGAGAACAGGCGCAGGACCGACCCTCCATATCCGACGCATGAATCATCTTTCATATCAGACGATCAGGTGATCAGCCTGCATTGCCCTAACCAACTTGAAAAAACATTTTTTGTCGAGAGTCGAGAGCGAAGCTCAGAACCACTAGACCACGGAGGCGGTTTTATACTCGTATACAGCAATATGTATATTATAATACAGCATTATGTATATTATACAGCGGTATGTATATTATACAGCAGTATGTATATTATACAGTTACGAAGATCACTTCTGCCGAGTTCTGCCATATATTATTGTATCTCATGTTTTGAAGCATCCTTGTGTGATAGCAAAGTGGTTTGATTTCCAAAGTAATTTTCAACCTAATGTAAATAATAAACAATTATATAAACTTGGTTCTGGACAGCAATGTATGATGACAAAATGGTTTATTATTCATTATCCATACGTTGTAGATCGATTGAAACACTTAGATGAATTTATTATTTCCGAACCTGTTTCTGAGACAGCGTGACTCCGCCGATTGGGATTATGTATTTAATGGCAATTTACAGCTAATATTTAATCATGTTAATCACGTTTTAACTTGTACACTTACCATGTTTTTGTTAATTACACGTCGTAGCAATGACTGTGATATTCATGTAACCCTTAACCTTCCTTATTATTATTTAATAATTTATCATATGAAATTTAAGATTGTACCTACATCTAGACTTAGCCAGTATTGCTTTGTATTGCTGAAGCCGACAAAGATTTAATTCCTGCATTGTAAACAACTTCATATTACTATCACAATTAATAATTTATTCTGAAGTAGACGCTTCTTAAAATACTGCGTAGCATTTCATATTGGAGCTAGTTAAGTTTTCCTTGCATTGTTCTTTAATAATACACTAAACTCGCTTTAAATATTAACTATTTGTACCACCCAAGGCAGTACACAACATTTGAAACTTTTTTATCGACACTTAAATATGCATTGTACATATTCGCAGAATAATTAACACATTTTTAAGTTTTACCGTCACAGTCAAATTTTACTGAATTAGAATTCATGTCTTATGCAATTAAACTGAATATATAAATCATACCTTTTTTTCTTGCAATCACTTGTACGATACTAGCACCGTATATATGAGAAGAGTTTTATAGGTTACTGAATAATCAGTAATCACTCAAACTGCTATATGTATCACAAATTCAATAAACAAATAAGTTAGCCAGCCAGCCAGTCTTGTAAGGGGCTTACAAAATCCTTGAGTATCATATTACTCATATTTTACTTTATACCCTATTTTTATAAAAAATAATCTCTTTCACTAACCCCTTTTTGATGTGGTTATCACAATCTCAAGTGATATCTTGAATCTTCATACAATTAAACCATTTTTTTTTTTAAATAAAAGGTATCCCAAAGGTTTAACTATAACTTGCAAAACCAAGTAGGTACAGACCGTTACAGGTTTTTGCTTGAAAATTAATAGTAATTGTTGCCCCTTTTACAGTATAACCATTACAGTTGCAAGTGCATCGCACAAACAAAACAATTAATGTGAACTTTATAGACACTGTTTACGCTATATTAGTTTCAGTTAAAACGACCGCGCCATATTATTTTAATCTGTTTTTAACTCTCCAATTATGTTATTCATTAATATAATTTGTCCATTTCCTTATATACTGTACGTATCTGTCAGTTCTCTCTTCTAAAATGCCTGATCGACTCGATATTAACATAATACAATAAAATATTTACAAAAAGATCAAGTTTAACATTTTCATATAATAGGTATGAACCCAGCTAGTATTTGAGTATTGTTAATATCCACCATACACAGCATATTTTAAGTCCTATGTTTACATTTAAAGGAGCTAGAACCTTGGATATTATATATTTTATATGTAAGCACGTCACCCTTTAATTTAAATAACGACTTCGCCATCTTAGATAACCAAATAATTTTGTTATTTTGTGTCTTGCGTTGAGCGCTATAGAACGGTCGCGCTCCGCATTACACTACGTAGCAAAATTTAATTGTTTGCGAGTCGCGCGGCTGATTGCCGCTGCATGTCACCATGGCGCTCGTGGCCAACGAGTTGCTGGCGTTCATCCAACACACCATCGACACCATGGACGAGCTCAGCATCATGCAGATCTGCAAATCTTCTTTTACTAGCGAGGAGATTTGCTCAGGCAAGCAGTTGCTGTACGAGACGCTCGGCCAGAGCGCGAACATGCCATCGAGACGGAGAGATGGAACAGAGAGAAGCGTGCAGGACATCATCTCCCTGCTGAAGCAGACGGATCCAGAAGACGTGCCGGCCTTTGTGGCAAAAGATCTACACAAGCTGCCGGTGGTGACTATGGACCACGTCGATGTCTCCAGCCTGTTGAAAAACTTCAACAGTATGAAGGCAGAGCTGGACGAGATGCGGGGTAGATTGGATGCATCGGAATCTACCATCCGTGACTTACGTAGTGAATTACTACAATTAAAATGTAATAATTCATTAAGTGGGTCACCCGATCATTCAACTGCCTACGTCAACACACGTCGAGGCGGCGCGCGCGCTGACACATCGTTTTGCGTGTCAGCGAAATCTGAAGAGTCGGCAACCGCCGCCGCCCCCGCTAGCCTTCCCCTCCGGGTCGCGCCGTCGCCGAGTCAACAAGCGACTCAGCGGAAAAGTTTCGCGAGCATCGCCGCTCACCCCGCTCATCCCCAGCGGGCGAAGAAAAAGGGGGATAAGGATAGCCGCAAGGCTACGGAAAGCCGCAAGGTTCAGCCTCCTCAATCTGGCAAGGACGAGAGCAGGAGGTGCGATGAGGAGGGCTTCATACTGGTGGAGAGAAGGAAGAAGAAGCCCGCCGTCCGCAACCATCGCGGCACCGCACCCTGCGGACCCGAGCAGCGCCTGCGGTGTGAAGTACGCTCCACGCCGCTGTACGTGTCCCGCCTGCACTGGTCCATGGAGGTTAAGGATTTAGTGGACTACATCCGTAAGAAGACATCCCTCCCCTTGAGGGTGGAGAGTCTGGAGTCTCGCCACAAGGTCAACTTTAGTTCCTTTGTGGTGAGAGTACCGACTCATCTTATTTCCACCTTCGAGGCGGAGGCGTTCTGGCCGACGGGTGTGGTCTACCGGAGGTTCCGGGGGAGACTCCGGAATGAAGCGCGCTACACGTCGCCGACAACACGTGTAGTTTAAGTAGTTTAAGTGTAGTTTTAAGTATATTTTGTATGTATGTTAGTCTGTAAGGTATTTATAATATGGGCCATGTAGCCTGAAATAAATGGATTTTATTTATTTTTTTATTTTTTATTACTCATTGTTGGATTCATCATATATTTGAATTGATGATTTTAACCCCATAACATGATACACTTTTTGTGTCCAGTTCAATAGCCTCTTATTAGGTTGTAATGAACATTTTTACAAAACAATTAAAGCATTTTCTTATCTTTAAAACTCCTATACAAATCAACATATACAAATCCAATACAAATACGCCAGTTAAACTAGTTTATAATCATGATACTTTAGTGTACTTTAGGTGTCAATGAGCATATTCTTCCTTTTCAATTTAGTTTTCCAATACGAACGCAATTTACAAAATGATTATTATTATTTTATTTTTTTTTACTGACCTTATTACTGACTTACTAGTATTATAGGTTTATCCTCGTCGCCATTTGTAGTGTGCACTAAATTATAGAAAAGAGCGGGCTCCGACTATCGTCAACAGTTCTAGTACGTCTCACTCCTAGCACGTCCGTCTTAATAGTGCCCGAGTGGGGGAACCCCCCCACCACGTATAGAGTTATAGTACTTATATTGTCCACGATAAAGAGACCACCATTTAGATAAACACTACAATAATGTTATATAGTTCTATAACATTATTGTTCAAACGTATTCTTTGTTTTTCCTTCAGCATAATATATTATAATTAATAATAATAATAATAAATAAACATTTATTCCACAAAACGTACATTACGCTACACAATGAAAAGATAAACATTAAAAAAAATACAAGAGTAAAAAAAACCACAGACGTAAGAGATACATATTAATTAAACAACACCAACGTACAGACGAAAATAACAAAATATAAGAAGAAAGAGGAAGACAAAAATTTTATATGTGTATAGTATAAATATATATATTATATATATTTCCGTAAGTTCTTCGAATACTTAGCACGGAGCCAGATTGACGTGGTGAGAAGCGTTCATAGATGTTATAGTACAGTTTCTGACAATAATAACTTTACCAATGTACTTACAATGGTCATATAATATCATAACATCGGAAGCCTTAAAACCTGTTGGGAGTATGCCCGGAAATTGAATCTTTAAAGTTGGAAGCTTGTTTGCGTAATTATTTTGTTAGATATTTTGTCTACTTCGTAAATTATTTATCTGTTCTTATATAAAGATTATAAAATTAATCTCAAACTGATTCTAAAGTAAACTGTTAGTTAATAATGTATTAAGCTTTTTGTAAAATTTAATTGTATATAATATAATAGCTCTCCTCACCGATTTCGATGTCGGTAGCCGATTTCATTGAAACCAGGCCCAGCTACGCAGGAGTTATTTTATAGTGCCCAAGTGTGTGCGCAATACACAGAAGCACTCTCTCTTCCTTTTACTCTCATAACCCAGTGGGACGGTAAACCGACACGACTGGCGAGAGAACAGGCGCAGGACCGACTTTTTACATGCCCATCCGACGCATGGATCATCTTTCTTGTCAGACAATCAGGTGATCAGCCTGAATTGTCCTAACCAAACTTGAAAACAACATTATTTGTTGTTCCGACGCGGGAATCGAACCCACGAACTCCGGGTCGAGAGCGAAGCTCTGAACCACTAGACCACGGAGGCGATGAATATAATTGTATATGCTATGTTAAGTAGTAATGTAACTTAACTTAATATTTAGTGCATGCTGTGTTCACATCCTAGAGAGATACAGTTCCTAGTTTAATTATTATAGAATATAATTAAATATTTAGTATTGTGAATTGTATACTGTTTTGTAAGCCTAATAAAAAAAATTAAAAAAAAGAGAAAAAAGTGTGTGTTTGCATACTTCAAAACTATAAGACTAATTTTGATGAAATTTAACACAGGCGTTCAGTTTAGACCACAGGGGGAAGATAGGATACTTTTTATCGCGGAAAAATGTACAGGTTCCGCGGGGGTGGGCGTATAAAATTGTCACGATAGTAGCTAGTTTGCCTATTTTGTGTTTCTCTCAACCGTGAGGTTTCCTGTTAAGCAAGCGAATCCACGTGTAAAAGATAGTTATAACGGGTGTAAAAATAGCAGTCACTATAACTTTGGGATATGATTATAGTTACTACCTTTTCTCATTCTAGAAATGTATCTTTTTTCTTTTTTTTTTACAAAAATTCTTTTTTTACTTTATTGTTATTTTTGCGACAAAAAAATAAGAAATGGTGAAAAGTAAATTTTGTTTTTGACAACAAAAATATAAAAAAAATACATTTTCAAAATAAGGAATGGTAGTACTATAATCGTATCTCAAAGTAATAGTGATTGCTCTTTTTACACCCCGTATATACAGGATGTAAATAAGGGGATAATTGTACATCGTGCAAACAGTACTGTACAGATTAGCTTCAGTTTGCGCGCACAGTTTACAGAGCTAATTACAGTTTCCACATTAATATAATCAACTTATCGCAATAATCAACTGAATGTATACACGTCGGCGCTCCGCCCGATTGTTTTTGTGTTTGTTTCACGTTACTAAATATTTGTTCAACAGCTCGACTGGAGGGTTAAATTTACGTAATATAATGTTTAAATAACGATTGTTTGAATATTCATTACATATAGTTAGTGAAAAAGGAAATCGTATAGTCAGGGTTCCCCCAAACATTGATTTCACTTAATTAGTATCAAGCAATATTTTTCTTGAGTAGCTTCATTTAGATGAGACGTCCAATAATTTCTTGGACGGAACTTTCGATTGTGGTAGCTAACAGAGATAGCAAGAATAAAGTTTGTGGATTTGGTGATTCCAATTTTTTTTTGATAAATAAACAAAAGATTTTTGTCCTACATAATTTATGTTTGGATCAAAGAGTTCCCTCAGGTACTCACGAAAAATTCGCTTGATACTAATCAAGTGAAAACAAGGGAACCCTGACTAGTACATTTTAGTGCTTTAAAAATTTGCTTATGTATACCCGAGTCTATATATACAGGGTGTAAAAAGAGCAGTCACTGTAACTTCGTGGGGTAATAATCAGGCAAGAGATATATCCATTGGTACTAGGCATTTGCTTTTAATCCACTGTTTTAAAAATTTTCAATAGGCAATGTACAACGTGCACAACACAGCGATCAGCTGATTACGCTGAGAGGTCAATAGCACGCGTAAGACGTTCATTACGTACTAGGGCAAAAATTATAAAATTTAAGATTTAATGCAGAACGTTTTTCCAAACAGTTCAGCCTTGCGACTAAAATAATAAATTGCAAAAAAAAAGTTTTTTTTTCATAAAATAAATAATGAAAAAAATTCATTTCTAGAATCAGTCAAGGTCCTATAATCCTATCCCAAAGTTATAGTGACAGCTCTTTTTACACCCAGTATATTATCTTATATACATATACCAATTAATAAACAAAATCTGTACAGTGGTGCGGATTGTGTATGAAAATTTGATAAATTATGCGTGCAAGATAAACAAACATTCATATCTTCATGCTTACTAACTTTCACTTACACATTTGTGATACTTTGAACGAAAACAAGAAGATAGCGATTTAAAATTGATCTATATTAACATAATAATACAATACACGTTTTATTGCAAGGTAATTTTATCTCTGTGTATGTGTAGTAAATAAAGTTTAATTTTGAATAGCCTTCCGAAATGCAGCGCTGAATTTCATTTCGATATGACACTATACATCAGGGGTAGCCCACGAACAAGTTATGATGGTGATGGCAAAATCTAGACAAAGTTTAAACCGTCCATTACATAAACCAAAATATATTATTAGCTAACGGATAACTCATCACGTGTGATGACGATGATAGCGCAAAATCCGGTTTCATTGAAACCAGGCAAACAAAAATCACTGTATTAATATTGGCCAATTGGCATCACTGACTAGTCTTTGGTTGTGTCATAGAAGGGTTTGTTTACGTTTAGGTTAAACTTATCTCGGGCGTACTATAGCTGTTATTTACAGGCTCTATTAAAACATAGGCTACTTTTTACCGCAACAAAGTGTATGTTTCCTGCAAGGTTTCGTGCGCAAAGTAGCAAGAAACCAATAGAAGTGGAGGACTAATGTCAAAATAGCTCCCCTCACCGATTTCGGTGTCGGTAGCCGATTTCATTGAAACCAGACCAGCTACGCAAGAGTTATTTTATATTGCCCAAGTGCCTTCAGTCTCGCATCCCAGTGGGACGGATAACCGACACAACTGGCGGGAGATCAGGCGCAGGATCGATTTTAACATACCAATCCGACGCATGGATCATCTTTCTTGACACACAAACAAGTGATCAGCCTGTATTGTTCTAAACAAAATTTTTTGGTGTTCCAACGCGGGAATCGAACCCACGACCTCGTCACAAAGCTCTGAACCACTAGACCACGGAGGCGTTAAAAATAAGCCCATCACAATATGATGATGATGATGATGATGATGATGATGGCGAAAATCGATACAGCAGTGTCTAGTCTATTTTATTATTGGTTCCTATTCATTTTATATTTAGGATGCAAACGCTCCGAGTGAAATTTTAAGCCGCGCAGCGAAAGAATTGTTGTGAAATTCCCGATCCCAAATCGGATTCTCGCCCGAGAGATTGGAAATAAAATTAAACCATTTAGTGTTTGATGCGAAACGAATCGAAAACACTAAACACTATTAGTAAAATAGGAATGTCATTGTTAGTTTTAACAATAGGCTAGAAATATTCAAAGACCTCTGTAGTGCAGTGGTTACTCGAGCTGGTCGCAGGTTCGAATCACGCCGAGAGAACAAAAAGTTTTCAATGTTCCCAGGTCATGGATGTGTATTGGTCTAATAATATAATACAAATCTTAAATATGTGTATAGTATAAAAGTATTTTATATTTCCGTTGTCTGGTACCTGTAACATAAATTCGGGTACTTAGCTCGGGGCCAGATTGACGTGGTGTGAAGCGTCCATAGATATTATTATTATTAATAATAGAGATTGGAAACAGTTGTTTCAGCGTCCACTTCTAAACTCAAGCCTTCCAAATTCAATGGGGGGATTATACAGGTTGATTCACGGTTTCTGTATAAAGCCGAATTTAGTGTGAAGAGAAGAACGCGTAGAACATTTTTTGTTATGGCACCTCATATACATTACTTACCATAACACGACAAATCACGATTAAAGATCTCCATAAAAGTCACAAAACAGATGAGTTTCAACACTGGTCAGGTGTTAGGTCAACGGCCAGTGCGTTCGTGTGTATAGACTAGAAGCTCCGGCATAGTAAGATTCACTCCTTGTGGTGATTTTAGACCTTTGAATTTTGGTTTTCGTTATATTAAGTAATTGATATGAGGTGCCAAAACAACGCTCTACGCGTCATTCTGTTCACACTACATTCAGCTTTCTATATGACCCATGGATCACTCTGTATAATAGTTCTGTACTGTAGTTACGAAACACATAAATTCCTATGTAGTCTGACACTAGTACAAAATATAGTTTGTAAGTTACTAGTAAAGTAACATACGACGCGGACGCGAGGCAATCAAAACTACTCCGAAAAGCGTTTAACATACGATTTTCAATCTTTTCCCCATTTCCCTTCAGAACTGAGCGCGGCAAGTTGACGTACCATATGTGGATATCGCAATAATGAAATTGGCACTCAAAAAACACGTTCACATGATATTGACACAAAATATCGACATTTAAAAACCGGCCAAGTACGGGTCGGACTCGGCGAGAAGTCTGCTGCTGAAATATAAATACTTATTTTTTTTATTTTTTTAAGTACGGCGGAAACATAAACATAATCTGTGCAAATTTCAAGTAACTGACTATGACGATGACGGTTCATGAGATACGGACCTGATCTCGGAAAGACGGACAAACAGACAGGTTTAGTCATCCATTTTTTACTTTTAGTGTACGCTAAAAATAAACACCTGAACAGAAATATATTTCTGTTCAGGTGTTTGTATATTATTATAGTGCTTTGAAATAAAAACTGCATAAATGGTTTATTTGTGTGAGGTTGATTTTGCTACTTCAATGTTACAATAATACAGTTTTGGTACTGTCATGATCTCGTATTAGCAAAATGGTACCCTCGTCGTTGTCCTACAAACGCTAAATAAAATAAATAATTTGCGTTTATGATAACAAGGCCCAAAATGCTAATGTATTTTGGGCCTATTACCCGCGATTTCCCAAAAACAAGAACACATTTTTCGAGAAAAATACCTGTATGCAGGAAGATGACACCATGGTACATGGTAATGTGGTATGCTTTTATCAAAATTACACTAACAAAACTGGGCATTTGTTATATTTTAAGCTTATATAATATTCAATGACGATGTTGACCGCGTTGGTACACGAGCGGGAGGTCGCGGGATCGAATCCCGCCGAAGGAATAAAAAGTTTTCAATGTTCCTGGTTCATGTATTAAATTTGTGTATAGTAAAAATCTTAAATATGTGTGTAGTATAAAAATATTAAATATATTTCCGTAGTCTGGTACCTACTCAAGTTCTTCGAATACTTGGCATAGCGGCAGAATGACGTGATGCGTCTTATTAAGCGCCTATCTTTATAATTATACTATAGTATTATAGTTTCGGTAGTAAGGCGAACTCAACACCTTACAAAGAACCGATGATGCAAGATGCGTATAAAAAGAAACTTCAACGTCCATAAACATGGGACGTCGATGTCGAAATCACTAACACAGACGTTTGTCTTTTAAATTTCAATGTGTTCCCGTACCGCCGCGATAAATAGGACTTTACAGATCTGTTCCTATCGGAAAAGGCGTGTGATATTTCTTTGTGCCAATATGGGAATCAATTTCGGATATGTCTTACAAAAAAGAAAGAAAAATTTTCTTTTATACATGTAAGATGGTAATTATATTTTAGAGACCAGAAAACATTCAACTAATTTAATAGTATACAATGTATGGGTACTTTTTTTTAATACTATTGAAGTTAACTAAGGTTTAGTCTCGCAAATAATCCTTAATAATAATAGCTCCCCTCACCGATTTCGGTGTCGGTAGCCGATTTTATTGAAACCAGGCCAGCTACGTATGAGTTATTTTATAGTGCCCAAGTGTGTGCGCAATACACAGAAGCTCTCTCTTTTCCTTTTACTCTCATAACCCAGTGGGACGGTAAACCGACACAACTGGCGAGAGAACAGGCGCAGGTCCGACTTTTTACATGCCCATCCGACGGATGGATCATCTTTCTTGTCAGACAATCAGGTCTTGTCAGAAAACCGTCACCGATTTCAGCGCTCATGATTTATTTCCGAGATAATTTTCACCTAATCCTCGAGCAGTGTATAATAAGTGGACTTTGACAAGTTGTGAGTATCTCTATAATTTCACACCGCTCAACTTTCAGTTTAAATTAGTTAGTTAGCGGAAGTTACCGTGACTCGATAGTTTACCCACAAACACCTATGTTGTAAGGGGCAAAAGATTATACGGTTACGAAAGTTCTTGGAGTGTACTTTGCGAAAGCTCTCGATTTCGTTGTTGGTCGCTGTAAAATACTCAAACAATCACTATTTCGCCCATGACTATTAAAACTGTCGGATGTGAAAAACAGCAACTTTACAGGAGAGCAATTAATAGTATAAATAATTGTGTATATCTTTTTACTTAATTCAAGTATGATATATACGACATTTTTTTATTTTTTTAAATTTTTCAGTTTATTGTACACAGGAGCATTTTTAACACAACAATTTACATGGAAATTGTTGTGTTATGATTGATGATGATTTTTATGTAGCCTATGTTACTCAGTGATAATGTAGCTTTCTAATTAAAAAAGAATTATTAAAATCGGTCCAGTACTTTTTGAGTTAAGTCGTTACATACAAAAATACAAATCTTTCCTCTTTATAATATTAGTGTACATGTAGATTGTGTGTATCTTTTTACTTTATTCAAGTATGGTATACGAAATTTTTAATGTGGCTATTTAAAAAATATGCACAATTTTTTTTTCAGCCGCTGATAGATTTGGTTATGTTACATTTTATGGAATAAAAAGAAAATTGCGATTTTGCAGTTACTACAATTTTAATAGTCATGGGCGATTTACTTGTTTTTTATTCCATCTAATTACATTCATAAACAGCTTTCGAAAAATCAGCTTATCAAATTTTGATGATTCTTTGAGGGCGCATAAATTCGTAACTAGACATAAAAAAAGAAAAATGAGGATGTACATTTATTCAGGTCCTATGGAAGTGCAATTGATCCAATTATAAACAATATCCAAGATCTGACTTTTGTTTTACTGGCCCGCTTGACGTGAAATGCCCCTAAGTCGAAAAGAAGTAAAAACATTAAAACCCCCGAGTAACAAACGATAGAAAGAAAAACATTTTTCTCCACCTCAAAAAGTCTAAAATAATTACGCCTTTCATACCTCTGTTTGCCATTACTTTTGTCCCCGGATTTTATAAGTGATCCCTTAGGGCTGGTAATTAACTCGGCTTTGTTCAAGTCCCTTCGGAGTCACTCTGTGTTATAATCACGATTTATGACTAAAGAAACTATATTGAAATTCATTATAGTGGAAATGACTTATACTAATATTATATACTGGGTGTGAAAAGAACGGCGTCGCGTCGCTGGGCGTCGGCAGGCGTCGCAGCGCTCGGCGTCGCGGCGCTAGGCGTCGGCAGGCGTCGCGGCGCTGGGCGTCGGTAGGCGTCGCGGCGCGGGGCTTCACGGCGCTGGGCGTCGGCAGGCGTCGCGGCGCGGGGCGTCGCGGCGCTGGGCGTCGGTAGGCGTCGCGGCGCGGGGCGTCGCGGCGCTGGGCGTCGGTAAGCGTCGCGGCGCTCGGCGTCGTGGCGCTGGGCGTCGATTGGGGCGTCGGTAGGCGTCGCGGCGCTGGGCGTCGTGGCGCTGGGCGTCGGTAGGCGTCGCGGCGCTGGGCGTCGGCAGGCGTCGCGGCGCGGGGCGTCGCGGCGCTGAGCGTCGGAAGGCGTCGCGGTGCTGGGCGTCGGCGTCGCGGCGCTGGGCGTCGGCAGGCGTCGCGGCGCTGGGCGTCGGTAGTTGCGCGGCGCTCGGCGTCGCGGCGCTGGGCGTCGGCAGGCGTCACGGCGCTGGGCGTCGGTAGGCGTCGCGGTAGGTGTCGTAGCTATTATACTTTAGATTTTATCGATGTCTAAAAACCCCTGATTTCGTCACTGACTCATTTATTGATCATCAAAATTCTTAGGTTACTTCCGGAAAACTGAGAAAGCTGAAGTTATATATGTAAGCTGTTATTGCTACAAAACCAACAAAAAAATTATTAAAACGTAAATTCCGCCATTTAGAATGCTATATGGTGGACCACCATATTATTGGATTCAAAAGGATGTTTATTATAAGGATATGATGATTTTTAATTTATAAAAGGAATATAAGATACAAGTTCATGAAAAATCTACGACCTACTTTTTGTAGGACCAATAATCGTTCAGAGTTTTGCTCAATATAATTTATGTCCGACTTTATGTATGTTGAGTGCGTTGCACTACTGCAATCAGTATATTCTATTATTCATCTACAAAAAGTCGGTCACCAATTATTAATCGGTGACCGACTTTTACCGAATATGAAAAATATATTAATATATTATTTATGAGAGAAAAATTTGTTTTTTATCCACTTATTTAAAATTAGCGCGAATATGCAGGCAGCTAATAGTTGTAAATTGCTGTCGGTCATAAAGGAGATAATATAACTGTCGGTGTATAGAACAGGTCCGGCACAAGCTCCATCTGTTGTTAAATAAAACAACATTATGATGTGAGATGAATATAAGGCTAACGTCAGTGTTAATGTAATATCGATATGATCTTATATAAAAATCGTTCGACATTTCGATAGCGCGATGCAGTTGCCTAACAGCGACATCTATTTTATTTTTTATTTTATTTTTATTTTATTTATTTAGGAATGTTTAGAACTGTGAAACATCTAAACACAAACATTTAACAGTCGGTAACGTTTTATAATGATAACAATAAATGAAAAACAAACGTTACATAAAACTCCAAATGCGTAGATTTTTTGTAGTCTAAATTGTAAAAACTTCGATACTCAAAGAAATTTGTGACCATAAATTAAGTACTTAATCGACTTTTAATTGATTTGCGCATGACAAAATTTTATAAGTTTCAATATTACACCTTATTATTATGCCTGTTTCTGATTTATGTGGAATACCTTGATAGTTGATTCAAAATTATGTTTGTTTTGAGTCGGATATGCTTATTACTCGAAAAAAATACAAAATCACTGAGTGTTCCTATAAATTTCGAAGAGTTCCCTCGATTCCTCACGACATTCCATCATCAGGCATCCACTTTGATAACTATGAGATCAAGTTCGACTGTAATTGACGTAGTGGCGTTTAAAATTTCAAAATTTTACTATTTGGTAACATATGCTTGGGCTACTTCAGAAAAAATCAAAATCGATATATGTTTCCATATAAATTTTGAGGAGTTCCCTCGATTCCTCACGGATCCCATCATCAGGTCACCACTTTGGTGACAATGGGACCAAACGGAAAGCACCACCTTTCAAATAAAAAAAAATCATCCATATCGGTTCACCCAGGCGAAAGTTCTGAGGTAACAAACATAAAAAAAAATAAAAAAATACAGACGAATTGAGAACCTCCTCCTTTTTGGAAGTCGGTTAAAAAGTAGACCGTGTTAATCCAGCATGTAAACTACTGCCATAAAATTTCATCAAAATCCGTTCAGTAGTTTTTGCGTAAGATTGTAACAAATTCATCTAGATGCTATCTTTGCAGTTAATAATATAAGTAGTATTGAGATAAGTAAGTATTTATTATATTCATGTTGTTTAAGAAATTTCAAAAATTTTTTTCTTTCTCGGCGTGATTATTTTATATGAATTTCACTAAGTGCTATTTTTTATTTCTAAAGTGTATGTAATGTTATATCTAAAGTCGAATAAATGTTATTTATCAATACTATTATTATAATGCGGAAAAGTTTGTTTGTTTGTTTGTTTGTTTAAGCGCGCTAATCTCAGGAACTACTTGTCTGATTTGAAAAATGATTTTTTTGTTGAATAGTCCATTTATAGAGGAAGACTTTAGGCTATATAACATTACGCTGCAACTAATAGGAACGAAGCGTCAGTGAGAAATGTTGCAAAAACGGGGAAAATTATTCACATTTGGGGACTTTCGTTGCGTGCGCTGCATAAACGGTTTAAGTTACTCAAAAACCACACGAACGAAGTCGCGGAAACAGCTAGTTTATTATAAGAACCCGCTCAAAGCTATTCGCAATATATTTTTTTTCGCAATTATATGTCCGTTTTTTTTGCCGACAGTACAATAACGGATACAGTTATTCCCAAATGGGTACGTTCTCAAATATGTATCGACAACATATTCCCCAGACCAACTCTTCGACAAACACAATCAGTGTTGTTCCTCTGAATGTCAAGTGGAACACGCTTAGACAAAACAGAAAACCGACAGGTCTATTGTACACACGTTTTATTTGCTTTGTCATCTACATTTCAGCTCCGAAAATTTTATTTCGCTAAATAATAAAAACTGTAAAAAAAATCATTTCCAAAATGTGGAAAGGCAGTTAGTATCTCAAAGTTAAAGTGACTGTACTTTTTACAGCCCGTATAGGTGCGAAAACATAAAATTGAATGTACCTACAACGATATGTTTCCTCGGAGTTAGCAAACTGCATTATTGACCCACGGCGCACTTTTAAACTGACTTTTTGTACGTGAGAAATAGAACATACATATTATTGCATTCTAACGCACACTTCATACAAAAAACTCGGAAATAATATACAGTGTGATTCATGGTTCATATATCAAGCAAATAGTGTGAAGAGAAGGACGCGTCGAGATTTTTTTTTTTTGCAACTCATATAAATTACTATAACGCGACAAATCACGATTAGAGATATCCATAAAAGTCACAAAACAGACGAGTTTCAATCCTGATCAGGTCTTAGGTCAACGACCAGTGCGTTCGTGTGTGCGACTAGGAGCCCGCGAGCCAACATTGTAAGATTCACTCCTTGTGGTCATTTTAGACTTTTGCATTTTTTGAGTTATAACTATGTTTAAGCATATAAATTACTTATAAGTAATTTATATGCTAAAACAAAAAATGCTCTACGCGTCATTCACTTCACACTATATTCGGCTTTATATATGAACCATGAACCATCCTGTAGAAGAAAAATATGCCTACTATCGTTCCCGTTGGAAGGCAGCCTAACCAGCACAGTATCGGCTTTTAAAATTCGAATAAAAAGAACTTCATCGACCTCTAGCGGCCAATGTATGTAACATTCAACTTTTGTACACTGAATACTTAACTCTATATCGATTGTATAAGGTTAGAAATGCATTAAATAGGGGGAGAAAATATGTGAATATTGAATGAAGTTATTCTACTTACGGTGAATTTAGCATTCCGTCTGTATATGCAGTGGAACGGGTCAGAAATACCCTAAAGTATTAATGCCAAAATGGGTGAGAGGGGGTTATGAAACAATAGGCATAAAGTGCACTCAACATCAACAATGAAACAAATAAAGCAAATAATATCCTAAAATAAATATAAAAGTGCCAAATTCAGTGTTAGAATTGCCTAAAATATACATGGTGTAAGAAGAACAGACGCTATAACTATGGGATACGATTAAACTCTCCTCTAGTTAGACAAACCTATCATTCTAATATATTGTGTTTTTAACCCCAGTCGCAAAAACGACGGGGTGTTTTGACGTGTCTGCGTAAATGTGTATGTGTGGCATCATAGCTCCCAAACGGATGATCCAATTTTAATGCAGTTTTGTTGTTTGAAAGGTATATCAGTCGAGAGTGTTCTTAGCTATGTTTGGTGGAAATCGGTTCAGGTCTTCAAGGTCATCAGGTCGTTTGTTATGTGTGATAGGAATATTACACGCTAAGTCGGAGGGTTTTTTAATTCTTCCACTGAGTTCTAGTCAGGGTTCCCCCATACATTGTTTTCACATGATTAGTATTGAGCTAATTTTTCGTGAGTACCTTCATTTTGAAGAATAATGTTTGTGGGTTTGGTAATTCCAACATTTTTTTTTGATCAATCTCAAGATAATGAGATGAATAATCCGAAAAATATTTGTCAAAGAGTTCCCTCTTGCCAACTTGTATTGATAACGAGATCATCTTAAATTATTAGTAACCAGCTGTTTTTATTTTTATTACTTAGTTAATATTAATTTAATTCCACAGACATAATTGTCCTACAAATTGCGTGGTACTACGCTCGAAAGTTGAGATTTTTTTTCTTTTTGCTAACTCTGTTAGCTACCACAATCGAGAGTTACGTCCAAGAAATGATTGGACGTCTCATCAAAATGAAGCTACTTAATAAAAATTACCTTGATACTAATCAAGTGAAAACAATGTATGGGGAACCCTGACTATACCTTATTCTTCCTAATTGTATTTTTAAGCACTATCTTACAAAGTCTAAAATTGTGCCAAAGTTTTTGCTTCATGCACTATAATGATTTCTCCTAGCGTGCAAATTGTGGTCACATTACTGAATGTTTAGAACATAGCGGAAAACTAAAATGTTCCCGGCGAAACATTAACAGATCTGATTTCTTTTAAACCTTATTGCTACGTGATAGAGTTGAAAAGTAAACTGAATCTGCGAATGTACAGACGCCGTATTTGCATGGCTTCCTTCATTTTAATGTTCCAAAAGTAAGACGCGAGATGTGAATTGTTTAAGATAATAAGAACCCAATTTAATTCAGTATTTACTCCTAAATCGGTTAGAAAAAGCAACAAAAAAGGTAACTTTATTGAGTGGGCAACTGCAGGAATTAAAATAAGCAGACAAAGACTATATGAATTATACAGTGAAAAATGTATAAATAACATTGAAACTTTTAAAATATATGTTAAAAATTACTCTAAAATTTTCAAAAAAGTTTGTAAAGCTGCAAAGGCTCTTCATATTAGAAATAAAATACAAAATTCTAAAAATAAGATTAAAACTACATGGAAGATAATAGCTGGTGAGACTGGAAACGTCACCTGTCGTAACACAAATTATGAACTTAGTTTTGAAAATAAAAAAATAACTACAGATCTAGAAGTTGCGACGGTATTCGAAAAGTTTTTGCTGACATTCCGGTCTCAACTACAAAAAGTCTAGATTCGTCTCCTGCAGCTGCTGAAAAAATACTTAAAGATAATGTAAAGGAATGTGATGTCAATTTTAAGTTCAAAGAAATTGATTGCAGAGAAATTGTTAATACATTTAAGATGTTAAATATCAAAAATACTGCTGATCTCTGGGGCATGTCTACAAAAATTATGAAATCAATAATTGACATCGTAGCTCCTCATTTAGCAATGATTTTCAATGATTGTACAAAGAGTGGTGTTTTTCCTGACTTAATGAAGCATAGCAAGGTTATACCCTTATTTAAAGCTGGGAATAAATCTGATCCGACAAATTACAGACCTATATCGATTTTGCCGACTTTTAGTAAAATATTTGAAAAATTAATTTTAAATCAGTTATTAGTACATTTTAATATAAACAATCTATTACATAATAATCAATATGGTTTTACTAAGGGTCGATCCACAACGGACGCTGGTATAGGTCTGCTTTGTAATATTTTTGAAGCTTGGGAGAGGTCGCAGGATGCGTTGGGTGTGTTTTGCGACCTTTCCAAGGCTTTTGATTGTGTTGAGCATGCTACATTGATCAGGAAATTAAAGCACTATGGCATAAGGGACTCAGCCCTCAGCCTTTTGAGTTCTTATCTTACAAATAGGATTCAAAGGGTGGAGGTAAATAGTAAACGGTCCACTGGGACTAAAATAGAATTAGGTGTCCCACAGGGATCCATTTTAGGCCCATTTCTTTTTCTCATCTATATTAATGACTTACCTTATCTAGTTAAAGATAAACATGAGATAGTATTATTTGCCGATGACACTTCACTCATTTTTAATGTGAAGCGACAACAGTCAAATTATGACGAGGTAAATAGTGCTCTCTCAAAAATAGTACATTGGTTTAATGTTAATAACTTATTATTAAATTCTAAAAAAACTAAATGTTTAAAATTTACTTTGCCCAATGTTAAGCAATTACAAACCAATATACTATTAAATGATGAGAAAATGAAACTAGAGGATTCCACTGTGTTCCTGGGTATAACACTAGATAGTAAATTACAGTGGGGTCCTCACATTGCCAATCTTGCAAGTAGGCTCAGTTCTGCAGCATATGCGGTTAGAAAAATTAGAGAAATTTCTGACGAAGACACGGCGCGATTAGTATATTTTAGTTATTTTCATAGTAGGATGTCTTACGGCATTCTCTTATGGGGAAATGCCGCCGACATTAACACAATATTTGTGCTGCAGAAGCGGGCAATACGTTCAATTTACAAAATGTCCTCTTTTGAATCTCTAAGAGAGAAGTTTAAACAAATTGGTATTCTTACCGTTGCTTCTCAATACATTTTAGACAATGTGTTGTACGTTAAAAAGAATTTAAGTAATTTTAAAATGAAAAGCGACAATCACAATAGGAACACTAGAAATAAGCACAAGCTAGATATACCGGTGATCAGACTGAGTAAAGTTAGTAAATCATTTAAAGGTCAATGTATACGCCTGTACAATATAATCCCAAATAACGTTCAGAGCCTCCCTATCAATAAATTTAAAATTGTAGTTAAAGAACGTCTTTGTTCTAAAGCTTATTATAAGGTCAATGATTTTGTTGACGATTGCACACCTTGGGAATAAGATGGCCACATGCAAGGCTACCTCAATGTACTTTATGTACTCTGTCTTTTGTTATAATATATAGATTAAGTTTTTACATTGTTAACATATTATGTTTACACTTTTTAAAAAAAGAACAATTTTCCATCTTTTTGCTAAAAGTTGGCCCCGTCCGAGTTTCTTACGCCGGTTCTTCTCGGCGGGCTAGGGTTGAACCGGTGGTAGTGTGGTAGTATTTTTGTTGACTTTCCGAAAATAGCTTGTTAAGTTTAACTTGGAAATAAAATTTTTTGAATTTTTTGAATTTTGAATTGTGAGCTATTTGTGTAAAATGTTAAGATTTTTACACGGACTAAAGCGAAACACACTTACAAGCGTTAATGATCGACTTTTTGTGATGAGAAATAGAACGCACACGTCAAGTCGATCAGAAACAATTTTCAGGTTCGTTAATCACACTAATAAAAACTGATGATTTTAATGCGTTTGGCTAGATTAGTAGGAATTGTAATGGCAACACTTTCCGATACGAACAAGTTGAGAGTCGGTGTTGTCACTCGCATATTGTTCTTCGCCTTTTGTTTCAACACTTTCTGATTAAACGCAAGCGCCTATTGTTAAAATATATTTTACTATTTGGATTTAAAGGTACAGACAACGAGAAAATTGCACAGTTCCGTACGTATGTATATCTTGCAAAAGCAAAGCAATCGCGAAAATTGCGCAATTTTTGCTTTTGAACCTTATCGACGGTTAAAAGGTGAATGGACGGGTAAAATGGAGCAGATTAAAATTTTTATATTCGGAAAAATGAATTTAGCGTCGATGCTTACCTGACGTGACATTTAATTAATAGTTCCTATGATTGCCACTTAATTGTTTTGGCGCTAGTGTCGTAGCAAAAATGAAGAAAATTTAATGTGCGTTCAAACACTATAGTGAGTAATTACCACTACTTTTTGACGTTTAGCAATCGATTACGCGTCTATCGCAAGATTTTTAAAAACTAAAAAGTATAAAATAATATTTTTTATTATGTAGTAAATTTTTTTTGTAGTCAGTGTTAGAAAAGGTGAGTTTAAAACCTTATAGATTAGCAACTTTAGGATGTTTTCTTTGGCTGCCACCGACTTCAAAAAGAACAATAATTGTAGTAGTTACTATAAAATTATTTATATAACCTGTATCTCTTTGCCAATGAACAAACTCAAATTCAAATGATTTCCTTCATTTATTTTAATTAACAGTAAAAAAATTGCACAACTACGAAACAGTTTGTTGGCAATAATTGCGCTGCTGCTACATATTGTTGCCGAATTGCGCAATTTTGTCGTTGTCGTCTACAGCGGGCATTACTCTATATCAGAACAGCGAATAATGCCTTTTCAACAATGGAATTCACTTAAGCATTTTATCAGTAATTGGCACTTCACTGTATTTAAATATCCAGTGATATCAAATCAAATCAAATCAAAATATTTCCAAATGAAACTTAACAAGCTATTTTTGGAAAGTCAACAAAAAGGCTACCACCAGTTCAACCCTAGCCCGCCGAAAAGAACCGGCGTAAGAAACTCTGGCCATCTTTTAGCAAAATGATGATATTTTTTTCATCTTTGTTTAAAGGCATTAACATGTAGACTATGAACTAGTACATTTTATGATAATAACAAACATAGGAATATAGATAGCTCAAGCTTTATTTTAGTTTATAATTAAAAAAGTACCTAAATAAGGTTAAGTTTTAGAGGAAACAGGGGTCTCCTAATCGTCGATTTCTCATGATTTTAATAGGTAATTTCAGTTCAAGCTGCAGTTGTCTCTATCGGTTTGATTGGGCAGTAGAATTTACAAAAACCTATTTTGAATTTCTGTACACCGTAGCATTTCTTTCTAAGGGTTCTTAAAATCATGACAACAAAGGAAATAATGTCTGCGAATAGTTTGGCATATAGTATTTTAGTCAGGGTTCCCCCATACATTGTTTTCACTTGATTAGAGTCAAGCTAATTTCTTGGACGGAACTCTTGTTTGTGGTAGCTAACGGAGTTAGCAAGGATAAAAAAAATCTCAACTTTCGAGCGTAGGACCGGGATAACGTACCACGCAATTTGTAGGACAATTATGTCTGTTGAATTAGATTAATATTAACTAAGTAATAAAAACAAAAACAGCTGGTTACTAATAATGTAAGATGACCTCGTTATCGATACAAGTTGGCAAGAGGGAACTCTTTGATCAAACCATAGATTTTGTAGGAAAAATTGTTTTTCGGATAATTTAGATCATTATCTTGGGATTTATCAAAAAAATTTGGTATTACCAAATCCACAAACTTTATTCTTGCTATCTTTGTTAGCTACCACAAACAAAGTTCCGTCCAAGAAATTCTTGAGTGACTCATCAAAATGAAGGTACTCACGAAAAATTTGCTTCATACCAATGAAGTGAAATCCATGTATGGGGAAACCCTGGCTATTTGTGTTCGAACAACCAAAAGAAACACAATGTTAAAACACACTGAATAAACAATACCTTTAATATTTATGCGTGTACATAGGTTCTATTTGCCCGTACGATTGTGAGCATACCTACAAACAAAAATTCTCGCAAAATTGATAACGAACAATTTATACATAACAGATTTGTATTTCATTCAAACCGATAGCGGGGAACAGCGTGAAATATTGCTCCAAACTGCCTAAAACTGAAACTTGTAATCTAAACGATTTTCCGTTCATATTTTTTCGTTTGCAAAAATATTATTGTATTTTATGCGAGTTGGATAAAACCTTGATAAAACTAAAAAATACCAGTTTTTATTTTGAATTTTTCAGGTCTCTATATCGATATTCTAATGATAACAACCACAGTTTTTATAAAAAAAAATAAAGAGTTTTCACATGACACCGTGGTATTAGTGGTACCGTCACCGCTGCGGCGAGGCTGCATTATCTCCCTATGATATACAGGGTGTAAAAAGAATAGTCACTATAACTTTGAGATACGATTATCATACCTTTCCTCATTTTGAAAATGTATTTCTTTTAAGTAACGAATTCAGGCTCGAGAATCGAGGGCCAGTACAGTAAGTACGTACCATCTATACTTAATATTATAAAGCAGAAGAGTTTCAAGTTTGTTTAAATGCGCTAATCTCAGGAACTGCTCCGATTTGAAAAATTATTTTTTTGTTGTGTAGTCAATTTATAGAGAAAGGTTTTAGGCTATATAGCATAACGCTGCGAATAATGAGCGAAGCGTCAGTGAAGTGTTTGAGAGCGACTAGACCACGGAGGCGCTAAATTCAAGTTATACAATATTCACTAGATATAGTTCAACTGCATGTCACTGTGCACAATATATTGTATCAACTTATGCAATATGGCCGCACTTGTCATCAACAGTCGTCGGTATATCAACGAAAGTGGGCAGTTCACAGTCCCCAGCGGCACTCCCGTGCATAAACATTAAACCAACAGTGCGGCCTGTCATTTTAAAACACTTTAGACTTGATTCAACGTTCTTAGTTGTTCTAACGCGTGCTGTTAAAACCTATTTTAAAATTTTATATTTGATATTTATATGTCAAGTTTATGTCTTTTTTTGATTTGTTGTTCATGGTCCTTGGAGCCGGATCATGAACAGACCTCCAAAAATATATACTATTTAAATGAAACCACAGTTTATGTACATGATGTGTATTACTGTTGGTATCGAATTTCCAATTCGATAACTTAAAACTAATCCTTGCCTTTTATACAAACTAGCTGAAATTTCGATATTTAAATTTAAAAAAGACAAACTTGACATATAAAAATCAAATATAAAATCTTTATAAAAATAGTAAAAGAGGTTTTAACGCGTTTTATTTTCTGAATCAGACCTTCAAGGTCAAAGATTCACTCTTTAAATGAAATACTCACTTTATTATCATCGTTACCATGTATACAGGCTGCAATATTATTGAGTGATAATACTTTAGGGTCCCGTACATAGATTTACCGACGCCATATTCCTTCCATAGTCCTAGATACCCAGTCCACTTATAGCACCTCACCGCCATAGCGTAGAATCTTTTCTTATAACCATTCTTTGCAATAGTCCTACACTAACCGGTAGGTCTCAGTGGGCGCACTCCCACGATGCGTACAGGGAGAGTGGCCGGCTGGTGTCACATTACATTAAAATTGAAACTGTGTGTTGGGGCCTCTGCGTGTTGGGGCCTCTGCGTGTTGAGGCCTCTGTGCGTTGGCTTCGGCCCCACGCATGCTTTCCAAAGGTCTGGGACTTAATTGCCCGCGAGCAAGGAATACACAAACATAATAATAATAATAATAATGCCTCTCACACCGATTTCAGTGACAGTGGCCGGTTTCATTGAAACCAGGCCAGCTACGCAGGAGTTATTTTATAGTGCCCAAGTTTGTGCGCAATACACAGAAGCACTATCTCTTCCTTCACTCTCGTAGCCCAGTGGGACGAATAACCGACACCATGGCGGGAGAACAGGCGCAGGATCTACTTTTTACATACCCGACGCATGGATCATCTTTCTTGTCAGACAATCAGGTGATCAACCTGCATTGTCCTAACCAAACTTGAAAACAACATTATTTGTTGTTTCAACGCGGGAATCAAACCCACGACCTTCGAGTCGAGAGCGAAGCTCTGAACCACTACACCACGGAGGTGATATAACAAACAAGATAATATTATTAAGAAATTTATGCTACAAAATACAAGAGCACAATCACCAAGTCATCACTTCTATACCAAACATGACAAAAACAACTCCAAAGGAAAACGGAAAGAATATTCAATCTCAAATCTATCCTGTGACAAAGCGTTTGTGATAGTAAGTCCACAATCCTTGCATCAAACAGCCAATACGAAAAATACATGCTCTTATGTCTTTGTGGATTCCGATTTACATATTATAGTAGGGGAGACCAAGATTTGATTTTTGTAGTAGTACTTCAGATTAGAATTAGAATTCATTTATTTCCAATAATTTTGTACAATCTGGTCTTATCATTATTTAGTTGAGATCAAAATTTCTGCCTCTTGGGCGTAAAAATAATGTTACATATTTCATAATCAATTAAAAAATATTACTAATTCATTGCGTCCAGGGCTATTCTTTTTAGGATTCGTATAGTACATGACAATAAATTATGTGTCCTACATGCCTCTGGTGATCCAGTTTTGGGTTAAAAAAAGTATCAAAAGTTTAATCCGAAGTAGGTGTCAAAGAAACCACAACCTAAGGTACTGACGATTTACAAGTCAGGTAAACTCATAGGGACTATGAAATATGAAAACTGAATCATTATATTGAGTTTCTCAGATATTTAAATTGGCCTCAGCCTAATACATTTGTCAATCTTGTAGATATCTCTCGACAAATAACCATTTATTAAGCTACTGTTTCATAAAATTTACTTTTTTATAAGTTTAAATAAGGCTGTTTCCGCTCATATCACAACTAAAATAAAACTGTCATAATATGATTTTTGTCTTAGTATTGTCTAACTACAAAGCCTATCACTAGGTACCTATAACGCTCTAGTGATTACTCAAGCATTGTGACACGTTTAGAATTCTGGGCCCTTAATATCAAAACTGATTCGATTTTGATTCAGATTCGATAGTGCTGCACACTCCCGAATAAATTTACGTTTGTTTATTTTTATTCCCAGTCGATTGATATGGTCGGGAGTACAAAAAGCTTCGATCTAACAATTTTCTTTATCCTGGTTAGTTTCAAAGTGATCCACCAAATAAAACACCAAAAGCCGTTGAGATCGATTCTCGATTGTGTCGGGAGTAAGCCTGCAGACTTGTAAATCGTCAGTACTTTAGATTGTAGTTTCTTTGACACCGACTTAACTTCTCCACTCGTAAACAGATCAGATAAAACTTTTGATTATTTTTAGCACCAAAAAATACCTGGATTATTATTGGCATGTGGGGCACATGATTTATAGTCATGTACTCTCCTAATCTAAAGCGCTACTACAAAACTTAAATCTTGGGCTCCCCTACTATAATATGTAAATCGGAATCCACAAAAATTAAAATGATAAAAACGCGCCGTTGAGATCAAACTTATTCGATTCTCGATTGTGTCAGGAGTAATCCTGCTGGGCTCCCTGACGTTGAGTGTATCGTTAACTTAAAACAAATATTTGCGGGACTACGTTTGCAACAAACAAACCTTTTCTTTAGTCACGATATCGAAAGAACAGTTTGTTTTATATAATGGTATTCGTTTGTAATTACCGATAGTTGAATCTGATTACAACCTATAATTTATAAATACTGGATGTAAAAAGAACAGTATTTAAGTTTAGGATCACTTTGGGATAATACCTTTTCTCGTTCTAGAAATGTATTTTGAAATATGATTTGTCGAAAACGAAAAAAAAAACATTTTTTACTTTTTACAATCATAATTTCTTTCTCGCAAGAATAACAAATGAATTATAAGAAAAGGGACCTAGTAGATATAATCAAAACCCAAATTAATAGTTCTTTTACATGCTGTAAGAATATCGTGTGAATTATAAAGAGAAAGATTTGTTGGTTTGTTTTGAATAGACAACTACTCAATCGATTGTGATAAAAAATTTCATGAATATTGATATTATTGAATTCTTTTTAATTTGTAGATTAAGTATTTTTGTTTAGTATAATTGGTAAATAAATATCATGTAAGTAACTTTGTTGACGCTCGCGCTAACTTCGTGGTCATCGATCTGCGGCGAACTTCACTCCATAAGCCATGTACAGAGCCTTTTTCAAAATCTTTCACAACAGGCGCCATTTTTATTTTATGTTACATTTAAATATCCATATGTTATAAACCAGAGTCGAAAATCAGTCTACAAGTACATTATTTCCAACGCCAATGCAAGTTTCCTCCGCCGTAACTAGAATTTTTTCCTTCGAGCCGGATAGATAATATATTTCAAAGCATTCTAGTTGAACCTATTTTTTGTGATGTCGCAAAGGAAATGCATTACGCATCCCCCAATAAGGTATGTGGGACACCCGGCTCGCTACGGAACCACTTGCGGATTGCCAACAGCCGTTACTTAAATTGACATATTGATTAAACTGATATAATTTTATAGAGTACACGCGGAATTATTGATAACCGAATGCAAACTGAACTAACTTGTTTAATTGCTAACATAACTTAAATGGCGTAAAATGCTGATGATACTGTTAAGTGTACGCGACCTTATAAAGATAAAAAAAACGTGTCTCATGAGGAGTTTCTCGATACTCAAGAATTTATTGCGCAATATTTATTTAGATGTAAGATGTAGTTTGCGTTTCATCCGCTAGGGGATTGCCTGGAACGGAAGTAAAGGGCACTCCAATTGTTTTGTATCGTTCAGGAAATGCTTCAGGAAATCATCAACGGGTACACGGGGAGGAAATTATATTCTATACTTGGAAGTTGAGATATATATTTTTCCTTGCAACTTTGTTCTTATATTGGTAAGGGCTTACCCTATACTAACCTATATAATTGAAAACATGAATTGATGTGATATGTAGCAAAATTCTGATTTTCTGATTTTGATAAAATTGAGTACAAAATGTCACTTAAGCATTTTAGAATACGTCGTAAAGTATTAATGTACATTAATCTAAAGATCCATCTTTCGAATCAATGTACTTAAATTTTACGTTACTACATATACTACAATGTTTATGTCACAGTTTTAACCCAATTTTCTGGGTATTTTTTTTTGCGACGTATCACCTTCATCCATTCATGTCTTCAATCATTCACAGAAATTCCAAAATTTTTAAGTTTTTCCTTTATTAATACACTAAAATTATTTTGTATATTCAAAATTTGAAGCATTTATGCCTGCTAGAAGTGCCTAATACTTTTGATGATCGGTGAGTGAGTGAGTGACAAAATTAAGAAACTTTGACAAGTTATATTTCTAAAACTTCTGTTTCAAATTTAATTAAATTTTAAATATATCGTGTTTATACAATGTCTCCTTAGATACTAAAGATACATAATTTTATCCACAACGAAGTTATAGAAAAATGGCCTAAACTGTTGAGAAAATAATGTATGGCCGTGCTCCACTTGGCGGGGGCATTGCCGTGCTCCCAGATATGGAAGCATGTTAAGCCACATTTTGATGAAATTTGGTATGGACTTAATTGATACATTGGTACACATAGGCTAGTTCCACCCCAGCAAAAAAAAGTTGTGTTATTTTGTTAAAAACCTTTCTTTTAAATAATCATCAGGTGATGATGATTGTTTTAAATATAAGTATATGTATAAGATGATGATTTTAAATGACAATTTAATTGAAACCGGCAGAGTTATTTTATAAAAACGTAATGAAAGTGGAAAAGTGTAAATAAAAAGTTGTGTGTTTTATTATTGTGAACATGAATTTCCATCAAGAACCAACAGTATTCAATCAGTTATATGGTTTCGATGAAACCGGCCACCGTCACCGAAATCGGTGTGGGAGGCATTATTATAAATATTTGTGATAAAATGTATTTAAATCTTTCACCTATACTAATATTATAAAGCGGAAGGGTTTGTTTGTTTAAGCGCGCTAATCTCAGGAACTACTGCTCCGATTTGAAAAAATATTTTTTTGTTGGATAGTCCATTTTATAGAGGAAGGCTTTAGGCTATATAACATTACGCTGCGACCAATAGGAGCACAGCGTCGGTGAGAAATGTTGCAAAAACGGGGAAAATTATTATTCACATTTACTTTCCTTGCGTGCGCTGCATAAACGGTTTAATTCACTCAAAAACCACGCGAACGAAGTCGTGGCCACAGCTAGTCGTCTATAATAATATAAAAGATTTATTTGCATCCTTTAATATTATTATCTCTCATTTTAATGAAGGATTGTTTGATTTATCTGCTGATGATGAACTATCAATATTGTCGCACCAGGGGATGATGGAGGATGTCATCATGACGTCACTCAGTCTCTCATCAGCTGTCCGGTCCGTCGATTTCAACTTGATATGAATTTGCGTTCAAATTTCGAAACGCGTTGAATTTTAAAAGTAAAGATGAGCTTGCTAGTTTTAATGATGGCTACCTTGTGGTATTCAACTATACCCAACTAAACTTATAGTTGGGACTCACATTTTACGTGAAGAAACAAGTGCAACAAAACAATTAACAAACACTTTCTTTCTTTAAATACGAAACATTTATAATAACTTTTACGTAAATGAAAACCAGCGTAACATATAACGCTAATGAGCTATCAAACTTTTGTTTATAAGATCCATAATGAAATTTAAAGAAAACATACATGGACCGCACATGACTTAAGCAACATAAATTTAAATATACAAGGTGTCAAATAAATGAGTGTTAATACTTTATGGTTTGTATGTACCTCCTATGTAGAGTATACTGTGAAAGTACCAGCGCTGAAAGACTTATTTTTGACTTTCATGTTTGTATGAAAAATGCCCCAACATCATAAATTTTCCCATACTATTATGGTACTTTCATAGTAAACACTATATACGGGATCCATACACACCCTAAAGTGTTATCACTCATTAATATTATAGCCTGTATAATAAGCAGGACTTTTGTAAACACTTTTTTATGTTATTGAATGTACTGTAGGTTCTTGTTTTTTTTTTTTTTTTTTTTTTTTTCGAAAGGGTACTCACTAATGGCATGAGAGCCGATTTAGCTGTGTCAGACTATAACTAGCCGGGTGGCTAGTTGTTTAGAAGGGAGTAGATGGGGGGGGGGGTGTGACCCCCCCTTACATCACCCGGGTGATGTTCATATCGGATTGGGGATAGCTACGGTGGTAGACTATTATTATGCGGTCTGTGGGACACGTTTCCACCCTGCTGAGGGGCCCGAACCCCATCCTCACTCACTGACGAGTGAGGTAGCTCGCGCGCGGTAGCAAAACTATCGTCGAACGAGTTATCGCGTTAGAGAAGCTCTTTTTAATTATTAGTGACTTGGCTAGAATTAGGCTGTGCCGTGCCTCACCCTTCCGCGAGTGGTCGGGTTTGTACGCGCGCGTAATTTCTAATGTCTAGGTCATCGTTGTTTATAGAGCTTTCTATATCCAAAGCGCGATCGCGGTCGTTTAGATGTGTTCCTAAGCTGCTAGGACGCGGGCTCGAACTCGGGTTCGAACTCGCTCCCGTGTGTGAGTCGGTCCGTATGTCGGTACGTGTTGTAGTGAGTGTGGTAAGTCTCCTGGGACAACGCCGGCGCCGGCCTTGGTGCAGTACTGACCACGCGGGTGCGTGTGGTGTGGTGTGTTTACGTGACTGCATATGTTGCAGTACGTGCTTTGTAATACTATCTATGGGATCATCTAAGATGTGCTTAGGTCGCTTGAAAGGATGTCGGAAAGTCCGTGCGTCATGTTCGTAATCCTGAGCCTTACGAATGAGCGGGTTGGGGTGCCTTTTGCCTCTATCAAAGAATCTCCCGGTGAGTTCCTGGATGTGGGCTTTAATAGTGACAAGTTCGCAGTCTCTATGCAAGTCGATGTTACGCATAATATACCGGGGGGCGCCTGTTGCCAGACGTAAAAACCGGTTTTGGACTTTTTGCAATCGGTCCATTTGATTGTCGCTTATGTGTGCGAAAGAGACGCACGCATAAGTGAGTATTGTTCTTATGCAGGTTACGTATAGGGTGCGTTTATGTCTTAAGGACATTTTACTACGCGCATTTAATAACGGATATAATTTGTAAAGTACAAATTTCGCTTTTCGGATCGCGGCTGTGATGTGAGTTGAAAAATTCATCGACTTGTTTAGAACTACACCTAGGTACTTAACGTTTTTGACTTCGGGAATGATGTTTCCGTGCAGACTAATAGGACTCATTTTTTGTCTAGAGGCCGTTTTTTTAACGAATTGGATGGCTTGGCTTTTGTCGGGATTCACTTCTATTCTCCACTTCGAGAACCAGTTACCGAGGTCGGTAACTGCCTCCTGAAGGGATTTTGCGGCTATAGAGGGCTTGCGGTGAGCACAGTACAAAGCTGTGTCATCCGCGAACATGGCTATTTGCACCTTAGGGTGTTTGGGAATGTCGCTAGTGTAGAGGTTATAGAGGGAGGGAGAGAGGACTGAGCCCTGTGGGACTCCCGCCGCTATGGGTCTTTGGGAGGAAAGAGTACCTTCGACTCTAAAAAGAAATGAACGGTTTTTTAAATAATTACTGATTATCAGTACTAAATAATCGGGGATATCTAATTGATGGAGTTTATATATTAAACCGTTATGCCAGATTTTATCGAACGCCTTAGCAACGTCAAAGAAAACAGCGCAAGTCGCTTTCCTATCGTTTTTACTTTCAATTATGTACTCCGTGAGGCGGTGTACTTGGGCGGGACAACTATGCATTTCGCGGAAGGCGAATTGTTCGTCTGGGAGGAGGTTTTTGTCTACTATGACGTCTTTTAGACGCCTGAGTATTACTCTTTCGTAGACTTTGCCTAATGAGCTAATTAGGCTAATCGGTCTGTAACTACCTGGGGACACGCGGGGTTTACCCGGTTTATGGATGCCTATAACAATGGCTACTTTCCAGATGTCTGGGAATGAACATCCTACTAAGAGGGCATTGAAAATGTTAACTAACAATTGAATTAGGGCGGCAGGTAATAATTTAAGGGTTTTGTTTGAAATACCGTCCTGACCGGGGGCTTTTTTGGCATTCAAATTTTTTATAATTTCTTTGATCTCATCCGAGTCCACCGGCCTTGGGGGCACAGTGGGTGGCATCGAGAGTCGGTTTTCGACCTCTCTATTAACAAAACTAAGGTGCAAGGGGTCTACAGGGAGGGAGCTAGGCCGGCATTGTTGTTCAATGGTATCGGCTAGTATTTCGGCTTTGTCGGTATCTTCTAGTGCAGGAGGACGATTTGGTACGACTAACGGAGGCATATCGCATTCCGTGTCTTTTTTAAGTGCTTTCGCTAGGGGCCAGAACGCGGTATGTGACGGTTCTATTTCGCTTAGAAGTCGATCCCATTGCTCGGCTTTGTGATCTCTGACTTTGAATTTAACTTCCCTCTCGTAATGTCGGAGGGTTTTCCTCCACTCTTCCGACGGGTAGCGATCATAGGCGCGTTTGGCCGCGTTTCGGAGTCTGATGGACTCCCTTATGTCCTCAGGGAGAGGCCAACGTCTTTGATAAGTCGTTGGCATCTCCCTGGATGATTTATCTATGGTCGCTACCAGGTGGTCGGTCAAATGAGAGGCTGCCTGAAGGGCCAAATCGCTACTATCAATAATGTCGGGAATGCTATCGAGATGACTCGATTGAAGATCCTCTATATTGTCAGCTAATAATTTATAATCTATTACTCTTTTGGTACTGATGCTTACGGGGTTTAGATTTCCGAGTGCAATTTTAACCGGTCTGTGGTCCGAGTTAAGCTCGTGGAGTGTCTCAATATTGATATTGAGAGAAATATTTTTGACTAAGGCTACGTCAATGGTACTAGGATTGTGAATAACGTTGTTTACACGTTGGTGAGTATCATAGCGTGTGGGTTCCTCGGGGCCTAAAATTACGAAACCTAATTGGTCCGTTAATCTAAGGAGACTGTTGCCATTTACGTTACTGTTTACGTTTCCCCACTCGGGGTGTTTACAGTTTAGGTCGCCGGCTATGATGACGGCGTTGCCTAAGTTAAAGAGCGAGTCAAAATCGCTAGTATGGAGGGCTGCGTTTGAAGATAAATACGCGGATACTACAATAATGGGTTCGTGACCTGTCATGCTAATGTGACATATGGAAGTTTCGAGACTTAATAATGTTGGGGATTCAAGGGGGACACAATGTAGTGATTTTTTGTAATAAATAATTGTGCCTCCGAGGCGGGATCGAGTTCTATCGTTTCTAGTTGCTTTATAATTAGCAATTCTCGGGGTCCGTATACTAGGTTTTAAGAACGTCTCCTGTACTAGAAGGATATCAACGTTGTTTGTGTGAACGAATTCACGGATTTCGTGAATGTTATTTCGAATGCCGTTCGTATTGAACGACACTATACAAAGGGAATTCGGCCTTTTTCTACCTGACGGATCCATTAGTTACCGTTAAGACTCATTATCTGTTTTATGAGGGTCGCATGTGTTATCATTGCGTTTGTTCGGTCTGCTAAAGAGCCTTTTAGTTTTGCCGCCAAAAGGGCCGTTTCAATAGGGTCGATACTATTGAGGTTTTTACAGAAATCGGCTATGAACGAAATATCGTTCGCGAAAGATGTTGTTGGCGGCTCGCGGGTTTGCGCGGGGGGTGAGGCTTGTTTGGGGGGAGCGGCGATAACTGCCGGAGAGTGGGGCGAGGGGTTTTTAGCCCAGGCGTTGGAGGATGGAGGGGGGGCAGGGATAAAACTCTGCTTTGGGGAGGCCCTGAGAGGTTGAAGTGCTGGGCGCCTCTTAAATTTGGGTGCTTTTTTGCACCCTCTGTAGTTGGCCGGGTGGCCTTGGGTTTGACATAAAACACAACTGGGAGGCTCGGACTCCTCAGCTGGGCTTTTTCGGGGACAGTCAGAGGTGCCGTGGTCACCAAGGCACTTGACGCAGCGGGGTCTCGCGTGACAGTTTCGCGCGGAATGGCCGTAAAGTTGGCACCGATGGCATTGGCCAGGAGCGCCGCGTTTGCGGGGGGATTCTACACGTATGCCGGATATGTAGCATACGGTTTTGAGGTTAAATATGGCTTTAGCCTCAGAAGTGAGGGGGAGGACTACAAGTACCATATTGTACTTGTACTTTTTTTGAGGGTGCACTATTCGGTGTACCTCTAGGGCGGGATAGCCCTGAGCGATGATGTCATCGAGAATATCTTTTTTGGAGAGGAATTTATCTACTCCTGTTATGACTACGCGCAAAAGGCGCTCGTCTTCTAAGGCATAGGTATGGTAACCTATGTTTTGTTCCCGAAGGAACGAAGTTAGATGGCGGTGATCACCAGGGGACTCTACTTGCACCTTTATACCCTCGAAGGTAGGGCGGGCAGAAGTATATCGGATCTTATTTTCGTTGATCGCGGATGCAATGACATTCCATTTGCCTTTTTCCTGTACTATCACAGGGGGAGGAAGTTTTGGTTTTGGAGGACCTTGGGAGGCCTGAGCGGCCGGGAAGGGCTGCGATTGGGAAGCCGGTGGGGCCTGGGATGCCTGAGCGGCGGTTTGGGAGCCTACGAGGGCCGCGGAGCTACTAGCCTGCACGGTTTTCGCGGTTTTGCGATTTTTAGTCGCGGCGGGTTTCGTCGGGGACGATAGGACCGGAGAAGAAGAAGCTTCGGCGCGCTTCCTCTTGGTCGATTTTTTTGACTTGACCGTAATGAATTCGCCTTCATTTCGGTCGGAATCCTGCTCCGAGCAGGACATCTCAGAAGGAGATTGGGTGGCCGCGAAATTCTCAGTAGGAATCGCGGGAATAAATTGCGAGACGCTCGCGATCTCGGGGTCGGGGGACGCGGGAGAGTCCTGGCTTTGGGAACTCATAAAAAGCTCCCACCTACTGGCTGCTTGGGGGAATTCCTGCGACAGGAATGCCAGGAACGTATTTATTAGGTGGTTAGCCATGATAAATGCGCCCGGATCTGGCTTGGAGATTCTGCTCTCTAATAATTAATGGCTGAAAGTCTGCCCCTCCCGGCGTTCGGGAGGGGAGGTGAGTAAGAGGAGGGACTCCTCGTGTGTGTGCCTAACGTGTCACTCTTACTTACAGTTAACGTTCCTTCGGGCGCTGGAACTCACAACACAACACAAAACGACTCACTCGTACAGGCGGAAGTACGTGGCGAGAAACGCGGCGGCGAAGGCGAGCAGAAGGCTCGCGTTAAGAGGCGGGAACGAGGTAGACAACGAGCGTCTCAGCGGAACTCTGTCGTCTTCTCGTCGCGGCGCGGAAACGAAAAGCGGTGCTCGGTCGAGTACCTGGACTGCGCGCACGGCACAGAGCGAGACAGCACTATCGCAGGGATAGCGCTACCTGGCAAGGTGACGAGCGGATCGCGGCACGGTACCTGTTCATCGGACGGCGTCCGAGAGCAGAATATGTAGGTTCTTGGTGGTAATTCATGTTATATAGTAAAACAGAAACTACTTGCACTTTTTTCCATTTTATTTGTTACTAGCTGTGCCCGCGACTTCGTACGCGTGGAAAAGTGATTTAGGGCACTTTAGTATTTTTAAATATATTTTTAGTTTATTGGCGCAACCGCTGAGAACTTTCGCTAATAGGTACTTCCCAGTGCATCCCAGTGTTGATCCCGATCCAGCAAGACACGTACCCGGCAAGCCTCTTGGTATGTAGGGTATAATAATAATATATTACTATCCTTTCGGAGCTCGGCAAAAGAAGTAGGCCTTCGAACAATATGTAGAAGTCAGCAAAGGTATTCGAAGTTAGGATAATATTATTCGAATGCACCGTATAGACCCAGACAATTTTTCACGTTAATTTAGTAAAGTATTTAACTTCGATGTCCGTCTGTCTGTCTGGGTGTCAAAACTTTAACACGTGTAGGTATCAAGCTAAAAATCATATTAAAAACTCAGCTCTACTGTCCCTTCTGGCTGTGAAAAGAAACAGGCATCTTGGCCACATCTACCCAAAGATTCAGCCGTATATATCGCTAATTTTCGCAATTTTCGACACGCCAAAGGGAACCAAAACCTAAAGGGTACTTCCCGGGAATAGAAATTTGATATGAAGCAACATCTTAATGCACTATTAAAATGTTGCTTCATATCAAATTTAAACGACATAGGATAAATTGCGAAACAATAAAAATATTTTCAATTTTTTCAACTTAAATTACCGTTTTTGTCATTAATGTTTTGAAGTATTATTAAATTTAAACTTATATTGCTATTACTTGTCTTTAAAACGGAACTCTCGGTTAGACATGGGCGCAGCGGCACGCCCCGCCGAGGATCCAGCAGGCTTACTCTCGACACAACTGAGAATCGAATCAGTTCGATCTTAACGGTTTTTGGTGTTTTATTTGGTAAATTACTTTGAAATTAATTAGGATAAAGAAAACCGTTAGAACGTAACTTTTTGTACACCAGACCATATCAATCGACAGAGAATAAAAATAAACAAATATCTTCAAATCAAAGCGACATCTATACGCCATACGCCGTACTTACACGATTATTACTGGGCGCACAGTTTGCGGCTGTGCGTGGTTAAATTCATACTACCGGTACTGCCTGTTAGCACATTTTAATAGTATTTTTTACCCAGCAGTGGGGTGGAGTTCCTTTGGTTGACCTTCGCCAAAATTCCTACCTACCAGCATCTGATACCTACACTACACCCCGACTCGGATATAAGACGTCACGCATCAGCCTGTATCGCGCGGCGCCGCGATGCGGCGGTCGAATCACGGCGTAACGATTTTAATTTTGCTATATTATCTCCTAAACTATTAATTATACTTGCTAGGTATAAAGGGCAAATATAGTCTTCATGAAATTCTTAAGCCAACTAACGTATTAAAAATGATAAGGATTAATACCGTGATGGTATAAATAGTTTACCAAAAACCGCTTAATTGCCCGTTTTTTTAGATTATCGCGAAAGGCTTTCTTTTAATAATACAGTTAATTAAGTTGATTTATACAATAAATGATAATTTATTTCAATTTGTGAAGCAAGTTCAAAAATACAATTTTTATATTATTATGACACTGTGGAAACACTCTTCTCAGAAAAAAAAATCTGTTAGTTAGGTACTTATTTCAAGTTCTAATCTACTTTAGTGCCACATTCTATTGCTTCGCGTCACTGTGTAAGCGATCCCCCCGCGCCCCCCGCATGAACCGTTCGTCCGCAGCCCGCGCGCGCGAAATTCCTCCGACTTGCTTCCAATTTATCGTCACTGCTCGGCTCCTATGTATCGTAGCGTTATGTTATATAGCCTATAACCTGCCCAGGAATATGGGCTACAATCGTACCAAGTTTGGTTAAAATCCCTTCAGTAGTTTTTGTTCCTATCGCGCACATACAGACAGACAGACAGACAGACAGACAGACAGACAGACAAAAATTTTACTAATTGCATTTTTGGCATCAGTATCGATCGCCAATCATCCTCCAATATGTATTTTGAAAAAATTATTATATATTCAATGTACAGAATTGACCTCTCTACAGTTTTATTATAAGTATAGACTAGCTGTGCCCGCGACTTCGTTCGCGTGGTGTTTGTTTGACTTAAACCGTTTATGCAGCGCATGCAACGAAAGTCCCCAAATGTAAATTGTTTGTTTGTTTAAACGCGCTCATGTCCCGTATATGACGCCCAACGCCGCGACGCCCGACGCCGCAACGCCCAACGTCGTGGAGCCGACGCCCGACGTCGCGACGCCGACGCCGCGAGGCTAACGTCGCGACGCTGACGCCGCGACGCCTAACGTCGCGACGCCTAACGTCGCGACGCCAACGCCCGACGTCGCGACTCTGACGGACGCCGCGACGCCCAACATCGCGATGCCGACGCCCGACGCCGCGACGCCCAACGTCGTGACGTCCGACGCCGCGACGCCCAACGTCGTGACGTCCGACGCCGCGACGCCCAACGTCGTGACGTCCGACGCCGCGACGCCCAACGTCGTGACGTCCAACGCCGCGACGCCTGACGCCGCGACGCTTACGCCCGACGCCGACGACGACGTCGCGACGTTGGCGTCGCGATGTTGGGCGTCGCGACGACGACGCCCGACGGCGCAACGCCCGACGCCGCGACGCCCGACGCCGCGACGTCCAACGTCACGACGCCGACGCCTGACGCCGCGACACCCATAAACGATGTCGAAATTATAACGTATAAACGATGTCGAAATTTCCAAACGTATATCTTCAAAGACTAAGTAGTAGTGGTATTACATTAATATTTAGAATCGGTTCATAAACGACGAAGATATCCACGAACAAACATAAAAAAACATATATTTACGAATTGAGAAACCACCTCCTATTTTGGAAGTCGGTTAAAAATATTATGTTGGTTATTTCATGTTACAATCTACCTTTGTGCCAAGTTTCATTTAAGTACGTTGAGTAGTTTGGCTGAAATACCGTCAAATAGGTACCTACAATTTTTTGAAGATCCCACAGGAACCCTTTCGTTTTTCGGGATAATAATTTCCAATAATGCTCTTCAGGTCATAAGCTACCTGCCTGCCAAATTTCATTTAAATACGTTGAGTAGTTTGGCTGAAATACCGTCAAGTAGGTAGCTACAATTTTTTGGAAATCTCTTATATTATTAAAGACGACTAGCTGTGGCCACGACTTCGTTCACGTGGTTTTTGAGTGAATTAAACCGTTTATGCAGCGCATGCAACGAAAGTCCCCAAATGTAAATTGTTTGTTTGTTTAAACGCGCTCATGTCCCGTATATGACGCCCAATGCCGCGACGCCCGACGCCGCAACGCCCAACGTCGTGGAGCCGACGCCCGACGTCGCGACGCCGACGCCGCGAGGCTAACGTCGCGACGCTGACGCCACGACGCCTAACGTCGCGACGCCTAACGTCGCGACGCCAACGCCCGACGTCGCGACTCTGACGGACGCCGCGACGCCCAACGTCGCGATGCTGACGCCCGACGCCGCGACGCCCAACGTCGTGACGTCCGACGCCGCGACGCCTGACGCCGCGACGCTTACGCCCGACGCCGACGACGACGTCGCGACGTTGGCGTCGCGATGTTGGGCGTCGCGACGACGACGCCCGACGGCGCAACGCCCGACGCCGCGACGCCCGACGCCGCGACGTCCAACGTCACGACGCCGACGCCTGACGCCGCGACACCCATAAACGATGTCGAAATTATAACGTATAAACGATGTCGAAATTTCCAAACGTATATCTTCAAAGACTAAGTAGTAGTGGTATTACATTAATATTTAGAATCGGTTCATAAACGACGAAGATATCCACGAACAAACATAAAAAAACATATATTTACGAATTGAGAAACCACCTCCTATTTTGGAAGTCGGTTAAAAATATTATGTTGGTTATTTCATGTTACAATCTACCTTTGTGCCAAGTTTCATTTAAGTACGTTGAGTAGTTTGGCTGAAATACCGTCAAATAGGTACCTACAATTTTTTGAAGATCCCACAGGAACCCTTTCGTTTTTCGGGATAATAATTTCCAATAATGCTCTTCAGGTCATAAGCTACCTGCCTGCCAAATTTCATTTAAATACGTTGAGTAGTTTGGCTGAAATACCGTCAAGTAGGTAGCTACAATTTTTTGGAAATCTCTTATATTATTATAGACGACTAGCTGTGGCCACGACTTCGTTCACGTGGTTTTTGAGTGAATTAAACCGTTTATGCAGCGCATGCAACGAAAGTCCCCAAATGTAAATTGTTTGTTTGTTTAAACGCGCTCATGTCCCGTATATGACGCCCAATGCCGCGACGCCCGACGCCGCAACGCCCAACGTCGTGGAGCCGACGCCCGACGTCGCGACGCCGACGCCGCGAGGCTAACGTCGCGACGCTGACGCCACGACGCCTAACGTCGCGACGCCTAACGTCGCGACGCCAACGCCCGACGTCGCGACTCTGACGGACGCCGCGACGCCCAACGTCGCGATGCTGACGCCCGACGCCGCGACGCCCAACGTCGTGACGTCCGACGCCGCGACGCCTGACGCCGCGACGCTTACGCCCGACGCCGACGACGACGTCGCGACGTTGGCGTCGCGATGTTGGGCGTCGCGACGACGACGCCCGACGGCGCAACGCCCGACGCCGCGACGCCCGACGCCGCGACGTCCAACGTCACGACGCCGACGCCTGACGCCGCGACACCCATAAACGATGTCGAAATTATAACGTATAAACGATGTCGAAATTTCCAAACGTATATCTTCAAAGACTAAGTAGTAGTGGTATTACATTAATATTTAGAATCGGTTCATAAACGACGAAGATATCCACGAACAAACATAAAAAAACATATATTTACGAATTGAGAAACCACCTCCTATTTTGGAAGTCGGTTAAAAATATTATGTTGGTTATTTCATGTTACAATCTACCTTTGTGCCAAGTTTCATTTAAGTACGTTGAGTAGTTTGGCTGAAATACCGTCAAATAGGTACCTACAATTTTTTGAAGATCCCACAGGAACCCTTTCGTTTTTCGGGATAATAATTTCCAATAATGCTCTTCAGGTCATAAGCTACCTGCCTGCCAAATTTCATTTAAATACGTTGAGTAGTTTGGCTGAAATACCGTCAAGTAGGTAGCTACAATTTTTTGGAAATCTCTTATATTATTAAAGACGACTAGCTGTGGCCACGACTTCGTTCACGTGGTTTTTGAGTGAATTAAACCGTTTATGCAGCGCATGCAACGAAAGTCCCCAAATGTAAATTGTTTGTTTGTTTAAACGCGCTCATGTCCCGTATATGACGCCCAATGCCGCGACGCCCGACGCCGCAACGCCCAACGTCGTGGAGCCGACGCCCGACGTCGCGACGCCGACGCCGCGAGGCTAACGTCGCGACGCTGACGCCACGACGCCTAACGTCGCGACGCCTAACGTCGCGACGCCAACGCCCGACGTCGCGACTCTGACGGACGCCGCGACGCCCAACGTCGCGATGCTGACGCCCGACGCCGCGACGCCCAACGTCGTGACGTCCGACGCCGCGACGCCTGACGCCGCGACGCTTACGCCCGACGCCGACGACGACGTCGCGACGTTGGCGTCGCGATGTTGGGCGTCGCGACGACGACGCCCGACGGCGCAACGCCCGACGCCGCGACGCCCGACGCCGCGACGTCCAACGTCACGACGCCGACGCCTGACGCCGCGACACCCATAAACGATGTCGAAATTATAACGTATAAACGATGTCGAAATTTCCAAACGTATATCTTCAAAGACTAAGTAGTAGTGGTATTACATTAATATTTAGAATCGGTTCATAAACGACGAAGATATCCACGAACAAACATAAAAAAACATATATTTACGAATTGAGAAACCACCTCCTATTTTGGAAGTCGGTTAAAAATATTATGTTGGTTATTTCATGTTACAATCTACCTTTGTGCCAAGTTTCATTTAAGTACGTTGAGTAGTTTGGCTGAAATACCGTCAAATAGGTACCTACAATTTTTTGAAGATCCCACAGGAACCCTTTCGTTTTTCGGGATAATAATTTCCAATAATGCTCTTCAGGTCATAAGCTACCTGCCTGCCAAATTTCATTTAAATACGTTGAGTAGTTTGGCTGAAATACCGTCAAGTAGGTAGCTACAATTTTTTGGAAATCTCTTATATTATTATAGACGACTAGCTGTGGCCACGACTTCGTTCACGTGGTTTTTGAGTGAATTAAACCGTTTATGCAGCGCATGCAACGAAAGTCCCCAAATGTAAATTGTTTGTTTGTTTAAACGCGCTCATGTCCCGTATATGACGCCCAATGCCGCGACGCCCGACGCCGCAACGCCCAACGTCGTGGAGCCGACGCCCGACGTCGCGACGCCGACGCCGCGAGGCTAACGTCGCGACGCTGACGCCACGACGCCTAACGTCGCGACGCCTAACGTCGCGACGCCAACGCCCGACGTCGCGACTCTGACGGACGCCGCGACGCCCAACGTCGCGATGCTGACGCCCGACGCCGCGACGCCCAACGTCGTGACGTCCGACGCCGCGACGCCTGACGCCGCGACGCTTACGCCCGACGCCGACGACGACGTCGCGACGTTGGCGTCGCGATGTTGGGCGTCGCGACGACGACGCCCGACGGCGCAACGCCCGACGCCGCGACGCCCGACGCCGCGACGTCCAACGTCACGACGCCGACGCCTGACGCCGCGACACCCATAAACGATGTCGAAATTATAACGTATAAACGATGTCGAAATTTCCAAACGTATATCTTCAAAGACTAAGTAGTAGTGGTATTACATTAATATTTAGAATCGGTTCATAAACGACGAAGATATCCACGAACAAACATAAAAAAACATATATTTACGAATTGAGAAACCACCTCCTATTTTGGAAGTCGGTTAAAAATATTATGTTGGTTATTTCATGTTACAATCTACCTTTGTGCCAAGTTTCATTTAAGTACGTTGAGTAGTTTGGCTGAAATACCGTCAAATAGGTACCTACAATTTTTTGAAGATCCCACAGGAACCCTTTCGTTTTTCGGGATAATAATTTCCAATAATGCTCTTCAGGTCATAAGCTACCTGCCTGCCAAATTTCATTTAAATACGTTGAGTAGTTTGGCTGAAATACCGTCAAGTAGGTAGCTACAATTTTTTGGAAATCCCACGGGAACCCTTTCGTTTTTCGGGATAATAATTTTCTATAATGCTCTTCAAGTCATAAGCTACCTGCCTGCCAAATTTCATTTAAATACGTTGAGTAGTTTGGCTAAAATACCGTCAAACAGGTAGCTACAATTTTTTGAAGATCCCACGGGAACCCTTTCGTTTTTCGGGATAATAATTTCCAGTAATGCTCTTCAGATCATTAGCTACCTGCCTGCCAAATTTTATTTAAATACGTTGAGTAGTTTGGCTGAAATACCGTCAAATAGGCAGCTACAATTTTTTGAAGATCCCACGGGAACCCTTTCGTTTTTCGGGATAATAATTTTCTATAATGCTCTTCAAGTCAAAAGCTACCTGTCTGCCAAATTTCATTTAAATACGTTAAGTAGTTTGGCTTAAATACCGTCAAATAGGTAGCTACAACTTTTTGAAGATCCCACGGGAACCCTTTCGTTTTTCGGGGTAATAATTTCCGATAATGCTCTTCAGGTCATAAGCTACCTGCCTGCCAAATTTCATTAAAATATGTTGAGTAGTTTGGCTGAAATACCTTCAAATAGGTAGCTACAATTTTTTGAAAATCCCACGGGAACTCTTTCGTTTTTCGGGATAACAATTTCCAATAATGCTCTTCAGATTATAAGCTACCTGCCTGCCAAATTGCATTTAAATATTTTGAGTAGTATGGCTGAAATACCGTCAAATAGGTAGCTACAATTTTTTGAAGATCCCACGGGAACCCGTTCGTTTTTCGGGATAATAATTTCCAATAATGCTCTTCAGGTCGTAAGCTACCTGCCTGCCAAATTTCATTTCATTCCATACAGTGGTTTTAGCGTGATGCGACGACAAACATTCCCATATGGACAGACAGACAGACAGACAGACAGACAGACAGACAGACAGACATTTTTTTCAAAAATGTTATTTTTAGGTTCTGTGGCTTATATAGACCCCCTTTTTTTAATTTTCACTTAAATATTCTTAATGTACAGACATTACCCCTCTACAGATTTATTATATGTATAGACTAGCTGTGCCCGCGACTTCGTACGCGTGGAAAAGTGATTTAGGGCAGCAGTTCAAATACAGTTTTAGTTTATGAACACTGTCGTTTGGATATTTAAAATCACTAATTTATAGTAAAACTTCTTTATACACGGTATTAGACGTGCATAGGCAAAAGAAGTAGGCCGTACTCCATCGGCCTACTTCTTTTGCCTATGCCTATATAATAATAGTTTACTGTCAAATAATGGCCGTTTTTGTCGTAAATGTTATAAGGTATTTTTTCTATGAAAATGCTAACAATTCCTACAACCAGCTCGAAAATCTTTAATTACCGTGTATTATTAACCGACTTCAAAAACAGGAGGAGGTTCTCAATTCGTCTGTATGTATAATATTTTTTTTTCTTTTATGCGAACGGGACTACTTGATAGTACGCTCATATACGCGACGAAGATCTCTGTACTGAGATTTGTATGGACTTTACGCCGCAGCGACTGCAGGCGATGATCGTTTTCACACCGACGCTGCGCTGCTGGCGCCAGGCGCCAAATTTTAAAAGTCTACTCTCGGTGCGCAATTCCAACTCGGACTTGCCCGGTTTTTTATTTTTTAATTACCTACGGTAACAAACATGTAGCCTACTTAGGGACTTTACGGTTAAAGTACTAACTTCCTTTATACGACAAAATAACAATAGTCCAAAAGAAAGAAAAAACCCAAGCCGTACCTAGCATGAAAACTTATAAATAAAAATATCATGAAAAACATAAATCTTACTTATATTGACATAACTTTTCTAATTTAAATGTACCTATGACATCTCATTCATATCTTGAAAACAAACTATCCTACGCCTATACTTTATTAATCGTATTTGCAAAACCTAAGTATAATAATAAATTACTTCCCACAAAGTAATAATTATTTTCACTTGTACTGGAAAATAAGTATTACTTTGTGCGAAGTAAATTTAATTGTTCCTTTTAGTTTACCTTTTGAAGTCGTTTTTTTTTGTTTAAAATTATTTAATTTTCAGTTTTTTAGTGATGGGTATGGGTATATATAGACTGAGTAGGGATAATTCTCGAATGATCAGACGACGATTATTTGAGGACGGAAAATGAAAAACAAAAACGATTAGATAAAAAAAAATAGTAGAAAGAGAAAAAGTCTACCTAGCCTAACCTGGCGGCCTGAGGATTTCCTTCGATTCCTCACGGATCCCATCATCAGGTCACCATTTTGGTGACAATGGGACCAAATTTAAATTATACCCTACACAACATTTAATCGTTTCAGAAACGATGAAGATATCCGCGAAGAAACATAAAAAACAAACTATCGTCAATAATAATAATAATACGTCAACGCGGCAACGGCGTACCGCCGTAATGCCAGCGAGGTACAACGATTACGTTGTGGAGAAGAGGAAGAAGGAATTTTAGATTGTAGAAAGTTTTTGCCGCTAATATTTAAAGATAGAGAATTTGAGATTAGAGGGCTTCGCGCGTTTTATTTAAGTTTTCCGAATTGTTAATTAATTTTTAATAATATAAAACTTGTGATGTTTTATATTCGTTTATTTTATTTATTGTTAGTGTTCATTTATTTGTTATATATATTTGTAAATATAAAGTTTACCATTCGCGAGTGTAAATCACATTTATAAAGTCCTCGTAGAACAAATAAGCACTACAATAAAACATATATTTACGAATTGAGAAACCTCCTCCTTTTTTGCAAGTCGGTTAAAAATATTATGTTGGTTATTTCATGTTACAATCTACCTTTGTGCCAAGTTTCATTTAAATACGTTGAGTAGTTTGGGTGAAATACCGTCAAATAGGTAGCTACAATTTTTTGAAGATCCCACGGGAACCCTTACGTTTTTCGGGATAACGATTTCCAATAATGCTCTTCAGGTCATAAGCTACCTGCCTGCCGAATTTCATTTAAATACGTCAAGTAGTTTGGCTGAAATACCTTCAAATAGGTAGCTACAATTTTTTGAAGATCCCACGGGAACCGTTTCGTTTTTCGGGATAACAATTTCCAATAATGCTCTTCAGATTATAAGCTACCTGCCTGCCAAATTGCATTTAAATACGTTGAGTAGTATGGCTGAATTACCGTCAAATAGGTAGCTACAATTTTTTGAAGATCCTACGGGAACCCTTTCGTTTTTCGTGATAACAATTTCCAATAATGCTCTTCAGATCATAAGCTACCTGCCTGCCAAATTTAATTTAAATACGTTGAGTAGTTTGGCTGAAATACCGTCAAATAGGTAGCTACAATTTTTTGAAGATCCCACGGGAACCCATTCGTTTTTCGGGATAATAATTTCCAATAATGCTCTTCAGGTCATAAGCTACCTGCCTGCCAAATTTCATTTAAATACGTTGAGTAGTTTGGCTGAAATACCGTCAAATAGGTAGCTACAATTTTTTGAAGATCCCACGGGAACCCTTTCGTTTTTCGGGATAATAATTTCCAATAATGCTCTTCAGGTCGTAAGCTACCTGCCTGCCAAATTTCATTTCATTCCATACAGTGGTTTTAGCGTGATGCGACGACAAACATTCCCATATGGACAGACAGACAGACAGACAGACAGACAGACAGACAGACAGACAGACAGACAGACAGACAGACAGACATTTTTTCACAAATGTTATTTTTAGGTTCTGTGGCTTATATAGACCCCCTTTTTTAATTTTCACTTAAATATTGTTAATATACAGACATGACCCCTCTACAGATTTATTATATGTATAGATTTTCCATTAATTATTTATTACTTAAAATACACGACCGGTTTTGACACAGTCATCATCAGATGTGACTATGTCGAAACCGGTCGTGTATTTTAAGTAATAATTAATGAAAAATAACAAATTAAGTGGAAAAAAGTGCAAGTAGTTTGTGTTTTACTATAAAACACTTTTTTCGCATCACAAAACTAAAAGAAGCGCCATTATTTTATTGAATACATACGTTGAACTCACGAAGCGTGTCCGAACTAATGCCCCTATAAGCACCAGTTCGGACATTTATTACCCCCTGAGGTCGCTGTCAGCGTTTCCTCCTCTAAACTACGTCATGGACACGTAGACAAGGCGATAACAGATAAAGGGAAAACCAGTGAGTCGTAAGACATAACGAAGCTTTTGTTGATAGAGGTATTTTGTCTAAATCTTGTATGAATATTTTTAATAAAATCACAAAGAAGATATATAACAGAGACACGACCTACTACTAGAAAATGGTATCTCCCTATTACTGGCAATTCGACTGGCTATTTTATTTTTCTTCGATTTCCAAAAAATAAGTCCAGGCATATTCCGGAAACCGCCATCTAGCGCTACTATTGGAAAATACTAATTACTAATTTCGTTTCGTATCTTCTTCTTCGAGTTGAATTTAGCTTAATGTGATGTTATGCTTAAAAATATGCTTATCTTTATTTTAATGTCAATATTTGTACTTAATTCGGCATAATTATTTACATTTTATAATTTACAACGTTAATAGTAGTGACATCTATTGCAATATTTTTGTATAAGACATAAATTGTATGGGATGGCAGGCTATGATAAAATCAAATACAGAAAATTTTGGCCATATTTTTAACATAGCTAGGGGATATTCCTAAGAAGTAAACATTAATGATTGAAGACATAGATAAAAAATTAAGCGTGAGTGTGACTAGTGCCTATGTATGGTCTCTAGTAGCTACAGAGGCAACCTCCTCTTCGACTATGTTATCCTGGTACCACGATTCATTTTGCAGTCTGGTGGCTCCCTCTGTATATCTATTATCTGTCTGTCTGTTTTTCTGTCGGTCTGTCTGGGCGTCAGTGTGACTTGTGCCTAAGAATGAGGTAAGCATTAATGATTAAAGACAAAGGTGACGAGTAGAGCGTTAGTGTGACCAGTGGCTATTTTTTATAAATTTTTTTTTTTATAAATCTGTCCGTCTATCCGTCTGTCTGCCTGTCTATCTGTCTGAGCATGAGTGTGACTAGTGCCTAAGAATGAAGCAAGCATTAATCTCAATCAAATAAATTAAACTACTGATAGAGATAATAATCTACTTTGTGCTACTAACAATAAGCTGGGAGTGAATCAGCTGATAGTACGAACTCAATAGGTTAAATATATCATGGACAAGTAGACAAACTGATAACAGATAAAACTGAGGAGAAACCAGTGAGCCGTGAGGTATAAAAATAAATGAAGGTTTGGTTGAAATAAGTATAGTTTTGTCTAAATGATGTCTAAACATAAGTAACAAATAAAACCCAAGGAAAAAACAATGATAACAAAAAAAGTATTTTAATATTTGATGTTAAATAAGTAATAAAGTAAAAAACTGCTAGTTATGTGTGTATTATTACTGTGTTAAAACAAAAAGACATTTTTTATTAATCATTATCGAATTTCAAACATATGGCATTTGCCAATAACAAATGATAGAACATAATCCAGAGGTCTAGTGGATGGACAACATAAGCACACAATTGTCACGGCGCGTTAGGGGGTGCGAAGCGTCGAGCTACAAATCTCTGCCGAACAGGGGACTGACTTTTTTCATTACCTACGCAACGACGTGCGGCCATGGAATCAGCGGTTTGTATTGAAAGTAAAAGTTGTAGTGAAGTTTGTATTAGCCATCCAAATAAAATAATAAAATAAAATAGGAGTTATACCGGCGATGCAAGCCAATTATCTAAATAACCGGTATGACACCAAACTTGCAAACAACTTTTTCGAACGCGAGAAACAAAGTCACTGGACCACTGAGATCTATATATATATATATATCTCAAAATAACTACAAAAAATACGAGCATAAAAATAATCTGACGAATGTGTTTTACACCACACGATTTAAGATAAATAAAATATATAAATAAACGAGAGGTAGAATAAGAATAAAACCATTTAAGAAGAGAGAAATAAAATGTGTACACCTAGTTCTTCTACTATACAAAACATAACTATCTATAATGTTGTAGGCGCTCTACACAGCATTCTAGCCGAACAAGATTCTGATGCAACTGGAATGCTGGATTGTTTAATTTTAACTGATAGGGTCGATAATGTAATAATAAGTAATTTCTGTTTTTTTTTTATTAAATTTATTGTTAATATTCCGTAAGAGTAATATAGGGTTGCCATCGTCATTTAATGTACGAAAATCATTTGAATAAATAAATATTTTAAAATAATCTCTATATATATCCCTCTCAACTTCCGTTTGCCTCAACCGATAACATTTTTGTAACGCTGTTCTCTACTTGAAGATGTGATGTTTTACGTCAAAAAGCAAATCCCTCCGCGCGTTTTCTGGCCGCACAGAAAGTGTTAAGCGTGAACTTTTATTGTGCAGCCGACTTAACTTCTTGTAACTAGTTACTTCTGGCAATTTGCGGCCTTTGTTCCGAATATTACGGAAGTTGCCCTGTTTACGACTCTAATGAGACCTGCATTGTTAAATCATTCGGTTATTGCTACGTTTTTGGGTTAGCAAAGTTTTATTAAAACGCATAAATATTACAAAGTACATTCATTGTTACGATTGAGGATTTGTAAGTTATGCTAATGGTGTAACTTTTAATGCGGTTTCTACTTTCGAAAGCGTTGCTACAGCAGTTTATAGGCATTTGCATGGCATACAGCATTTGGTTAGGGTCCAGACACACGTCCAATGATATTATACAAATTTGATCACGTTATATTATTTATTGTGTAATACAATCCTAATAATATTATATTACGTGTAAACGTAATATAATATTATTAGGATTACGTTTACACGTCATATAAATGTATAATATTATATTACGTGTAAACGTAATATAATATTATACATTTATAAATATATAATCTTATATTACGTGATCTTATAATATTTTCTTGTTTCAAATGTATTTCAAATATAATTTAAATTTTAAGCTAATGTTGTTGTTGGTACTTTTATACTACTATGTTTTAATATTTATAAAATGTAATTTTCGAATTGATCATGGAGTAGACAAGTTGTATTATATGACTTATCTAAATGTATTAATTGTATAAAATATAAATTAATTAATTGAAATTGGATGTAATAAAATATTTTATGTATTTACTGTTTTTAAAATAGAATCAATCTGTCAAATAATAATTATGTACCTATTGTAGTAAGTAGTAGAATAAAAGGCTTTTTTTTATTTATTTTATAATGTTATACATCTTAAAACTTAGGCATCACGTCAACCTGAGTAACCTCCCCGGCTTTGTCAGTCTCGGCGCTTCAGTTTGCCGGAGCGCTCAATTTGATGGAAGTCCGGTCCCTATACAGGTTTTGACAGATCATGTGTCTAAAACTTTTGATGATCGGTCAGTGAGTGAGTGAGTGACAAAATGAAGCAACTAATAGGAGCAAAGCGTCAGTGAGAAATGTTGCAAAAATGGGGAAAATTATTCATATTTGAGGACTCTCGTTGCGTGCGCTGCATAAATGGTTTAAGTTACTCAAAAAATATGTATGAAAGAATTGTTCCATTTTAATAATCATAATAACAAAAACCAACGTGAGCAATCAAAAGATAATCGCGATAGTGTTGCCGACAACCACGGGAACGAAGTTGCGGGCAAAGCTAGTTTTTAATATAGTCACAGTCCTCTTAGCGTTACTCACTATGGGTAGTTTTACAGGTTCATTTTGTTCTTGTTCTTGTAGTCTTTTATCCGTCCCAGTAGTTTTCGAGGATTAAAGAAAATAATTAGAGCAACATAAGTGTAGTAACAATAATAGCTCCCCTCACCGATTTCGGTGTCGGTAGCCGATTTCATTAAAACCAGGCCAGCTACGCAGGAGTTATTTATAGTGCCCAAGCGTGTGCGCAATACACAGAAGCACTCTCTCTTCCTTTTACTCTCATAACCCAGTGGGACGGTAAACCGACACGACTGGCGAAAAAACAGGCGCAGGACCAACTTTTTACATGCCCATCCGACGCATCTTTCTTGTCAGACAATCAGGTGATCAGCCTGCACTGTCCTAACCGAACTTGAAAACAAACTTTTTAGTTGTCCCAACGCGGGAATCGAACCCACGACCTCCGGGTCGAGAGCGAAGCTCTGAACCACTAGACCACGGAGGCGATAAGTGTGTAGCAACACTTGTGTAGCAAGAAAACAACTTTTGCGTTGCTAGTAATCACTAAGTACCAAATCAATTTTTCTATCGATATACCATGTAACATAGTCAATATTTAAACATTACAGTTAATTTGACAAAATATTAGCTAGTAAATGTGAGTCCGTTGTTCCGAGTGATCGCTCTGTCGTTTAATTTACTAAAAGCGTGTTTAATAATTCACAAAATGTAATGACTAATGACTTAGGCTCAAGCCACACTGTCGCAGAGTCGAAACGTTATTTTTCATCAAATATTCATCTCTATTTTTTTTTCACTTTTTTAACGAATATAATTTGTAAATACTAGTTGACCCGTGCCCACTTCGTTGAGCATACACGGTTTAAATCTTCTCTTGACTTCTACGAATAATTCAAGACCAAAAACAGCCGAATCGGTTCGGCCCTTCTCGAGTTTTAGCGAGACTAACAATCAAAATCAAAATATTTTATTTCCAAATCAATCTTAACAAGCTGTTTTCGGAAAGTGAGCAAAAAGGCTACCACCGCTTCAACCTTAGCCTGCCGAGAAGAACCGGCGTAAGAAACTCGGAACGAACTGCAATTCTATTTAATTTATATAGATTCAATTTACATTTTTAAATTTTTAACAAACATAATTCGTAATTTGTAAATATATACAGACAAGTACATAAATACATATAAAAGGACCCCAAACTCGACTCGTATTTGTGTCGTTTTATTGAGGAGTTGCTTGGGCTCCAGATCCAGCATGATGCAACTCCGTATCATCTTAATATTCCACTGTCACGCAACGTAGAAAAGTATGTGAAATTGTCTAGGGGAAATGAGTCTAATTGAACTATATTAATACACACGGGGACAGAAGAAAAGTTAATAAAACCTTTTAAACTATGACCATGACTGTGCGACAAAATAAGGTTAAAAAATATAGTAGGAAGGAATATCTCATGATGTATAATTGTATAAGTCCACTCCACATTCTGTGACTGGAAAAACACGGAGACAGAATTTAAGACACATAATAGAGACAAAATTCCCACTGTTCAAGATATGAATGGACAAGACAATTCTGAAATTAGAGATAGAGACAAGGGTCAAAAAAAAAGGAAAAGAATATGCAGTTATGACAAGAAGTTAAAAACAAAAAAAAATACAATTTTTTGCTAAAAAAATAGCCCGCACGAGTTTCTTACGTAGGTTTTTCTCGGTGGGCTAGGGTTGAACTGGTGGTAAACATTTTGCTGACCTTTCGAAACAAGCTAGTTAAGTTTCGTTTGGAAATAAAATATTTTTTGATATCACATACTTAAGATTAGCCAACTAACAATTTGACTGCGAACAAAACTCAGCCTGTTGATAAACAGACACCATAAGTGCTAATGCTGCAGGCATACTTCCGACACAATCGAGAATCGAATTAATTCGATCTCAGCGGCTTTTGGTATTTTATTTGGTGGATTGCTTTGACTAACCAGGATAAAGAAAATCGTTAGATCGTAACTTTTTGTACTCCCGCCCACATCAATTAGCTGAGAATCAAAATAAACAAACTTCAATTGGTGCAGCAATTTTAAAGCAGCACTTTTAATATTAAAAAATGCGCCAATGTGAGTAAGCCTAATACTGAGCGGGAAATGGTTCCAATTACGATGACTTCGACGATTACTGACAGATTATTCGGTGATCACTATCAGACTATAAAACGTTTATCGTAATTCTATAATAGGTATTCGAGTGATAAATAATATCTGGGGGCACGTTCGTGCCCCGCCAAGACGAGCCAAGCGAAGTGCAAGGGTTTTCTCGAAAGATTTCGTCGTTTTATTGAACTCAAATAACTTTGCATTGGATGATGCTAAATTGTTGAAAATTTCAACATTAGTAAAATCATGAAGCATACAAAGTTTAAATTTCGTAGTTATTGTATTTTAGATTTTATAAAAAACCCCAGATTTCGTCACTAACTCATTTATAGATCATCAAAATTCAGGTACTTCCTGAAGTCCTAGAAAGCTGAAATCATTTAAACTGTTTGCTACAAAACCAACAAAATTTATTAAAATATAAATGCCGCCATTTGGATGGATGAGGATGAGGATGAGGACGAGGATGAGGACACAATCGTTCAACGTTAAACGTTGAACATTGAACGTTGAACGTTGAACGTTCAACATTCAACATTAAATAAAAAATAAAATGTAGAGTAAGTAAAGCTACACCTGTAAATGCAAGGGCGCATAGATCTAGAATTTGGTTCTACTCGTATATGAGATGAGACTGACTTTTAGTAAAAAATATATTTGTGGGAGAACAATTAGTTTTTTATCCACTTTTTTATGAAGTAATTTATATGAGGAGCAAAAACAAAAAAGGCTCTACGCGACATTCTCTTTACACTATATTTGGCTTGATGTAAGAACCATGAGACATGCTGTATAGTGCTCTCAACACGCTGTATAGTATATTGTATGTCGCCGAGAAAACATCGATAGCGCGATTCAGAATTGCGTAAAGGAGAGATTAAAAAAAATCAACCCTATCAATTGCAATCGTCCACTCAGACTGTTCTTACCTCGCGGGCGATCCGCACGACACTTATGTGGATATGTAGAATACGGGCATGAGCTTAGCGGAGAGCGGTAAATCAAAGCTGTAAGTGAACTAATCTTTGCCAGTCAAAATGGATTTACATCACGAGGGAATGTTCAGTCTATTACAGACGTAGAGCATTCTTTTGTTGTACTTTTGTTTATAAAAGATAGAAAAATAATGCTCTTGTTCTAGCTCTAGATTCTTGTTCTTTTGATGTACACAAAATATGCTAAAATAAAGTACAGAAAGTGACGTATGGCATATTCTGCCATTCAAGTGGCGTGCAAATCATCAGATACAATAATTAAATTTTAATAAAGTTTGGTCTACGATGTCACAGACAGGCAAATATATGTCCATCCCTCTGTTTATGTCGAGGGTTAAAATACCTAGCAACATAAAAAAGGGCTCAAATTGATTAGGGTTCTCACGAGTTATACTCGGCGATTCAGTGTATCAGCACGATTTAGGATTACTAAATCTTGGAGAATGGACATATTCAATCGCTTGTCTAGCTGAAAGCCTAACATAAGCCCCCCGTTTTCTCAAACGCTATTCAAATCAACTAACATTCAAATCACAACCCATATTGAACCCTTATTGGTGGAATATTGTCAGACAGAAAGGAACGGAGAGATATTTTGTAATTACATCAGACTCGCACTTTATAAGCTGGCTATAATTCCTTAGATGAAGCTGATTTACAATACAATATCTATGGACGCTTCACACCACGTCAATCTGGCCCTGTGCTTAGTATCCGAAGAACTTGTGTTACAGGTACCAGACAACGGAAATATATTTAATACTTTTATACTATACACATATTTAAGATTTTTATTATATTATTCACAAATTTAATACACATCCATGACCCAGGAACATTGAAAACTTTTTGTTCCCTCGGCGGGATTCGAACCCGCAACCTCTCGTTATAGCACCAACGCGCTCAACCACTGCGCTACGGAGGTCGTCAAAATCATGATTTAAATCGTATGTTAACTAATCGGTGTCTGGTGAAATAACCATATCTGTCGAATTTTAACCAGCCTTGCAAGTGCGGCCGTGATGAAATTATAACATATCTGTCCGTTCCTTTCTGTCCGATAATATTTCACCAATCAGCGTTCAATATGGGTTTTTTATTTGAATGCCATTTTAGTTGATCATACATTTGAAGAGCGTTCGAAAAACCATGGGTCTTCTATAATACACGTTTTTCTAGAAATGCGTCAACACCAAACTGCCCGTTTTAAGATTATTACTATTATCATTTAACTATTATCATCATCACATTATCAAAATATATTTTTTAAACTTGACGCAGAAATAGTAAAATGAAAGTTTTAAAATTGTCATAACGAGTCATTCATTTTTGTGCATCCGTTTCTCGATTTATTTGAGTCCATATCTCATACGTAAGACAGCCGTGAGGTGCCGCAGTAAGAATAACACCACATTTCGCGTGGGTGTCGTAAAATGCGGCAGAGAGAATATACCGGGTGTAAAAAGAACAGTCACTATAACTTTGAGATACGATTATACTTCCTTTCCTCATTTTGGAAAAGAATTTCTTATTGAATTTGTCTAAAAAAAAAAACAATTTCTTATTTTTTGTCGCAAGAATAACGAAAAAGCAAAAAAAAATTGAAAGAGAAAAGGTAGTATGATCATATTCGAAAGTTGTAGTGACTGTTCTTTTCACACCCGTTAAATCCGGAAATGGGCAGCAGCCGTTTCCGCATGTTATTAAAAACATATCCGCTCCGCCGTTCCATGAACTTGGTCCATACCAATGTCATAGCTGCGGAAACTTAATATCCCACTAGAGATCAGCCATTGTGCTCATCACGATATTACTATTGCACGCCACGCCACGCCACAGATTAAACCCCCCATCAATCTCATGTCTGCTGTACTGTCATTCGCCAAGATTAGAACATGGAATAGTTTTATGCAAATAGGTTTCATCTATCACACTCCAACTTTCCACTTTCATATAGGTTTTTTTTATCCTTTTTTATTTAGGGACTTTTAACGCATAGCGTAAGTCAGTCACATCGTAACCTAATCTTATACTTAATGACAAACAAATGATAAATAAAGAAACACAACTATGCTAGTAATTGTGCCATGAATTTAAACAAAACCTTTGCTTCAGCATCATTCGGTTGCGTCAAAATTTTATGAAATGTTTTCATATAGGTTAATAAATAACACTTTTAGAAATGTCTAACATGGGCCAAATTTCAGTAAAAGGGGTAAATATGCTATTTCAAAAAATGTAAAATACCAATTTTTTAAATACATTTAAGTAAACCGTTTTTGCGTTACCAACATTTTTTTTTTTCAAAACAATAATTCGATACTCAAGAACGGTTAATTGCATACCTAATATTTATAAGGGCGTTAAAATGATTGTTAATATCCCTTATAAACTCCTAATGTGAAAACGGCAAAGTATCAATAACCATCTATCTATCTTTCTCTTTCTTATCTTCTTATATAAAAAAAATATTGCAGTTCGTTAATCTCGCTAAAACTCGAGAACGGCTGAACCGATTCGACTACTTTTAATCTTGAAATATTCGTAGAAGTCCCGTGAAAGTTTAAACGGTTCATAATAAACTATTTCTATGCTTAACGAAGTGGGCACAGGTCAACTAGTCTTCTTCTTATATATAAAAATGAAATGCTGTTCGTTAGTCTCGCTAAATCTCGAGAACGGCTGAACTGATTTGACTACTTTTAGTCTTGAAATATTCGAGGAAGTCAGGAAGGAAGGTTTAAACGGTTTCTATGCTCATCGAAGCGGGCAGCCAGTATTAAATAAAATAACGAAAAAGTACATAGAAACTGACTCAAAAGTCTCACATTACGCGCAGAGATAAAACTAACTACGATATATTTATTTCGGAGGGTACATAAAGTTAAATCTAGAACCGAAGCGCCATTTTGTTTTAGTGTTGTGTTGATATTACACATTTCAAGGTCAGTGAACGTCTGTTTCAGCAAAATTGAATTGCACTTCAAAATTACTGCTCAAGCTTGCGTCAAACTATCTATACTAATATTTTAAAAAATTTGTTTGTTGAAAAGCGCTTATCTCAGGAACTACTGGTCCGATTTGAAAAATTCTTTTTTTGTTGGATAGTCCATTTATAGATAGGCTATATTACATTAAGTTGCGACCAATAGGAGCGAAGCGTCAGTGAGAAATGTTGCAAAAACTGGGAAAATTAATTACATTTGTAGACTTTCATTGCGTGCGATGCATAGACGGCTTAAGTCACCCAAAAACCACGCGAACGAAGTCGCGGGAACAGCTAGTTGCTTATAATTGCCATTGTGTTTTCTAAACACATTCAGAAGTTAATGGTTATCAGTCATAGTGCAAGCTGGTTCTACTTTAGTGGGGCCATCTTTTACCAAAAAGAGAATTTTGTACCTATAGCTAGACCCCGAATCTGGGGGCACGGTCGTGCCCCCGTCAAGACGAGCCAAGCGAAGCACAAGGGCACTACCTACCTTTTCTCGAAAGGTTTCGTCGTTTTTTTGAACTCCCATAACTTTGCTTTGGATGATGATGAAAATTTCAACATATATTGAGACCATTAAATACATGAATTATACAAAGTTTGATGTCGTAGCTATTATACTTTAGATTAAATCGATGTCTAAAAACCCCTGATTTCGTCACTGACTCATTTATAGATCATCAAAATTCTTAGGTTACTTCCGGAAATCTTAGAAAGCTGAAGTTATGTATGTAAGCTGTTATTGCTACAAAACCAACAAAAAAATATTAAAATGTAAATGCCGCCATTTTGAATCCAATATTGGATTCAAAAGGATATTTATTATAAGGATCTGATGATATTTAATTTATAAAAGGAATATATTGAGTACAAGTACATAAAAAACCTACGCCTACCTTTTTTTTGTAGGACCAATAATCGTTCAGAGTTTTGCTCCATATAATTTATGTCCGACTTTATGTATGTTGAGTGCGTTGCACTACTGCAATCAGTATATTCTATTATTCATCTACAAAAAGTCGGTCACCAATTATTAATCGGTGACCGACTTTTACCAAAGATAAAAATATATTATTATATTATATTTTATGAGAGGAAAATTTGTTTTTTATCCACTTATTTAAAATATGCAGGCAGCTAATAGTTGTAAATTGCTGTCGGTCACAAAGGAGATAATATAACTGTCGGTGTATGGAACAGGTCCGGCACAAGCTCCATCTGTTGTTAAAGTTCTTTTCTGTAAAGTTCTTTGTATGCTTAGCATTATTATAATGTGTTTTGTAAGAAACTAGCTTGTCAGTGACTCAAAATATTCTTTAGAATTCCTTGTGCCAGTTACCATCATCACTACTACTATTAGGTATAAGGTACTGTTAAAAATACTAGCTGGTATTAGCTAAAATTAGCACTGGCGTTGGCAGGCGTCATGGCGCTGGGCGTCGTGGCGCTGGGCGTCGTGGCGCTGGGCGTCGTGGCGCTGGGCGTCGGTAGGTGTCACGGCGCTCGGCGTCGCGGCGCTCGGCATCGCGGCGCTGGGCGTCGGTAGGCGTCGCGGCGTTCGGCGTCACGACGCTGGGCGTCGGCAGGCGTCGCGGCGCTGGGCGTCATGGCACTGGGCGTCGGCAGGCGTCGCGGCGCTGAGCGTCGGTAGGCGTCGCGACGCTGGGCGTCGGCAGGCATCACGGTGCTGGGTGTCGCGGCGCTGGGCGTCGCGGCACTGGGCGTCGCGGCGCTGGGCGTCGCGGCGCTGAGCGTCGGCAGGCGTCGCGGTGCTGGGTGTCGGCAGGCGTCGCGACGCTGGGCGTTGGCAGGCGTCGCGGCGCTGGGCGTCGTGGCGCTGGGCGTCGGCAGGCGTCGCGGCGTTCAGATCCCGGCGCTGGGCGTCGGTAGGCGTTACGGCGTTCGGCGTCACGACGCTGGGCGTCGGTAGGCGTCGCGGCGCTGGGCATCGGCAGGCGTCGCGGCGCTCGGCATCGCGGCGCTGGGCGTCGGTAGGCGTCACGGCGTTCGGCGTCGCGACGCTGGGCGTCGGCAGGCGTCGCGGCCTGGGCGTCGTGGCGCTGGGCGTCGGCAGGCGTCGCGGCGCTGGGCGTCGGCAGGCATCACGGCGCTCGGCATCGCGGCGCTGGGCGTCGGTAGGCGTCACGGCGTTCGGCGTCGCGACGCTGGGCGTCATGGCCTTGGGCGTCGGCAGGCGTCGCGGCGCTGAGCGTCGGTAGGCGTCGCGACGCTGGGCGTCGGCAGGCATCACGGTGCTGGGTGTCGCGGCGCTGGGCGTCGCGGCACTGGGCGTCGTGGCGCTGGGCGTCGGCAGGCGTCACGGCGCTGGGCGTCGTGGCGCTGGGCGTAGGTAGGCGTCGCGGCGCTGGGCGTCATGGCACTGGGCGTCGGCAGGCGTCGCGGCGCTGAGCGTCGGTAGGCGTCGCGACGCTGGGCGTCGGCAGGCATCACGGTGCTGGGTGTCGCGGCGCTGGGCGTCGGTAGGCGTCGCGGCGCTCGGCATCGCGGCGCTGGGCGTCGGTAGGCGCCACGGCGTTCGGCGTCGCGACGCTGGGCGTCGGCAGGCGTCGCGGCGCTGGGCGTCGTGGCGCTGGGCGTCGGCAGGCGTCGCGGTGCTGGGCGTCGGCAGGCGTCGCGGCGCTGGGCGTCGGTAGGCGTCGCGGCGCTGGGCGTTGGCAGGCGTCGCGGCGCTCGGCATCGCGGCGCTGGGCGTCGGTAGGCGTCACGGCGTCGCGACGCTGGGCGTCGGCAGGCGTCGCGGCGCTGGGCGTCGTTGCGCTGGGCGTCGGCAGGCGTCACGGCGCTGGGCGTCGTGGCGCTGGGCGTCGGTAGCCGTCGCGGCGCTGGGCGTCAGCAGGCGTCGCGGTGCTGGGCGTCGTGGCGCTGGGCGTTGGCAGGCGTCGCGACGCTGGGCGTCGGCAGGGGTCGCGGCGCTGGGCATCGCGGCGCTGGGCTTATAAGGATCTGGCTTATTATAAGGCTGTTTATTATAAGGATCTGATGATCTTTTATTTATAAAAGGAATATAATATACAAGTACATAAAAAACCTACGACCTACTTTTTGTAGGACCAATAATCGTTCAGAGTTTTGCTCCATATAATTTATGTCCGACTTTATGTATGTTGAGTGCGTTGCACTACTGCAATCAGTATATTCTATTATTCATCTACAAAAAGTCGGTCACCAATTATTAATCGGTGACCGACTTTTACCGAAGATGAAAAATATATTATTATATTATTTATGAGAGGAAAATTTGTTTTTTATCCACTTATAGCGCAATTAGCGCGAATATGCAGGCAGTTATTAGTTGTAAATTGCTGTCGGTCACAAAGGAGATAATATAACTATCGGTGTATGGAACAGGTCCGGCACAAGCTCCATCTGTTGTTATATAAAACAACATTATGATGTGAGATGAATATAAGGCTAACGTCAGTGTTAATTTAATATCGATATAATCTTATATAAAAATCGTTCGACAACTCGATAGCGCGATGCAGTTGCCTAACAGCGACATCTATGTTTAGAACTGTGAAACATCTAAACACAAACATTTAACAGTCGGTAACGTTTTATAATGATAACAATAAACGAAAAACAAACGTTACATAAAACTCCAAATGCGTAGATTTTTTGTAGTCTAAATTGTAAAAACTTCGATACTCAAAGAAATTTGTGACCATAAATTAAGTACTTAATCGACTTTTAATTGATTTGCGCATGACTTAATTTTATAAGTTTCAATATTACACGATCAATTTATTTATACAATTTTAGTTATTACGCCTCCATGGTCTAGTGGTTTAGAGCCTGTGCTCTCGACTGTGGTCGTCGTGGGTTCGATTCCCACGTTGGAAACACTTTTAAAGTTTGGTTAAGACAAGACAGGCTGATCACCTAATTGTCTGGCAAGAAAGATGATCCATGTGTCGGATTGGCATGTGTGGTGTAGTATGTATTAGATAGTATAATAAAGGATGTATTAGGTTAAATGAGTCAGTAATAAATGTAACTTCAATCGGGAATGTCTCTTTTAATGTCCCATCCTCATATGGCGACCCTGCAAGTCGAGCCGCGACGGTTCACTTTACAATAGCGCCGCGCCGCGAATTCCGCGTAAAAAGAAAATGGACTTTGTTTTAAAATATATTGTGATAATATGTAAAATATATTTGTTTTAAAATGGGCAAACAACAATCGAAAGAAGAAGTCATAATAGCCCAAAATGCCGCGGGTGGTGTAAATTCTGCCGATGTAGAATTAATTCACAAAAACTTAAACGGTAACAACACCATTTTGACTGTGATATTGGTGATTCTGGTGTTGCTGGTAGCTGCTGGACTTTATGTGATATACAAGAAGTGCCACATCCAATGGATTAGACAAGAGCTGGCGAGGAGTGCATTTCGGAGGTCAGGAGCCAGGCGCCACGGCAGAGCGGACGAGCCCAAGGAGGTCGGAGTGTGACGAGGCTGCAGGCGCAGGGTGTCACCGAGCTGAGCCACCACAGAGGTCACGAGATTGCGATGAAAAACTTTTGGACTACGTAACTCTAATTAGGGTATCATTTAACGTAAACGTTTATTTTTTTTTAAATTCTTTTTTAATATGATTGTTCATATTAATTTAAAATAAATATTAATATGTAATATTATAATATACCTATATTTTATGCTTAATTAAGAATATATCTCTAAAACATTATTATTTTTTGATAAATGGAAATCATTAATATATGTGATGAAATAAAAAGCATTAGAGTAAATTTGGTTAAGCTCAGTAAAGAAAAAAGAACAAAGGTATTGTTAAATAGTAAGTTGCGACAGGCTCAGGTTCTATATAATGAGTATATTTTAAAACGTAAGGAGTTAGATTTAAGTATTAGTAAAGGTGATATTGAACAGAATGAAATTTTAAAATTTTTAAACATTTGTGAGGAAATCGAGAGAAATTATAAACACATTGTTGACTTTTGTACATCGAACATTAATACGGTAACCATGGCTGAGTTTGACGTGAAAACGGCCGCATCTCTTCTCCCTGCAATGACAGGAGATGAAGATGTCACCAAAAAATTAATTGATGCACTAGAATTTTATAGACAGACTTTAAATGATAATCAGGAGCAGTTATTAATTAATTTTATATTAAAAACACGATTATCCGAAAGCGCTAAATTGCGACTCAGTTCGAGTTATAAAACATGTTCTGAACTTATTTCGGACATGAAAAAACATCTTCTCACTAAACAGTCAGCGACTGCGCTGCAGGTAGAGATGATGAAAACTCGTCAAGGTTATAATACTATCGAGGAATTCGGTAAAAAATTGGAAGATATTTTTGTTAAGTTGACAATTTCTCAAGCTGGAAGTGACGAGAAAGCTTATCAAATATTGCGTCCATTAAATGAAAAATTGGCGATAAAAAGATTTACCGAAGGCTTGAGAAACAGTCGACTTAGCACCATTTTAGCGGCCCGAGATTACACGCAGTTAAAGGATGTAATCGGAGCAGCAAAGGACGAGGAGTGCTCTCGAGCGGCCGAGCCCAGCGTTGTGGACCAGGGGGTTGGTTCTATCTGCATGAGCCAACACAATAGAGGTAAGTTTTTAAACTTCTATAGGCAGCGAGGTTCACACTACGCTCGAGGCCGGGGGCGAGCACGAAATATGACGCCACCGCGGGCAAATCAGTGGCAAGGGACAGTAAGGCCTCCTCGGCGAGGCTCTAGACAGGCACCCATGTCTTCTCATAGAGGTCGAGGTTTTAATGTACAGGGCAAGGAGTATTATAAGCCAACCCAGTTTTTTCGAGGTTAATAATAATTATAGGGGTAGCTGTAGTAATAATATAATATTAGCTAATAATTTTGATAATTCTGTAGACTTAGTTGTAAAAGGTCATACATATAGATGGCTGGTTGACACCGGAGCATCGTTGTCAGCAGTAAAATTTGAAACTTTAAAATACTTGAACATTCCCATGCATAAAGAAAGCATAAGCGTAAATGGAATCGGCGGACAATTGCAAAGCGAGGGATATGCTTACATTCCGCTTACAATATGTGGGAATGAAATATTACACAAGTTTTATGTTTTAAGGAATTTACCGTGTTTACAGAATGGCATTATCGGCCAAGACTTTTTAATTAAGTATAATTGTATTTTAAATTACGAATATAATACGTTATCATTAACTATATTGGGCAATCAATTGAGAGTTAATTTAAGAATGGGAAAACTAGGTTTTAATAACTTTATATCAGTGCCTGCTAGATGTGAAAAAATATTTAAAATAAGAGTGAGTCAGAATGATGAATGTGTGGTATTGCCAGAGGAATTATGCGAGGGAATATTCGTAGGAGGAAGTATCTGTAGGCCTAATCAAGGACATATTTTTGTCCAAATTTTAAATACACGGGACGAGTCGGTTAATCTCAGTTATTTTAAGCCAAACATTCATAATTTATCGGAATATGAAATATGCTCTTTCAATAAACAAAATAATTTAGACGAAAAAAGAGTTAAAGAATTATTATCGCTACTTAATTTAAATCATTTAAACCTAGAAGAAAGTAAATCAATTAAAAATATTTGTACAAAATTTTCAGACGTGTTTTTTATTCCTGGTGATAATTTAGGAACATGTAATCTCTACGAGCAAAATATCCAATTGAAACCAAACACTGAACCGATTTATACAAAACAATATAGATTACCGTATTCACAGCGAGATGAAATTGAAAATCAAGTCAAAAATATGTTAAAAAATAATATAATAGAGCCGGCAAGCTCTGAATGGAGTAGTCCGATTCTTTTAGTTCCTAAACAATCGGTAAATAACACGAATAAAAAGTGGCGGCTTGTCATTGATTTTCGTAATTTAAATAAATGCATTTTAAATGATAAATTTCCCCTACCAAATATTACGGATATACTTGATTCCCTATCCGGTTCCATATATTTCACACAGTTAGATTTGACACAAGGATATTTTCAGGCAAAATTAAATTCAAACAGTAGAAAATATACGGCCTTCACGACACCGTCGGGACAGTATCAAATGACTCGTATGCCGATGGGGCTAAAGACGAGTCCAAGTGCCTTTTCTCGAATGATGACTGTTGCCATGGCGGGTCTCAATTACGATAAATGTTTTATATATTTGGATAATTTAGTATGTTTTGGTCGTAGTTTAGACATTCATAACAAAAACTTAATTGATATTTTAACTAGATTACGCAAAGTAAACCTTAAATTAAACCCAGAAAAGTGTGATTTTTTGCGTAAAGAAATCTTATATCTTGGCCACATTGTGTCAGCAAATGGTATCAGTCCCGATCCAGACAAAATTAAGGTTCTTAAAGAATACCCCAAACCGAAAAATTCTGATGAAGTTAAGCGTTTTGTTGCGTTTGCAAATTACTATCGTAAATTTATTTCTCATTTTGCTAAAATTTGTTTACCATTGAATAATTTATGTCGTAAAAATATAACTTTTAAATGGGATAGTGATTGTCAAATTGCTTTTGATTCTTTAAAACATTCGCTTACACATCCGCCGTTATTACAATACCCAAATTTTAGTACTAAAAATAAATTTGTTTTAAAAACGGATTCATCAGGTTATGCTGTTGGCAGTGTGCTATGTAATAGTGACCATAAACCAGTAGCGTACGCTAGCCGAAGCCTTAACAAGGCTGAACGTAACTATCCTACTATAGAGAAGGAGTTACTAGCTATCGTTTGGTCAATTAAATATTTCAGGCCCTATCTTTATGGTCGGCGTTTTATTATAGAGACCGATCACCGCCCCTTAGTGTATTTATATAATATGTCAGATCCTTCTAGCAGGTTAATGAAATTCAGGCTATTGTTGCATGAGTATGATTTTGAAGTAGTTTATGTGAAAGGCCGAGATAATGTGGCTGCAGACGCATTATCGAGGATACAGGTGACGAGTGAGGAATTAAAGGAGATGAATGAACATGTGATGGCGGTGTTGACTAGAGCGCAGAGTAAGAGATTGAAGGACAGTGCAGTTGCTAGTCCTTCGGTGGTTAATGTTCCTACCGATGATTGGACTGATCAACCAAGAGTCGTAGAAATAATTAAGTTACCGAGGGTCTACACAGAGTTGATTTTTGTGAATGAAATAGAGTGGAAAAAGTTTAAAAATCATGATATTAGTGCTGAATGTAAAAACTTTGCGTACTCGTCATTAAATCGTATATTATTTGTGAAACTGTTTACCCAATCGCAGCGAACACGAGCTGTCTCTGTGAGGGAAATGGAAACATTTTGTTTACGTTTAAAAATAGACATTGTATATGTCATTAAAAACGATAAAAATGAATTAATGATAAAAGAGTTAGCTCAGTATATAAATAAAAAGCGTAAGTGGTCCGGACCCCGCTTATGTGTCATTAAAGGCATTAAAAAGATAACTGACGAGGATACAAAGAAAATTATTTTAAATGACTTTCATATTCTTCCCACGAGTGGGCATGCTGGGATTAGGCGCATGATGAATAATATTCGTAGAAAGTATTTTTGGAGTGGAATCGAAAAAGATGTGTCTGAATTTGTGAAAAGTTGTGACCAATGTAAAAGGTACAAATATTTGAAAACGGTAAAAGAGCCGATGGTTATCACGAATTGTGGATCATCAGCATTTGATAAGGTTTATTTAGATTTAGTTGGTCCATTAATTAGGGACAGTAGATATAAATATATTTTAACTCTTCAGTGTAGTTTAACGAAGTACGTGGAAGCGTATCCGCTAAAGTCAAAAGATGCCATTAGTGTAGCCACGGCTTTAGTAAATAATTTTATATTGAGATACGGAATCCCGTCCGAATTTGTGACAGACAGAGGAACAGAATTTGTCAATTCAATACTAACAGAAATTTGTCAAATTCTCAACATTAATCATATACAATCGACGGCTTATCATCATCAAACGTTAGGTTCTATAGAAAATTCACATAAACATTTATTATTTTACCTAAGAATGCAAATTAATAACAATAACAGTCAGGAATGGAGTACTTGGCTACCGTATTGGTGTTTCTCGTATAACACAACAGTACATTCGGAGACACAATACACTCCGTTTGAACTTGTATTCGGTAAATTGTGTAATATACCGAGTAATCTCACTAACAATGTTGAGCCACTTTATAATTTCGAAAGTTATCCAATAGAATTAAAATATCGCATACAAAAGTCGCAATTGGAAGCAAGAGAAAATTTATATAATAGTAAGGTTATAAGAAAAGACAGATATGATAGCTATGTGAATCCAGTTATGTATAAACCGGGAGATCTAATCCTTATAAAAAATGAAAATTGTAACAAACTAGATGCTTTGTATTTAGGACCTTTTAGAGTTGTTAAAGATGTATCACCTAACGTTGTTATATTAGTAGATTACAAAGAAAAAACAATACATAAAAATAGAAGTAGATTATATCAAAAAATTTAGTATGTAATAAATAAGTAAAAAAAAAAAAAAACATTTTTCTGTCTGACTGTACTTGTAGTAATAAGAGCTAAGTAATATGAGAGAACAATTAATATGGTGTAGTAGTTGTAATTAGAAATATAAGCAAGTTTTATTCTTAATTCAATTTAAAATGTAATTTGAAAATTAAATATGATTTTGTTTTTTTTTTTTTTGTTTAAAATATATTTTACATTATTTGTATCGTAAGATTAAGTAATGTTTACAGCTAAGAATATTATTTTAATATATACTTACCTACTAAATAAAAATAAACTATGTGTTAATTTTTATTTTTATTTTGGTAGGGCATGTGGTGTAGTATGTATTAGATAGTATAATAAAGGATGTATTAGGTTAAATGAGTCAGTAATAAATGTAACTTCAATCGGGAATGTCTCTTTTAATGTCCCATCCTCATACATGTAAAAAGTCGGTCCTGCGATTTATCTCCCGCCAGTCGTGTCGGTTAACCGTCCCAGTGGGTTACGAGAGTGAAGAAAATGAGAGTGCTTCTATGCATTGCGCACACACTTGGGCGCTATAAAATAACTCCTGCGTAGCTGGACTGGTTTCAATGAAACCAGCCACCGTCACCGAAATCGGTGTGGGAGATATTATTATTAATATTATTATTTTAGCAAACACTAAAATGATTAAACAAGCTTATGACTTTTTTTCACACACGATAAATGAATGCCAATAAAATCTTCGTAACAGTAGCAAAACGGCCAAGTATCACGTTTTAACTGAAATGTAGAGTAAGTGAAGCTAAGCCTAGTAAAGTAAGGGCGCATAGATCAAGAACTTTGGTTCTACATGAGATTTGTCCACTTTTTGATAGATTTTGATCAAGGTGCTTGTAGATTTAGGGCGAGTAGTCTTTAGAGCTTGGATTTATACGATATCTGATAACTTTTTCACAGGTTAAGCTATGTAGACTCGTCTTGGCAACATTTTTACATGAAAATGTTTTTAGTGGGATATTTAGATACTAGGTCATTCGCTTACAACGGGTAATAAGAACACTCGATTACGTCAGCTTTCAAACAAACAAAATCAAAATCGGTTCGTCCGTTAGGCAGCTATGATGCCACAAACACACTAACAACTTTAAATAACGGCTTAAAATACCCTCATAATTAGATTACTCACTTTAAATAAAAAAAGGTATAATGTATGAACATAAACGCTTGACTTCGGATTTATCACAAATGTGTATCATATTTATCATGTATTTTAAAATAAACTTGCTGACCTGTGCCCGCGTCGTTGAGCATACAAACCTTCCCTTGAATTTCACGAATATTTGAAGATCAAAAATAGCCGAATCGGTTCAGCCGTTCTCGGGTTTTTTCGGGTTTCATTTTTATTAATAAGAAGAAGACTAGCTTACCGTGCCCACTTCGTTGAGCATACAAATAGTTTGTTATGAACCGTTTAAACCTTCCCGGGACTTCTACGAATATTTCAAGACTGAAAATAGCCGAAACGGTTTAGCCGTTCTCGAGTTTTGGCGCGACTAACGAACAGCAATTCATTAGTTTTTCAAAAGATAATATATAAGATAAACAATTCAGTATTTACAAAAGATAATATATAAGATAAACAACTTTGTAAAGATAATGCTGTATGTTTTCTATTCGAGTGACACTAAAAGATGTGTAAACATGAAATATCGGACCCTACGCCATTTAAAATGCAATAACAGCCTCCCGCGGACATATTTCAGTGAAGGGTGCCCGGAGACACCGCCCGCCCAAGACATAAGATGTAGCGTTTTTTTAGATGCTGTTAAATGAAAAGCGTTGTTGTTTGTGTTGTTAGTTATCAAAATAATAGAAAAAATCGCCCAAATAATTGTTGAATTTTGTCAAAATCGAAGCGAACAAACCAAAAATTTGTCGAAGTAGAAACTTCGATAACTTGGTAGAGAAATCATGATGAACACGTAGAAGAATACAGTTTGTAAGTGTATAAGTTCGTTAATTCTTTAGCCGTACCTATTTTGAGAAAATTTAATATGCAGGAATCTGACACCCTGGATTAATAACCTGAAAAGTACAGTTTTCCCAAGGTACCTATACTATATTTACGTGATATAATATATTATTATTATATTAAAAAGAAAAATACGCTGACGGAACCGCGGGTCATAGGTAAATAACAGCAGGCAGCAATGATGATTACCTTTTTAAAAAATTCATCGAAGGATATTAAATAACTAATTTGTTAATTTAGGAGCAATTTAAAAGCAAAAAAATGGAGCAACAATTATTGTGATTAATAACAATATTGATACAAATTCCAATATATTTAGTGTTCGCACGTTTTCCGCAAGGATAGGATATATCAGTCACAAACTTGCTCATAAAACCCTTTGAAAGCCACACAAAAATCGTTGCGAGTTGCCTAAGTAACAAACTGCCAGGGGAGGAATGTTTTACAATCCTTAAACATTGAATGACACACCTTAACCTTACGATGTTAGTCATCAGTGTCTCCACGGATTTCAAATTATTCAACTCACGCTTACACCTATACCTCGTACCACATCGAGAGTTCATGGTATACGTCACAATAACTCGCCGCTTCCGACTATCGACGACATTTGATTTGTAGGCACCACAGTCAGTCACACAAAAGAATTCCTTTCATGACCTTGAAGCAGTTTTTCAGCACACAAGGTCATTAAAGAAGTTCTTTAAAATTAGCAACAGTTCGTATGGAATCCAATATGTTATAAGTAGCCACCACTGTCAGTCATACTTCAAAAAAAGACCTTGAAACAATGGGTCAGCACACAAGGTCATGAAAGAAGTTCTTCAAAGTTAGCAACAGTTTATATCGCTCAAAAATACGTTCCTAAAATATTGTTATAAAAACTTGGTAATTTAGTTTCGGTATCTATTTATTTTATCATAACTTTGTTAAAATTTAATTTATCATAACTTTGTTAAAACTTAGGTATTATAATAATATAATAATAATAATAATAATCTTTATTTCGGGCGGCATAGGCCCATATTATAAATACCTTACAGACTAACATACATATTATAATTATATCTAAGCTCTATCACGTATTATGATCGGCGACGTGATGTGCGCCTCGCTCCGGAGTCTCCCCCGGAACCTTCGGTAAACTACACCCATCGGCCAGAACTCCTCCACCTCGAAGGTCGATAAGCGATCTGTCGGTACTCTCACCACAAAAGAACTAAAGCTAACTTTATGGCAAGACTCCAGACGCTCGACCCTCAAGTTGAAGGACGTCTTCTTCAAGATGTAGCCCACGACATCCTCGACCTTCGTGGACCAGTGCAGGCGGGACACGTACAGCGGTGTGGTGGGTATTTCACACCGCAGGCGCTGCTCGGGTCCGCAGGGTGCGGTGCCGCGGTGGTTGCGGACGGCGGGCTTCCTCTTCTTTCTTCTCTCCACCAATGTGAAGCCCTCCTCATCGCACCTCCTGCTCTCGCCCTCGTTAGATCGAGAAGGTTCTGCCTTACGGCTTTCCTTAGCCTTGCGGCTCTCTTTTACCCCTTTCGTCTTAACCCCCTGGGGAGGTGAGGGGGAGCGGGCAGTGACACACGCAAAACTATTATTTTAATGTCTGGTAGCTCCTTGTTAAGTTGACTTGCTAGCGAGTGTACGCATAGTCTGGGAAGGAGGGAGGTGCTTTAAACGCATGCCTATGAGTACACTCACCCATTAAAAAAAAAAAAACATTTATTTTCAGACCATAGATCCATAGTGTTAGTATTAACAATTATTTACTTAAAGATTATTTTAGTTAATGAAATACAGAAAAATTAAATAAAAGATTATTAGCTCTAGTAGACAGGTTCACCGTACCTTCATCACATGTAGTTCGATGAACCTGCCCACCAGGGCTGAATCTAATCGGTCACCCACCATCTTCAGGACTCTGTTCGAGCTCTGTCTTACCCTATACACCAGCGAGGCAACCTTTTTTCGCATTACTGCGTGCAGGTTGTGGTTACAATTTTTTCCCGGGATATTGCTAGATATAATCTGTTAAAATTTTATAAATTGTGTTAGTGTTAAGCAAAACTGTATAAGATTTTAAACTATGAATGTTATCACAATATTATGTTGGTATATCTTTTCAATAAATAAATAAATATAGCATCAGTTAAGTTTCAGTAATTTGCCACTAGGGGCGTTGTTTTGATGCCCTACAAACGCTAACGCCTATACCTCGTACCACATTGAACTTTCATGGCATATAGCACAATAGCTTACCGCTTCCGACCATCTACGACATAAAATGCGCTAATTTGTGGCCACCACAGTCACGGCCGAATACTGAAACGATAGTTAAATTAACTGACGCTTAAAAGCCACGCTATCCTTGACATTTCCCTAAAGAGTGACAGTCACAGCCTGCGAATAGGAGGACTTTAACTTTAATTAGCGTTTCAGTATTTGGCCATTAGTCACACTAACGTCAAAAGAACTCCTTTCATGAGCACACTGTTTCAAGGTCATGAAAGGAGTTCTTACAAAGCTAGCAACAGTTTGTATGGAATTCTCCGCTTCAGTTCATAACACTACGGAGATTTGTAGCCTCCACAGTCATACTTCAAAAGGATTAAGGGTATTTCATGACCTTGAAACTGGTTGACATTGATATCCAGGGTCTTTCAACTGTTCTTCTGTATAGTATGTTACACATTAACATTTCGTCGTACGTTCTCAACCTCATATCTAAAAAATTACAACTTTTCAGTATAGTAAAAAAAAGTTAATAATTTTAGATTTTATTATGACATGGATTTTGGATGTATACTTTAACTGAACCTCACTTAAAACAAAAGCCATTACATAATGAAATCTAAAATTATTAAGTTTTTTGACTCTACCGAAAGGTTGTAGTTTTATAGATACGAGGTTGTGGAGGTACAGTGACGATTTGTTGTACACTGTTAATATTAAAATGAAACAAAAAATTTACTCAGACCAAATAAAAAGACACAACAAGAATATGATACTTTATTATCTACTTTGTGATGATACTATAAATAAATTTAAAAAAAAAAAAAAATCAAAAAACAAAAACCATTTATTTCAGGCTACATGGCCCATATTATAAATACTACGGTCGGCTTAAGTGTATGTTTTTTACGGCTTTACTTTTTGTTTGACACAGCTCTATCTTAGTTTTACATATCATAACACCTCTATGGTCTAGTAGTTTAGAGCCTAGCTCTCGACTCGAAGTTCTTGGAAATCGATTCCCGCGTTAGAACCACAAAAAATATTGTTGGTTATGATAATGCAGCCTGATCGTTGGCTCTATAAAGTGACAATTTGCAAAGGTTTCAATAAAACCGAAATTGGTGTAGGATGTATTATTATTATTATCTTAGTTTGATAACACTAGTAATGACGCCCAACATAGAATTACGAAACTGGAAAATATTATACCAATAGCTACCAATTAATTATCTATTGGTATAATATTTTCCAGTTTCGTAGTCATGATTGAATGAAGGTGACATGTAGCAAAACTAGAATTTTGATAAAATTTAGTTCTAACTGTCACTTAAACATATTAGAATACGTCGTAAAGTATTATATACATTAATCTAAAGATCCGTCTCTAGAATCTATGTACTCAACATTACATATCCTAAAATGTTTAAGTGACAGTTCAAACTCAATTATCTGGATATTTTTTTTGAATCAATGTACTCAGTAGGTTACTACTACTACGTATCCTAAACTGTTTAAATGACAGTTCAAACTCAATTTTCTGGATATTTTTTTGAATCAATGTACCCAATACGTTACTACGTATCCTAAAATGTTTAAGTGACAGTTTATACAGAATTTTCTGGATATTTTTTTGAATCAATGTTCCCAATACGTTACTGCGTATCCTAAAGTGTTTAAGTGACAGTTTAAACACAATTTCCGGATAAAATTTTTCGTCGATTCATGTCTTCATTAATTGAATGATTTTTATTGAAAACTAAAAATAAATCCAAATGCAGACTTCCATTTATATCTGGGGTTACGAGAGGCACTTCATTACTCCGTTGACCGTATGCGTACTTATCTCACATGTGGGGTGTGTTTGTGGGGCGCTTACAAGTGTGAGTGCTGACGTATGTACTTATCTTGCATGTGTGTGTTGGATGAGTCACTCAGTTGACGTACCTATGCAATATCTATTGCCATGCGTGTGTGTGTGTGACGAGGTAGTGTGAGTGCCGACATATCAGGTGGATCAGGCCTGAGTGATTTATGCAGCGTGCGCACTGAAGGGTTAAGATTGCCACAAAATTCAACCCGTGCCAACCAGCTTAGATGTTCTAGTTAATAAACGAAAATAGATTTTGTGATCACTACTAAGAAATCCGTCACATTTTAAAGGTTATGTTTCGGAACCCTTATAGTTTTGTATCTCCTCAGTGGTCTAGTGGTTCAAAGACCTATCTGAATTTAGGAACCAACTTTCAAATTATTTATTTTTATAATCATCATTCGATTGTACTAGGATTGTACCCGTTTGTACCTCAAAGGGGTAAAAATTAAGGGGTGAAAAAAAATCACTCGGCAACCAACTTGAAGATATAGGGATTTCAAAAAGCGTAGTGGTCGATTCGTGGGTTCGATTCCCGCGTTGGAACAACAAGATATTAAAGTTTGGTTAGGACAATGAGGAAGAGGAACAATATGATATTTAACGAAGTATTAACTTTAACATGTGTTGGTGAAGTTAGACTTATATATATGGACGCTTCACACCACGTCCATCTGGCCCGTGACAGGTATCCGAAGAACTTGTGTTACAGGTACCAGACAATGGAAATATGATTAATATTTTTACACAATACACATATTTAAGACACATCCATTACCCAGGAAGACAGAAAACTTTTTGTTCCTTCGAACTCGCGACCTCACGATCGTCGCGCTCAACCACTGCACTACAGAGGTTTTACGCGGAAATGAACCCACAACTCGTAGTTAAATCCAAGCTCCAACTTACATATATTGTATTTTATATGGTGCATTTATATGGTCATTAATAAATGCACTTATAAGCATCATAGTGCAACCAATTATACACATTGACAAGAGAACGTGGAATATAAAATATAAAACCTGTGAAAATTTAAACAAAAAGCCGTCCAGTGAATGGCTCTAGAAAAATCTGGGACCAATCAACGTTATGGACTGTGATGGTATCAACCAGACGTGGAGTACTGAAATGGCTGGACCCACAGAATAAAATGTGGACAGAAGTATTGTTTTTTTTTTTCTTATTGTATATCGTTGTGTAATGGTTACAGAAAAAAGGAATAAACGATTTTTTTAATTGAAAAAAAAAACGATGATTTTAAATAATATCTATTGGACGCTTCACACCACGTCAATCTGGCCCAGTGCTAAATCTGGCCCAGTGCTAAGTATCCGAAGAACTAGTATTACAGGTTCCAGACAACGGAAATATATTTAATACTTTTATACTATACTCATATTTAAGATTTTTATTACATGAATACACAAATTTAATACACATCCATGACCCAGGAACATTGAAAACTTTTTGTTGCCTCGGCGGGATTCGAACCCGCGACCTCTCGCTGGACCACCAGCGCGTTCAACCACTGCGCTACGGAGGTCGTAGGTTATTATGTTTGTGCTTTTTTTACTCACGGGCAATTAAATCCCGGACCTTTGGAAGGCATGCAATTATTATTATTATATCCGAGTTTCTTACGCCGGTTCTTCTCGGCGGGTTAGGGTTGAACCGGTGGTTGCTTGTTTTTCTTGTTGACTTTCCGAAAATAGCTTGTTAAGTTTCATTTGGAAATAAAACGTTTTTTATTTTTATTTATAAGTAATGCCTCCCATACCGATTTTGGTGGCCGGTTTAATTGAAACCAGATCAAGGAGTTTTTCTATAGTGCCCAAGTGCGTAATACACTGAAGCACTCTTGACTTTACTTGTAGCCCAGTGGGACGGATAGCCGACACGACTGACGAGGGAACTGGCGCAGGACCGACTTTTTACATGCCCATCCGACGCATGGATATTTTTTCTTGTCAGACAATCAGGTGATCAGCCTGCATTGTCCTAACCAAACTTGAAAACAACATTTTTGTTGTTCCAACGCGGGAATCGAACCCACAACTTCCTAGTCGGGAGCTTTTGAGTTTGTGGCTAAGCTCGAAGGTTGTAAGTCGTTGGTTGGCAGGCCAAGCAAAGTTTTCTGTATACTCTGAATACTTAAGAATTTAATCATATAAAATCTTAAGTATACCTATGTATAGTATAGAAGAATTGAATAATATATTAATATGTTGCCTAGCAAGATCATTCGTAACGCAATTCTTAGAGCACGGTACCAGATTAATGTTGCGTGAAAGCCTCTATAGATTTTATAATTAAAATACTCTCAAATTAGAGATTTGAGTAAATAAAGAAGTGGATGAAAATTAAGTATTGATATTAAAATTCGTAAAAAGAAACAGAAAAGTTTTCCTATACTGTGTGGGAAAAGAACAGTCACTCTAACTTTGAGATATGGTTATACTATCTTTCCTCATTTTGGAAATATTTCTTTTTTTGTCAAAACTAAAAAAAAACTTATTACCATTTCTTATTTTTTGTCGCAAAAATATTTATTTATTTTTGTAAAAAAAATGCAGTTCTAGAATTAGATAAAGGTACTAAAATCATATCCCAAAGTTATAGTGACTGTTCTTTTTACACCCGTTATAAATTGGGTTTTTGAATAAATATTAATTTTATTTTTAAAAACCATTTTAATTACTTTAATAACTGAAACGGCAAACGAGGACTGTAATAAATAATCATATGAAGCTTACGTTCTGTCTCCACATAAACTGTGGCTGAGCTCAGCTCTGCATAATTAATGTTCCCACCCTTGACCTCCGCCCTGTCGGCCGCTGGACTTCGAGTGGCTTAAAATAATAAGCTTTCAACCTTTCGAGCTTTTAATAAAAGCTGTTAAGCGTTCGCGAAATTCCTAGATTTTTATCTCGTCCTCCATTTTTTAATTTTTTACGATGCTCTTATTATAAATTGTAGTGCATTCAGTTTTATCTTTTCAGCATGAAATATTGCATTTAATTAAATTATGTGTAATAAAGCAGGCTAAGAAAACGTCTACTATTATTATTATTTATTTATTATTTATTCTTTTTGTACAACATTCTAAAACTAACTTAAAATTACTACTAACAGTAATAGAAGTACAAATGTACGCATAAGCATAGGTCTGCTGGCAGAGATCTCTTGTAGAGATAACTCTACAAGCCTCTCTGCCAGCAGACCTACGACAGGGCATTGTGAGATACAGAAACGGACACAGATAGTACACAAGAGAATGAAAAGAACGTAGAAATTAATAACAAATATACATTGATTAGTCTATGGAGACCAATACAAAATTACAAAATTAAAATTAAAATACAGCACTATGATTCTAATCATACTAATATGTTACGATAGATAATATCTAATATAAATAAATACATACAAAATAATATAAATACTAATAAAATAACAATACATGTATATTATACAATATTACTAACATTGACTTATATAAATAAAGATAATACTATGCAGATAAATACATAAGAATATATAAATAACTACATAAACTTACTATATATTTAAATTATTGGTCGATGACAAAAAGTATTATTAGACGTCTTGCCTACTTTCAAATTTATAATATTATATTATTAGTTTAATTGCATTGTAGACCTTTTTATGAAATTTTATCAACCAAAACTCATCGATTCCACTATTTCAATCTGTATGATTGAAATAGTGGAATCGTTTGAAATAATACAAGTCATACTTATTATATTATATCGGTTATCGAATAAATATTATTCCTTAATAGTGTATTATATAACTAACTAGCTGTGCCCGCGACTTCGTTCTCGTGGTTTTTGAGTGACTTAAGCCGTTTATGCAGCGCACGCAATGAAAGTCCCCAAATGTGAATAATATTCTCCGTTTTCGCAACATTTCTAGCTGACGCTTTGCTCCTATTGGTCGCAGCGTAATGTTATATAGCCTAAAGCCTTCCTCTATAAATGGACTATCCAACAAAAATCAGAATTTTACAAATCGGACCAGTGGTTCCTGAGATTAGCGCGTTTAAACAAACAAACAAACTCTTCCGCTTTATAATATTATAGTATATATTAGTATAGATTACAGATTGCAGTCAACATATTCTTATAAAAAAGAAACAACATTTCCGACTTCAGCAACTAAAAAGCATATAATAATACTTTCAATTAAAAAAGCAATAAATTAATGTTGTCTTTTTGGAGTCGGTATCAGCCTGAAGAACAACATCCTAAAGTTGCTGAGAATATTATTTTATGCTTTTTAGTTGTTGAAGTCGGGTTTTTTGAAACGTAGTTTCTGTTTTATTTTTTACTTTTTAATTAAAAAAACCGGTTATCAAAAAAGTCAAAAGTACTAACCAATACCAATAATTCAGTTAAAAGTACTTTTACTAATAGTTTTGACTGCAATATAATATAAATAAAGCAATAAACCTAGAAATGCGGTGTTGCCCGCTCGATGCATCGCCTATACAAGAATTGTGCGCAGTTTGCACATTCCAAATACCATCTGACCAATAACATACCGAGAGGTATTGAATTTCCAACTGAAGATGCGGCCAAGGTATTACAATATTTGAAATCTTTGAAATATCTTATGACGACTCTGGAAATGGCGGTGAGGGAATGACTGGAATTCTACGATACAACATGCTCTGGAATGTCCCTCGAGCGACGTTGGTTGCATTTATACTAGCGTAGAGTTGAAACGCATCCGTGTGTTTGAAATTCGACGACCTCTGTAGCGCATCGCTACTCGAGAAGGTCGTGATTTAAATTTTTATGACAGCTCTAGAAATGGTGTCCAGAGAATGACTGAATTTAACCACACGCCGTGCACTGGAATGTACCTAGCCCTGAGAGAAGTAGGACGTTAGCGCAGAAAAGAGCGTATATTGGCGCCATTCTTCTGACTGACGCAAATCGAAGACTTTTGTGGCTCAGAAGTTATCTGCGTCGGTGCTGATTTCACATTTGAAATAAATTATGACAAGTCTGGAAATTATGGCAAGGAAATGACTGGAATCTGTCTTTGTATCATCTTTCTTTGTAATGTCCCCTGAGCGTCGTTAGGTCTATTCATAATAACGCAGTGACCTCTCGGGTCAGTGGTTTAGCACGTTGCTTTAGAAGTTTTCAGGTTCTGATTCCGACTGGTACCCGATTTAAAACATTTTATGACGGCTCTAGAAATAGTGGCGAGGGAATGACTGGAATTTATCCATACAGCGTGGACTGGAATGTCCCTAGTCCCATGTAAGGTCCATTTATACTAGTGTGCATATTCTCGTCAATCCGAAATTTGAATACCTCAGCGTGCCTCAGCTTAGGCTTCTTGTCACTCATACTCACGTATAACTACGGACTGGAACCACGTATGCACTCGACACGGTTACGTCATTTGTTTCTAAATATATTTTTTAAGGCGTTAAAAAAAATATTTTTGTAGTTACATTAGCTTTTAAGTAAACATTCCATCTGCTAATAAATCACCATCTACCTCTCTCCAAAAGCATTACACAACTTTATAACATTTATAGTAAGTTTCAGACTTTTGCATAAATATGTCGGCGATGTTAAAGACTGTATTAACATCAAAACTTGTGAATTGAAAAATGCAGGAGTACCAACATTCAAAAACTATTAACCAGCTAGTGTGAGGCGCAAGTTCGGTAAGTTGGCAGCGAACTATTTTTAAGGGTGCCCACCCACGAGCGGAAATTGGTGTCCGACTTTTTGTAGATAGAATAAACTGATTCCAATAAGTACAAATTACATTACAATGCAATCATAATTTTTACAATAAACTTATTTTAAAAATTATAACTTGTAATATTATAATAAAGACCATTATGCACCAATTGTAACCAATTTCATGGTATAAATAAATGAATAAAGCGTACGTCTTTCAGAAAGTAGGTCAGAAATAATGTCTGTAGTCGGTCAGAAATATGAAATGTAGCAATAAAATCTGTCCGATTCTTAGTCCTACAAAAAGTAGGCTATGGATGAACAACCTTAACCACCAAGTGTTACAAGTTCAGTTAGTTGGCAGCAAACTATTATTTAAGAAGCTTTTGTGCGCCTTGTAGTCAAAGTGTGCGTTTACAACCGCGAATGTGAAATTGGACATTCCAAGTGAAACCTAGAACAATAATATTACCGTTGTTTTTTCCTCTTTTCAATAAAAGATAACTCGATATCTTCAATCTTGAACACATTTTTAAGGTTCTGTTTTTTGACAGATGGTGTATCTGGTACCATCATAATCATAGAGATCATATCAATATTATTAAAAGTCTTTCATGTTTTCAATACGTAGATTGACTTAGCAATTTGAGATACGATTATACTATCTTTCATTAATTTGGGAATGTATATTTTACATTTTTTATTGTCAAAATCATATATTTTTTAGTTTTTACCATTTCTTATTTTTTTGTCGCTAAAGTAACGAAAAACAAAAAAAAAATACATTTCTAGAATGAGAAAAGGTAATCATACCCAAAAGTTGTAGTGAATGTTCTTTTAACACCCGTCATATTATTGCTACACTCCCGGATTCCCGAACGCTATTCAAATGAATGATCAACTGACTAGGCATTCAAATAAACAACCCGTATTGAACGCTGATTGGTGGAATATTATCAGACAGAAAGGAACGGACAGATATTTTATAATTACGTCATCACGCTCGCTCGCTGATTCAAATCGTATGTCAACTAATCGGTGTATTTGGTGAATTAACCTTATCTGTGGAATTTCAACAAATGTAGGAAATGCGAGCGTGATGTAATTATAAAATATATGTCCGTTCCTTTCTGTCTGATAGTGTTCTACCAATCAGAGTTACTGATTTCTTAACAATACACGGCCTCAACACGAAAGTAATAAAACCCCTAACTCATAAGGCCAAGTGAGATACTACGCCCACTTTATAATATGTAAGCAATACTTATAAAGTAATACTATAGTTCGTCCCTGATAAATTTAAACTAAAGGTAAAGAAACCGAAAACAACGAAATTTTCCCTTATTCACTTATTGTGCACACTTTCACAGGTATATTAAAGGATTACACTTCATTATCCAATACATTTTATAACAATTAAACAACAATTAATATGTTTAAACATCAAATGAAAATCTTTTACAGAAAAAATACGCCGTTTTGACACTGCCGATTGTAGAATATAAGCCTATGGATTCATAGCAAACAATAATCATTGTATTAATATTGGCCAATTGGCATCACGGACTAGTCTTTGGTTGTGTCATAGACGGGTTTGTTTACGTTTAGGTTAAATTTATCAGGGATGTATTATTTTTTTTTAATCGAAGGCTGGCCTTCACAGGCCCAAACGTCACTGCGACCCTTCTAGATCTATTGTGACTCCTTCGCTTTAGAGTACCGTCCCCAGTCCTATGTTACTCATGAAGCGATATGGTGGGGGTTTGCGGTGCGGATTTCCTCTGCTGTAGAGTATTCGTGCTGCTCGAGGTACTTGCTCCTGATTATATGAAGAGCTGGACAATCAAGAAGAAGGTGGAGGGGTGTCTCGTCTTTCTCCTTACAGAATCTGCAAATACTTTGGGATGTACTATACAAATACTTCCTACGAATAATACACCCGTTATTAGGGTTTCGTATTCAAGGTGTCATTAAATTTTCGCTCTATCCGTTTGTCTGTCTGTCTAATCTTCTGTGATTCCATATTTTCGGCGCCTCGGTGGCCCAAAAGTTCGGCTTCAGACACGGAGGTCGTGGGTTCGATGGCGTTGGAACAACATTACAATGTTGTTTTCAAGTTTTGTTAGGACTGCTGGCCGATCACTTGTTTGTCGGACAGTGATCCATCCGTCGGATCATGAAAAAGTCGGTCCTACATGCTCACCAATTAATTACCCTTCGCCATAACAAACAAATGTAACGTTAACGAACGAAAAGGTTCAAGTAATTTTACAAAATAATTTAGAGGTTATTATTTATTACATTGGAGGTTATATATATTAAAGAGGCTATTAGACAGTAAATTGTAAATCAACACGGCTTATTAAACAATAAGGCTCAGTTCAGATATAATTTGCGAGAGGAATCTTAATTTTAAGTCTTGGGTGTATCTAAATCAATGACGCCATTAAAACCTGAGCCTTTCATCCCACTTAATCCCTACGGCCGCTCAGAGCGTATTTACAGTTGACGCGAGTCAGATAATAGATGGCGCTGCACGCTACCTAACCTCAAAATTATCCAGGTTGCTTTATTTGATAAAGTTGTATGTAATGATATTAAATTTTGAGGGTTATATTAGTTAGATATTATAAAGAGGCGGATGCAATAAACTTGTTCGGGTACGTTCTGATCAGGTAACATATTTTAATGTGTTCATTAAACATGTATTTACCCATAATATGCGCTCAAACGTAAAGAAACAGAGTTATTCAAAATGCCAATGCTATTATCACAAATGAATTCCAAAAACAATATGTACGGGATTTAACATAAGCTCCGCTAACTAACATATCATTTAGCGAAGCTTATATCAAATCCCATATACATAATATCTTTATTATCTTTATTTTCAAACTTCGTAAGTGATAATAGCGATGAAATCTTGAATAAGGGCCAAAGGTTTGAGCGCATATGAAAATATTTAAATATTTTCCCGTACGACCAGGATGATAACGTGAAAATAGTAATTAGCAACAATCGATTCACAATTTTCACGATTAAGATTCACGATAGGTGAACGTCAAAAATTGTGTTAATCGCTTGCTGTTGTGTTTGAATGCACAGCTGCTTCATTTTTGCTACGACACTTGCGCCAAAAGCAATTTAGTGGCAATCACAGAAACTATTAAATTAATGTCACATCAAACAAACATTGACAAGAAATTATTTTATTGCTTATGTCTGTACCTTTTAATCGTCGATAAAGTTCAAGAGTAGAAATTTTTCAATTATTGCAGTTGCTATTGCAAGAGATAAGTCTGCCGCACAGGGAACCCACCTCTTTACTTCTTCCTGAGCCGTGAGACATGGCATCGTAGACCTCAAAACGAAGATACTGTCAAGGAAAATGTTTACAATTATTGTCTAGTTATGATGGTTTACGAGATAAAGCCTCGTTAATAGAGTCCGGTAGGCTGATTATGTATCTCGCAACAGCAATTCGACAGGCGTGAATTGTACAATTGTGTACAATATCGCTCTCAAGTGTATACGTTTGACAGCGATATTGTAAACAATTGTACAAATTACGCCTGTCGGATTGCTCTTGCAAGTTACATAAATCAGCATAACGTTTTTATCCTTTCAGTACAGAACGCTAAAATATAAAACCAGGCATACCTGATACTTAGTTCTTACTGGAAAGTAAAATTTATTTTAAGAAAAGAAAATGAGTGAAAGTGGAATAAAAAAAACAGTTAATTTAATTTACATACAATATTTATTTACTAAAGTACGTCATATCATATTATAAGCGAAGTACAGTAAAACCATGTGCCTAATGGCCCTCGGCAATATTTGTGTGTATGTCGATGTATGAAAAACGAACATTGCCGAAAGACATGGAGGTTGTGGTCGCTCTGTTACTTAGTTTAATGTAATATAAACATTACTTACTTTAACGTGACATCCTAAAAGTTATCCTATTATTTATAATTATTATTAGCTAATCAACAATACAAGATAAGAGTGGATGAAGGTGGTATGAAGCAAAATTCTGATTTCGAGAAAATTGAGTTCAAACTGTCACTTAAACATTTTAGAATACGTCCTAAAGTATTAAGTACATTAATCAAAAGATCCAAATGTTTAAGTGACAGTTTAAACTCAATTTTCGGGGTAAAATTTTTATGTGACTTATCACCTTCATCCATCGACAATTTTTCCATAAAAATTATTAGAAAAAGAAATAAAAATTGATCTACTATTCGCCTAGTTGTTTCAAATATTTCTATGAATGTGAAAAGATAACTTTATAATAGATACAAAAAGTGTTCAAAGCTTACTTAATTATATTTACATACCAAGGAATTTGCTCTAGATGCGATCGCAAATTAAAATAACCAAAGTTCAAAAAAAAGTTTGTAGTATTGGCATATTTAAGAGGAAACACTACGATTTTTTTTCCGTACACAAATAGTCTAGGGGATTTCTATTTCCTCCCTGGATAATACCTCTAGAGTAACAATTTTTTTCCTGAATATTTATGGATATTGTTTATACGTCCCTATTTTTTCCTTTTTTTAATAAATTAATTATTTATTTAAATCGGTTAAGTTTTGGAGGAGGAAACAGGAATCCCTTAAACGTCGATTTCTGGTACTTTTAATAGGTAATTTCAGTTCAAGTTGTAGTTGTCTCTATCGCGCTAGTGCTGGCTAGCTAAGGCACTGCGAGACAGCAATAGATTTTATAAATACCTATTTTGTATTTCTCTCAACCGTGGTGTTTCCTCTTAAACAAAGATATTTTAATATTTAAAGGTTCACGTATATAGGTACAAATAAACCAAGTTTGCATGTGATCACTTTCTTTGTGTTAAAAATGAAAATATTTTGACATATGTAGGATATGAAAAATGATTAGAAACTGGTGAACTATTAAATTTGCTAATATTGTACAAACAGAGTACACACTTATGTAGAATTATACAGTAATTTTATCCCATACTATATAATATTAATAAAATCACGATTGGGACGGGACACATACAGGTGTAAAAAGAACAGTCACTATAACTTTGGGATGTGATTATCAGTTTGGGAGCTACGATGCCACAGACAGACACGTCAAAGTTAAAACACCCCATCACTTTGTCTGTCGGGGGTTAAAAAACAGGGGTTAAATCCACAGGAAGCGTCTATTCAATTTATAATTGCGTTTACTTGGCGTATCGAAATCCCTACTTCCCTAAGAGTTGACACCTGCAAAATACACGTACGGTCAGCATAAAAGTGCATTAGTATGCATTTTTTTTATTATTTCGTTTATCATTTGTATTTTTATTTACTGTATCATTTGTATTTTATTTATTTATTTTTAACCGTACTAGTTGTGCCCGCGACTTCCTTCGCGTGGTTGTTTGACACACTATCGCGATTATCTTTTGATTGCTTACGTTTTTGATGTGAATAATTTTATCCGTTTTTGCAAACGTTTCTCACTGACGCTTCGCTCCTATTGGTCGCAGCGTAATGTTCGCAAAGCCTTACTCAATCAATGGAATACACAACAAAAAAAGTTTTTTCAAAATTGGACCAGTAGTTCCTGAGATTAGCGTGTTTAGACAAAGGAACAAAAAAACTCTACCACTTCATAATAATATAGTATATAGTATAGTATAGATTTGGAAATATCTTTGTACAGAAATAATCATAAGTACAGTGCGTAAAAAATACAATTCAACTTTTGTTTATTTTATTTCATATGTATCACTTCTATTGTATTTGCAATATCTTTGTACCGACAAAAATGCATGTACCTACAGGCAGCATGAAAATGCACTGATCCCTTTTATGTTTGTTTAGTTTCATTACTGTATTTTCCAAGGCATGCTCTTTGTAAAAAAGTTTATCTAAGTTATTGTCCATTTTTTTTCAATTCATGACACTCTAAAATTAGGTATTTATTTTTTTATTCTTCTTTAAAATCGGTCATTAATCTGCCACATCTGATAATCGATTGATCGTAGATAATAAAGTTAGAAAAAAAAACTTATAACACATTTTTTTGTCAACCGTACATGACGTTTAGGGGGTTAATAACCAGGGATCAAACGCACCAAATCAAGCGGAAGTGTTTAATGCAGGGGTTGTAAGGGGTGTCCTGTTTATACACAGTTATCACAACACAGATTATGGTAAGTAAAATCTACACCAATATTATGAAGCCTAAGGGATTGCTTGTTTGAACGCGCTAATCTCAGGAACTACTGGTCCGATTTGAAAAACTCTTTTGGTGTTTGATAGCTTATTTATCGAGGAAGGCTTTAGGGTAATTAGAATTTTCCAATAGTGGTGCTAGATGGCGGTTTCCGGAATGTGCCTGGAAATCGAAGAAAACCAAAATAGCCAGTCAAATTTCCAGTATTAGGGTGATACCATTTTCTAGTACTAGGTCGTGTCTCTGTTACATATCTACTTTGTGCTTTAGGCTATATATCATCACGCTAATACCGTCGACGCCGACAACGTTTGTCTTCAAACTGATTCGATTTTGATTCAATTTCGTCGAGTCGCGTACTTCGCAATAAATTTTGATTCTCAGTCGATTGATATGGTCGGGGTTACAAAAAGTTATAATCTAACGATTTTCATTATCCTGGTTAGTTTCAAAGTAATCCACCAAATAAAACATCAAATGCCGTTGAGATCGAACTGATTCGATTCTCGATTGTGTTGGGTGTAAGCCTGCTGACATGATCTAGAGTATTGTTAGCTATAATTCATCATCATCGGTTCGTTAACTGCTTGACAATTTCGATGTAAATTTTCATTTATGTTTGTAGATTTTTTTGTTATTGTTATTAGTATCTTGATTATGGTGTAATTTGTTTTATTTTAATGTAATTTTTTTATTTTATTTCTTTGTTATTATTGTGTATAATTCGATATGTGTAATTTAATGTCTAAATTTGTTGAATAAATGTTTTTATTATTATTATTAATAGACATTGGCTCCCGCAATATTCACATTTATTATAAAGTGTGATAAACGTGTGTTCGATTTTCAGCTCTATCATATTAGTCGAGAGTTCAATTTTCATTGCTCTAAATTTTCTCCCGCCATCATTTCGACACCAACAATTTATACTACGCTAACTCATTTTTTTGGAAAATTCGTTTTTGATACCAAATGGCTTAAAATGTGGTGTTTTACTAATAATAAAAAAATCGTGAATAAATATACATAAATAACAAAGTTACAAATGTTACAAAAGGCTAAGTAAAGGTACTTTTTGTAATCACTCGATCTAAACTACGCTAACTCATGTTGGCGGCGTGTGCGCGGGGAGGGCAAGCGCCGCTTGTTTGTTTACATCAGCCTAACTACACTTGTCGCTCTGTAAGATGGAAATGCGCAGATTTTGAATGGATATCTATATTTTTAATTAATAGTGTAATTGTTATAAGGTTATTTATTGCATTACTACTGTTATTCTATTATTACAAAAATGTCACAACGACGAGCCAAATACTTTGTGGATTTAACCAAAAAGGAGGAATATTCATTCAGGACTGTTGATAAAAATATTGAGATACCGCTTCATAATGTCGAGAGAGGTAAGCTTAGTGTTTTATTAAAGATGTTTAGTTAAGGGAAAAGTGTATAAACATGTTTTATAGTAGTAAGCTCCGATTTTTTTTTATTTAAACCATTTTGCTCAAATTTCGTGCAACACTACGCTAACACATAGTTAGCGTAGTATAGTACGTTATTGTTTACTGATTTGTTTGGAAAATGCTCAAGTTAGCGATATTTAGGTTTTAAAATATAGATATAAATACGTATATTTATGCTACCTTAACTGTAATACGAGTATGTAGGTTCTATGTTTTTCTTTTATGAAAAGATTTATTTTAATAATCACATTATTTCAATAAAAAATATACCTATTGTTATAGAATCGCCGTTACCTGCCAAAATTAATAATCCTGAATTCGTGGCAATTACGTTATGTTTGATGAACCTTCTGTAAATATAATAGCAATATAATAAAATACAGGCAAAGGCAGGCAAAGACAGGCCAAGACAGGAATACAGTGTAGTATTATAAGACATAAATATAAACGCATTGGGAGCTCCTTTTACTCCACTTAATATTTCTTCACCTATAGCATTGACTTCTATTCAAACACCTTCCCCATTAACATTAACTCCACCAAGTATCACACCTTCAGTTTTGATTGTCACTAATGATCTTTCCAATGGCATAGAAGATGATGAGATAGATGATCTCTACCGTCACGCTATTGTAATTTTTCGGAACCTCCAAATACTTTAAACGATACTTTGGTGCCGATGTTTTACCAAGATAAAGAAGATAAAACACTCACATCCGAAGTAGCTACGTCCGCCCAAGAAGGAATCCCCGATTCGCCAACAGAATATAACGCCCTCAACAATTGCACAGATTCGACGTTGACGATATCTATTTTCTCACAAGCAATGCTTGATAATAGTGACTATTGTACAGTATCGCAAATTGTATGTTGAGTAGTGTGATGATATCATGATAATAATTATAATTTAAAAGCACAGAAATTATGACAGTATACAGATATTGTTAACACCAATTTAAAGATTGGGCCTCCATTTACCTATTACCTCTATATACTCAGATGAAATGAAAGAAAACTTTTCCAAACATCAAACTGAAAAAGAAATATCTCGCAAGTAAAAAATTGAATGTAAGCTATAAGCTGTCTCAAATGATAAAATAGCATGTATCGTCTTCGATTGTCAAAAAGTTTTAAGCTACCACATGGTAATATAAGTGTTTATTATTATAAGCGAAAGCTCAATGTATATAATGTTACAATCTACGATATGGCATCAAAAGAAGCTTTTTGTTATATGTGAGATAAGCTAACGGCTAAGAGAGGGGCTAATGAACAAGTGGCAAGTTGTATATAATATGATTTTTTTAATAAATTATCCTTTTTGGGAATCCACGAAGCTAACTTATGTTTAGACAACTGTGGAGACCAAAATCGCCGTATTGTATACTATATGTATACTATACGTATTGTATACTATACTGCTAAAAAAAATTATATGAAGATATGCCATCAGTTTATGGAAAAAGGCCATACACAAAATGAGGGAGATTCAGTTCATGCACTAATAGAAAAATCTGCAAGAGTTACGCCCGGTTTCTGAAAGGCTGCTCAAATTGATCAATTGATCAAATCAGCTAATCTGAACGCTCATTGGTGAAAACAGTGACTACGAAGTGATGTTCACCAAGCAGATTAGCTGATTTGATCAATTGATCAATTTGATCAGCCTTTCAGAAACCGGGTGTTACGGAGGTCAGACGTATATACGTCTGACGAATGGTATTCTCTGGCGCGATGGGCGAAGGTTAATGCGAATCCTTTTAATGTTATTGAGGTCAATCAAAACATGATATTTGATTTTAAAACTAATATTAGCAAGAAGAATCGGGCTAAAAATTTTAATAACGATAAAATTATGTGGAATAAAGTAAAAAAAATGGAAAGATAGTTTCGTCTGAAAATTACGGGTTGTTGGAATATAAATATAGTTTAAATGATAACGAAAGCAATCAAATACAATGTTTTAAAAAGACATCTTGTAGATTATCCCACTCGGAGCCTTTCCCTGAAAAAGCACACAAAAATTTGTTAGCAATTAATGTAGCAAAATATAAACCTAAACTATTATTGTGATAACACTATCATCCCTGAAAAATATCATACGTTTTATATAAATTATTTAAAATTTATTAAGTAAAACACTAAAATGATAGGTATAACATACCGTTTAAGTATTTTTTGTCCTAAATATATATTGTCCTAAATATATTTTTAAGTTATAATATTTGCTTACTTAAGAATAATTATGATTAAAACTTTTATAACGAAGTCAAACTGATTGATTTTGATCTCAACGTTAGTTAATAAGTACTTACCTTAACTTTTTTAAAGATTTATTACTAAATAAGTATTATTTTTGTTTTACTCACATACATACGTAGATATATTTTTTATACAACATCTTATTAAATTTTATAAATTTGAAATACTAAATAAAAGAAAACTCTAACTTGTTGCACAGTACGATGTAAAAGACGCTATGTTTCATTTGACTGCTTTTAATACGTTATCTGCCTGTATCGCATGCACCAGTTAAATTAGGCTAACTTTAAAAACGCGCTATTTACGATAGTAATTAAGCACACTATATCATGTGGATATACATAGTAACCCAAGGTTAAATTTATGCATCAAATGTTTTAGAAATAGTAATGAAAACCAATTAAAATAACACATATTTCATACCATGATCGCCCGTAACACACTACGCTATCATTAGTTAGGCGGGTGTATCGCGTAATGTATTATTGAGGAATTACGTTTGTATACGGCTAACTTGCGTTAAATCAAAAAATATTAATAATTAGATATAAATAAAATTAGTATACTATAATACATAGACTAACTATTAATGGTGCCAAATTTCATATATGTATCCTATTTATAAAAAAAGTTATTGCTCTTTTTCCTTAAAACGTGTCTCCTGTAAAGTACACTTTTATGAGTTAGCGTAGTATAAATTGTTGGTGTCGATTTGGGCCGATAATTAATCGGCTAGACTTTTTCTCCATTTTATTTCTGAGCGACTTATTCTGTGACGTGTGGATTGCACTATAATTGTAATGTTCTAATTTATTCTACAAATAATCGGTCATCAAGTATCGGACGTTGATGATTTTTACTCCATTTTATTATATGACCTGTGGATTGCACTATATTTGCAATCAGTATGTTCTATTTTCGCTTACAAAAAATCGGTCTCCGACTATCGGACGTGGGTGAATTTTTCTTTCTTTACTTCTGACCTACTTCTTTTATGTTGCACTATGAATGCAACAAGTATGTTCTAATTTCGCCTAAAAAATCGGACACCGATAATCGGTGACCGGTTTTTTTGGGAATGCAGAAAATGTCTGCCCGATTACCGGCTTTACAAAAATTGTAACGAGGGCAGGTATCCCTATCCTAGCGTCAGCGCCTACGACATGTCCCTACAGATCCCACGCGTGAAACGGCCGCTTAATTTCCTCCTCAGAGTCCCGTGATGAGGCCACTCTCCCGGACCACCTGCTCCGTCGACACCGGGTTGAGGAACACTGGAATAAACAAAAAAACAAATAACTTCAATTGCGAACGCAAAATTCGAGGCTGAGGCCTGATTCAATTTATAGCTAAGAATTATTATTATTAATCTACTCTCTAGGCCATAGACCCTCTTCGTTATTATAGTAGGCATTGCAGATTATAAGCTACTTACGGGTCCCACCTGTGAATATGTCCTGATCTGGTATGATGCTGGCAGCAGCTATCGCCGCCTCGTCCAACACGATCACCTGAAAGTGAGAGGAAAGAGGTAAGAAAAAAAAGAAGAACACGTTTTAGGACGCTTATAAGTTTTTCTGTAAATTTTGGTACATTTTGTGACGTTACGAACGCTAATCCTAGAGTTTTCTGGAGCTCTATTCAAATGTATGATCAACTAATATGGGATTCAAATTAACAACCCATATTGAACGCTGATTGGTGGAACATTCATCTGAGAGAAAGAAGGATCCCTTCCTTTCTCTCCTTATATGTCGCAGTCATCTGGTGAAATCCTCTATTTGATTGAATGACTAGAGCGTTCATTGAACTCTATTTTTTTCAACAAATTCAATGAATCTGTGACTGTCCAGAACCATTTCATATTTTATTTTTAAACTTCAAAATTAACGAATGTATACTCTTATAACGCAGAAGAAATAAAATTAATAAAAAAATATATCAATGGGTACATTGCTATCAGCTGTACGAGCTGTTTGACGCCATTAAATTACCGCGCTACTTATTCAATCGAATAAGTAGATTTAACCAGATGACTGCGACTTATATATAAATAATCTTTACCGTGAGGTTATCCTAGGGAACTAGTAATCGACCGTATGCCTGTCATGTCTCCAGGATTATTCAACAAATGGTGGTCATGCTACTTAAACAGTGAAAATGAAAATGAAAATGAAAATGAAAAATCTTTTATTTCCAAATAGGTTAGTAACTAACACTTTCAGAATTGTCCTACATGATGACCTACCACCGGTTCGGGTCGGGACTAACCCGGCGAGAAGAACCGGCGTAAGAAACAACAAACAGTGACAACGATGTTAATAATATAACGATACCTTGGGACATTCCATTTCCTGGTCGTACTCAATCTTGTTGCAGTACAGCTGTTGCCTCAAGGGCAGGAGGTCTATCGCGTTCGCCGCCAGGGACCACAGGTGCCCGGCGCCTTGGGACGCCCTGGCGCCCTTCCGGAAGTGAGGGTTGATGGACAGGTTGTGGCGAACAGAGTTCTTCCAGCGCTCGTCGTTCGCTTTGTAGAACGGGAAGCGGTCCCTGGAAATAAGTTTCGTTTATTTATTTTAGCATCATGAAGAATTTTTAGAGCAGGCCTTTTGAAACTTAGGAATAAAAGATTTGGCGCATTGGAAATAAACGAAGATAAGAATTTCATTTGGTGTGACATGTCATGTCCTAATTTTGAGGACCTTTTAAGTTGCGAACTTATGTTCAAACCTACCCCTACCAAACATTACAAAGTATGCGATATCCCATTCAATGACTGTGCTAAAGGACGTTCAGTAAAGACGTTGAAGGTTATTAAACAACTTGTCGAGTTGTCCTTTAGTCATCCACTAAATGTCGTCATTTCCTTAACGCGCTAGTCTTTCAATTAAACTGCTGATTCAATTAGATGACCTTTTTTTTTATCGCTGAGAAATGCTTTTAAGTATTCCGTGGGGGATTGGGGATTCCCTCCACGGATATGTAGGACTCACTGCGTAAAGAAACTGCGTAAAGAAACCGAAAGATGGTAACGGACGCGGCCCTACCCACTAAAACTCGGCGGTACTCCGACTCCACCGCCGTTGACGAAGCCACATGGACAACAAAACTTCCGCGGCAATTAGATGACTACGACATAATATATAAAGATAGAAGGAAACGATGAATTTAAATTAAATGAAACGAATTACTATGATGGAATGATGATGATCAATACGACCAGAGCCGATCACGGGATAACCCCCGCTGTGTGATGTCACGGCATGTTTGTATCACGGCCGACCCGTCGCGGGCTGGCACGGCACGGGTCGATATGCATCGCAAACGCACCTGCCCGCACAACTGATTTGCATGTGAACTAGACTGTTTATTGGGGCAGATTTTTGGTTCTGCGCCACGGGTCGAACACCCCAATGGTCTAGTGGGTTTTTTTGCCAAAAAAAAACCCTCAATGGTCCGAGCTCGTGAACCCATATCTTCTTTCCAGTTGTCCAAAACTTAGACTATAGTTACTCAAGACAGTCGTAAAGTGGTTTAATACCGTCAAATTATTATTTCTCCCACACCGATTTCGGTGACGGTGGCCGGTTTCATTAAAACCAGGCCAGCTACGCAGGAGTTATTTTATAGTGCCCAAGTGTCATCATCACTCTCTCTTCCGTCACACTCGTAGCCCAGTGGGACGGATAACCGACACGACTGGCGGGAGCTCAGGCGCTGGACCGACTTTTTACATACTTATCGACGCGTAGATCACCTCTCTTGTCAGACAATCAGGTGATCAGCCTGTATTGTCCTCACCAAACTTGAAAACAACATCTCAATGCAACCCGAGAATCGAACCCACAACCTACAGGTTGAGCGCGAAGCTCTGAACCACTAGGTCACAGAGGCGTTCACACTATATTAATTATAATGAGACTACCGTAGTAATAAAGTGGTTCAGAGACAAATTGGCTAACTAATTGAAATCAACGCCACCGCGAATTTATTGCGGGGTATTACTAACATCAGACTAAGGGCCTGTCCACACCACCACGGCACGACGCCGCCAACGTGGGACGGTGCGGTACCGTGGCGCGGCGCGTTGCCGTGAGGTGGGAATTTATTACCGTACCGTAAAAATGTACGTCACGACGCCGGAAAGTTACACGTCACCGTGCCTTTTTAATTTTCGGTATATTCTTCACTAAGAACATATAAATAGAAGTCTCGTTGTAGATATGGACCGCGCAAGACGTATTATCCTTCTGTTGTTATTAAAAAGACGGAGAGAGAAGTTGAAGAGAAAAAATGTAAAAAGACTGTACTGGGTGCACCCATATCTTTTAATTATGAATAGTGATGGGAAGCACTCCGATGTCCGATGCACCGTTCCCCGGCGGCGTTGCCATACCGTGCTAGTGCACGCACCGACACCGCACCGTTTCACGGCGACGACGTCGTGCCGTGGTGATGTGGACAGGTCCTAAAGCGGGGTATTATACTGAACTACACGTTTTTCGCTACTTCGTACGCGCAAAGTGAAATCCCGCGGGAACTATGCACTTTGCTGCTGTAAAAAGTAGCTAATGTAAATTTTATTAAAATCGCTCCAGCCGTTTAGACGTGAAGAAGTAAAAAACATACACATACATTTTCGTCTTTATAATATTAGCGTGAAGCCGCCATGGTCTAGAGCCTTGCTCTTGACTCGGAGGTCGCGGGTTCGATTCCCGCGTTGAAACAACAAAAAATGTTATTTTCAAATTTGGTAAGGACAATGCAGGCTGATCACCTGATTCTGACAAGAAAGATCCATGCGTCGGATGGGCATGTAAAAAGTCGGTCCTGCGCTTGATCTCCTACCAGTCGCGTCGGTTATCCGTTCCACTGGACAACGAGAGGGAAGGAATAGAGAGTGCTTCGGTGTATTGCGCACACACTATAAAATGTGTCAATTAAACTGTGGATACAGTATATCACCCAACCTACACTTACAGTTTACATCTTGTATAGATATATACACCTACAATACCTAAACCTACAACAAAAAGTGCTTGCTTCACGTATATTACTACTTGTACATAAATCAAATATGAAATATAAATTTCAGCATATACAGCATAATCTATTGAATATGCACATCAAAGGAAAGGTTCAATACTGAGCAGTTTCTATTGAACCATTTTAGTGCACAAATTCCAAGATCTTTCAATCAATATAAGCATATAGAAAACAAAATATTATAAAATATTCAAGAAATTTTAATCACGCTAATATTAATAAAGGTTGTGAGTGTGTTGTTACCCTCTCACGCATTAACTACACAAGTAGTTTATTTTTTTTAAGTCAGTTTTTTCAAAGCTTTTTTTTTATTAATCTTTACCTATAGATAGATAGGCTATTGAAACCGTCCGACGTCGCCACAAACAGACAGTCATGCACAATCGATGAAAAACCGCGTGTCATTCCGTGACAAAAGCCAACAATACAATAAATTTGATGTTAAATAAGTAACAAAGTGGAAAAAGTGCAAGTAATTTGTGTATTAATGTAACATTTGTTGCCACATTACTAGGCTCTTTGTGTCTTTGTACCCCGTCTGTATGCTGACTTATTAAATTTGACTCGCGCCAGGGACAATTTAAGGTATAATTAGTTATAAAGACCCTTTAGGCCTCAGCCTCGAATTTCGCGGACAGCGGGGCGGGAGCGGCATGATCTTTTGCGTAAAATCAAATGGACCGGTTCTCGAAAACAGCGGCGCGGCAGCGGCGCGGGAGCGGGTAACGAGTACCGCACCCGAGCGCCGCCGCTCCCGCTCCGCTGCCTGCAAAATTCGAGGCTGAGGCCATAGGACTATAAGGGCGCCCAGCCATGGCACACATCTTTTGGGCGACTTTTTGGAGAACCTAAAAAATATGGTCAGATTTTCCGCTGTCTTTAAACATCTAGGAAACTAATTGGAGGACATTTTATGATAAAATCGAAACGTAGGAAAATAGCTCAAGACTTCTTTGAGTTTAGCATGAAAAAAGTACTAACTAAGTTTTGGAGGAGGAAATAGGGGTCTCCTAATCGTCAATTTCTCGTACTTTTAATATGTAATTTCAGTTCAAGCTGCAGTTGTCTCTATCAGTTTGATGGGGCAGCTGCGGGACAGGAATATACTGTAGAAATACATATTTTGCATTTCTTTAGACAGTGGTGTTTTCTCTTTTTTCACTCCAAAATTTTTTCACACCGAATTTTTCATCCTCCGTTTGCAGAATTCTAGTAAAACTGTACTCAATATTTTCGCTTCACGTACGATTATTATCAAATATAATTATTTCTGGATTACTTGTTGCGTTTGCTACAAAATTTCATACTCCTTTTCGAATTCTCGTAAAACGGTACTCAAAGCTTTAAATTACGTTACTTCTGGACAGCTGCGCGTTGCTGATGATAATATAATTACATACTAATCACACGGCTTCTTATCAGTACGGGGTATTGGCTTACAAAATACTGATAAGGTTATTAATTCCTTATCACCGCGATTCGAAGAGTTTAGCAGGAACAATTGAGAACTATGCATTCGTAATGTTATAGAAACCCATGCAATTGACTTTCGATAACGTTGCATCGACTGCTGGACGTAAGCCTAGTACTGTTGTGCGTAAAACTTATTGTTCCTTGAGCGGGATTTAAACCCGCGACCTGTCGCTCGAACCAACACGTTCAACCACTGCACTACAGAGGTCGTCAAATATGTGTATAAAATCTATATTAGTAATATAAAGCGAAAAAGTTTGTTTGTTTGTTTAAACGCGCTAATCGCAGGAACTACTGGTCCGATTTGAAAAATTTGTTATTTGTTTTATAGTTCATTTATAGAGGAACGCTTTAGGCTATATAACATTACGCTGCGACCAATAAGAGCGAAGCGTCGGTGAGAAATGTTGCAAAAACGGGGAAATTATTGACATTTGGGGACTTTCGTTACGTGCGCTCCATAAACGGTTTAAGTCACTCAAAAACCACGCGAACGAAGTCGCGAGTACAGCTAGTATTAAATATATTTCCATTGTCTGGTAACTGTAACACAAGAACCTCCTCCTCCTTTTTTTTGGAAGTCGGTTAAAAATTATGACAGAGCCCATATGATTGGCTTTCGATAACGTTACAAATACGCAGTTGTAAATTTTTCCTGCTTGGTAAGCTCTTATCAACCCTGCCCGCGTGAGAAAATAATAGATTTGTAGTAGCTGGATTATGATAAGAAGTGTTAAGGGGTAGGGGGTGATTGATTAAATTGTGTTATCGTGGGAGATTTCGGCACGAATGAGCCAGTTCGATTACAACAGGGACCTTACTGATTCGATTTTGATTCAGATTCGATCGTGCCGCGTACTTCCGAATATGCGTGCTAAGGAATAGAGAATCCTTCTGTGTATTGCGCGCACACTGGGGCACTATAAAAATAACTCCTGCGTAACTGGCCTGGTTTCATTGGAACCGGCTAACGTTACCGGTATAGGAGGCATTATACACGGTGTAAAATAAATGAGAGATCATAGAGGCATTATATAAAATAAATTAGTGATCTTACTTTAGGGAGTGTATGTGCCAACTATGTAGAGTTTACTGTGAAAGTCCCAGCGCTGAAAGACTTACTTTTGACTTTCATGTTTTTTTCAGAAATGCCCCAACATCATAAATTTTCCCATACATTTTTTTTTAAAGTATCTCTTTCAGCTCTAATACTTTCACAGTATACTCTTTAAACGGGACACATGCACACACTAAAGTATTATCACTCATTAATATTATAGCCTATATCATATATTTTAGCCGACAGTGGACAGTCATATGCATATCAAATATTAATACAGATTCGTATGGCTCTCGTATTTCCCCCGGGTGGCGTAAACCTGTCGGCGTAAACTGCCGGCGTGTCGGCGTCTTGTCGGTGTATGTGTCGGCGTGACGGCGAGTCGGACAGGATAACACGATATATCATGTCGCACCTTATAAACGTAACAGATTAAAACTATACGGGGGAATGTGTGGTAAGGAATATGAGACTGGTTTTTGAAAATACGAGTAATACTAGACTAAATGCCAAGTTCACCAACACATGTTGAAGTTAATTCGCCATTAAATATAATGTTATCCCTCTCGTATTTTCTGTCAATGAATGAGAAAGCATGGTACTATAAGAGCGGGTAGGTACACATTAGGCGCTTTCAAACGCGCGCTTTAAAAACGCGCGTTTTGAGAACCAGGAGATCTTCTGGGGTCTTACTCTCCAAACTGATTCGATTTTGATTCAGATTCGATCGTATCGCGTACTTCCTAATAAATTGACGTTTGTTTATTTTGATTCTTAGTCGATTGATATGGTCGGGAGTGCAAAAAGTTACGATTTATTTTCTTTATCCTGATTAGTTTCAAAGTAATCCACCAAATAAAATACCAAAAGCCGTTGATATCGTGCTGATTCGATTCTCGATTGTGTCGGGAGTAGGCTTGCTGTACAGACGAGTGTACTCTGTACATACTCAAGTGCGCGATTTATCTTTATCCAAAAACGCGCATCAGCAAAGCGTGCGTTAAAAAGCGCCTAATGTGAACCAGCTCTAACAAGCCGTTAACACTAACATGCGTTGGTGAAATCGGGACTTAGGCCCGTATTAAGGAACAAGCCTCAAACTCGGCCTCAAGAAGTGCAATCGTAGCTACTTGAGAACCTATTTTGCAGATAATTTGACAAGTAAGGCCTGGGGGCTAATACTCCCGACACAATCGAGAACCGAATCCGTTCGATATCAGTGGTTTTTCGTACTTTATTTTGGTGAATTACTTTGAAACTAATCAGGATAAAGAAAATTGTTAGATCGTAACTTTTATACTCCCGACCATACGAGTATCAATCGACTGAGAATCAAAATAAACAAATGTCAATTTATTAGGCACGCGGCATGATCGTATCTGAATCAAAATCAAAACAGTTTGGAGAGTAAGGCCCCTGGAATCTTTAACTCGTATTAATAATTACCAACTTCGATGTCAAGTCATTGCGATCGCAACCTCTACATGAGAACATAATTGAGAAATAAAAAATCTTTGCGTTTCACTTTTAAAATTAACAACTTTACAAATAATAAGTTATAAACTTTTTTTTGGGACGTAAATCTATACTTCTATACTAATAATATAATAAAGCGGAAGAGTTTGTTTGTTTGTTTATACGCGCTAATCTCAGGAACTACCGGTCCGATTTGAAAAAATCTTTTTTGTTGGATAGTCCATTTATAGAGGAAGGCTTTAGGCTATATTACATTACGCTGCCACCAATAGGAGCGAAGCGTCAGTGAGAAATGTTGCATAAACGGGGAAAATTCATTACATTTGGGGGCTTTCATTGCGTGCACTGGATATATCGCAGTCATCTGATTGAATCCGCTATTTAATTGAATGACTAGCGCTTTCATTGTTTTTACCAACAAATAATAGAATCCGAGACTAGGACAGCCATTTAATATTTTCGTTTTAAACTTCGAAATTTCCGAATGAGTACTAATAAAACGAACATTAAAGTAAATTAATCAAAAAATATATCAACACATTGCTATCTGTACGAGCTGTTTGACGCTATTATATAACCGCCTAGTGATTCAATTAAATAACCAGATTCAATAAGATGACTGCGACAGATATAAACGGCTTCAGTCACTCAAAAACCACGCGAACGAAGTCGAAGGAACAGCTAGTTCATAATAATCAATTTCGGTGTCAAGTCATTGCGATCGCAACCTGTACATTAGAACCTATTTGACAAACAAAAAATCTTTTCGTTTCACTTTTAAAAATTAACAACTTTACAAATAATTAGTTACTGGGACGTATCACGTAAATATAAATAAGAATTACTTATATAAATATAGACATACTTATTTTAAATATTTTCCTACGAGTATGATCCATGCGTCGGATGGACACGTAAAAAGTCGGTCCTGCGCCTGATCTTCCGCCAGTCCAGAAACCAGGCCAGTGGTTTGAATGAAACCGGCCTCCGTCACCAAAATCGGTGTGGTAGGCATTATTATTATTATTTGCAATCAATTGGTGTACTATAAGCAGATGTGATGAATATTGACGTTGATATTAATTCGTGAAATACTAAATTTTATAATTCTAGGAATCCATTAATGAAAATATACAAAATCAATTTCTAGTTGCCAACGGTTTTCAACGAGGAAAACAAAATCTAGTCAGCCACGGCTCAGTGAGATTAAATTTACCAATTGATTGATTTAAATTAATACAAACTAGATGTAATTTGATTTTAGAATAATCATGAAATATTACGATATTTATTAAATATTAGAAAGCTAGATATACATTTATTACAAGCTTTGCCCGCGACTGCGTTTGCTTGTAATTAGTTATTACGGCAGCCTAATTTTTCGAATCTTTTTCAAACTTCTAGATTTAAAGATGACGACACACTTTGAAACAACATTTCATTTCATCACCCCCCCCCCCTCTCATCCCTTTAAAACCCTTTTTTCAAAGTATGTTAATAAATAATAGTTAAATATTGCAATGTCCATGATAACATGTCTATAATTAAAGGTTAAAAACCATACAACGCGAACGTATTGCTGTATAAGCAACCAGGGCGCTGATTCTAGTACCTCAGAGTTCGTTTCGAATGTCAGTCTGTTCTGTTCACTCGCGCATAAAATCATGCATGATTTGACATAAAAAGAACAGAGAGCTAGAACAAGAACATTCTTGCTCCTTCTGTAACATAATAACGTAAGAATATCTTTACATTGGATTATTCTAAAATAATTGGAGATCGAATGAGTTCGTTTGATGTAAACCTTATGTATCTTTAAATAATTTTGTATTATGTCTGTGTAAAGCATTTCTTGCTTAAGAGCAAAGGCTAGATCTTTGGAAGGCACGTGGGAAGCCAACCAAATCAGGTGATGACCTGATGATGACTGTGTCGAAACCGGTCGTGTATTTTAAGAAATAATTTGTAAAATAACTAATAAAGTGGGAAGTGCAAGTATTTAGTGTATTATTACCATATAGTATGTATTTTCATCAAGAACCTACGGTACATTGAATAACATAAAACCAAATTTTAAACTAAATGTAATATAACACCAGCCTGTGACTCTCGCTGTACGCGGAGTGCGCCCACGGAGAACCGACTTTGAGAAAATTTGAGGTGATGAAAATTTAAGAATTTTGAGGTGCTAATGAACTGGGTATATAGGACTATAGAAGGACTAAGACTTCTTTTGTTGTCTATACTAATATTATAAAGAGGTAATGTTTGATTGTTTGTTTGTTTGTTTGTTTGTTTGTTTGTTTGTTTGTTTGTTTGTTTGAATGGAATAGGCTCTGAAACCATTGAACCAATATGAAAAATTCTTTCACCGTTGGAAAGCTACATTCCTAGCGCTGAACATAGGCTATATTATATGTTTAAAAAAAGTAGGGTTCCTTACTAAAACCCCAAAAATGTAGCCCAAAGTGTAAAAAAACGACCTCCAAAATTTCTTACGTCGTGTGCGCTTCGACAACAGCTTGACCAATTTCGCAATTTTTTTTACGGTATGTTCGTTATTGTCACGAAAAGGTTATTATGAAAGAAAATGTTGAAAAAAATAAGCAGAAAATTAGAAAAAAGAAGAAAATACGTGATGGTCACGCGGGGTTTGAACCTGGGCTCAATCGATTCACGTCGTTGCCAGTTTATATGACACTGGTGTCATGGTAACGACATTGTTTACAAATGGAAAATAAAAATTATGAAATGCTATAAATAACGTATTAACATAAACTTAAACTATTTGGATTCATTAAACTATTTGTCCACCACTAATAAATAGTCGGGTCATTTTAATAGGTAACATTTGACAGTTTATCAAAAATGAGCGACGTAACGTTGTAACGACGACATAATAAAATAAATATTTTCTTTTTGTTAAAACTGCAGAATTTACTAAACTTTATTTAATAATTATTAGATATTTATTGTCAACATAACCAATATGAGTTTTTTTACGATTTGCTTTCACTGATAAACGATCTTAAATATAATATACAAATTATGATTTAATGAAATAAACGTCGTGATAATGTTACGTCAGTTAACACTTTTTCTTATTAAACACTAGAGAATTACTCAAAAAATCGATTAATCTTTTAACAACTATAAATATACCTATTTAAAAAAAGAACTTAAGTTATAAGTTGTAATAAGAATATATTATAAATGTTAATTTAAAAATCAGATCGAAGGAGTTAGATCCATGGTCATAATTCACGAACAATTAAAAAAAAATCGAAAACGTCATGATGTGACGCTACTATGTCGTCATTTGTCTTTGTGCGAAGTTAACGTCTGTCTGTTCTGTCTTTTTTTTTTCTTGCTACTGAAAACGAAAATGCAATTAAAAAAAAATGTCTGTCTGTCTGTTAGCGTGTCTCTTTGCTCCGGCTAATCTCTGGAACGGCTGGACCGATGTTAACGAGACTTTCACTGGTAGATAGCTAAAGTTATAAGGATTAATTTAGGCTTCTTTTCATCATCATCATCGTTATCTGACTAATGATCACCGAATCGGCTGTACCGACTGTGACGGGAGCATTCACCGGGCGTTAGCTTATGTTAGTTTCATCTTTACATCAGCTTTTTGTATTAAAGTAAGTCGTGTTAGTTAAATGAATTATTTATAACTCGAGAACGGCTTTATCGATATGGTTGAAAATTGGTGAGGAAGTAACTTAGAGCCAGTAGACGGACATAGGATACTATTTATTCCATTTGACAGCGCAGAACCAGCAACGTTCACGGAAGGGTTTGGCGTTGTGGGTTCCGCGTTGCGGGTTCCGGGTTCCCGTGTTGCGGGTTCCGGGTTCCGCGTCGCGGGTTCAGGGTTCCCGTGTTGCAAGTTGCGGGTTCCGCGTTGCGGGTTCCGCGTTCCCGCGTTGCGGGTTCCGGGTTTCCGCGTTGCGGGTTCCTGGTTCCCGCGTTGCGGGTTCCGGGTTCCCGCGTTGCGCGTTCCGGGTTCCCATGCTGCGGGTTCCGCGTTGCGGGTTCCGGGTTCCCGCGTTGCGGGTTCCGGGTCCCCGCGTTGTGGGTTCCGGGTTCCCGCGTAGCGGGTTCCGCGTTGCGGGTTCCTGGTTCCCATGGTGCGGATTCCGGGTTCCCGCGTTGCGGGTTCCGCGTTCCCGCGTTGCGGGTTCCGCGTTCCTGCGTTGCGGGTTCCGCGTTGCGGGTTCCGCGTTCCCGCGTTGCGGGTTCCGGGTTCCCGCGTTGCGGGTTCCGGGTTCCCGCGTTGCGGGTTCCGGGTTCCCGCGTTGCGGGTTCCGGGTTCCCGCGTTGCGGGTTCCGGGTTCCCGCGTTGCGGGTTCCGGGTTCCCGCGTTGCGGGTTCCGGGTTCCCGCGTTGCGGGTTCCGGGTTCCCGCGTCGCGGGTTCCGGGTTCCCGCGTTGCGGGTTCCGGGTTCCCGCGTTGCGGGTTTTGGGTTCCCATGCTGCGGGTTCCGCGTTCCCGCGTTGCGGGTTGCGGGTTTCGGGTTCCCATGCTGCGGGTTCCGGGTTCCCGCGTTGCGGGTTCCGCGTTCCCGAGTTAGGGGTTGTTTTTTTTAGTTGAATTTCATCATAAACTGTTTTTATGCTCAACGAAGTGGGCAAGGGTCAGCTAGTTTTATTATAAACAGATGTTGTTTGCAAGTTAGGTTGGGACAATGCAAAATGATTGTCTGACAATAAAGATGATCGCGTCGGGTGGGCGTGTAAAAAGTCGGTCCTGCGCCTGATCTCACGCGAGTCGTGTTCGTCCTAATGGACTACAAGAGTTAGAGAAGAGAGAGTGCTTCTGCGTATTGCACACACACTTGGGAACTATAAAATGACTAATTCATACCTAGCCTGGTTTCAATGAAGCCGGATACCGACACGTTAATCGGTGTGGTAGCATGTTAATATTATAGACTATTAATATTATTAATTATACTATTAACATTATTAAATAACTCACGATATCCACTGGTAGATGGCAGACACAGTAAGCTCTCCTTTGTCCCTCAGCGCTCTTTCTATTAGCTCAGGGTACGTATACGGAGGCTTCTTGCTGGAAACTTTCAATAATTCCTGTGGACTCTCTTCAGGGACTTTGATGTTCACGAAGTCGTCCAGCCGAAAGTTCAGAAGCCACGCCAAGCTGGCACAGTCGTTGTCGTCATCTAGCGTTGACGATTTTCGTTTACGCCATCTAACTTTTTCCGTTTTGCATGCCATGGCTGACGCGAGTTGACTGGGTCCGTTTCGGGTGCCGAGCGGCGGTGCCTGGTACGGCTATCTCCCCGCATAGATAGCATATACCACCTCTTTGTTTGTTTTTTTTTTTAATTTGTGAATGAGACACGTGGTAAGTCGTTGCGTGAACGCAATGAAGTAAAATAAAAAAAAATGTAAAAATTGCTTATTTTATAGATTGAATAACTGTTAACTTCCAGTGAAAAATTAATGCTGAGGCCCGGCTGACAACATCGGCAAACTTCACGGTGTTGCGTTTAGACATGTTGTTGCTTGCACCCAAAATATTTTGCTGCAGTGAATGTTAGGTTAGGTTAGGTTAGGTTTTATTTTATAAGTAACATGGCTTGTCTTTCTATTATACTTAATAGAACTATACCATAATTATTGTCAAGTTGCGGTTACATGGTTTTACGAAACCCGACGAAACTGCTCAAAAATTGATCCTGGTCCCTGGTCTAGTGGTCTAGTGGTTCAGAGCTTGGCTCTTGACCCGGAGGTCGCGGGTTCGAATCCCGCTGAGGGAATGTTCCTGAGTCATGGATGCGTATTTCATGTGTGTATTAATATAATAAAAATCTGAAATATGTGTATAGTATTACAGTATTAAATATATTTCCGTTGTCTGGTACCTGTAACACAAGTTCTTCGGATACTTAGAGGACCAGATTGACGTGGTGTGAAGCGTCCATAGATTATTATTGCGTTACTCCTTCGATATACTCGCTGTTCCGCTTTTCATACCATATAAAAATAACTTGACTTCGCAAAAGTGTAAAAAACCTGATACAGCACTTCATAAAATGAATGAAACTCATTTAATTCATCCAAAAAGGTGGTCACTAAATTGTCACCTCCGCTCCTGTTCAATTCGATTATTCATCCAATTTGCCGGAGCCGGATTTTTGGTAAATCCACAGATTTATGTTTTATATGCTAACTCATGTTAACGGATTGAATACATTATTGGATTATAATAGATCGAATTTAAAATATTGTGAAACAGAAAAATCTACACTAATATTATAGAGAGAAAAGATTTGTATTTTTGTACTTAACTCAAAAATTACTGGATTGATTTTAATAATTCTTTTACATTAAAAAGCTACATTATTACTGAGTAACATAGGCTATATAAAAATCAATTGCTGTTCGTTAGTCTCGCTAAAACTCGAGATCAGCTGAACTGATTCGGCTATTTTTGGTCTTGAAATATTTGTGGAAGTCCAGGGAAGGTTCAAACGGTTTGTATGCTCAACGAAGTGGGCACGGGTCAGCTAGTATGTAATTAAAAACATGTTTAAAAAACTGTAACACGCCTTACAATAAAAGTGGTCTAAAAAGGCTGAAACAAGAAAATAATTTAGATACGAATCCAAAAATGCATTAGTACAAAAATGGTTAAGGTAGAGCCGTGGTCGTACCCGATAATGGGTTTTTGAGTGTGTGAGCCAGTGACAAAATTAACAAGTTTGACAAGTTGACTTAACGAACATTGTTCGCAGAGTCAACATCCTGAGGATGCTCCGGGGTCGAAACGCGCGTCGAGTTTTGCAACCTGCATGGTGGTGGGACTTTGCACGATCGTGTTAACATTATTGCTTGTGTGGTGGTGGTGTTTTCATGTTTTTTGCTTGCGAGTGTACGCATAAGCGGTATGGGAAGGAGAGAGGTGCATCAAACGCATGCCTATGCGTACACTCACTCATCTGCTTGCAGATTGTGGTTATAATTGATTCGCAGGATATTGCTAGATATAATATATTTAAATTGTAAGTTATAATTCTTAAACTTCTATTTCAAATTGAATGAAATTTGAAATATACCGTGTTAGTACAATACCAATAGCGAGTTTCTTACGCCGGTTCTTCTCCCGGGTTAGTCCCCGAACCGGTGGTAGGTCAGCATGTAGGACAATTCTAAAAGTGTTAGTTACTAACCTATTTGGAAATAAAAGATTTTTCATTTTTAATGAGTATCTAAGATGCAGGCTTATAGTTTTATCAACAACGAAGTTATAACTTACAGTGTGTTCCTTTAAGCGCATTTTTACTCTGAACGCTATCATTCATAACGCACACAGTCGTTTCTTTCGCACAATATTGAAAATTATGAAATTTTCGATCTGATCGTTTGTAGCAAACTTTAGTGCTAGTGGAACGACTGACAGATGTCAAAATTTAACATTTCCTTTTTATCTCATAAATTCTAATTATATTTTAAATTAATAATAATAACTACATTATAAAAGAATCTAGAATAAATTTGCTCGATCCATAACTTAAAAATAACATCGAAATCAGTGAAATCTGTAAAATCTAAGTAAACGTCAAAAACAAGATGGGTAAAATTATGCAAAATGGCGTGATCATTCTGAGCGTTTTAAATAGTTTTTGACAGCTGACAGCTGCGTGTGGAACACTAGTCAAAACAGTTCAAAACGATCATAATGTCAAATAAAGTGATAATGGAACTCTAATCTGAACGAAAAAAACGTTATTTTCGTTTACTATCAGGTACTGGAACACAGGTTAAGAGTTTGAAAATGGCCTGAATTGTTTCGAGAAAAGGATGTACGGCCAACTTGGCGCAGATAATTAACGCTATGACCGCACCATGGCCTACCATTCCATACAATCTATCTTTTATACGAAAAAATTGCAATAGATGTCACTAATATTAACGTTTGTAAATTATAAAAAATAAATATGCCGAACTAAGTACAAATATGGACATTAAAATAAAGATAAGCATATTTTTTAAACATAACATCACATTAAGCTAAATTCAACTCCTTAAGGCGAGGAATAACCGCAACTAGCTTCACTCCTTTTAAAGTAAATTTTACAACGACACAAATATCTTATTAAAAAAAGTAATCGGTTCAAACTTTAAGTACATAGTTAAACTAATTTATTGGCATTTAATTACAGCTCTAAATCCTATACTGTATTTACTCTCATAAGTAGGTAATTTAGTGAAAGAGTGGCGCTAGTTGCGGTTATTCCTCGCCTTAGTTAAGAAGAAGATACGAGACGAAATTAGTAATTAGTATTTTTCAATAGCGGCGCTAGATGGCGATTTCCGGAATGGGCCTGGAAATCGAAGAAAACATAAATTGCCAATATTAGGGTGATACTATTTTCTAGTACTAGGTCGTGTCTCTGTTATAATATATCTACTTTGTGGCTATGACTAATAAAAACAGAGCACCATCAAAAATGGTTTTAAAATCGATGGTTTTTTTTTTACTATTTCACACGGAAGTCTTGATCACAGCAGCTAGTTGTATAAAATATTACAGAGAAATTAACCTTTAAGAAAACCTACCTAAATTAAGAAAAATTAAACCTTACAGCAATGGTAATAAGAGCGAAGCATGCGATGTCGTGTACGTATTCCTTTTGATTTAAAACATCAAACCGTCGCGTTGGTACTAGGGATGTTAGGAAGCTCCGTAACCGTAACCGAAACTACCGGATATCCGATATAAAAAATATCCGTAACCGTAACCGAATCCGAAATAATAGTTACGGATAATATCGGATAGGCTCGGAGCCTAATTGGGACACGTTATAACAAGTTGTGTTGATCGGCCGGCCGCTGGCGACATACAAGACACGCGCAATGTTTGTTTTCTTCTGTTGTCATAAAATTCTCGTTGCAAATAGTTCAACAAATTGAAACGAATGTGTTATTACGGAATCGATTGAATTGGTACAAAATGCGAACTAAGTCATAAGTATTTTACTCTTGAAATTCCTTAAGAATATTATTATATTATATACTAGCTGACCCGTGCCCACTTCGTGGAGCATAGAAACCGATTAAGCCTTCCCTGGACTTCCACGAACATTTCAAGAACAAAAAAAGCTGGATCGGTTCAGCCCTTCTCGAGTTTTAGCCAGACTTAAGAACAGCAATTAATTTTTATATAGCCTATGATACTCAGTGATAAAGTAGCTTTCTAATAAAAAAATAATTATTCAAATCGGTCAGGTACTTTTTGAGTAAAGTGGTTACATACAAAAATACAAATCTTTCCTCTTTATAATATTAGTGTAGATTTCCGTAACCGAAATTATCCGAATCTACCGGATAATCTGAAATAATTTTATTTCCGTATCCGGTATAATAATCCGTATCCGTATCCTATTCGTATCCGATATTTAATATCCATAACATCCCTGGTTGGTACAAATACGTGTCCCGGACGATTTGAGCGAGTGATGTTTGCACTGTACTTCGTTAAGCTTAGAATAAACGCCGCAGTTTACTTACAGTGGGACATAGACGTACTGGACAGGGACGTCGCATCTCAAAGACCTTAGGGACAGCTTAAACAAAAAATATAGTAAATAGACACAAAAAATTCTTATCTTTAATGAATATTTTTGTAGTTAAGTTACGTCAGAAGTAAGAATGTACTTTTTAAGTTTTCGTTTCATTGTGAATTGTTGGTGTATGTTGTGTTTGGGTATAAAATATTGTAACATTCAAATATTAGTTGAATAAAATGTGTAATTATGTTAAGTAACAGTGTATACAGCTGTTGGCCAACCTTAAAAAAAATAACCAACGTTCATTTTGGAATCGCTATCTTAAGCTGTGTTGTAAACAGATTCTGACTTTCAAAATGGGGGGAAGATCTGAATTTGGTCGGCTTCATTAATGTACACCGATTACGCTGAAATTAAGAGGAAACAGCACGGTTGAGAGAAATACAAAATAGGTATTTATAAAATATATTGCTGTCTCGCAGTGCCTTAGCTAGCCAGCACTAGCGCTACAGAGACAACTGCAACTTGAACTGAAATTACCTATTAAAAGTACCAGAAATCGACGTTTAGGGGATTCCTGTTTCCTCCTCCAAAACTTAACCGATTTAGATATTCTTTTCTTTAGTAGCTAAAAAAAGGATTGAGCTAGGTTCCTATTTTTTGATTTTGCTGTATAATGCAGTCAAATCTGTTTCCTGGATATTTAAACACAGCGGAGAGTCTGGCCATTTTTTTTTGGTTTTTTAACGTCCATATCTCTTTAAATAATTAATTTCTTAAAAAAAGAAAATAATAAGGACGTACAAACGATATTCATCAATATTCAGGAAAAAATTGTTACTCTAGCAACATTATCCAGGGAGGAAACAGGAATCTCTATTTACCCCTATTTCTGTATGGAAAAATTTTGTAGTGTTTCCTCTTAATAGTCCGATTTGCGTGATACTTTTTTATTGAGATGATGATTCTTGTGTAGGAGATAAAGCAAAGTTCGATTTTAAGACGCCATTTTTAGGCAGCGCTGCGTCGCGTTACAATTAACTTGTTTTTAGGAATCAAATCTTACGCTTGGTTTTTTTAATCCGTAATTAAATTATTTATACACCTGCAAGCGAAGTAACCACTTAAGTGGCGAGAGTAACAGGCGGTTATAAGTGTCTTATTATCGCACATACGACTTTCTTGCAACATAGTCAGTCTATCCCAGAGATGTTTCATAACAATAACGGCAGCAGTTAGAGTATGCTGTGATTTTTTATTGGTAAACCAACTTGATATATGAATATTTTATATATTTTTAAATTTAACAGCGACCTACCTATTTTAAGGTATTTTTATAGTATTGCGATGTCTCTGGCACTTACAGTATGGTATGTCAATGGTGTGGAAATGTAAAAACGGTTCACACTTCATATAACACAACCGCCGTATATTCGTGCACAAAACACGCTCGGGTTTCAATAAGACCGTGTAGAGCTGATAGGATCACCCGTAGGCCAAACAGGAGCATATTTTGACATAGCTCCGTAGAAGTAACGTTATCAAAAGAATTATGAAAAACAGCGCCAATGGAATTGACATTCGATAACGTTACTTTCAACAAGTGCTCCTACTTGGCCTACATATCTGAAAAAAATATCATATAGTAAAATAATAATATCTAAGAATGCTTCACACCATACGTTAATCTAGCCCTGTGCTAAGCATCCGAAGAACTTGTGTTACAGACAACGGAAATATATATTCAATACTTTTATACTGTAAACATATTTAAGATTTTTATTAATATATTAAATATTTAAAATGTATATTAATTTTTTTTTAGGATGTAATTTATTTTCTATGCATGGGTTACCCGCAACGCGTTTTTTTACATAAAAATAATGTATCCCTTGTCTTTTGTCTTTAATGTTCTGCATTGCGGGTTGCACGAAACGCGTTACGGGTTACGGGATATGCGTTGCGAGTTTGGAGTTGCGGGTTCCACGTTACAGGTTACGCGTTGCGGGTTCAGCTTAGCATCAAATTTTAGAGAATCACCCATACACATCCATGCCCCAGGAACACGAAAAACTTTTTGTTCCTTCGGCAGAATTAGAACCTGTGACCTCTCGCTCTCACTGCGCTACGGGGGTCGACTAATTTAGTAGCGATATAATCGTTGATTTGCGTCTCAGAAACCGGAGGTTAATTCTAAATTTCCTTCTAAAATATGTTTTCTAATACACAATATTATTGCCTTCTACTACAAATTTTATTGCTCCAAGGAATAATAAAGATAAATCGGATTTTCCACGAGGTCACGAGGCATAAAACTTCATACACTGTCAATTTGCAATAAAAAATAGGTCAGGATATTGAGTTTGCGGCAGACGTGCTATCACCAGCGGGAGTTAGTAATATGTTTGACATAGCCACTTCTGTATGCAGGAATGATAAAATCCATCTTAATAATGCCTCCCACACCGATTTCGGTGATGGTAGCCGGTTTCATTGAAACCAGGAGTCATTTTAAAGTGCCCAAGTGTGTGTGCAATACACAGAAGCCTTTCCTTTATTGTTGTAGCCCAGTGGGACGCATAACTGACGCGACTGGCGGGAGATCAGGCGCAGGATCGATACATGTCCATCCGACGCATGGATCATATTTCTTGTCAGACAATCAGGTGATCAGCCTGCATTGTCCTTATCAAACCTGAAAACAAAATTTTTTGTTTCTCCAACGCGGGAAATGAACTAACGACCTAGGCTCTAAACCACTAGACTACGGAGGCGTTAAAAAATACTTACATCATGCTACTCTAATGAACCGATTCTCGATTGTGTCAGGAGTAAGCCGATATTTAGTATTATTATATCTAGCTTGTATTAACCTAAAGTGTATAAATATTAAGTTTTATAAACTTTAGGTTAACAGGTCTATATGTAGACACATACACTTTAAAGTATTATCACTCATTTATTCTACGCCTTGTATAAATCTATAATTCACAATACACTCACATTAAGTGCTTATATATGAAAAGGTTAAAAGTCACTGTGGTCATTTATCAAAACTGTACTCCCGGGATGGTAGTAGCAACTAAATGTAGTGAAAAATATTATAACTGCTGTAATAAATACTATTTTCGAGAAATATGGCACTTAGGGCCGAATCACACCGGCAGCGCGTCGCTGTCATTCGTCCGTCTGCATTGTCAAATATTTCTAATAATACAGGGTGTAAAGATCAGGAGAAGAGTGAAAAGATCAGTCACTATTACTTTGAGATACGATTATACTACCTTTCCTTATTTTGGATCATATTTTTTTTTACTTTTCACAATTTCTTATTTTTTTGTCGCAAAAATAACAATAAAGTAAAAAAAGTATTTTTTTTAGAAATTTTTGTAAAAGTAAAGAAAAAAAAAACATTTCTATAATTAGAAAAGGTAGTTTAATCATATCCCAAAGTTATAGTGACTGCTCTTTTTACAACAGTTATAGAAAAAATTGTTCAAATTAAAAAAATAATATAAAAACTATAATCCGACTTAACAAAAAAGGGGCCTAAAAAGCCTGAAACAAGAAAAAAAATGAAATCCAGAAATGCATAGGTACCAAAATGGTCAAGCTAGAGCCGTGGTCGCACTCGCTATTGGGATTGAATATTGCAACAGCAGACGAATATTTTGTTAGCGGGTCCTTCCTTTTGCTTAGCCGAAGTCGGGTAAAAAGTAACGTAAATGTAAACCTTACTAATGTACGTATAATATTAAAAAAAAAATTGGTTTCTTTTAATAATAATAATGCCTCCCACACCGATATCAGTGACGGTGGCCGGCTTCATTGAAACCAGCTGTTTTTCTCCCGACACAATCCAGAATCGAATCAGTTCGATCTAAACGGCTTGTGGTATTTTATTTAGTGGATCACTTTGAAACTAACCAGGATAAAGAAAATCGTTAGATCGTAACTTTTTGTACTCCCGACCATATCAGTCGACTGAGAATCAAAATAAACCAACGTCAATTTATTCGGAAGTACGTGGTACGATTGAATCTGAATCAAAATCGAATCAGTTTGGAGAGTAGGTAAGGCCCCAGGCCAGCCACGCAGGAGTTATTTTATAGTGCCCAAATGTGAGCGTAATACACAGAAGCACTCTCTCTTCCTTCACGCTCGTAGCCCAGTGGGACGGATTGCCGACACGACTGGCGGGAGATCAGGCGCAGGACCGACTTTTTACATGCCCTTCCGACGCATGGATCATCTTGTCAGACAATCAGGTGATCAGCCTGCATTGTCCTAACCAAACTTGAAAACAACATTGTTCCAACGCGGGAATTCGAACCCGACCTTTCGGCTTTTTTTTGACGCCTCCGTGGTCTAGTGGTTCAGAGCTTGGCTCTTGACCCGGAGGTCGCGGGTTCGAATCCCGCCAAGGAAACAAATAGCCTTAATAGTTCCTGAGTCATGGATGTGTCTTTAAATTTGTGTATATAATATATTTCCGTTGTCTGGTACCTGTAACACAAGTTCTTCGGATACTTAGCATGGGGCCAGATTGATGTGGTGTGAAGCGTAGATATTATATTATATATTATTATTAGTATATATTCGTCTTCAGTGCTCAACCACTGCGCTACAGAGGTCACAATTACAATTGTAATAGTTTTGTTGTATTCAGATCCTGCTTTGTTTCTTTCATTTGTCTGCAAATAATATCTTACCTTCATATTACAAAGTAGTTTCTTTGTAAAGCGACTCATTTTTAGGGTTTCGTACCCAAAAGGTAAAAATCCTATTACTAAGGCCCGTATAAATAAAACAATCTCAAACCTAACCTCACTTGAGAACCTATTTGACAGATAAAACAACGTTTCGTTTCACTTTTAAAAGTGAACAACTTTAGTTTCATTTTTTTTTATATACCGTTATATTCATATTATAGATTACAGGAAACAATAAAATAAGTATAATGTATATTTTTATAATCTTTATTTTTACTTTTTAAGAAAGAAAAAAATTAAAGTATGTAACATAAATAAAATTCTTCTTTTTTAAAAGGGAAAGGACCCTTTTTTTTATGTGTCAAATAGGTTCTCAAGGTGAGGTTGGGTTTGAGATAGTTTTATTTATACGGGCCTAAGACTGTCTGACGTCCGTCTGTCTGTCGCCAGGCTGCACCTATCTCAGGAACTATGATTGTACGAGCGGAGTCGTACATACGCACTCGTTTCATATAACCGCTGACCGTACACTTTACAAACATTATAAATTATGATAACATAACATATTATTTTAATGACAATAAACTATTTGAACGGGTATTGCTGTCGTCATTCCTTAAGTTCAATACATTTTAGACCTAAGAACACCCATCACCATCAACACATCTGTAGGGAAACACTCCAACTTTTTGGTCCTTCGAGCCGGATTGTGCGCGAAATTATTTGATTTGAAAAAAAAGGCCAATAACTCCGCTCGTACAGTGATAATAGTTGAAACATTTCAAATATGTATTTCTGTGACAGCTATAACATGAAATACGTAAAATCAAAATACTATAATACTGTAAGGGCGCTAATACCGGATGTGGTAAAATGAGCAGTCACTAGAACGCATTCTAGAAATGTATTTTTTGCGCCGAAAAAATAAAAAATCTTTTTTCTATTTATATTTGTGCAAGAATAAAATAGAGAAAACAGAAAATACAAAAACATGGTAAAGAAAAGGTAGACAATAATAGACATATCCCAAAGTTATAGTGACTGCCAATTTACATCCTTAAAGTATACAACAAACGTGGTTTTTGCTCGTTTTGCACGGAACCCTTTGTGCGCGACCCTGACTCGCACTTGGCCTGTTGTTTATTCCACAACAAAAACCCAGATACGGCCGTCCGCTTTATAGAAAAAAGTACATTTTCTCCCAGCCATAATATTTCCGCTATAAAAAGCCATTACGCGGCCTTTGAGCGCGAACCAGCGCGTGATCTGCGTTGACAGATTGTGATGTAACTCTGCTCATTTGTTTGAAAAACATGCTGTTGTGTAACAAAAATGTGTCTTTCAGGAGCCCAAGCAGGAAGGTTTAAAGGCTACGTAAAGCTATGTCATACACTTGTAAGATTTGTTAAAATTCCACAGATAAGGTTAATTCAATAAAGACACGGATTAGTTGACATACGATTTGAATCAGGGAGCGAGCGTGTTGTAACTATAGAATATCTGTCCGTTCCTTTCTGTCTTATAATATTCCACCAATCAGCGTTCAATATGGGTTGTTGATTGGAATGCCATGTTAGTTGATCATTCATTTGAATCGCGGTTTTATTTTTTAATTTTAGTTTAGTTTATCTTCGAAACTGTACTAGCAGGAACTTGTAGTTCCTAATAACCAAAACCCACAAAATTGCAACCTCATAACACAACAGGGATTAACAATTGAAGACATAAGTGGATGAAGGTATACCTTAATATATATATTATGTCGCAAAAATTCTATACCCAGAAAATTTACTTTAAACTATAATTTAAAGATTTTATGATATTGTATGATATTATGTTGTTAAGTGCATTTATTCTAAAGACGTTTCTTTATATTAATGTACTTGATGAGTTACGAAATATTTTAAAATGTTTAAGTGACAGTATGACCTCAATTTTCTTGAAATCAGTATTTTGCGTATATCACCTTCATCCACTCATGTCTTCAATTGTCTTCAATTATCACATGCACCGAATTTTACTCCATTTAATAACTAAAATGTAATAGATAATTACAATTTTATCCAGCCGTAATTGGTAAATGGTTGTCGATAACTCGATTTCAATTAAAATTGAAACGACACGAATCGAAACTCTTTCACGAATTCGAATTAAAATCGTTTTGTTCAGGTGCAGGGGCTGCGTCGAAATTACTCCTTTGAAACAGATGTAATGGTACAAAGACAGTATTTTAAAATCCGCCATTGTTCAAATTGCGTGCACATCTTACTAATGTCTGATTGTGCTGCATTTCTTTGACACAATACAGAAAAATGTTAAAATGTTGTGTAAATATTCTGTATACAGTTTGTGTCACAGTTACTAAGCCGCAAGTACCTACTCTTCACACTATAATAGTGTGAAGAGAATGACGCGCAGATAATTTTTTGCAGGGATGTTTAGGTGAGATTCCACCGGTGTTCTGAACTGTTGCGAACAGTGTGCGTAACAGACGTTAGTTCCGGTGCACTCGCTAAAGCAACATTAACAAAATAATTATACCCCAACATTTATAGAATGTTGTATACTTTTGTTCGCGCCAGTGGAGTCGCGTCGACGCACACGAACATTTTGCTCGCAACACAATCTTGCTTTTAATGCAATAGCATTAAAAGCAAGTATGCCCCAGTGTGCTGAACTATTTCGAACTCCAATGAGTGAACAATTTGTGAACAAAAGTAATGCACAGTCTCGCCGGTGGAGTCGGTGTTAGCAACTCAGTTCCGCACAGCTGGAGTTGTGAAAAAAAGTTTGGCTAACAGATGTTCTGAACACTATTTTGGTGGAATCGTACCTTTAAGGAGCTCCGTAAATATCGGATATCCGATATAAAACTATACATATACATAACCGTAACTGAATCCCAAATAAAAGTTTTGCTGCTATCAAAGGTATCCAATATCCGTAACAGAAATTATCCGAAACAAGCGGAAATCCGAACTAATTTCATATCTGTATCCGAAATTTCATTTTTTGATCTGGCACCACGCACGTGATAAAACAAATACGAAATTTTATATCCATTTTTTGCTCTGGCATCTATGAGGTGCCAGATACTGACCATAACGTGATAAAACAAATACAATATTTGTCTAAATTGACCACAAGGAGTGAATCTTACTGGCGGAGGATCGGGACCGACTTTTTACATGCTCATTCGACGCAAGGATCATTTATCTTGTCAGACAATCAGGTTATCAGCCTGCAATGTCCTAACCAAACTTGAAAACAACATTTTTGGTTGTACAATTTAAATATATTATATCTAGCAATATCCCGCGAAACAATTATAACCACAACCTGCAAGCAGATGAGTGAGTGTACGCATAGGCATGCGTTTGATGCACCTCCCTCCTCCCACACTGCTTATGCGTACACTCGCAAGCAAAAAACATGAAAACACCACCACCACACAAGCAATAATGTTAACACGATCGTGCAAAGTCCCACCACCATGCAGGTTGCAAAACTCGACGCGCGTTTCGCTCCGACCCCGGAGCATCCTCAGGATGTTGACTCTGCGAACAATGTTCGTTGCCTTAACGAACATTGTTCGCAGAGTCGAACCCGACATCTGGGTCGAGAGCAGAGAACTCTGAACCACTAGACCACGGAGGCGATATGATCCAAAGCAAAGATACTATAGGACTCGTTAAATAAAATAGGATAATAGGAACAGGAATAATAAAAACTAGGATTCACGTTTGCATCAGATAACAGAGAATAGGCGCAGGAAAACTAGGATATTCCGATTCAAGTTTTAACCGTCTGGTTCGGTTAACCTAAAAACGGTTTGAATACAGTTTTCCTCATGATGGCGGGTTAAAATGGGGGATCCGAAATGAATGCACTTCGGTCTCAAAGGGTTTCCGCTGAGTGTTTGTGAAGGCATTATGCTTTAACCCAGTAATGAGAGTGGTTTACGCGATCTTCATGCTGAGTCGTTTAGGCTATCTTTTTTGTGACATCTATAGTTTGTCCCTGATAAATTTTAACCTAAAAGCATGGCCTACCATCCCATACAATCTATGTTTAATACAAAAACATTGCAATATATGTCACTACTAGTAACGTTTGTTATAAAATGTAAATAGTATGCCGAATTATAGCATACTCCCGACTGTAGCCTATGCTACAGACTATATAGTCTATAATAATATAGTCTATGGATTCATGTAGCCATTTAGCCAACAATAATCATCGCGTTAATATTGGCCAATTGGCATCTCTGGCTAGTCTATGGTTGTGTCATAGACGGCTTTGTTTACGTTTGTGTTAAATTTATCTCGGACGTACTATAGATACCTTTTAAAGTCCCGTATTATTAGGTATGCAGGTTTACTTCCAACACAATCGAGCATCGAATCAGTTATCAACGGCTTTTGGTATTTCATGTGATGGATTACTTTGAAACTAATCAGGATAGAGAAAATTGTTAGATCGCAATTTTTGGTACTCCCTGTATCAATCGACTGAGAGTCAAAATAAACAAACGTCAATTTATTGGGAAGTACGCGGCACGATCGAATCTGAATCAAAATCGAATGAGTGGAAAGTAAAGCCCCAGTGTTAACCCAGTATTTCTATGTATGTACGCGTTGTCTTTTATTAGATAAAGATAAAGATAAAGATAAAGATAAAGATAAAGATAAAGATAAAGATAAAGATAAAGATAAAGATAAAGATAAAGATAAAGATAAAGATAAAGATAAAGATAAAGATAAAGATAAAGATAAAGATAAAGATAAAGATAAAGATAAAGATAAAGATAAAGATAAAGATAAAGATAAAGATAAAGATAAAGATAAAGATAAAGATAAAGATAAAGATAAAGATAAAGATAAAGATAAAGATAAAGATAAAGATAAAGATAAAGATAAAGATAAAGATAAAGATAAAGATAAAGATAAAGATAAAGATAAAGATAAAGATAAAGATAAAGATAAAGATAAAGATAAAGATAAAGATAAAGATAAAGATAAAGATAAAGATAAAGATAAAGATAAAGATAAAGATAAAGATAAAGATAAAGATAAAGATAAAGATAAAGATAAAGATAAAGATAAAGATAAAGATAAAGATAAAGATAAAGATAAAGATAAAGATAAAGATAAAGATAAAGATTTATTTATTCCAAGAAATTGGTTACATAAGTTGTTACATTATTTATTTATTTTTTCGCAATTTCAGCCCATATGGACATGGAAATATTTTAATAACTTAATATTAACTACTAAAAGTCTAAAGGATTTATCTTATGAAATTCATGCTTAATTAAAAAAATAAAAATGTCCCTATATTATAATCATCTTAACCCCTTACATATTATGTATATACCTTCCAACACCACATAGTATATTATTGTTAATTCCTAATATTACATCATGGCAACCTGCATTTTCAACCATATACATTAATTGGATACAACACTATTAATTAAAATGTCACTATGCAAGTATATACAAAAAGTCAACAAATAGGTATAAGTATAAATAAAATGTCAAGTACAGTGAATTAATTGGATATAAAATTAGATGTCATACAATAATAATTAAAATGTCAATAAATCAAAAAATAAAAAGTCATCTTAATATAAAAAATGACAATTACAATTTATAAATATTAGATTGAAAATATTATTATGTCATTTAATTGGAACAACAATAATATTAATCCATTTTAATTTTTATTGTACCTAATAATATTCATAAATTTGCAAAAAAAAAACAACTAAATTTAATTAATCAGTATGTCCTAAAAATTCATTTATGGTGTAAAAACATTTTTCAGCGAGCCAGTTGTACAGTCTTCTTCTAAACATGTTATAAGTAAGTTCTTTTAAGTTCTCGGGGAGCTTATTGTATATTTTGATAGACATACAATAACAGGCTTTACTCAAAAATGTTGTTTGTGTAATTGGTAGTACCAACTTGTTTGGATACCTGGTATATATATTTCCGAGGGAGATTAAATGTGGGCGTCTTTTTGTTTGTTTGGTATCGTCAGGAAATAATAAGCCGCACAAACAGTACTTATATTCAGTTTAACAAAAACTTAGTTTCACTCTAAAACATTAACTCAGATCGTGGATGCAAATGGATTCATCTCAAGACGTGACGAGGTCAGCTGACATATTGGCTAACGTGTGTGAACATCAGCTTCTCACGATATCTTTGGTCTTCCAATGGTCACCCCCAATAGAATATCATCACCCCCTTTCCGGTGTCCCGTCGACAATGCCATCTGTCATCGCTGACATAAGTGACACTTGTCAAACGAGTCTGTCATAGCCAACTGTCACTGAACACGTCCAGGCGTGATCCTGTCGCCAAGAGATTCCTCCTCCTTCTTCGATCGATCCTATTCTTAGTTTTCCTCCGACATATATTTAAAATTTCTGATATTTTTGTGTAAAATTCACTCTTATACTTTCGAACAAATAAACTTATTTCGTAAATATACAAACATACTAAAGTAAGCAGTTTTAATTTTTTGAATAATGGGCGACATGAGTCTATAGGTTTAGCTCCACATATAGCCCTGATACATTTCTTTTGTCCAATGAATAATCTAGTTATGTCTTCAGAGTTGCCCCATACTATAAGCCCATACCTAAGAGCTGACACCACAAATGCATGGTACGCAGTTAATGCCGTTTGTGTGCAAGTTGTCTTTTTTAGACGACTAAGGAGATAAACGTATTTGTTTATTTTCTTACATGTCAGCTCAATATGTGGTTTCCACGATAGATTATTATCAATATTAATACCTAAGAACTTTACAACATGCGACTCACTAATCTCATGTTTATCGTAATATGTTATACATAGATCTCTACCTCTATTACCCTTGTTATAAAATTGCATAAATGTAGTTTTTTTAATATAAAATTTTAAATTATTATAGTCCATCCATTCAATTATGTCATTAACAGCATTATTAATATCTAAGTTATATGTCAAATCATTTTTATTATTAACTATTATAGAGATGTCATCTACGAAAATTGTACAATAATGAGAAATAACTCTAGGTATGTCATTTATATAAATAATAAAAAGAAGAGGATTAAAAACACTACCCTGTGGAACTCCTTTGGTCTTTACTCTACTATCTGAAGTAAATGATACCGATTCCTGTTTATTATTAGTTTTTGTAATCTTTACATATTGTGTTCTCTGTGAGATATAACTTTCTATCCATTCATTAGCTAGCCCGCGGATACCGTAGTTTTCACATTTGTGTAATAGGATTTTATGGTTCACATGGTCAAAAGCTTTAGTCATATCAAAAAACACCGCCGATACTGCTTTCTTTTTGTCAACACACTCTGTAATTTTTTTTTATCAGTGAGAAACATGCTAGTGTAGTGGATTTCTCTTTCTGGAATCCGTACTGTTCCTTGGCTAGAATATTATTTTTCTCTATAAAAGACATAAGACGCTTGTGCATAATTTTCTCAAAAATTTTAGATATTATTGGGATTAGAGTTATGGGTCTATAATTATTAATGTCTTTTTTATTGCCACCTTTAAATAAAGGAATTATAACGGAAATTTTAAGTTTGGTCGGAAATTTACCCTCTTCCAAGGATAAATTAATTAGGTACGTTAAAACTGGGGCTAGTTCCAATACACAGTTCTTTAATACTTGTGTAGAGATTTCATCGTACCCTGTGGAGTATGAATTATTTAAAGATTTGATTACTAAAATAATTTCATTTTCGTTTGTTGGTTCTAAGAAAATAGTATATGCTTCTCTTGTAAGTGTATGCAGTTTTTTATTTGTTTTTTCTTTAATTGATTGTTCGTCGTAAGTTGTATTTAAAAAATTATCGTTTAGTATATTTGTATCAAGTAGTGTGAATTATGTTTGTGTGCCGTCGTGAGATCGCAAACTTACAAGGGGGCCACGGAAGACCAGGGTTACTCTCTAATCTGATTCGGTTTTGATTTACGATTTTGATATGATTTTGATTTAATTCAGATTCGTACTCCCGAATAACATCATATCAAAATCAAAATGGCGTTGAGATCGTGTGTTATCAGCGTCGTTAGCTGTATCCGGTGTGTTGTTAAATATTAAATTAAAATACATTTTATTAATAGATTAAGACTGTGTGGCTATGATGATAATGACTTTCGAAGAATTATGTAATCATCAATGAGGTCTAAGCCATGTTGTTGTATCCTACATTCAATTAAATTATTAACGTACTAGTCAACGTTCCTGCATACTTGGTTTTCACTTGATTAGTATCAAGCTAATTTTTCGTGAGCACCTTCATTTTGATGAGTCGCCCAAGAATTTCTTGGACGGAGCTCTTGTTTGTGCTACCACAAAGTTCCGTCCAAGAATTTCGTCCGTAAATTACTATTAAACTAACAGAGATAGCAAGAATAAAGTTTGTGGATTTGGTGATTCCAAAATTTTTTTTTTTTTTGATAAATCTCAAGATAATAATCTAAATTATCCGAAAAAATATTTGTCCTACAAAATCTATGGTTTCATCAATGAGTTCCCTCTTGCCAACTTGTATCGATAACGAGGTCATCTTAAATTATTAGTAACCAACTAATTTTTCTTTTTATTACTTAGTTAATATTAATGTAATTCACCAGACATAATTGTCCTACAAATTGCGTGGTACGTTATCCCGGTCCTACGCTCGAAAGTTGAGATTTTTTTTTATCCTTGCTAACTCTGTTAGCTACCACAAACAAGAGTTCCGTCCAAGAGATTCTTGGGCGACTCATCATAATGAAAGTACTCACGAAAAATTTCCTTGATACTAATCAAGTGAAAACAATGTATGGGGGAACCCTTACTATACTTACACTGGACATAATCACATTCAAAACTTAAATGAAACCAAGTACATCCAAAAGGGTACTTATTCAAATTGATAGACCGAACAGAACAGTCACGTTTTCTCCTAAACTCCAAACAATACCACCATTATAGTAAGTGATAGGATTACAATACAAAACATTTAAATTCAGAAGCCGACCACTTCGAGCGGAGGGCTTTGTCGTGTCATTTTATTCCAAGTATTCACGCATGAATAAAGGATGACTAAACAGAACTCCAGCACTCAACAGCGAGGAACAAAATATTCACCAAACTATACTTTAGGTACTTGTATATTCTATGAATATATTCCACGGACCTTAGCTCGGTACGGTAGCGGGAGTATTTAAAAAAGTAGTTAAAGAACGTTTGTGTGGTAATGTACATCTACACTAATATTATAAAGAGGAAAGATTTGTATTTTTGTATGTAACGACTTAACTCAAAAAGTACCGGACCGATTTTAATAATTCTTTTTTCATTAGAAAGCTACATTATCGCTGAGTAACATAGGCTATATAAAAATTAATTGCTGTTCGTCAGTCTCACTAAAACTAGAGATCAGCTGAATTGATTCGGCTAGTTTTTGTCTTGAAATATTCGTGGAAGTCCCGGGAAGGTTTACACGGTTCCATGCTCAACGAAGTCGAAGTCCACGAATATTTTAAGACCAAAAATAGCGGAATCAGTTCAGCTGATCTCAAGATTTAGCGAGTCTTACGAACAGCAATTGATTTTTATATAGCCTATGTTACTCACTGATAACGTAGCTTTCTAATGAAAAAAAAATTATTAAAATCGGTCCGGTACTTTTTGAGTTAAGTCGTTACATATAAAAATACAAATCTTTCCTCTTTATGATATTAGTGTGGAAAACCTTCCAGCAGTAAACTGACACGTGTTACTACTATGAATGAAACGTGTTAATACAATAATTAGTTACAATTACATTTACGCTGATAATAGCACTGAACAACAATTACAACACTTTGTTATCATACAACTCAAAGCCATTTTCAACTCTACTCCACACGGGTAGGGTTGAGAATTGACGGTGTTTTGGTGATAACATGGTGAATATTAGCAAAGAGATCAAAGGCAGTCATATCGTTTGCGGTAGTAATTGGCTAACTAGCCTGTTGACATTACAAAGGTGGGCTGCAATGGACTGTTAGTACCAATTTAGTTCCAAAAACAAATCTTGTGACTCAATTCGAAATAAGGATGTGCCCCTATAAGGCTGCGTTTCCACCGACGAAAAGGAGCTTGCGGTGCCCGAATTGACCAATCACTATGCTCGAAATCCCCTTTTCTGTTTCCATGGAACAGCATGAGCATAGTGATTGGTCAATTTGGGCACCGCTAAGCTCCTCTCCGCCCCGCTCCGCGTCAGTGGAAACGCAACCTTATAATAATAATGCCTCCCACACCGGAGACGGTGGCCGGTTTCATTACAGCCAGACCAGCTAATCAGGAGTTATTTTTAGATTGCCCAAGCGTGTGCGCAATGCACAGAAGCACTCTCTCTTCCTTTACGCTCGTAGACCAGTGGGACGGATAACCGACTCGACTGGCGGGAGATCAGGAGCACGACCGACTTTTTACATGCCCATCCGACGCATGGATCATCTTTCTTGTCAGACTATCAGGTGACCAGCCTGCATTGTCCTAACCAAACTTGAAAACAACACTTTTTGTTTTGCCAACGCGGGAAGTGAACCCATGACCTCCGAGTCGAGAGCTATGCTCTGAACCACTAGACCACGGAGGTGATTTATACATTGTATAAATAAAGAGTCACCTGTGCCGTAGGTAGGAGTTTTTCACTTTTACATTTATTTTCACTATTAAATTTGGAGTGTGTGGTGTCCGTCAGTATGTATGTAACATCGTAGCTACCAAACAGATTTACTTAGACTTAGAGACACTAAAAAGTTAAAAAAAAACTAAGTTTACAAAAAACCGACTTCAACAACTTAAAAAAAACTTTATAATACTTTTAGACGAGTAATGTACGTAAGTAAGTAATGGACGAGTTTTGGAGTTCGGTGTCAGGTAAAAGAACAACATCCTAAAGTTGCTGACTGAATCTCACCTTTGCTGACACCTAATTTAACAAGAACATTAATTGTAAGTAGTTACATTATAACATTATTTTATGCTTTTTAGTTGTTGAAGTCGGTTTTTTGTAAACTTAGTTTTTTTTATTTTTTACTTTTAAATACATTTACAAAAACGTATTTCCTTTTTTATATATATATACGAGGTTGTGAAGTTAAAACGACGATAATATGTTAAGGTGCGATTCCACCGGTGTTCTGAACTGTTGCGAACATTGTGCGTAACAGATGTTTGTTCCGGTGGACTCGCTAACGCAACATTAACAAATTGGAACACATACAAATTGGCACAGCTGAAATTCTGAAAAAAATGTTGGCTAACAAATGTTCTGAACACTATTTTGGCGGAATCGTACCTTAAGGATTACTCATACCACATTGCAAAATAACCCCTGTCCCTTAGCGACAAATTGATACCTTTGGTAATGTACCAGAATATTCTGCACAGACAGGTAATTAGAGGAATCGCCGGTCCACAATTATTATTAGAGAATTACGTCCAGTCCGTCTTGTCATCAGTCCATTGTGTGCTGATACTGTCTGACTGTGATTAGTGTTGGTTGTACACTGTACAGGCCGGTGTCTGAAACGCTATTCAATGTATGATCAACTAACATGACATTCAACAACCCATATTGAACGCTGATTGGTGCAACATTTATCCGAGAGAAAGAGAGGGACAGATATTATATAATTACATCACGCTCGCACATGCAAGGTTAAAATACCAGATATGTGGTTGATTCACGAAAGACACCGAATAATTGACAATTGATATACTTTGTATAAATTGATTTGAATCAACCTTATCTTTGGTATTTTAACCAGCCTTGCGAGCCTGATGTCATTACATAAAAGTATTAAATACCTATATTTCGTTTGTATGGTACCTATAACACCAGTTCTTCGGACACTTAGCTCGGGGCCAGATTGGCGTGGTGTAAAGCGTCCTAATAATATTATTATTATAAAAACTTGCTGCCACACAAACCACCAACGGTCTTGTAGGAGCCATAATCGGACAGAATTTTCCATTGTTATGTTCTATTTTTATGCCAAATTTCATACTCCTCGCAAAAAATTTAAACCCTCTCAAAAACGAATGCATTACTTTATTATGTACTTACTAAATGTTGAACGGATCAGGACATTGCCTTTCTCCGGGTCTTTTGAATAATGAAAACTTATTATTTCGCCGACATTATGAATATGAATGGGCTGTTTTGTCTCGGACGATGTGGCAGTGCAGACCGGCTACAAATACCTCATTGAGACTAGAGATCTGATCCCTGATTCAAGATGCCATCGGGATTTATCGCTTACGAAGTTCGAAAACGAAATGTATGGGATTTTATAATAATAATAATAAATAAATAAAACCTACTGTTGCAGCTACATCGCAACGGCGCGAGCAGGGCGAGTGGGGCGTGCGGGACGCGCGGGGCGTTCGCATGCGCCTGCGCACACTGCCGTGCGATATATTTTAAAATATTCTTAAGCCAACCATCAGATGTAGACGACCATCATATTTTGTAATACAACTTACAAGTAATATACAGTCCACAGTTATTAAGCTTTTCATTTTCTATCTGGGAGTCTACACCAACCAAAATACAACAATCTACCCATAGTCACAAAGTAGATAATTATATAACAGAGACACGACCTAGTACTAGAAAATAGTATCACCCTAATACTGGCAATTCGACTAGCAAAGGGTGAAGTCCAGGCACATTCCGGAAACCGCCATCTAGCGCCACTATTGGAAAATACTAATTACTAATTTCGTTTCATATCTATTTAATTAAGGAGTAGAATTTAGCTTAATGTGATGTTATGTTAAAAAAGTATGCTTATCATTATTTTAATGTCAATATATAGTACTTAATTCGGCATATTTACATTTTATAATTTACTAACGTTAATAGCAGTGACATCTATTGCAATTTTTTTGTATTGAAGATAGATTGTATGGGATGGTAGGCCATGCCATAGTCAATAGTCATCTCAAGCACTGGCGTCATCCCAAAAACACTGCACACATACCTCAAAACACTTAATATACAAATATATTACCCAGCATAGGATGTATATTATATATCCTATGCTGGGTATGCTGCTGCCAGTGTACGTTTCATAGCAAGAACATTTACTTTAATATACAAGGTGTAAAACAAATGAATGATAATACTTTAGAGTGTGTATGTGATCCCTATATAAATAGAGTTTACTGTGCAAGTAGTACCTACGATAAAAGACTTACTTTTGACTTTCATGTTTCTATAACAAATGCCCTAAGATCATTTACCGATACAGTAATTTTAAAAAAAGCAACTGTTTTAGCGATGGTACTTTCACAGTAAACTCTATATAAAGGACCACTCATTAATATTACAGCATGTATAATATAATTTTTACAATTTGACATCTTGATGAATGCAAAAAAAAAAACATAAGTCATGAATCATGATACACACACAACCTAGCAAATGTCCGGTCGCGGTCGCCGGTCGCGGTTGTCGGTCGCGGTCGCCGGTCGCGGTTGTCGGTCGCGGTCGCCGGTCGCGGTCGCCCGTCTGCGCCGCTTCCCCGGGCGATAAGCGAGTCCCGAAGATTCCCGGCGATATTGTCCTCGAGGATAATGAGAATAGATATTCAGCCACTTTAATTACCGCTAGTGGAAATTATTTTTCACTGTGTTTATTATAAGAGCGGTTACATTAAAATTATTAATAACGTTTTTCCTTTGATCAAGTAGAGTGGCGCTGTTGTCGAAGTGCCCATGATAATTTAAGTATGAACTTCTTGAGGGTTCAGTTTTTTTATCTGGGGGCACGGGAGCGCCCCCGCCAAGTTGAGCACGGCCGTACCTTCCTTTTCTCGAAGCACTAAACGATCTAATTTAATATGTATCACAGTTATGCGATTGCCAAGTCAATCTACTTATTTATTTAAAACATGAAAGATTATTAATAATATTGATTATGATCACTTTAAGATGTTGTTAGACCGACCGACTAACCCCTACTTGGTATAACATGTATCTTACAACTTTTTACGGTAGAAGAACTAAGTAGCGAGACAAGTCTCGTGTCGTCGCCAAGTGATAAATGTTGTACCAAGTGTCAAGACACTTTTTACAAGTTATGTTTTTGATGGGATTATAATTTGACGACCTCTGTAGAGCAGTGGTTTAGCACATTGGTGTTTGAGCGATATAAACAAAATGTTTTCTGCATTCCTGGGTCATGGATGTGTATTAAATTAGTCTATGAATATAATAAAAATCCTAAATATGTGTATAGTATAAATGTATTAAATATATTTCCGTTCTCTCGTACCTATAATACCAGTTCTCTGTAAGACAAGATACTTAGCACGGGGCCAGATTGACGTGGTGTTAAGCGTCCATAAATATTATTATTAATGTCCATATTGATACAAAGGAAAGTAATTTTGAAGTCTAACCCCTGGTTTCTAAATGGCTGAAGCTAACATTTGTGTTAACAAGCTATTCAAATTATAAACAAGCATTCAAAGTAATAACTAGTCATAACCATCGTAAAAATATTATACATTAACTAAATATGCATGCAATTTGCATGTGCGATATTATATGTATAATATCGCACATGCAAAGTTCACATTGAAAGGTACCACACAATAAAAAAAATGGAATATTCCTATAAACTGCATTATTTATTGCAGGTCTTATCGGACCTTATAATAATAATGAAGGTCAAAAATATTAATATTTACTTGCTGTAAGGAGTATTTTACTAAAATTAATTTGTACAGATAATATAAATTAATTTGAGAAAATGTGACATAAGAGTTCTAAATTTGAAATTATTAAAAAAGTAAAATTACAATGTGTTAAGTAGTTTAAATAAGGTTAGTGTCTTTATAAATCTGAACAGTGTCACAGAGACAATAAAATAATAGAAAAAAAAACTTTGATCGCGATGTACTCGAAAGTAACCTCCAAGCAAGTGCGTTGTTTATGGTAACGGCAGCATAAGTATGTCAAACTTAGCAAAAGCTTTTGCGTATTAAATGATTATATTTTCATATACATTATACAACCTAATTTTTAGTATGCACGCATACTTCACAGTTAAAATCCCACAAAACCAAGTGGCTTACGTACTGAACTACGAGTTACCTTTTACCGTTTGAAGGGCGCTGCAATAAAAAGGGCAATTTAAAATGATTTCATATTTCGCAAGGGTCTCTCTAAAGGCACTCTTGTAATTAATATAGCAGACATTCGTTCATTAATTCAGTTTTTTGCGAGATCATATTTCAACTGTCGCGTCCCCTCACTGAGTTGAATAAGTATAAAGGAGTTTTGACACTATTCATCTTGAGGACTTGCATGGCGTCATGACGATCATATTTTAACACCATTCAACCCTCGGAAAAAATTATCATTAAAACAACGATACAAAAATTTTTTGTATCGTTGTTTTAATGATTTTATGTGACTGGTGTTATACGAATTTTATATATTTTTTAGTTACGTAACTTTTGCAACGACATTGTTGAATAATCTAAATTAAAAATTAACTCTCGACTTAGCGTGTTACATTCCTATCACACATATAACATGAAGTCATGAACCGATTTTCACCAAGCTACGAACACTCTCGACTGATATATCTCTCAAACAAACAAAAAAGCATTAAAATCGGATCATCCGTTTGGGAGCTACGATAGCACAGACAGACACGTACATATTTACACAGACACGTCAAACTTATAACACCCGTCTTTTTTGCGTTTTTTTAACCAAAAGGAGTTTTGACACAATAATTGTTCTTCTCAAAATCAAAATCTTGAGGACCGAGTATATTTTAACATTCAACCCTCGCAAACAATAATATTAAATGTATATTTATATAATTATCCTAATATTTATATATGACTGGAGTTTAGTTTAATATATAGTGCTTAAAGTTCTTTTTCTTTTCGGAAAATATACGACTTTTGTAATTTAAAAGTTAAAACCAATAAGTATTTCATATTGTGGTGGTACCGATTTTTACATGTCCGTCCGACAAATGTATCTTTTTTGTCAGACAATTATGTAATCAGCCAGCATTGTCCTAAACAAGCCTCTTACTACTTTTGTACTTGTTCCAACGCGAAAATCGAACCCAAAAACCTCCAGGTGACCAGCCAAGCTCTATACCACATACTACATACTTTGTAAAAGCCAACAATACATAAGTTACAGGTTACACACTGTAGTCCCGTATAAATGTACTAACCAAACATCACAAGCTAGCCTTTTAATATTAGGTCCTTACATATGAAATTGGCGTTTTGTCGTACTGGCCACTTTGATCTTAAATATATCCTCTTTGGTTAGAAATTCCAAATTCAAATTTAAACAGCTATTTACTCATGCATTTGTGTTTTGAAAACTATAATTCATTTGTTTTTTTCTCTTTTGTTTTTTTTTCTGCGTCACTTATTTCACAAAATGGAAAACTTAAAATATCGCATTATTTACGAGTACGAGTTCCACCGTGGCACCAGTGCTGCAGAAACGGCTCGAAGGATTATTGATGTGTATGGAGGTGGTGTCGCAAAAGAAAACACGGTGCGTTTTTGGTTTCAACGCTTTCGTTCTCGAAATTTCGGCCTGCAGAACAAGCCCCGTGGACGGCCGGAGATCAAGGTCGATAATGATGAATTGAAGGCTATTGTGGAAGCAGAACCATCTCAAACCACACCAAAGTTAGCTACAGGCTGCGGTGTTAGTGACAAAAATCCACTTGAAGCAAATTGGGAAGGTGAAAAAGCTTGAAAGGTGGGTACCTCATGAATTGAGTGAAGCAAACCGACAAACGCGCGTCGACTGCTGCGTTACATTGCCCAACCGGCATAATAATGAAGGAATTTTAAATCAGATCATTACATGTGATGAAAAGTGGATCCTGTACGATAATCGTAAACGCTCATCGCAATGGCTGAACCCTGGTGAACCAGCAAAGTCTTGCCCCAAGCGAAAATTGACTCAAAAAAGCTACTTGTAAGCGTTTGGTGGACTAGTACCGGTGTCGTACACTATAGCTTTCTTAAATCTGGTCAGAAGATTACGGCTGATGTCTATTGTCAGCAACTGTAAACCATGATGGAAAAGCTCGCCGTTAAACAACCGAGACTTGTCAATCGCTCTACGCCACTGCTGCTTCAAGACAACGCTAGACCACACACGGCCCAACAGACGGCTATCAAATTAGAGGAGCTTCAATTGGAATGTCTAACACATCCACCGTACTCTCCGGACCTTGCTCCAACAGATTACCATTTTTTTCGAAATTTGGATAACTTCTTGCAAGGAAAAAAATTCAATTCTGATGAGGCAGTCCAAACCGCTTTCAAAGATTTCATTGATTCCCGTCCGAATGGTTTTTTTAATAAAGGGATCAATAAACTACCTATAAGATGGAAAAAGTGTATAGATAGCAATGGTACATACTTTGATTAATAAAATATATTTTAATATGAAAAAATCACCTTTATGTTCCTCCCATACAAAACGCCAATTTCATATGTAAGGACCTAATATAATATTCGAGGGAACAAAGTGAAATACCTAATATGGTGGGTGGGAAATTCTAGAGCTATACTTTTGAATAGTATTAGTAATTCACAAATATAAAAACAATAATATCTATGGATGCTTCACACCACGTCAATCTGGCCCTGTGCTAAGTATCCGAAGAACTTGTGTTACAAGTACCAGACAACGGAAATATTTTTATACTATACATATATTTAAGATTTTTATTATAGGTATTATACACAAATTTAATACACATCCATGACCCAGGAACATTGGAAACATTTTGTTCCCTCGGCGGGATTTGAACCCGCGACTTCTCGCTCGAGCACCAACGCGCTCAACCACTACGGAGGTCGACGAATATATAAATACAATATAAAAACTTTTTTAAAAATTACAATTAGCCTGTCACCCGGGCTACTATTTCGTAACTAGTGTATTTAATTAAAATTGGATCAGTAGTTTAGGCACTATTATGGAACAAACAAACATGATGAGGAGTGAGGAGCGCTGTAGCACAGTGGTTGAGGGCGTTAGTACTCCAGTGGGAGGTCGCGGGTTCGAATTCCGCCACAACAAAGAAGCTTTATGTGTTCTTAGGTCGTGGATGTGTATTAAATTTGCATATTAATATTATAATAAAATTAAATGTGAATGATATAAAAGTATTAAATGTATTTCTGTGGTCTGTGTTTAGAGCCCAACTCCCGACTCGGAGGTCGTGGGTGCGATTCCCGCGTTGGAACAACAAAAAGTTTAAACAATAAAAAGTTGTTGTTTTCAAGTTTGGTTAAGTCAATGCAGGCCGATCATCTGATTGTCTGACAAGAAAGATGATCCATGCGTCGGATGGGCATAAAAAGTCGGTCCTGCGCCTGTTCTCTCGCCAGTCTTGTCGGTTATCCGTCCCACTGGGCTACGAGAGTGAACGAAGAGAGAGTGCTTATGTATGTTGCGCACACACTTGGACACTATAAAACAACTCCTGCGTAGCTGGCCTGGTTCCAATGAAATCGGTCACTGTCATCGAAATCGGTGCGGGAGACATTATTATTATTAAATTTCCGTTGTCTGTTACATGTAACACGTTCTTTGAATTCAATGAATGAATGAATGAATGAATGAATGAATGAATGAATGAATGAATGAATTAATGAATCTTTATTGTGCACACAACATAAACATATATGAGAAACATAACAATATACACAGGTAACACAATGGCGGCTATATTACTAGGTAGCAATCTCTTCCAGGCAACCACGGGTAAAGGAATTGTTAAAAACGAAATTTGGCTTGCATGTACAGATAAAAAGGAGGTTTGTATAATTACATTGAAAATGTACAAAAACGATAACATGAAACAATATTATAAATTAGTTTATATCAATAAATACATAAATACATACATACCTAAAACTTATTATATTTGTTAGTCACTACATAGTATAAAACAAAGTCGCCTTTTCTGTCCCTATATCCCTATGTGCGCTTAAATCTTTAGAACTACGCAACGGATTTTGATTCAAGAGGAAGGTTTATATGTATAATACATGCATAATATACTAAGGCAACATTGCTAATTTTAAAGGTTTCTATGTGATGTCGTAAATTAACCTATTTTAGCAAAAACGCTGCCTAAACCCTACGAGTTAGATCAAATTAATGTACTACAGTATTGTACACCATAAAAGGGTCTACAAAAAAGTCCGCGATGGTATATGTTTATCTTTTAGGGATAACCCACATTAACCATTTTTATTGTTTACTTTTTACGTGAAAAAATGGCTTATTTACGAAGCTATTTTAAGCAATACGGCATTAATCCTTATCGAATTAAGTACCTTAAATACAGTGTGCAATTAATATGAATTTAGATATACCAAAGATAGCAGGAAATCTTCATAGTAAGTATAGGGAAAGAGGAATTGTTTTACTCCAAATTTAATGCGTGCAGGCCAAGGGCAGTAATGAATGAATCAAAAATACTGGATCGATTTTAATCATGTTTTCATTGAGTTACATAGGCATATATATTTTATGCCCGTGCAAAGTCGGAGCGGGCCGCTATGTTTTTATATACAACGTTCATAGTTTTTCTGTAGTGTATTTAATTTAGTATCAGCATTGCACCCGTGCGAAGCCGGGGCGGGTCGCTAGTTACTTATAAATACACATTGAACTTAAATATAAAAATAAACAAATAGTTACTTATTTATCTGACTACAAACAGTCGAAAAGTGCAGCTTGACCATCATTTTAAAGCCTTCCAAGGTCTTAGCCAGTTTAATATGTTTTGGCAACAAATTCCACAACTTTACACCGGTAACGGCTCAAGCCGAAAATTGGATTATTATAACTATAAGATTACTAGATACCTATCGTTAACATAACGCATTCTTCTATAGTATATATACTATATTAAAGGGGGGGTTTATTTGTATGTTTATTTACTCCGAAATTACTGTAATAATATTATATTACACCGAAGACCACAAGCATGAATATGGTATATTACATCCCAAAGTGATCTCACGGGATACTTTTACGCGAACAATTTACATACAATTTCTTACGCTTAACATTATTAAATTGGCTCATCAACGAATAAAATTTGCATCAAACACCCGTTACAAATGGAGTTTGTTATTGTCTTCACCAGGCGTTTGCTCGGTAATCGTATGCGCTGGGTTTTATGATGATTACGCTTGCTAAATATCATCACTTATCTAATTCGTGTGACGTCATAGATGCTGGTTTGATTCCCTGCCATCTCGTATTCTTTTTGCCCGGCGAAGTAAATAGAAGAGTAATAGTCAGGGTTCCCACATACATGATTTTCACTTTATTAGTATCAAGCAAATTTTTCTTGAATAGCTTCATTTCGATGAGTCGCCCAATAATTTCTTGGACGGACCTCTCGATTGTGGTAGCTAACAGAGTTACCAAGGATAAAAAAAAATGCTCAACTTCGAGCGTAGGACCGGGATAACGTGCCATGCAATTTGTAGGACAATTATGTCTGTTGACTTACATTAATATTAACCAAGTAATAAAAACAAAATCAGCTGGTTACTAATGATTTAAGATGACCTCGTTATCGATACAAGTTGGCAAGAGGGAACTCTTTGATCAAACCATAGATTTTGAAGGACAAATATTTTTTCGGATAATTTAGATCATTATCTTGACAATTAAAATAAAATAATAATGTATATTTTGGAATCACCAATTCCACAAACTTTATTCTTCCTATCTCCGTTAGCTACCACAGACAAGAGTTCCGTCCAAGAAATTCTTGGGCGACTCATCATAATGAAGGTACTCACGAAAAATTAGCTTGATACTAATCAAGTGAAAACCATGTATGGGGGAACCCTGACTATAACAGTATACCAGCCTTGCTGAAGTGTGATGTAATTATATAATATCTGTGCATCTCTTTCTCTCTGATAAATGTTTTACCAATCAGCGTTCAATATGGGTTGTTAACTTGCCATGTTAGTTAATCATAGATTTGATTGAAAATGAAAATGAAAATGAAAAATCTTTTATTTCCAAATATAACTGTAAATATAACTGTAAATATAACTGTAAAAATCAAAAATCTTTTATTTTCAAATGTAACTAATACTTTTAGATTTGTACTACATGATGACCTTTTATTGATTTAGTGTAATTAGGCCGTGTTTCACCTAGCGATATTAAAGTTAACGCCATGTTAAAATACCATGCCATCTCATTCATTGACAGGAAATACGAGAGGGATAACATGATATTTAACATGGCGTTAACTTCAACATGGCTTGGTGAAACACGCCCTTAGCCTTCCTGGAAAACTTGAGTTGGCTATAATTAATATAACAAAAAAAAATAGTTACTTATTTATTCAGAAACCTCTGGATGTTTGATGTTTAGAATGCAACAACAGTGCGTATCTTTTTTTTTTACTTGAGTACCTTAAAATATTTACTTCAATAGTTGCCGAGAAATCGCGTGACGAAAGTCAGTCATTCTGACGTCAAGACGTTTGGAGTTGGTACCTCAGGATGCTGATTCAAGATGTATTCTATCGCTATTATCATCTTGCGATGGCATCTTGAATAAAACCCGGGAAATGGGGCGCAAAATTTTCATACTTCCAGACAACCTATCAAATTTGGTTAACTATTGCGAACAAAATATTTCCAAAATAGTGATTGGTTATTTTTGTATTTATTTATTATGAAAACCAACAGCTGAATACAAATAATTTTACAAACTTAGTATCTTACAAAAGTAAAGCCAATAATTAACAGGTTTCCCATATAACCATTGTGCTAACGTGAGATAGAAATGAAAGCTTAATAGTAAAATACTAGTTTACAATAGTTTCAAGAAACAAGTATTTGAGAAAACACTAAGTAACTCTTAGCGGTCTAAATTAGATAATTTCAACCTTTTTGACCTTCCCAATTTGCTTCAATTGGATTAAAACGGTTTGTCACTAACACCGCAGCCTCTCTGATGATGATCTGCTTCCACAATAGCCTTCAATTCATCATTATCGACCTTGGTCTCCGGCCGTCCACGGGCTTGTTCTGCAGGTAGAAATATCACCACCCCATACACATCATTAATCCTTCGAGCCGTTTCTGCAGCACTGGTGCCACGGTGGAACTCGTAGTAAATAATGCGATATTTTAAGTTTTCCATTTTGTGAAATGAGTGACGCCGAAAAAAAAGCAAAAGAGAAAAAAACAAATGAATTACGGTTTTCAAAACACAAATGCATGAGTAAATAGCTGTTTAAATTTGAATTTGGAATTCCTAACCGCCAATTTCATATTATGTAAGGACCTAATATTTTATTTTGTAAGTTTTTTGTTTTGTTATTTTAAATTGTATTAAAACAATTTCGTAATATATTATAATTTTGTTTATAGACATTATGTTAGTACAGCGATTAGTTTCCACAACGGCAGGAAATGAAACACGGCTTACAAATGAACAAAATGTCACAGCAGCGGCAATAATAATTAGTTCGGTTAATAGAAAATGTCAAAAACTATAGCACAGAGCTTCTCAAACTGTGCGACGCGACGCTCTAGGGTGCTACAGCATTCGGGGGCATTGCGAGGTGATGTTAGTTAATAGTGACTTCATTCGTCGATAGCGTGAGACAAACAAGAGCTTACTAATGGCGAATTTAATTTCTACTAATAGGTAAACTTATATCTAAAAGAAAAGGTATTTAGATTTGAAAAAATATTATTTATCTCTTCCGCTCAAAACTATTTTGGATATAAAAATATACAATGGACTAAACCATGGCGTATTTCGCTCTGTGTCGTATATAAGTTATTGTATCTTCAATATACGCAGACGCTAATATAGGCTTTGTGTAGAGGTCGTCGGAAAAAACTTCCGTAGAACGTTGTATATGTCGCAGTCATCTAATTGAAACCGCCATTTCATTTAGTGACTAGCGTTTTTATCGAATGACGACATTATATTGAAAGACTAAAAGACAGCTCGTGACGTTGTTTATTGTAACGTCCAACGTCTTGACTGAACGTCATTTAGTCATTTAGCGTAGTCAGCTAAATTAGTAAAACAATGACGTACAGCATGATTAAAACTTACCTTCACTATGTCGTTCGTACTCATTCAGCTTCACCTCAAATTTTTCTTTAAGAGTAGCCGGCGGCGACGTAATAATAGATAAATCCATGCTGTCACACTATTTTATAACGAGTAACGAAAAAAATATCAACACAGTGCTATCAGTGCCAGCTGTTTGACGCCATATTTGTTTTGGTGACTACTAGCGCCGCAGTGAGAAAAAGTTTCAATAACCTGACTGATTTTAATCCGTTATCTAATTGGACGTTGAGTGACGATTGTTCAATCAATGTTCGGCCTAGTCTTTCAATTTAATGTCGTCATTCGATAAAAACGCTAGTCACTCAATGAAAGGGCGATTTCAATTAGATGACTGCGACATATATACAGTTTGAAAAGTGCACTATGTTAGTCATTCGGTCAGCATGCTTAATCTAGCGCAAATTAAGCAAATTGAAAAATATAGTACAAGGACTTTGGCGTTGCAGACTTACCTAAGGCGTCGCAGAGACTTCTCTAGGGCGTCGCAGTACAGTTTGGGAAGACCTGTACAGCTGTAGTTGTGTGTACGCTTCATCTAGCGCGCGTTAATCTCACGCTCGTGTAATTGAAACTGCTCACTGATGTTTCTGCGCCATTTTTCATTGTGGGAGTCAATTTGTAATGTTTTCGGACTGTAATAGTAGGTAAGCCGAATAGAGGGGATTTTTGTAGTCACCCAAGCGCGTTAGATTAATATAATATATGTCTCCAGGTGTCCTACATGCCTCTGGTTATCTAGGCAATTTTTTTTTTAATTTGATTGGTGGGGTTAAAAAAAGTTTAAACATATATTTTATATTCGACTCAGCATAAATATCTTGTTAATCTTTTCGAATCTAAATATAAATATATTATAAAACTATTTTGTATCAATTTTGTTTTTTCGAAGTTTTAATAAGGCTGTTTTCACTTATTCCACCACCAAATTAAAAAAATAGGTATGCGTTTAACTCTCATATGTTTTTTTCCGCCTATCATCTAAGCATCAAAACCTTCTAGGTTTCCACAATGCTCAAGTTTCATTCTGGGCTCCCCTACTATAATAGATTCTTTCTGTTAGATATCAAGAACTTTTTAATATTTATATTTGGCGCGTTCATGAGTCCAGTATCTGTTATTATAATTGCTTGCACTACCTGTAATGGTAATAAATAAACGTGGATAAGCAAGCGTGCCTAGCGCGCTCCCATACTGCAGCGCGTTTTTGATTTCTCAAAATGAATTGTGAATTTGACTTCTTGTTTGAATTGATGAAGCCACATTCTAATAGATGTAAATAGCAATACAGTGTTGTTAATATTTTTTGGGAATCGTTGCCTTTTAAATAATTGTCAAATTGTATTTGCTTAGTTGGTTCACCCAAATGTTCGGTTTTACTTATTAAGTTTTGTAATACTGGTGTATTTGTATCTGAACGTAACTTCAGTTCAGTTGCCTCGAAGGTATTTCGTCCAATTTTGACCCGACTGCACCAGAAGAAGGATCATATTTTTCGCGAATAAATATGTTTGTATGTTTGGCAAGCTCGGAAGCCTGAACGCGATAGGTTTTAGCTTCTGTGAGCCTAGTGTGAGTTTTTGTCATTGACGGTGACGAAGTTAAGTACAATTTGTATGGCATCGAAACAGCGCCCCTAGTGCTAAACTATGGCATGGCCTACCATCCCACACAATCTATCTTTAATACAAAAAAAATGCAATAGATATCACTACTATAAACGTTTGTAAATTATAAAATGTAAATATAAAGTACAAATATTGACATTAAAATAAAGATAAACATATTTTTAAGCATAACATCACATTAAGCTAAATTCAACTCCTTAATTAAGAAGAAGATACGAAACGAAATTAGTAATTAATATTTTCCAATAGTGGCGCTAGATGGCGGTTAAAGGAATGCGCCTCACCCTTTGCCAGTCGCTTTGCCAGTATTAGGGTGATACCATTTTCTAGTACTAGGTCGTGTCTCTGTTATATATCTACTTTGTGACGATGGTAACTAATTCGATGCCAAACAAATTGTAGTCAACTTTCTCACCGTGAACAGTGACAAAAACTCGCACTAGGCTCACAGAGATGTCTTTAGGTATCTGTTTACGGTAAGGACACTCTAACTAGGTATAACGGGTGTAAAAAGAACAGTCACTATAAATTTATATTTTGTATATGATTATAATATACTATTATATACCTATTACCTTTTCTCATTCTAGAAATGTACTTTTTTTTTATTTTTTTTTATAAAAATAAAAAAAAAATAGGAAATGATGAAATGGATTTTTTTTTTACATTTTGACAAAAATATATTTAAAAATCATTTCCAAAATGAGGAAAGTTAATATAATCGTATCTCAAAGTTATTGTGACTGTCCTTTTTCACACTGTATAAAAATAAATTACGAAGTTGGGTTTTCTTGTTTTTTAATTCACCTTCTTAAGTAACGACCCCAAACTTTCATAATCTCGGAGGTGTAATCAATTATATCAAATGATTCGTGTCCGCCTTGTTCAGGCCTTAGGGTCAGTACAGACTAGCTACAACCACAACTGGCCGCGATTCAAGATGCCATCGATATTTATCGCTTACGAAGTTAGTTCGAAAACAAAATGTATGTGATTTGACATAAGCTTCGCTCAGTGACGAGCGAATTCGTATGTCATTTAGCGAAGCACATACATTCTGTTTTCGAACTTGAATCTGGGCCCTCGGCCCAAAAAAAAAAACGTTTTTTAAAAAGTTAAAACGTCAAAATTATGACATATTAACTTTTTAAATCGTGTTTTAAAAAGATTTAACGTCACAATGACAGTTGATGTTGACGGTCGGGAAAGCCACAGAAGTTACGTAATCAGGGCCCTGTTCTCGGCAACTCGCCTGCCAAGCGTGGTGAGTATAGTCAAGTACCCCCCAAGAAATACTTTGGGGGAGGGTTATGTTCAGTAGTGTACGTCGTGGCTGAAATGGTGATGATTAAAGGTCGCACTGTAGGCAAAGTAAAGTAAAGTTGAAGTTTAAGTTTCAAAAACCGGGGTATGTCAACATTGAATCAACGCCCCCTAGTGGCAAATAAGTATAGAAACTAATTCGATGATATACAAATTGTATTTACCAAGTATATAATTGTGGCCCGTTTGCACCAAGATAGATAGTCATTTAAAATTAATGGTCGGCCATCTTGTCAAAGAAACCATTAAATAAAGAAACCTTCCATGAGCCGAGAGCGAAAACATGACAAAAAGTCATTATCATAATTGCTGTAAACGTTGAAAATATACAAAGCTTCCGCGGTGGTTTTGTTAGCGTAAGCTGAAATACTTTATACCGCAATGTAGAACCTTACTGAAATGGAGCTGAGATAGTGAAAAGAATACGGTAATTGAAAAAACTAAAAAGCTCGACGCCGTTTGAGTAATTTTAACAAAATACTAAACAAACATATGGCGCCAATAATCCGCCATTTTGATGATATACCCAATGTCACTCTCACAGTAAACACGAATCTAACATTATTTTGTTTATTACTAGCTGACCCTTGCCCACTTCGTTGAGCATAAAAACAGTTTGTGATGAAATTCTACTAAAAAAAAACCCGAACCCGAACCAGCATCCCGGAAGCCGCAACGCGGAACCCGCAACGCGGAACCCGCAACGCGGAACCCGCATCGCGGAACCCGCAACGCGGAACCCGCAACGCGGAACCCGCAACGCGGAACCCGCAACGCGGAACCCGCAACGCGGAACCCGCAACGCGGAACCCGCAACGCGGAACCCGCAACGCGGAACCCGCAACTCGGAACCCGCAACGCGGAACCCGCAACGTGGAACTCGCAAACCAGCAGCCCGCCACTCGCAATGCTTAACCAGTGTTTCCTCTTTATAATATTAGTATAGAGAAATAGTTTAGATACTGATTTCATACAAAAATCAAATTGTCATTATTAGTTTTTAGTATTTGTTGTTATATAGCGGCTATAGAAATAAATAAATTCCAAAAAGGTCAACTCTGTACCTATCATGGTTTTTAAAGATATAGCCTGGTGAAGGACAGACAGGGAAGTCTTAATAATTGTCTTGTTTGAGTATGAAACCCTTGCTGTAAGACCATTTTAGATAAGAATGCCTCTGTGGTCTAGTGGTCCTGAGCTTCGCTCTCGACCGTGGTCGTGGGTTCGATTCCCGCGTTGGAACAACAAAAAATGTTGTTTTCATGTTTGGTTAGGACAATTCAGGCTGATTGTCTGACCAGAAAGATGATCCATGCGTCGGACGGGCATGTAAAAAGTCAGTCCTCCGCCTGTTCTCTCGCCAGTCGTGTCGGTTTACCGTCCCACTGGGTTATGAGAGTAAAAGGAAGAGAGAGTGTCTTCGTGTATTGCGCACACACTTGGGCACTATAAAATAACTTCTGCGTAGCTGGCCTGGTTTCAATGAAATCGACTACCGACACCGAAATCGGTGAGGCGAGCTATTATTATTATTTCAGATAAATAGCAAATGTTTTAGAATGTAACAATATTTTCATAATCATAATAATGTATTGCAGACATTCAATAATTATAATTATTCCTCTTGGAGCTGAATATGATTAATGTAAACCAAAATAGTTGCAATTCAATATTATATTAGTAACAATAATAAATTAGAATGCAGTATAGAAATACGTAAATTATTCATTCGAATGCCTGTGCATTATTTGTAACACTATCCAATGTTCGTATGTTGACAAAAGTTTAATTAGTTGAATTTGTAAATTATAATGTTTGTTTAACGCGCCCTAAATGGCTAAGAGTTTGACTCTCAACTCGTAGTGTAGGTTCGATTCCCGCGGTGGAAATTGGTGTTTGGTTAGGACAATGCAGGCTGACGTTTGTCTAACAAGAAGATCCATGCGTCGAATGGGCACGTAAAAAGTCGGTTCTGCGTCTGATCTCCCTCCCGCCAGTTGTGTCGGTTATCCGTCCCACTCTACTACGAGAGTCAAGGAAGAAAGAGCTGCTTCTGAGTAAGATCTATCTCTCAATAATTAATTTTGCCCCCGTCACGTACTTAACTATAGTCAGCACTCATCGCTGTACCGTATGTGTTCTGCTTATAAAAAAGTCAGTAATGTTGAATTATTCAGTGCATCTGTTTGCTTTTTAATATAATTTTTAGTTAATAATTTATAATTCTTATAAGTAAGGATTGCGGTGTACAAAGCATGCAGTGTTCACTTCAAGAAGGTCATAGACTACTTTAAGATTGTAGAATAAATTATTTTGTACTAATTTTAATTGTTTGGCTAGTTTTGTGAACCTATTAATAAAAATAAAAAAATGAAAAAGGTAAAATAGGGACATAGTAATACGTCTCGTCTCGTCTATTTTTCCCTATCAATGAATTATAATTGACGTTTAAAAACCTAAAAATATGGCCAGATTTTCGGCTATAATTAAACATACAGGAAACAAATTAGAGTACGTTTTATGATAAAATTGAAACATAGGAACATAGTTTTAAGCTTATAATGAAAAAAGTACATAAATTAGTTAAGTTTCTGAGGAGGAAACAGGGGTCTCCTATTCGTCGATTTCTTATGCTTTTAATAGGCAATTTCATTTCGGAGCAGCAATAGAATATACCTATTTGGCATTCCTCTAGAAACCGTGGTGTTTCCTCTAAAGGCACAAATTATAGCGCGTTATGTTTTTCCTAGAGAAACAGTGTGTAAAAGTACAGTCACTAGAAATTTGAGATACGATTATACTACCTGTCCTCATTTTGGAAATGTTTTTTTTTTTTTTTGTATATTTTTTACCTATTACCATATTTTATTTGTTTGTCGCAATAATAACGAAAAAACAAAAAAAATGTAAATTTAATGTAAAAATACATTTCTAGAATGTTAAAGGTACTATAATCGTATCCCAAAGTTATAGTTCCTGTTATTTTTACACCCGTTATAGAAGAATGATGCGTTGCACTGCAACTATTTAACAATATGAGTACAAGTAGGCTATCAACCCTCATGTTACATAATGTACAGAGTTTCATCAATAAACCTCATATTATCCTTATCTATCTTGACAATGCCAATTATTCTATCTCACACCCTTATCTATCTTGATGCCCAGGGTCTCTGCCTGCTGCACGTTGTCCGGTAGTGGAGCGTTGGCCACATCAGGCACCAGCAGCGTGGTCATGCCAGCCAGGATGGCGACACTTCCTATCACAATAGCCGGCAGACTCTCGCCGTACTGGATCTGCGAATCAATATTTTACTTCTTTAATAGCTGTCCCGAAGAATTTCTTACCGCCTTCTTGACGTACTGACGCTACCTACCCTACATCATTCCTTGGTCCAATTAATACCCTAAACCATTTCTCGAGAACCACTGTATATGGTGATTCATGGTTTATATATTAAGCCGAATATGGTGTGAACAGAATGACGCGTAGAGCATTTTTTTGGCATCTCATATAAATTACGTCGTCAAAACAAAAGATGCTCTACGCGTCATTTTCTTCACACTATATTCGGCTTAATATATAAACCTTGAATTAACGTGTATTCATTGATCATAATAGTATGACGACCGGTGCAGTCGTCTTTGAGTATATCTCGAATAGATAGACAGGCGCGGTAGGACTAAGGACTAAACTACTAATAGTAAGTGAAAATTACGACACTGATACGATAAAACACAACAGGGCATTAAGAGATACAGAAACAGACGAAGATACACAAGATAATCAAATAAACATACAAGACACAAGTAAAAATTGCTTAAATACACGTAATTTTACTAAATGAATAGCTATAAGAGACTGTAGCATGGCCCATAAGTTTACTGCTCTATAATTGTGCTAAATATTAAATAAATGTAAATTAAGGTTCGGATCCCGTGAGTTACTGGTTAATTATATAAAATAAAACAATCTGATGAGTATAGTCCAAAACTCTGGTAGAAATAAATCTGTGGGTAAATATAAACTCACTAATAATGGTGTCATAGGCGCCAGCACTGATCCAATCCGTCCAATCGCGGAGCACAGGGAAAGCATTGAACTTCGTGAATACGTCGGGAACAACTCTGAGGTATAGATGTAGACGGTTGCAAATGTAAACGTCGATAGGAACTTGCCAACAAAAAACAAACTGGTTGATATAAACGCGTACTCTGCAAGAGAAAATAACTTTGAAGGTAACAATTGATTTCCTTAAATAATAATAGATAAGACCGCAAGTATGCACTGATTATGTACCTGTTTTAGTAGCTTAGTGTTTTCATTTAATTATTAAAACTAGAGGTAGCCCAGTGGTCGAAAAACCATAATCATATTTAATTTTACCTCCTTTACAAATACAAAGGTACAATGTGTGCTTTAGATTATATTTTATACTATAATGTATAAAGTAGTAAAACAACGCTTATAATGGCTTTCGAGAATATTTTTTGTCTGTAATTTTCATAGAGTTATAAAAATTGGAAGCAATAAACCAGCTACGCAACTTATATTGCACTTATATTGCCTATGTAACCTATATTATGATACAAATCCATTGATTCCATTCAAAAATTATACGGCGCTACGATGGAACTAACATTCATACATAGACTGCCAATATTCCTTTCCTTTTGACTACACTGCGGAGAGAAAAAAAAGATGATCATCCAAACAAATTGTCTTTGGTATCGATAAGTTTTGTGTTGCTATTCGAGTCGCGTAGCTGGCGTAACTCCATGTTTATTAAGTTGTCAAACGTTAGCATAAAAAGTTATTGGAAACTTCACGGTTTCGGTACTTCGAATATTGCCCAGTCGAGCAATAAAAACTTACCTTTGGACACAAAGGATTGCAATAAGCAAAATATTCCGACGGACATAAACGATATTAACAAAGGTTTTTTTCTGTTGAACCGTTTGAGTATGTAGACCATGCACATGCTTGCAGGAACGTCATTCACCGCCATTATTGCAAAATTCACATACTTGTTCCCAGCTAATGAGACCACGTTTACGGCTAGTCCATAACAAATAAACGTGCAAGAGCTCCACCATACCAAACAGACCAAAAATCGATTCAAAACCGGCTTCGATCTAAAGGTGTCCCGCAAGGGTGAACTCTGTGCACTATTTTCTTCACACTTAAGGTTAACGAGCGCTTCTTCTTTTATTGGTACGTTATTGATTTTGCTGATTTTTAACAATATTTTAACAGCTTCTTTCTTCTTTCCTTTACTCAGCAACCAGCGGACACTTTCATCCATAAGGAAGATGTAGAAAATAAATAGTATAGAAGGCGCATACAGGGCTTGTGTCAATGATCTCCAATATGGTACGTAGTATGCGGTTAGTGGGAAAAATACTCCACCCAGTGCAAAAATCACACAGTAGAGAATTTGTTGATTTAATCTATAATCACTATGCACTAATTCAATACCTTAAAAAATAGAAACAGAATATTATTAACCTTAGTAAAATTTGTCAAGTTGATAAATATAATATTAATAAAATAAATTCTTACTCATTATAAAAGCTGGTGAGTAGGTGTCACCGATAAATGCTTCGAGAAATTCAAGAATTATATACGGAGTATAGGAACTTGCAAAACTTTTTCCTACTCCAAGTATAGCAGTAGATACACCAGAGATGATGATTGCAGCCTTACGTCCAAGCCTGAAATGTAATACAAAATATGATCTATAAAAAGTCTTTAGTAAAACAAATAATATAAAGTCACTTATAATCTGAACATACCTATCTGAAAGCTGTCCTTGTAAAAACAAGCCGAGCATCAAACCAATGCTGTGGACAGTACCAACAAAAGTGCGTTTCCAGTCTTCACACGCTAAGCCATACTGAAAGTACAAATAACTATTTAAAAATATCCACTTCGTTGAGCATTGAAACAGTTTGTGATACACTGTTTAAATCTTCCGCTTCCACAAATATTTCAAGACTAAAAATAGCAGAATCTGTTCAGCCGTTCTCAAGTTTTAGCGAGACTAACGAACAGCAAGACATTTTTATATATAAGAAAAGAAGGCTAACTGACCCGAGCCCACTTAGTTGAGCAAAGAAACAGTTTGTGATGAACTGTTTAAACTTTCTACTTCCACGAATATTTCAAGACCAAAAATAGCCGAATCTGTTCAGCCATTCTCGAGTTTTAGCAAGACTAACGAACAGCAATTCATTTTTACATATAAGTAGGAGGAAATAAAATAAGATAGAAGATATAATGTTTTTTTATAAATAAACCCAACCCGCTACGCTGTGGCTATTATTGCAAATTAATTGACACCTCTTTCATTAAAATCGGATCAGTAATCTATTTGTGGGACCAACTTCATAGGTCTGCCGAAATCATTACCCTTTTGGCTTCATCCTACGGTGATACGGAACAACTACTTAGGTAAAAAACTAAATTCACAAAAAACGCTTATATTAAAGCTGTTATCGCTCGACAAATCTACAGTTGTGTCAGTAGATTTGTCTTTCCTTAAAATCGATTGCATTTCACCAAAATCAGCTGTAGTTGGGTAAAAACACACGATAAATATGAGCACAGTTGTCACACGCGATTTAAAACAAAAATCAAAGTTACGCTTGTTAACAACACCGACAGATAACCGAAGCGAAACTAGAAGTTCCAAAGAAGAAAGTTCGCACAGAATTGCAGTTTACCTCAGCCACGAAACTGTCGTCGCGTTTGTAGATCCATTCATCGCAAGATTCGACTGCTGACGTGAAGCTAGACGGGGCGCACTCGTCGCCCGTCGACCCGTATTTATAACAACTTCGATAGTCGCTCGGTGTCGCGAAATTGTACCACGAAGTATTAACTTCTGCTTCGCACTGCTCTATTTTACATCTGTAAGTGTGGCGTTATTTAAAGTTGAGTTCGTGGAACTTGGAAACTATTTGTGTTCTTTTCAGTTGGTGCCAAGGTACATTTGATTGGTATTGTATATTTATTAAAGGCTTTTATAATTTTAGTACTGTTTGTTAGTGATAATTTATAATATGGGCCTATTCAACCTTTATTTTATTACTTTCATTATACGCATCAACTTGTGGTATTAACTTTTCGAGTTACTTCGTCTGCATTAAATCCTAATAATAATAATATAAATAATAATATCTATAGACGCTTCACAGCACACCAATCTGGCCCTGTGCTAAGTACCCGAAGAACATATTGTGTTACAGGTACCAGACAACGGAAATATATATACTTTTATACTATACACATATTGAAGATTTCTATTATATTAATACAGAAATTTAATACACATCCATGACCTTGGAATATTGAAAACTTTTTGTTCCTTCGGCGGGATTCGAACCCGCAACCTCTCGGTCGAGTAGTAACGCGCTGAACCTGCGCTACGGAGGTCGACAAATAATATTATAGTAAATGCGAAAACTTGTATGTGTAGATGTATATATATATTATATTTATAACTCTTTCACGAATAAATTACTGAACGGATTTAGATGAAATTTGGTATGGTTTATAATAATTAGGCTTAGGTAAGATTTGGCGCAAAATGAAATCGGGCGAGAATGGTCCAATTTGCTCTGGTAATAAGTAGCATTTGTGTTAATTCAGAATTTAATCTATTACCGAACCAAATCATCAAAATCCATTCTGTAATTTTTGCATCTGTGAGCAACAAATACACTAACTTTCGCATCTATAATATTAGTAGTTAGTGCTCCGTAGGCCAAACATTTACGAACAACAATAAAACACAAATATTTAAAAGTAACGTTAACGAATAATAATTATATAAAAATCATGACAGCGATTATACAATTGACAATCGATTACTTTACTTTCCAGAACTTTCAAATGTTCCTCTTAGCGTAGCAATATATTATAATACTGTATAGCTTAGCCTTTCTCGATAAAATTGGTTATCCTATATTTTCAGTTTTATTATATTAGATTAAATAACACCTTACCTGTACGGCACCTCTTCTGCAACAAACACATAGTTGATACTGTGTATGCCATTATTAAAGAAAGCGAAACCGATAAGTAGAATAGCTTGTATTTGATAGCGACCGAATGCACCGAACTTCGCTAAAACTTCGTCGAGATGCACATTTTCTTCGTCGCGAGCCATGGTTCAATAAATCACAATTAAAATCATTTTTCAAAGATTCCCGTGAGACTAATGAGATTTGGAGAGTGTTCGAGAGAGTTCGTGAGAATTAGAGAGATTTTTGTGAGTTTTTCGAAAGAGATTGTGAGATATTAGGCCTGCGTCTCCGCAGCGTCTGTACACATGAATGATTCTCAACTAATTGAATAAGTGCTGTCATGATATGAGTTGCGTCCTGTGGAATATTTTAAGTTCCTTAAAGACATTAATGTAGGTGGTTCCTGGTTGCAAAAGCTACTTTTATAAGTCTATAAAGGTCGCAATTTATCCAGTGTTGCCAGTACTATTTCCCAAAAAAGTACGACTGGTTCTCTGAAAAGGTCCGGATTTTAACTCAAAAGTACAGTTTTGCCAAAACATTAAAATTATATAGTCTACCCATACTAAGTATCCCATATAAAGTGTGTATTAAAAAATGAAAATATGTATAAGGTACGAAAAAAAGTACGGAGCCACGGTAGTGGTACGGTTGTATGACAAAAAGTGGTAGCTTGCTTTTCTTGTTGACTTTCCGAAAATAGCTCGTTAAGTTTCATTTGGATATCGACATAAGTAAACTAGTATTGAGGTACCAAACAAACCATTAATATCGCCCTCGACATAATTAATTATAACAATCAATAATTTATAACGCTTTGACATAATAATAATTAGGTAACTATAATTGTCAAATGCACTTTGGCCCGGCAATTGAATCAGGCGGTCGCATTACGTCTGGAATAATTTATCACACCGATGTGCTTGATTTATAATTTGCAATTAAATTAACGCCGAGCCCTTTAGGTTAATGTATTACCAACAATATCTGGGCAGTGAAGTGACTACAAAATTATCCCTTTAAGGCGAGGAATAACCGTATTCCTATACTATATTTACTCTCATAAGTAATAACTAAAACGGCCTCTTTTGGCGGTTTTTATGAGAGTAAATATATATAGGGTTTAGAGCTGTAATTAAATGCAAATAAACTAGTTTGAACCGATAACTTTTTTTAATAAGGTATTTGTGTCATTGTAAAATTTATTTTAAAAAGAGTAGCGCTAGTTGCGGTTATTCCTCGCCTTAATTACAAACAATAACAATAATGCCTCCCACAGATTTCGGTTACAGTGGCCGGTTTCATTGTGACCAGGCCAGTGGGAGTTATTTTATATTGCCCAAGTGTGTGCGCAATACACAGAAGCCCCCAACAGCCGTCACCGGAATGTGGGAGCGTCAATCCAAGGCTAATTACCACAACGATTCCATCAGCAGAAAATAATATGGATGTCTATAAGTTCTTTGAGTCATAATAATAATAATGCCTCCCACACCGATTTCGGTGACGGTGGCCGGTTTCATTGTAACCTGGCCAGGGGGAGTTATTTTATAGTGCCCAAGTGTGTGCCCAATACACATAAGTACTCTCTCTTCCTTCACTCTCGTAGCCCAGTGGGACGGATAACCGGCACGACTGGCGGGAGATCAGGCGCAAAACCAACTTTTTACATGTCCATCCGACGCTTTGATCATAAATTGTACTGTGTACATTTTATGATAAAATCGAAATATAGGAACATAGCTCAAGCTTTTTTAGTTTTCAATGCGAAAGTACCTGGATCATTTCTGGACGAGGAAACAGGGATCACCTAATCATTGATTAAATAAAAAGATTAAGAGCGTGTTTCACCAAGCAATATTAAAGTTAACGCCATGTTAAATATCACGTATTTTCTGTCAATGGACGCAAGTCCCGATCTCACCAACTGGCAACTGCCTAATAACCGATAATGCCTTCTCATTCATTGATAAGAATTACGAGAGGAACAACATGAGATTTAACGAAGGATTAACTTTAACATTGCTTGGTGAAACACGCCCTAAAAGTATTTAGTGCATTATTACTATATAATCATCGTTTTCTCGTGCTTTTAATATGTAATTTCAGTTCAAGTTGCAGTTGTCTCTATCTGTTTGATCGGGCAGCAGCAGACAGCAATAGACTTTACAAATACCTGTTTTGCATTTATCTACTCTGTGGTGTTGCCTCTTAAGGTTCCCGAGGTATTCAAGATGCCATCGCTAATTATCGCTTACAAAGTTCGATAACAAAATGTATGGGATTTCACATAAGCTACGCTAAATGATCGCGATTTGGTATGTCATTTAGCGTATAACGGGTGTAAAAAGAGCAGTCACTATAACTTTGGGATATGTTTTTACTACCTTTTCTCATTCGAGAAATGTATTTTTTTTTTCCTTTTTGTTACAAAAATTTCATAAAAATATATTTTTTTGCTTTATTGTTATTTTGCGACAAAAAAATAAGAAATGATGAAAAGTAAAAAATTTTTTTTTTAGTTTTTTGACAAAAATATATATAAAAAAAATACATTTCCAAAATGTGGAAAGGTAATAAAATCGTATCTCAAAGTTATAATGACTGCTCTTGTTACACCATGTATATCAAATCCCATACATTTTGTTATCGAACTTTGTAAGCGATAATTACTTATGACATCTTGAATCAGCTCCTCGAACTGTCAAATTTAAACGCAATCGGATAGAACAACGACACGAGCTCCTTACCGCCATTCTTACTAACGTGTGGGGGGTGCTTATGATGTTGGACCAGCCGGGCTACAGGTGCAAACACCAAACTAACTCCGAGCATTCATTACACGGGATTTTGAGGCTTATTGTCCGACGTAAATTATGAACTGAGTTCACTTTTTGTTTGCATTTTATTAGCTCCGATTGAGATTTACGAGTTTACTTTTGTGTCGCAATTTTCGAGTGAGTTATTCTGTTGCGGACGCCGAAAAAATTTAAACAATTGTGCTCAAGATTAGGACTAAAAAGAACGTTTCGGCAATCCTCGTTCAGTTCCACTTATAAATTGTATCTTAATGAATTCATTTTTTATCAAGGGCCCTACTCGAAGAGTAAAAATAGAACCCTATTTCAAAAAATTCCTGTTTGTCATTATGTTTGTTTGTCCCCTGGTCCCGAACTCAACAATCGCGATAGACGTAATTAAAATTAAATAATAAAACGTGAATTGTATCCTAATCAAATAATTATGCATTGGCATATAACTAAAAAAATCACTATTTGTCTATCCCCAGGTTGTACCTCAATAATCGCGATAGACGTCAGTCCATTATTTGTCTATCACCGTCTGGTTAAAACATTATAAATAATGTATTTCTGTTGACGCAATAATAACAAATAACTAAAATAAAACAAAAAAAAAAAATTAAGGGGGCTCCCAAATATTTTGCATTGAACCCTTCGTCCGACTAGCACTTGGCTGTTTTTGTGATGGGATTTGAACAATATTGCCTAAAGCTTTAGGCTATATTTTTAAGAATACCCCTTTAGCAGTTACATATCATCAAGATGTATGCATATTATGGTTATATATAATTATATTAATAATCTAATAATCTTAATTTAATAATTAAATTAATTATAACCTCTCCGTAGGGCTGCTGGTACAAATTTATTTTTTAGAAATAAGCAGTTGTGTCTTTCGTTGTGAATTGTACTTTTGTAAATATTTCTTGTGTGCAATAAATTATCGAATAAATAAATGAAACGAAAATAAAAAAAACTGCCAAAACTGTATTGTAACATAGAAATAGCAGAACCACTAAAGTAAGTCAATCTGTAAAAAGGTCTAATGCGTAATAAAGTATCTGGCCTTAGCAAATAGACTCATAGCAATCTCGAACCGAATCCGAATTCCCTTGACGTCATGCTCATAGAGATACCAGCGACGCCAGACACCCCTTGGGCCTCAGCCTCGAATTTATGCGGGCAGCGGGGTGGGAGCGGCGGCGGCGCGGGTGCGGTACTCGTTACCCGCTCTCGCGCCGCTGTTTTCGCGGTACATTTGATTTAATTAATATATATGTCGGAGAAAACTAAGAAGAAGAAGAAGTCTCGAGGCGTACAAGATCACTCTTGGACGTGTTCAGTGACAGTTGGCTATGACAGCTCGTTTGACAAGGGTGACTCATGTCAGCGATGACGGAGGGGATTGTCGACGGGACACCTGAAAGGTGGTGATGAGATTCTATTGGGAGTGACCATTGGAAGATACCGTATGAAGCGGAGGTTCAGACACGTTAGCCAATATATGTCAGCTGACCTCGTCACGTCTTGAGATGAATCCGTTTGCATCCACGATCTGAGTTAATGTTTTAGAGTGAAACCATTTGTGATACAATGAATATACCAGTACTGTTTGTGCGGCTTATTATTTCCTGACGATACCAAACAATCAAAACGCCCACAGAATACCTCTACTCCGTTTTATACATAATTTCAAAGTCGGTAAGAAAAGTTCGCAGAACTTTTGGTACTTTTTAGTCTCCTGTACCTAAGAATTGGACCACAGCAGTGTACCTAAGAATTGGACCACTGCAGAAACTGTACATACATATTACGTTAATTGTACATACTACAACATGGTACATGTTTTATCATAAGGGGTGTCTGGCGTCGCTGGGACGTCGGTCTGTGGGAGGAGCTGGGATCATGTCGTTTCATTAACAAAAGGTTGTTTTGTCTCCGTTTTGATTACGAAGCAATGCCTAATGACCGAAAAATATGAGGGTACCTCCGTAAAGCGTCCCTCTGAGTCCTATCCCTGAGCAAGCAAGTTGGACACACAGGGACAATGTCGACGGACCTCTTTAATCCTTGTGTTTATATTTTAAATTGCTGACCTTCAATCTCTGGGCCATTTGTAGTGTCTATAAAGTTATATAGTTTATATCGGTGTTTGTATTATTAAGAAGTTTTTTTGAACGCGCCAATCTCAGAAACTACCGGTCTGATTTGAAAAATTCTTTTTTTGTTAGATAGTCCTTTCATAGAGGAACGCTTTAGATTATATAACATTACGCTGCGACCAATAGGAGCCAAGCGTCAGTGAGAAATGTTGCAAAAACGGGGAAGATTATTCACATTTTGGGACTTGCGTTGTGTGCGCTGCATAAACTGTTTAATTTACTCAAAAACCACGCGAACAAAGTTGCGGGCACAGCTTAAGAAGATTTTTTGAACACGTTAATCTCAGACACCACTGGTCCGATTTGAAAAATTCTTACAGTGTCCAATATATAGCCCAATTATAAAGGAAGGCTAAAGGCCAATATGTAAAATCATCACGCTAAGATCAATAGGAGCAGAACACCAATAAATAATGTTTCTAAATCATGGTTTTATTTCGCTGTCACAGCTATAATGAAAAAATGCAAGTCAGTGCAGTGTTAATAATAATTTAATCAATGGCTGACTGAAAAAAAGGAATGTAAATCTAAAATGTTAATAAACGCCAAAAATAAATCAGTGTAAGTGGACCTGTATCAAAAAAATACTGTACAAAAGAACAGAAAAGAAAAAAAAGTATATTAAGGCCCTTGAATGAAAATACGGGTAGGTACGAGAGAAAAATAATAATGAGATGATACTTTAATGCTTAGGTAAGATTTTCCGACTTTCTGTCCACTTTACACTCGAATATCATAACACCTTAGAATTTCAGTGAGTCATTAGTATCTTGAAATAGAATAGAATATAACAACGTCGCTCAGCGGTATTCAAACCTCCATCTTAGGCGTCTACGGCACTAAGCTACAGAGGTCGCAAAATAACTGTAACCGTCAAAGTAGTTGAATTAACATAACATAAATAATACAGGTATTTTTGTTAAAAAAAATATTTTTTCAAGCTATTGCATAGCTTCTATCGTGGGACTTGAGCGTGGAGACCGAATCCAGAAATTCCGTAACGAAAATAACCTAACACCCCCCACTCTAACCGGATACTTTTTATTGCCATCTATCGATGAATAGCAGAACTTTTAATGACTTTTTTGAAATATCACGCTTGTCTCTTTAGTTCAACAACTCGCCTCTAGGTGGCATTGGTTGTATCGGATAAGTTGATATGCAATAAGTAAGTAAGTATGCAATAGCTTGTCCCCGAGTGCCACATGTCTTTTTTTTTGCTTTTTCGTTATTCGTGCGGCAAAAAAATAAGAAGTTGTAAAAAGTAAAAAAAATATTTTTATAGTTTTTGACAAATAAAATACATTTCCAAAATGAGGAAAAGTGGTATAATCGTATCTCAAAGTTATAGTAACTGTTCTTTTTGCATCCTGTATATATTTATGTTATGTTAATACGCCTTCTCTATACTGATTTTGAAATATTCAATTTATTTGCCGGCGTGTGTTTATACTAGGCCGCTGACACAGGTAACGTTGAGCAGAGGACTGACGGCCCATCCATCTTGTCCTAAGCTAATGTACTTTACATGCTTATTATTTAAACGTCAAATATGACACTTCTTCTTTTACAAACCGACGTAAATACAAATAGTATACAGAAAAGCAGTGTTTTCCAATCATTGTTTTGTCATGACCCGGTAACTTTCACACTGCATTTTCATGTCCCATCTAATTTTAATTTCAAGCTGGTAAGATTTAAAATATTTTTAAATAATTACTAATTACATTAAATAATACACATTTGTTAATAGTAGAAATGCTTTTTTAATACTTTACAAAACATATTGGCAGTGTCGGATATGTCTGTACTTTCGTTGACTTGTAAGGTAAAATAATGACATAATTTCAGATGGCTTACGACTATTTTTTAATGTTGAATGTTGATTATACTATACAGCCTGACTGGTAAGACATGTGCAATACTTACGGAGAGTACGTAAGTTTTCCATTAAATAACTGAATCATGGATACTATGAAAACTACGCGGCTTGGGAAGTAGGCATAGTTCCTATAATAATAATAATTATAATAGCTCCCCTCACCGATTTCAGTGTTGGCAGCCGATTACATTAAAACCAGGCCAGCTACGCAGGAGTTATTTTATAGTGCCCAAGTGTGTGCGCAACACACAAAGACACTCTCTCTTCCTTATACTCTCATAGCCCAGTGGGACGGTAAACCGACACGACTGGCGAGAGAACAGGCGCAGGACCGACTTTTTACATCCTCATCAGACGCATGGATCATCTTTCTTGTCAGACAATCAGGTGATCAGCCTGCATTGTCCTAACCAAACCTGAAAACAATATTTAATACGTCCATTGGTTCTTTATTTATTTATTATTTAGTATTAGCCTAAACTGTCCCACTGCTGGGCAAAGGCCTCCCCCTAGTGTCCTCCAGGTATTTCTTTCCTGCGCCACCGCTGGCCAGCCTGGGTGGTATGCGTCCAGCTCGCGCCATCTTGTTCTCGGCCGGCCTCGGCGACGTCGTCCATCCTCTGGTACCCAATCGATACATATTTTTGCCCAGCGCTCGGAGTGCATGCGACTTATATGTCCTGGGGCCTTACTCTCCAAACTGATTTGGTTTTGATTCAGATACGATCATGCCGCGTACTTCCTAATAAATTGACATTTGTTTATTTTGATTCTCAGTCGATTAATATGGTCGGGAGTACAAAAAGTTACGATCTAACAATTTTCTTTATCCTGATTAGTTTCAAAGTAATTCACCAAATAAAGTACGAAAAACTACTGATATCGAACGGATTCGGTTCTCGATTATGTCTGGAGTAAGCCCGCTGCCCAGTCCCATTTTAGCTTGGCTTGTTCTTTATAAAACCAAAAATATTCAATGTATTTGAGGGCGGGTGTTTATACCTGGCTGACAGAGGTAACATCGGTCGAACAGAGGGCTGACGGCCCATTCATCTCGCCCTAAACTAATGTACTTTACACGTTCATTATTCCAACGCTCTGTTTTTCCACTTTTCTGGATGATTTTTGTAAACAATGGTCATCTTTGCAGACAAGAAGTGTTATGAAATTATCGAAATATACCCCCGGTTTATAGTGAAAGTACCAGCGCTGAAAGGCTTACTTTTGACTTTCATGTTTCAACGAGAAATGCCTTACAATAGTTAATGGAATCAGGCGTTACTTTGCTGATATCCATAGCATAAAATTTATGTTCGTTAAGTCCATTGTTCGCAGAGTCAACATCCTGAGGATGCTCCGGGGTCGGAGCGAAACGCGCGTCGAGTTTTGCAACCTGCATGGTGGTGGGACTTTGCACGATCGTGTTAACATTATTGCTTGTGTGGTGGTGGTGTTTTCATGTTTTTTGCTTGCGAGTGTACGCATAAGCAGCGTGGGAGGAGAGAGGTGCATCAAACGCATGCCTATGCGTACACTCACTCATCTGCTTGCAGGTTGTGGTTATAATGGTTTCGCGGGATATTGCTAGATATAATATATTTAAATTTTATGCCATACAATAATTTAAAAAAGTACCTCTTTCGCTGGTATTTTCCCAGTAAACTCTATATACTTGACTCATACACACCCCAAAGTATTATCACTCGTTAATATTACAGCCCATATACAGTGTGTAAAAATAACAGTCACTATAACTTTAAAAGTAAAAATATTTTTTTTTAGTTTTTACGATTTCTTATTTTTTATCTCAAGCATAACGAAAAAGCAAAACAACAATTTTTTGTAAAAAAAATACATTTATAGAATGAGAAAAGGTAGTAGGTATAATCATATCCCAAAGTTATAGTGACTGTTATTTTTACACCCTGTATATGGAGTGTGATATTAATGAGCAAAGTTTTCACACCCGGTATAGCAATGTCGCGTCGCTTTTGTGCTAGGGCTGATACTGATGATCTAGCACTAACCAAAATTCATCAGAGCACCATAATGTATTCAAATTCGATAAGTTGTGGCCGACCCTTGTCAGTGATCGCTGATCAATAGTCAGTTATTAACTGGAGGCTGGAGGCTGGAGTCCTCACACTGGGTTACATACTTACCTTGGGGCTACATACTTAACATACTTAGGGGTATGTAGAGTCCGTGCCTGAATACTTGGGGCTTCGGCGCTTTTCCTGGGAAACTGTGAGTGACTGGGAAAATTAGTAGTATGTAGTAGTAAATTAAATTATGTAGTCGCCATAAGGTCGTAATGATTATATAGAGACCTCTGTAGTGCAGTGGTTGAGCGCGTTGGTGCTCCAGCTGAAGGTTCGAGTCCCGCCGAAGGAACGAAAAGTGTTTAGGTTAGATGTAATGTTTTTATTGATAGTGATCGTGCACGTTTTATCTTTTTTCTTCGCCTCCGTGGTCTATTAGTTCAGAGCAACTCTCGCGACCCGGAGTTCGTGGGTTCGATTCCCGCTTTGGAACAACAACAGATGTTGTTTTCAAGTTTGGTTAGGACTATGCAGGCTGATCACCTAATTTTCTGATAAGAAAGATGATCCATGCGTCGGGTGGGCATGTAAAATACGGTCCTGCGCCTGATCGCCAGTCGTGTCGGTTATCCGTCCCACTGGGCTACGAGAGAGAAGGAAGAGAGAGTGCTTCTGTGTATTGCGCACACACTTGGGCACTATAAAATAACTCCTGCATAGCTGGTCTGGTTTCAATGAAAACCAGTTACTGAAATCGGTGTGGGAGGCATTATTTATCAAAATCTACCCCTAGGGGGTAAAACAGAGAAATGGAAAAATGGAAATTGATTTGAATGAGAGTTATGTTTTTGGAACTAATGAATAAGCTGCGGTCAAATACGTATTATATTAAGTGTATTATATAATAATAAATTATGTGATATTCACTTCCGCAGTTCATGACATTCAATACAGCTTACGATATTCAATATAGGCTTACGTGTAGGCACTTACACTGAGTATTGCAAATGAGAAATTAATAGAAATCGGATTAGAAGCAGTACTACACGAGCTGTAAGCTGTAATTTCTATTTCTGATAAGCGAATAGCATTAGAGGAGCCCAAGTAGGGATTTTTGAAGTACATAGATGGAACGCGCCACATAATCTACACTAATATTATAAAGCGGAAGAGTTTGTTTGTTTAAACGCGCTCCGAAACTACTGATCCGATTTGAAACATTCTTATTTCGTTGAATAGTCCATTTATAGAGGAAGGCTTTAGGCTATAAAACATTATGCTGTGACCAATAGGAGCGAAGCGTCAGTGAGAAATGTTCCTAAAACGGGGAAAATTATTCACATTTGGGGACCATCGTTGCGTGCGCTGCATAAACAGTTTAAGTCACTCAAAAACCACGCGAACGAAGTCGCGGGCACAGCTTGTAAACAATAAAAACTAAGTTTATATAATATTTTAAAAACATGAAATTCTTTTTCTAAAAGTTGTCATTTGTTCATTACATTTTCATCGTATTTCAATATTTTTCGTCATCATTACATTCTGCATTACTGCAGATGTGTACAGTAAGGAATTTAACAAAGTGATCTGAGGATGTCCATCACGTTATGTTTGTGGAGTGTGTTTGGTACGAAGCCTTAAGATCAAAATTGTTTAAGTTTTTTAGAGTTAATTTGTATGACGTGGGTTTTGTGTTTAGTTTTATAAGGTTACCGCATACTGACTTTCACACTGTAGTAACATTTGTAAATAATTGTTTAAAATTAAGAGACCCATAAATTTATGTCGCCCATAGAGCATGTTATGTTGAGGCTGTATGTGGATATAGCCTGTAGGTTACAAGCCTTTATAAAATAAATAAATAAAATTTAAAAAAAAACAAAGTTAATGGAAACTAACACATTTCCCATTTAGTTCAATCGCTCATACAGCGTTCATTATACTGTTTCTCCTGAAATACTTGAGGGAGGCGTATGTAATAATTAATTTATGAAATTGTAATTTTTAATATTTTATATAAATTTACCTTACTGGACAAAAATAATTGGCTTAGTGTGTAGCCAGTTTAATATTATAATGTTTTTTAAAATATCACAAGCCATTGTATGGCAGAATGTCAGCCACATAATAATACTTTTTCCATCATGTTGTTACTACATTCTTTGTGATGAAATAAATGATTGATTGATTGATTGATTGATATGTATAATTTATCAATGGTCTGCGTCAATCTGGTCCAGTGCTAAGTATTACACATACTGGACTTAGGGACACTAAAAACTTTTTGTTTCTTCGGCAGGATTTGAACCTGCGACCTCTCGCTTCAGGACTGCGCTACAGAGATCATCAATCGTATGTCCGTATTTCCAGTAATGGACGACATCATATCTGAAATGATGATGATTGACAATGACAAAGCATCGATTTTGAAACGATTTCAGACTTACATGCACTAAACGTCCGTCGCTTTATAAAAATCTTATAAACTTGAAGTAACATCATTAAGAAAACTTTCGTTTCAAAGAGAAATTTTATATTTTATTTTAATTGGCGCCCGGCAACTTGTGGATGGAATATTCTTTATAATTAGATGACAGAAGTGCTGGAGAGTTGCGAGCGTAAATCGTAAAGTGTTTGGATCCAGCTTCTTGTGCTTTAAGAATTATGTTATTGAATGTACTGTAGGTTCTTGGTCGAAATTCAAACGGTCGTGTATATTATGTAATAATTAATGTAAAATAACAAATAATGTGAAAAAGGTGCAGGTAGTTTGAGTTTTACTATATAACTTTAAGAATTACACTTTTTAACCGACTACCAAAAAAAGAAGTAGGTTACAAATTCGGTTTTTAAGTACGTACACCGATTACGCTGAGATCAATGATCCGATTTGCGAGATTCTTTATTTATTCGAAGAAGAATAGCAGCTATTTGGTCCCCAAAATTTTATGTAGTTGTTTTACCTGTAATTTTTATATCATCAACATTTTTGTTTTCATTATGAACATTTTAATTTTATGATGTACATATTAATTAATAGAAATTTCAGGACTTTCTCACTTTCGCATTTATAATTGACCCTCGACACACAAACTTTTATAAATATAGAGTGTAATCTTATCGGCTTGTCTGATCATCTGAGTTACCAAACAATTGAACTGATAATCCTACTGTAGTTTACTTCAGAGACATTAAAAAACTACGTTTAAAAATCTTTTTTTTTTTTTTTTTTTATGGAAAAAGGGGGCAAACGAGCAGGCAGTTCACCTGATGTTAAGTGAATCCTGACGCCCATAAACATCCGCAACTCCAGAGGAACTGCAGGTGCGTTGCCGGCCTTTGACGAAGAGGTAGGCTCTTCTCTTGAAGGCTCCTAAGTCGTATCGGTTCGGAAATACCGTGGGTGGCAGCTGGTTCCACAAGATGGTGGTCCGAGGCAGGAAGTGCCTTGAGAATCTCACGGTGGTTGATCTGTGGAGATCAAGATGATGTGGGTGGAACTTCCGGCGCGAGCTTCGATGTCGAAATGTAGCTGCAGGTATTAAGCCAAACAGTTCCTCGGAACACACCCCATGATAAATGCGATAGAGGATGCAGAGTGAACCGACATCTCTACGCAAGGCCAAAGTGTCAAGCCGCTCGGAAAGAGCCTGGTCGTCGACGATTCGAGCCGCTCTACGTTGGATGCGGTCAAATGGAAGGAGCTGGTATTGGGGAGCCCCCGCCCAAAGGTGAGAGCAGTACTCCATATGGGGCCGAACCTGCGCCTTGTACAGTTGCAGGCGGTGAGCAGGTATGAAGTACTGCTTCGCCCTATTGAGAACCCCCAGCTTTTTGGAAGCTAGTTTAGCCTTCCCCTCCAGATGACCGCGAAACTGAACGTCGCTCGATATGTCAACTCCAAGAATTCCGATGCTAGCTGTGGCAAATAGGGGAGTGTTATCGAAGCGAGGAGATACGACAAAGGGTGTTCTTTTAGCGGTGAACGCGCAAACTTGAGTCTTCTTAGGGTTGAATTGGACTAGATTTAGTCGGCCCCAGTCCGAGACTTTAGTTAACAAAGTTTCGACTTCAGACACAAGTTTGTTCCGACACTCGTTGACATGTTCCCGAGAAATATTTGCTCAGCCTGTGTAAAAGGCATCTCCAGTGCTGTCATCCGCATAGCAATGAATGCCACCAATTTGCAACAAGTCATTGATATGGAGAAGAAACAGCGTCGGAGATAGCACACAGCCTTGTGGAACACCAGCATTGACAGATTTGGGGTCCGAGCATGCTCCGTCAACAGCGACCTTGATGCTACGATCTGCCAAAAAGCTGGTGATCCAATTGCATAATCTCTCGGGAAGCCCGTAGGAAGGGAGCTTCGAAAGAAGCGCCTTATGCCAGACCCGATCAAAGGCCTTCGCTACATCTAAACTAACGGCCAACGCCTCCCCCTTGCTCTCAACTGCCTCCGCCCATCGGTGCGTAAGGTATGTTAGAAGATCACCAGCTGAGCGTCCCCGACGGAAACCGTACTGGCGGTCGCTTATCAGCTGGTGCTCCTCCAAGTAACCTAGGAGCTGGCAGTTGATAATAGATTCCATTATCTTAGAGAACAAGGACGTTATCGCTATAGGCCTATAGTTCGATGGATCTGAGCGGTCGCCTTTTTTAGGGATCGGATGGACTAAGGCTGTCTTCCATGAATTCGGGACTATGCCTAAGGAATAAGAGTGCCGGAAAAGACGCGTTAGAACCGGTGCCAACTCGGGAGCACATGTACGCAACACAATCGGAGGAATGCCATCCGGCCCGCACGACTTATGAATGTCCAAGGAGGCAAGTACTTTTCGCACAGAGCTCTGCCGGAATTTTACTTCCGGCATGAGAGTATCACACCATCCAATAGTAGGAGGTGGATTTCCTTGGTCATCCAGAGTCGAGTTTGACGCAAAAAGAGAGCCTAGAAGATCGGCCTTCTCCTTTGCGGTATGGGCCAGCGAGCCATCACACCGGTGCAGAGTTGGAAGGGAAGGCTGACAGAAGTTCCCTAAGACAGCCTTGGCGAGAGACCAGAACGCACGCGTTCCCGAAGGAAGGCGAACTAGTCTCTCGCCAATTCTGCCAATGTGCTCCGACTTTGCCTCGGCGATAACCCTCTTGAAGGATCTAGAGGCAGAGTTGTACTCCCTTTTTAATGCGCCAGTTTTTACATCCTGTGATGTTGAGGCATCAACCCAGGCCCGGTAGCACTTCCGCTTACGGCTAGACGCCATTTTGCAGGTGCGACCAAACCAAGGCCGAGACTTGCCACCAATGGGTACCGAAGAGAACGGAATAAAGAGTTCCATGCCCTGAAGCACGACATCAGCAACGGAGTCAGCAACAACGTCAGGATCATCCGGCGAGAAGCAAACCCGCCCCCATGGGTAGGACGCAAAAAAGGACCGCATCCCGTCCCAATCTGCCGACCTATAGTGCCATACACGGCGGCATCCCATAAAACAAGGCCTCGATGGGCGCAGAATTGGCACCATACTACGAATGAGACAGTGATCCGACGAGCCTAAGGGGACATCGACGGAGACACTGTAGCCATCCGGATGAGAGGTCAGCAGAAGATCCAGCAGAGAAGGTTCTTGGCCTTCCACGTCCGGAACTCGCGTGGGCGAAGTAACGAGTTGTGTCAGGCCATAAGCCAAGGCAAAATCGTGAACAGATCTTCCCGCATGATCGGTGGTACGTGAGCCAAGCCATTCCAAATCTGACTTCGAAGACTAAAAAGTATAGTATAAAGTAGATAGTAGAAAATATATTTCATATAAACACATATTTATGATGTTTATTATATTTTACACAAATTTAATACACACCCGCCAGGAAATAAGAAAACTTTGTGTTCCTTCAGCGGGATTCGAACCCGCGATATCTCGCTTGACCACCAACGCGCTCAACCACGCTACAAAGGTAATCTTGCGGATTCCACAAGAAAATCGGACAGAACTCATACTGGGGCCTTACTCTCCAAACTGATTCGAATTTGTTTCAGATTACAGTGTTTGTTTATCCTGGTAAGTTTCAAAGTAATCCACCATATATAACACCAAAAGCCATTGAGATCGAACTGATTTGATTGTCGATTGTGTCGGGAGAAAGCCTGCTGCTAACCCTGCTTGCCTGTAGGCCTATAGGTATGTCCGATTGGCTTCGCTGCAGGACATTCCAATGTATTGTCATCGCTGGCTGTCCGACCGACTGCTCGATGGGGCCACGGCAATACACAAAGCTGATGGGCCTGTATATCGTATTACGACGACAAACTTGCCGGACAGACAGCCTGGAGGCATGTCAGTCTGTGTGAATTCCCCGCTTTAGGGACGGCTTCTGAAACTCTATTAAAATGATAAACTAACATTGCATTCAAGTTAACTCATATTGAACGCTGATTAATGGAACATTTATCGGAGAGAAAGAGAGGGACAGATATTATATTGTTAGCGACAAACGACGAGGCTGATTCACCGAGCTGCCCCGACGGTCCCCGAAGTGCATAAAAGCCTTATGCACCACGTGATCCGGCCTCTTTTTCCTGGGAATTTGTGCGAGACAGACGTGCCATAGCGTTTACCTAAATTATAAATTTTCCATATAGTTTTTGCTTTTGCTTTAGTAATTTTAAATATATTTGTGATTTAGTTATTTGTGATTTAGTTAAATACTTGCTAATTTAATTTTGTTAATTTAATTTTTACTTAGAAATAGATTTATGTTATTGGTTTAGTATTTTTTATTTTAATTAAGGTTTACCTCTTAAAAATATAATTACATCACGCTCACACTCGCAAGGACTGACTGGCGCCGTAACGCGTTTCGAAGCGGTTTACCCTCCCATAGAAGTTGTAACTTATATCTGCCCCCTCCACATAAATATGAATTTTCCATGTTTTATACTCCTCCGGCTGCTAAATTCTTTTTCAACTGTTCTCATACTTACTTCACGTGTATAATATAACAGATGTAAAAAAAAGACACTGTAACTTTGGTATATGATTATACTACCTTTTCTCATTCTAGAAATGTTTTTTTACAAAAAAATGTTTTTTCTTGCGAAACGAAAGTAAGAAATGGAAAAAAGTCAAATTTTTTGCATTTAAATCCTATATTTTAGATTATTACAAATACAATAAAAATTATATTAAGTAGATTGAGTCTGCACATCCATTTGTCCCTATGTTATCGCGTCTGCTTCTAATGGGCGCGTGTGGTTAATGCCACTTGAGCGCCACTTATGCCGCCGCGTGTACTGTACTGTACGGTGCTACGTACTGCGATGTGTACAGTCTCCCAAATATATCTAGCTATATTTCTACCGTATATATATATGAATACAATACACCGAAGGAGCGAGAACGACTACTATCTCCCTCTTACTGTACTTGTGTCGCCACGTGTACCAGACTGTATGAACAGTCTCCCAAATATTAGCTGTATTATACCGTATATTTATGAGTACGCTACACCAAATGAGCGAGAACGACTACTATCTCCCTCTTCCTCCCACCAATCGTGCGCAACTTGTGCCACCACGTGTACGGGGCTGTATGAAGCCACGTACTGTATAGTCTACAATCTCCCAAATATGTCTGATAATTTTATTTAACGTTTCCATGTACAACCAGCATCAGGAGAGGAGTGAGAAAGACAATAATCTCCCTGTCTCGCTCTCCCGCTACTCGAGCGCCATTATAATGCCAAGTGTACTGTTTTGTATGGAGTTATGTACTGGATAGTGTCTCAGTCCAAAATATATATTATGACTTTTACGAGGAAGGAGAGAATGTTATATCTTTCTCCTTCCCGCCATTTATGTAGCAACGTGTCCTGTCTCTCAAATATATCTGCCAATTTTTATGAGAAGAAAGAGACGACGAAAATGTTTAAGTGACAATAATTTAAAGTCAATTTTCTCGAAATCAAAATTTTGCAACATATCATTTATCCATTCATGTCTTCAAATAATATCTATTAACATTTTATTACTCTGTAGGACTTGTAACTTGAATTGTATGGAATACGAACAGAATGTCCGACGTAATAAAAAAGAAATATAATGACACTTGATGCGAGCTACAATACGTTAATAATATATTCTTTAACTACGAGAGTGTATTGTGAATATTGTATTGTGGTAGAAAACATAATACACGTGAGTTCAAATTGTGTTTACGTCATGGTCCTTCGAGCCGGATCCGAAGTACTTGTAGAAAATTACGTCTAGAAAAACTAAATAAATAGCTCTCAGGATAGCTAAAGAACATTCAGAGCACTATAATAGAAATAATAATAATTCCCCTCGCCGATTTCAATGTCGGTACCCGATTTCATTGAAACCAGGCCAGCTACGCAGGAGTTATTTTATAGTGCCCAAGTGTGTGCGCAATACACAAAGACACTAAACCGACACGACTGGCGACAGAACAGGCACAGGGCCGACTTTTTACTTGCCCATCCGATACATGGATCATCTTTCTTGTCAGACAATCAGGTGATCAGCCTGCATTGTCCTAACCAAACTTGAAAACAACATTTTTCGTTGTTCCAACGCCGGAATCGAACCCTCGACCTCCCGGTTGAGAGCGACGCTCAGAACCACTAGACCACGGAGGCGTTTTAGCTATGAGCTGTATGCTAATGCAATAAAGTTGACAATAAAACAAACACTGTGGTTGTGTCAAATTTGACATATTTTATATTTGACTCAACGCTCTTAGAGAACCTTTTGGAACCACACAGTATAATTAACAGTGATAGATAGCTTATTATAAACCAGGACCTCTATGGCACAGTAGTTAGAAGTTGCTCAATATGGACGCGGGGGATTTAATCCCGAGGGAAGCTGAAATCTGCGAGTATACTAATAATAAATTATAAAGCGAAAGAGTTTGTTTGTTTGCTTAAACGCGCTAATCTCAGGAGCTACTGGTCCGATTTTAAAAATTATTTTTTTGATGGATAGTCCATATATAGAGGAAGGCCCTAGGCTATATCACATTACGCTGCGACCAATAGGAGCGAAGCGTCAGTGAGATATGTTGCAAAAACAGGGAAAATTATTCACATTTGGGAACTTTTGTTGCGTTCGCTGCATAAACGGTTTAAGTCAATCAAAAACCACGCGAAAGAAATAGCGGGCACAGCTAGTTATTAAATATTCCTAGTAGTTAGTGATGTGTTAATATTTAAAATATCAAAATATAATCGTATGTTATATGGTGACACGTAACGCAAGTTCTTTGAGAACATATCACGGGACCAGATTGACGTGGTGTAAAAAGTGTCTATAATTCATACTATTTTTTGTCACTACGATGTATGTGAGTGTGTATATTTGTTACTTATTCATGCGCAAATGGCTGGACATATTATGATTACACTAGCTGTTCCCGCGACTTCGTTCGCGTGGTATTTGAGTAACTTAAACCGTTTATGCAGCGCACGCAACAAAAGTCCTTAAATGTTAATAACTTCCCCCGTTTTTGCAACTTTTCTCACTGACGCTTCGCTCCTATTGGTCGTAGCGTAATGTTTTATAGCCTAAAGCCTTCCTCTATAAATGGACTATCCAACAAAAAAAGAAATTTTCAAATCGGACCAGTAGTTCCTGAGATTAGCGCGTTTAAACAAACAAACAAACTCTTCCGCGTTATAATATTAGTATCAGATAATGAAACCTCTTCAGCGCAGCGTCCTTGTCTACGTTGCGCCAGTGTGAGTTATTTATCAGCTTATTTACACTAAAAAATCATCATGTCTGAATAAGGGAGCCAAACTATAATCGGGGACCGACTTTTTTTTAGGTCAAAAATACACTGATTGCAATTGTGCAACGAACACAGAATAAGTCAGTCAGAAATAGTATGGAGGAAACATCGGATCGACTATCGGTCATAATAGGACATAGCCACTCTCAGCCAGTGAAAATAATAATAATAATATCTATAGACGCTTCAAACCACGTCCATCTGACCCTGTGTTAAGTATCCGAAGAACTTGTGTTACAGGTCCCAGACAATGGATATATATTTAATTCTTTAATACTATACACATATTTAAGATTTTTATTATATTAATACACTAATCCCATATACACATCCATGACCCAGGAACATTGAAAACTTTTTGTTCCCTCGGTGGGACTCGAACCTGCAACCTTCGGTCGAGCACCAACGCGCTGAACCACTGCACTATCGTCAAAATGGAGGAAACATCCGACCGACTATCGGTCTAAAAATAGGACATGGTCCAGTAAAAATGTAAAGCGTATATTTTATAATACAATATTTATTTTAAAACGCTCAAAGAATATTAGAAACGGTTCGTATACTGGACATTATTAAATTGAAAAATATTAGTCGACCGAAGTGTCTTCTTAAATATATATCGGGGGATGTATAAAACATGAGATGGTCTTGTAATAACGAATTTGTGACTAGCCAGGTACATGTACAGTCAGGTACAAAGTACAGTCAGGTACGATGTACAGCAAGGAAAATCCGCCTCCGTGGTCTAGTGGTTCAGAGCTTCGCTCTCGACCCGAAGGTCGTGGGTTCGATTCCCGCGTTGGAACAACAAAAAATGTTGTTTTCAAGTTTGGTTAGGACAATGCGGGCTAATCACCTGGTTTAACATTCGAGAGCTTTGTAATGTAACGAATGATAATAATTGAAGACATGAATAATATTAATAATACTTTTATAATACTATACACATGTTTAAGATTTTTATTATATTACACACAAATTTAATACACATCCATGACCCAGGAACATTGAAAACTTTTTGTTCCCTCGGTGGGATTCGAACCCGCGCCCTCTCGCTCTAGCACCAACGCGCTACGGAGGTCGTCAATGAATGGATGAAAGTGATATGTAGAAAATTCTGGTTTCGAGAAAATTGAATTCAAATTGTCATTTAAACATTTTAGAATACGTCGTTACGTATTAAGTACATCTAAAGATCTGTCTCTAGAATCTATGTACTTAATACGTTACTACATATCCTAAAAAGTTTCAGTGACAGTTTAAACACTATTTTATAGGTAAAAAAAAATTGCGACCATTACATTCATGTCTTCAATTGTATTAAAAGCACGACCCGAATTCGATTGATTAATTTTATGGAACTTTAAAATGTCTGTGCTTGTGCTACAGTTGTTAAAAAAACAGATATACGGTCGAATTGAGAAACCTCCTCCTTTTTTGGAAGTTGTTTAAAAAGTAGAATAGATTGCAGTGAGGTACGTAACTTACATGATGATTTCGGTGACCGGTTTCCGTGTGTATTGCGCACACATTTCGGCAGTATAAATTATATTTCCTTTCGCCGATTTTAGTGTCAGTGAAATCAGGTTTGCTTTTTTTTACCTAAGTGTGTGCGCAATACACTTTGTTTCTTCCTATGACGTAATGACTATGATGTCGTCCTATGACGTATGGCTAGGTACAGGCGAGTACAAGTAATATGAAGTATAGATATTTACAAAGTACAATTGATTTCAACGTATATTTCACATGTGGATTTCGGTGACTGCTTTCAGTGTGTATTGCACACACTTGGGCAGTATAAAATAGTCTCTTCTCTGCGCAAATTTCGGTATGAGTGAAATCAGGTTAGCTAATTTTTATTGACTAAGTGAGTGTGCAATACATACGGTCTCTTCTTTTTAATATTTATTCCAATGTTATCTTAGTCTTTTTACATCCTTTATAGTCAAGTACAGTCAGGTACAGTGAGTACAGGCAGAGAGATGGTTATTGAATTTTCGTTACTGCAAAACGTTGCATTTTGTAAACGCTTCGACATACTAAAGTATCGGAGAGAACGGTCTAGAATAATATTGGAACTGAATTTTAAAAGAACAGGGTTAGATCCCACCAAGACGTAACGCGGCGTATTTATGATAACGATCATTGAACTTTATTCACTTCACATAAAGATATTACAATTCATTGCAAGTAGTCAGGGTTCCCCCATACATGATTTTCACTTGATTAGTATCAAGCTAATTTTTCTTTAGTAGCTTCATTTTCATGAGTTGCCCAAGAATTTCTTGGACGGAACTCTCGATTGTGGTAGCTAACAGAGTTACCAAGAATAAAAATATGCTCAACTTTCGAGCGTAGGACCGGGATAACGTACTACGCAATTTGTAGGACAATTATGTCTGTTGAATTACATTAATATTAACTAAGTAATAAAAACAAAATCAGCTGGCTACTAATAATTTAAGATGACCTTGTTATCGATACAAGTTGGCAAGCGGGAACTCATTGATCAAACCATAGATTTTGAAGGACAAATATTTTTTCGGGTAATTTAGATCATTATCTTGCATATATCAAAAAAAAATTATGGATATTTTGGAATCACGATTTCCACAAACTTTATTCTTCCTATCTCTGTTAGCTACCACAGACAAGAGTTCCGTCCAAGAAATTCTTGGGCGACTCATCCAAATGAAGGTACTCACGAAAAATTAGCTTGATACTAATCAAGTGAAAACCATGTATGGTGGAACCCTGACTAAAGTGTAGTGTAGTGAATAAAGATCAATTATGAAAAGCTAGCTTAAAATGCATCTCTCTTATCTCAGTGTGAACTAACATGTATGTGTTTTTTTATTTAACTAGGTATATCGTGTTATGGTAAGTAATTTATATAGATTCCAAAACAAAAACTACTCTACGCGTCACTATATTCGGCTTGGTATATAAGTTGTGTTGTCCTTGTCTATCAAGTGACTTTACTAACGCATCGGCGAAGTCGAAAAATTATATTATAAATTATCTTATACAGTGTATAAATAGTTTTATAAGTATGTTAAAAATAAACGTCATACATAACGGATGTAAAAAGAGCAGTCACCATAACTATGGGATATGATTATACTATCATGTCTCATTCTAGAAATTTATTTATTTTTTATTTTATTTTTTCAAAAATTAAAAAAAAAAAATTTTTTGCTTTATTATTATTTTTGCTACAAAAACTGAGAAATGGTAAAAAGAAAAAAAATATTTTTTTTAGTTTTTGACAAAAAAAAAATTTAAAAAATACATTTCCGAAATGAGGAAAGGTAGTATAATCGTATCTCAAAGTTATAGGGACTGCTCTTTTTACACACTGTATATAACAATGTATGTTATAGTATGTGATGCCTCGAGCAGGCACGTTAGTGTCGAGGCATACACAGAAAATACATATTAAACAATTTGCAATTGTCGATAGCGTGTTTTTGTAACGCCATTGGAAATGGGTGCACTAGAAAACATAAACAGCTCGCTCAGCCATCGCTAACATTAACATAAACAAACAGAATCGAACGTCAGTGTCGCGCCGTCAGCGCAGACGGACGACATAGCTGTCGCGGAGTCAATATTCAGCACATACATGGTGTAAAAAGAGCAGTCAAAAAGAAAGTTATAGACTTTGATAAAGATACGATTATACTACCTTACCTCATTTAGGAAATGTATTTTTTTAAATATTTTTTTGTCAAAAACTAAAAAAAAAATATTTTCACCATTTCTTATTTTTTTGACGCAAAAATAACAATAAAGCAAAAAAAGTTTTTTTTTGTAATTTTTGTAAAAAAAAAATACATTTCTAGAATGAGAAAAGGTAGTTTATACTGATTATTCATATCCCAAAGTTATAGTGACTCCTCTTTTTACACCCGTTATAGGCGACTTTACAATAATAAGACACAACTTTTTATTTACACTTTTATTACGTTTTTATAAGTTTTTATAAAATAACACTACCGGTTTCGATTAAAATATCATCAGGTTAATCGAAACCGGTAGTGTTATTTTGTAATAAAAACGTAATAAAAGTGGAAAAGTGTAAATAAAAAGTTGTGTCTTATTATTGTGAACATACATTTCCATCAAGAACCAACAGTTATAATTAATCAGTTATAATATAGGCGATTTCTTGTAGCTGTCGTGGCGCTAACAGTCGGTGTAGGACTATTGTTTGTACCTGTCTCGCAACACACATTGCATGATGATCCTAAAAAGTTGTGATGGCACAGACGGGCGACATTTTTAGCTGTCATTTCTATTAAAAAAGGAAATACTGTACAGTTCTCATAAGTAGGCCCTGATGTTATTACGGCCCAATTGAATATATTGTGATTCCTTCATGTGTAGTACAATTCCAAGCCCTTTCAGCTGTCGCGAATAGAATTCAAACACGTACGATATACTAAGTAGTAATAAAAAACGAAGCACATTAGCTGTGGTAGTGTATACTGAAAATTATATTTTTGTATGTTTGTTACGAATAAAATCAAAAACAGCTTACTCAGCCAAAGCCGGCAATATAATATATTATACAAACAGCATCAGTCTCGCGGTGACAATCTGCGCAGACGGGCGACTTATCACTGTCGCGGATCACACATTAATATAGCTAAAGCAAAGCAGTCTTATATATAAAAATGAATTGCTGTTCGTTAGTGTCGCTAAAAATCGAGAATTTTTAGTCTTGAAATATTCGTGGAAGTCCAGGGAAGGTTTAAACGGTTAATTAAAAACTGTTTGTATGCTCAACGAAGTGGCCACAAGTCAGCTAGTCTTATATATAAAAATGAATTGCTCTTCGTTAGTCTCGCTAAAACTTGGGAACGGCTGAACCGATTCATCTATTTTTGGTCTTGAAATGTTCGTGGAAGTCCAGGGAAGGTTTAAACTGTTTGTATCCTCGACGAAGTGGGCCCGGTTCAGCTAGTAGTACTGTCTAAAAAATTCTACACAGCCTTTCATTTTTTTTGACACATTAATAATTACACAGCCTACATATTATGCTAAAATCTCACTGCAGAGCTACAGCTTAGCAGCCGAAAACTGAATCCCACGCGGTCAGTAAAATTCCGCCAAGCGTTGACAGTTGGACCTAATATTTATAAACGCTTCACACCACGTCAATCTGGCCCTGTGCTAAGTATCCGAAGAACTTGTATTACAGGTACCAGACAACAGAAATATATATTTATACTTTTATACTATACATATATTTAAGAATTTTATTATATAAATACACAAATTTATTACACATCCATGACCCAGCAACATTGAAAACTTTTTGTTCCCTCGGCGGGATTCGAACCGCCAACCTCTAGGTCGAGCACCACGCGCTGAACCACTGCGCTACGGAGGTCGTCAAATAGATATGATTTAAATAGAAATAGGTTTTCTTATTTGAATATTTATTGTTCCGCAGCCGGTCGCCCGTTTGCGCCGTGCTTATGCAATAGAATATTTTAAGTTTGTAAACTTTTGCGAACATTTTCGTATTTTATTAACAGTTTATACGGCTAGGAGCACTTGCTTTAGAGTAATAAAATATTTTAATGAAGCCTCTGAAATCTTGTGCGACTTCTTAAACGCGATATTTTATACAGCCTTCATGAACGGGTTAGGATATGTATGAAAATTATTGTTTGAAGGATATTGGATATTTTACTATGAAAAACCTATGGTGGCCATCATTACCCTTCCCTTTGGCTTCGCCGAAGTCGGGTAAAAATTAGGTTAATTACCATCCATACCTGAATTACAACGTTTTTGCTGATGTCAACGTTTCATTTTAACGAATATTAATGAGTAATAGTGATAAATATAAAAAAAAAACTTTTAAATAATCTCGGTATTGCGTAGTCAAAGCAAACTGATGATAAATAAAGCTTTGAAAACTCTCAATCCGATGGTTAGCTTTCAAACAAAAAAACTAGATCAATTCATACGTTTGGGAGCTAAAACAATACAGACACACACAGCCAGACACACCAAACATACACTCATATTTTCGATCGCAGTAAAAAACAAAATCAAATTAATTTAGTCGAATCGGAATCGGAACGGTGTAATCAAAATCAATTTCAAATGCACGTCCATTTATTTGCCCGTCCATTTTTCTAAGTATAAAAAATAGTGGATAATGCCAAGACGTGCGACGTTACGGCGACACCGCATAGGTAATGAACACATCCGTAGTACGTGACGTAGACGTGCTACGTGACGTAGGTACGTGCTACGAGACGATGCTACGTGGCGTAGCCACCCTCTACGAGGAGCTTCTACGTGGCGTAGCTTTGTGCTACGCTTCGTAGCGTGCTACGTGGCGTAGACACCCAGCTACGGGATATTGTAGCTCGGAGCACGGCGGTGTCACCTGCACTAAGGAGGCTCTTAAGGTGTATTTGAGTGTCAAATAAAGTAACCATATTTGTACGAAATGTAGAAAGCAAACTTTTAAAACTTGTTCTTACGATTCCTTTTGCTGGATAAGAATTGGTATTTTTTATTCGGTATTTTTTTACGTGACATAAAAAAAATTACATTTAATTATTTGAAAGATTGCGTTTATTTTTTGCCTTCTCGTAAAGCTAGTTTCTAAACTGGTAACATTATAATACTATAGGACTATTAAATAATTATCTCGTATCGTTTTGTAATGAAATTTCGATTTTCGATTTTTTTTCACTTTCGAACCAGCAACTTTTAAGGCTTAAATAATGTAGCGGTTGAAAAATTTTCGCTATATTTTCATAACAAATGGCTTAGTGTTCGCGGTGATAGCGCATAAAGGGTTTTATGCGGCAAATAACAATATTTCACTATAATTCGGCGTGGCCGCCATATTAAAACGCGGTTTAATATTAAAGTGTCAACTACGGTGATAAAACGGCTCTGGACGTAATAACGTATCTGTTCTGTAATCAGCGGATCGCGGACCTCGGGGATCATCATCATCGTGTACAGCATTCTAGCTTTAAAACAATTTTAATTTGAATTTTAAAAAACATCATCATGATCATCATCATAATCATGATCATCATCATCATCATCATAATCATCATCATCATCATCATCATCATCATCATCATCATCATCATCATCAGCAGTAGCAGAGCTGCACCAGGAGCAACAGCTGTGGAGTAGAAGTAGCAGCATCATACTAGAGTTGATCATGTAACACACTACTTAGGTAGCGTTCTTAGGCCCGTATGATGATGATGATGATGATCATGATGATTGTGGTGATAGTGGTAATCATGATGATGATGATGATGATAGTTGTTGTTTTTTTTTTTTTATATAATGTCAATATATTAAACAATATCATCACAAGTATAAGTTGAATGTCAATTGGAGTTATTTAATAATTGAATTGAATGTTAGATGCCTACAATGATAATTAAAATGTCAGTAAACAAAAAAAAACATCATAATACAAAATAAAAATGTCAATTACAGTAGTGATTAAATTTAGAATTGTCATCTAAATATGTATACCCACAATGAATATCAATACATTTCAATTACTATTGCAAAGCAATAACTATATTTTTTATTATTTATGTTCTAAAAACTCATTTATTGTGTAAAAACATTTTTCAATAAGCCAGTTGTATAGTTTTTTTCTAAATAAGTTAGAGGTTAGTTCTTTTAAGTTCTCGGGTAATTTATTATATATTTTTATAGACATATAGTAGCAGGTTTTACTAAAAAATGTTGTTTTTGTAAATGGCAGTACCAACTTGTTCGGATATCTTGTATTTATATTTAGAACTTTTGATTTTTTTGTGTAAAATTCACCCATATACCTTCGAACAAACAAACTAATTTCAAAAATATACAAACATACTAAGGTAAGTAATTTTAATTTTTTGTTGTGTCAACAATATCTAACATCTTACACCTATTACATGTCATCATAATATCAAAACCTCTACCTCCTAACCTATCTAAGGCCCGTATAAATAAAACAATCTCAAACCCAACCTCACTTGAGAACCTATTTGACAGATAAAACAACGTTTCGTTTCACTTTTAAAAGTGAACAACTTTATTAATGTTACATATTACTTTGATTTATTTTCTTTTTATACCGTTATATTCATATTATAGATTACAGGAAACAATAAAATAAATGAAATGAAATGAATGAAAAGAAATGAAATGAAATGAAAAATAAGTATATTGTATATTTTTATTTTTACGTTTTAAGAAAAAATTTTTTTTAAATATGTAACATAAGTAAAATTCTTCATTTTTAAAAGTGAAACGAAACGTTTTTTTATATGTCAAATTGGTTGTCAAGGTGAGGTTGGGTTTGAGATTGTTTTATTTATACGGGCCTTAGATAGGTTAGGAGGTAGAGGTTTTGATATTATGATGACATGTAATAGGTGTAAGATGTTAGATATTGTTGACACAACTATCATCATCATCATCATTACCACTATCACCACAATTATCATGATCATCATCATCATCATCATCGCCAGCAGCAGCATCATATGGGTGTAATGTTTATGGTGATGGTGATACACACTCCTTACGCCTATTACAGAAGACAAGGATAGAACTGCATAGTTCGGTCAGAGTAAACATAATTATGTAAAAAGTACAGTCACAATATCATTTGAATATGATTATACTACCTTTTCACTTCTTAATGGCAATTTTTAGATAAAGGTATTCCAGGTATTCTTAACATTCTTATATAAGGTTTCTTGGGTCCAAAAATATTTGCAAGAGATGGCCGAGTGTCAGTCCCTTGCGTTGTCATTTAGAGCTATTCCAGCTCCAGAAATAGTCCCCGTCTTGATGGTTGTCACGAGATCTTAAAGTCAGTACCTTACCATCCTTACTTAAGTGCTTTTTGACATTTCTAGTTGAAATAACACAAAGTAAAAATTATATATTCTGTAAACATTTGTTGAAATACTATATCAATTGTATATGTTTTCAATACGTATCATATTACCAATTTGTTACGCATAAAAAATGTTTCGATTGTTGGATAGCCCATATGCTAAGAGCATTTAATAATAATGCCTCCCACACTGATTTAGGTGATGGTGGCCGGTTTCATCGGAACCAGGCCAGCTACGCAATAGTTGTTTTTATAGTGCCCAAGTGTGCCGCACCATACACAGAATCACTCTCTCTTCCTTCACTCTCGTAGCCCAGTGGGACGGATAACTGACACGACTGGCGGGAGATCAGGCGCAGTACCGACTTTTTACATGCCCATCCGTAGCATGAATCATCTTTCTTGTCAAACAATCAGGTGATCAGCCTGCATTGTTCAAACTTGAAAACAAAATTTTTGTTGTTCCAGCGCGGGAATCGAACCTCCGAGTCGAGAGCCAAGCTCTAAACTAGACAACGGAGGAGATATAAGAACATTTATTCACCAATGAATAATGTTTCAAAATCGGAGGCTTTATTTCACGCGCAGAAGACAGTTATTATTATAAAAATCTGTCTACCCATCCGACACTGTTGTTTTTATTACAATAACCGGTTTTACCGGTTTAAAATTCATATTACAAAAATCTAGCCAATTGAATTTAGCAACCCCAATTCAACCCTAGGATGACGAAATACCTAGAGATGGATCAGGTATTTGGAATGTGATGGATAGTGCGCGAATATCGAGCGACCGCAAACCTCAAGATACCGAACATACTCGCTCATAATATAGATATAGTTTTATATGTAGACGATCGTTGATTAAGACGTATTCAAAGTGCTTACGAATACTTATCTATCTAAATATATATATAAAAGAAAGTCGTGTTAGATACACTATTGATACTAACTGAAGAACGGCTTTACCGATATGGCTGACAATTGGTGAGGAGGTAGCTTAAAGCCAGAAGACGGAAATTGGATACTATTTATTCATTTTAGCAGCGTTCCCAGGGTTCTGGGCTGCGGATTAAGCGTTGCGGATTTGCGGGTTCCGCGTTGCGGGTTCCGGGATGCGGGTTGTGGGTTCGGGTTTTTGTTTTTTAGTTGAATTTCATCACGAACTTTTTTTATGCTCAACGAAGTTGGCAATGGTCAGCTAGTAGAAACTATAATTAAATCAATTGGCATTCAAATTACATGCTTGTCATTGCGCCAAGAAGTGACACTGCCTTTGAATAGGAGGGCTCCTAACTTACATGTGTATGATATTTATACTCCCCACACCGATTTTGATGTCAGTCCTGGAGTAGTCCTTTTTCACGTCTAAATGTGTGCGCAATAAATTAGAACAGTGTTTCCCAATTGCCAAGTCACGACCCGGTACCGGGCCATTAAAAATAAAATACCGGGTCGCAACATTCCCGCCATGTTTGATTTGATTTGATTTGGCAGTTTGAAACTTACCGGGTCATGGAAAAACAATGATTGGGAAACACTGCATTAGAAGCCTGTCTCTTCATTTGCTCTTCGCTCCAGTGGCACGGATACCCGACATGGCTAATGCATATATTTTAACTGCCCATCGGATGTATGGATCATCATTCCTGTCCGACAAGCGTCCAAATGTGATCAGCTTTTTTTTTCTCGAGTGCGTTGCGCATACCCCACGACCCCGGGGGAGGAGCGAGGTCATTTTGGACTCCCCACTGAGTTTACCAACTAAAACCCCCCGATGTACTTCTTTACGCTTTTTGGCGGGGCCATGGGAACTGATATACTACCACAACCCGCTGGCGTATTGCCTCATCGGGCATATCTCATTATAGATGACGGCGATGCTGCCATCTTTCTTCACCAAGAGTTCCCCGGACATAAAAAACTAAAAAAATAAAAAACGTTTTATTTCCAAATGAAACTTAACAAGCTATTTTCGGAAAGTCAACAAGAAAACAAGCTACCACCGGTTCAACCCTAACCCGCCGAGAAGTACCGCACGGCCTACTTTAAGCAAAAAGATAGAAAATTGATCCTTTTAACCCTAGATAACTAATCATTCGTCTACACGACTACGCTACTACCCACGATAGTCGAGTACACCTAGTTCCTCGTACCCCCCGCTCACGAATCTTTTTCTACCTTCCTAAATAGTCAATTTAGTACGTCATGTGAGGAAATTTCAATCATACGATAATTAGAAATTGAATTACGGTCATATCGTCGTCCGGTCGACAAAAGTTTAGTAATTACGTAGTATGTTTTGCACCTTTGCAAAACATACTACGTAATTACTAAACTTTTGTATACATTACTTTTTTATTATTTTTTTCTATATAACATAAGAAACACACAATATTTTTTATAATAAATATAGTTTATCTATATTTTACCAAAAACTTATAAAAAATAATTATATAAAGATATACTTTGTGTACTTCAATTAGAAAACCTATGTAGTTTTCTTTATTTGTTCATAGGAAAATAAGTTATTAGCCATTTTTTATACATTTTTATAATTTTTATAAACGGATATGAGGAACTGAGCATCTGAGAAACAGAAGATGTGGTCGACAAGCGGTCTGACAATTCGGGAGACTGAGGAAATTTTGAGGGATAAAGATCATCACGACACTAACAGAGCTTTATAGATTGTCCTAGTGAATTTTTAGATTCAGAAAACGTTATTATACAACCAAGCGAGAGTAAATAACATCAAATTATAGATTCTAAATTAGAAATAATCAAGTTTTATCATGATAATAATGGCGCATTAGTCTCAGTTTATCAGATGTGCCCCAATACATGTACTAACAGAAAAACTTAAAGATAGTTGCTATCATTTTTATAATATTATATGCTAAATCTGTTTATTTATTAATGCGTATTCACAAATAACACAATAAACATAAAAAAACCAATGTCAGGGCGCGATTTTTTAATGAATGTGGGAGATCAACTGATGGAGCACTGGCTGCGGCAGCACATTCAGACGGTGACTTTGCGGGGTGATATTAAAGTCATAATACAAGAAATTTTTTGGCGATTGTTTCAACATATAATTTCTTTTTCCTACTGTTTCAATCGTGCGCAAAATCTGCATGTCATGTCATGTCCATCGAAAGCTCGTAGAATGACAAAACATCGCTGCATAAAATGCAAAGAGCTATTCGAGGCTCCCACAATATTATCATATGTAGCTGTATGATGAATTAAATAATAATTATTACTCTCATTTTTAGTTTATATTAAACCAAACTTAAGTGACATGTAACAATTTCCTGGTTTTATTAAACATTTTTGATAATATTCACGTTTTTTACAGCGTAGTCCGCTCGACGAATGTTTAGTTACTATGTAACTGTAAATATAGTTTAGTTATCTAGGGTTAAAAGCATATATTTTTTACAATGTAACTTAATCTATACAATAAATATTATATTTTTTTTAATTAGCGAGCTCTAGCCCTCTAGATCCTTCAGCAGACGGCAGCCATCGGTGGTAGCGTCTACGGATCCATCAGGTGATTAGCCTGCGTTGTCATAACTAATTGAAAATTAGTTGTCTGAAAGTGACATTCGGAAGCAAGTCAAGAGTCACGTGTCCGCTGACTAGCTGTCATCATGCAGTTATTATGTGATCGTCATACGAAAATTCCAGGCAGCCATGTTGTATGGCGTAAACTGGCTGGAATTAAGAGCTTGTAATACGCTCCCAGATGACCTGAAGTGAAAACTTCTTGTATTATAATTACCACTCAAGACCATAGAGAGTGATTACAAATTATAAGAAACTAATGAAGCAATTACATCGGCAACCGCCATTTTGATCTTGTGATGGAACAAGTTGGCAATTATTGTCTATGATTGATTAGCGTCGATGTATTGAGCACGATACTCAATATAATTAAAGTGTCATAATATTATTATAGTTTAGTAGATAAAGTTATTTTATTTGTACATAAAAATAATCATAAACAATAAGAGTATTAAATAAATCTACACTTATATTATAAAGAGGAAAAATTTGTATTTTTGTATGTAAAGACTTAACTCAAAAAGTACTGGACCGATTTTAATAATTATTTTTTCATTAGAAAGCTACATTATCACTGAGTAACATAGGCTATATAAAAATCAATTGCTATTCGTTAGTCTCGCTAAAACTCGAGATCAGCTGAACTGATTCAGCTATTTTTGGTCTTGAAATATTCGTGGAAGTCCCGGGAAGGTTTACACGGTTTCCATGGTCAACGAAGTGGGCACGGGTCAGCTAGTAAAAAATAAATACCATTTATTGCAGGCTGCATAGGCCCATATTATAAATACCTTAAAGACTAACATAAGGTAAAGTCACCAGTAATTGACCATGTACCTATAGTTGACCATTAACGCACATAAACCGATAAAATAATAATTCGCGGCAAAGTTTTTAACGAATTCCATATACGGTAGTCAGGGCTGCCATCTGGCCAACGAAGCGCTTGAACTGTGCGTCCATATCTGTCAAATATTCCTAATGGCCGCGAGTTTTTTGTTGAGTGATGCATCGTAAATCTATTATTCGATTTTTTTTACATATTTCTTAAAGACTAAAAAAGTTTGATTTTAAATATTAGTAACTTTGTCACCTAGTTGATGGTAAGATTTTATTCCTTTCTTTACGCTTTAAGTTTACTGATAATGATAATAGATATTTAAAATTTAAAATTTTGTTAAGATTGAAATACGGGGGTGGTCCACTACTGATTCCGTTTTACCATGAATGTCTAGTAATTGACCATGATGGTCAACTTGTGATATTTCTTTTACCATGTTATTATACTGTATGTAATAACATATGAAGAGCAGCATTAATTAAAATGAACTATTGTAAATATTACAAACTATTGTAAAACGTAAATTTCTCTTATTTTGCATTATAATTAGCAACCAACCCAATTAAAACTCAAGCATCCTAATGGTCATCTACTGATGCAAAATATGGTCAGCTACTAGTTTTTTGATGGTCAACTACTAAATCTCTAATAGTAGATTTTATTTTATTTTTTATTTTTATTCAACCATTGTTTAAGTAAAAATACTGGTTCATTTGTTTAATGACTTCTAAAAAGCTGACAAAAAAATAACAGTTCTTTGAAATAAGATGGTAATTAAAATGGAACATTAAAAATAAAATTTTGCGTCCTTAAGTGGTCATCTACTGGTGTTTTTACCTTACATAATATTTAAAATACTTCAAAACTACACTACACGTGTTGTCAGCGACGTGTAGCGCGCTTTCTTCTTGTATCTGTATTATGAGGAACTTTGCAATAAGGCGATCTTATTGCTTATCAGTCTCTTTCCGACTAGGTAATGACTATCAACAAAATTTAATTTTAAGGGCTGTCATTTCAATCAAATTTGCCCTGAAGAATAAATGTGTGACAGATTTTGTCCTTAAATTAATATTAGACACCAAAACATACATCGAGCAGGAATAATACGCAATTTTTTTTTATTATAGTATATTGCTTTTACACGTTTACTTTTTTTTATTTTTCTCCGTAGCAAAAGAACTCTTATAAAGTCCAACATAAAAAATATTATGGGCGATATTTTATCCAATAAGTGACCTCAAATTAATATAAGACCAAGAATTACATCGAACAGAAATCAAAATACATTTGAAGTGAACTATTAATTAAAAACGTTACAAAGTTTTGTCTAGATAACGAATATCGGTGAAACTAGAAGATTTAATTAAATCGATCGACTCCACTGATTGCTGAATCTCATTGGAATAATTCGGGGCGTTCCCGATGAGTTCCTTCAAGTATTTTAATAAACGTCATCTCTCTAATTGCCAGGGGCGGAGCTAGGAGGGGCGCGGGCAGGGGCGCAGGGCGACGAGCGTCAGCATTTATAAAACTCATTTTTATGAAGCTCACGGCATAATGGTGTAATTAAATAAAGTTTTGACATCGGCTTTGACATTGGCACGTGACAATCTGGAGGGTGCCCATTACCTCTAATGACCTACGTGAAATCCCCCTCTGTTTGCACAACCAAGTTTTCTTAACCAGCTCACGTAGATTGGTAAGACGAATAAATTAACGATTGCAATACCAATAAAATGCTTTACAATTTTAAATACACTGTACAATCCATGTTACTGTAAAAACTCGATGTAAGCTAAATCCGAAATTTAATAGTAAGTCTTAGGATTTACCGACATGAGATGGTAAATATAACGATTTAGGACAATGAGACTTTTTTTTCTGGCTTTTACTATTAGAATATGATATGTTTTACCATTAGCAGCTAGTAAAAGTTGGTAGTTGGTTCCCGATAAAACAAATAATAATTCTAAATGAATGATGGTAAAACTGCTAATCGAAAAATTGTTTGGTCTTTTACCACTCAGAGTTATCCGTACTTCGAACTTTTACAGTAACATATATACAAACATGTATAACATGTATAACAAAAAGTCCTTGTCTGTCAAAACTGGCTTCTGTTTGGCTAAACTCCTATTTTAAGTAATTAATTGCATATTCGACTAATCTACACTTACAGTCACGTAAATGAGTACAGCCGCGTGTGTCGTGCATTAAGTTGCCACAGCCGGCATGCAGTGGCGGATCTAACGCAGCTTGTGAGCGGGTGACGGGGCGAGGGGCTAGTTAGCATATTACATGATATAATTGCATCAGCGAAGGCGCCTCGTTTGCATCCCTAACGACTTTACCCGTCTTCTCATATAAAACGTACCTTGGTTAGTAAAAATATCACTATTTTGTTTGTAAAGTACCTAGTACTTTTTATTACACTACTTAATAACAACAAGTGGAATATGAAACTAATGCTTGGTTTTTTTATCATTTAAAAATTAACATATTGATCGCTGATTCGTGGAACATTTTCGGAGAGAAAGGAAGGGACAGACATTATACAGGCTTAATATTAATGAGTGACAATTCTTTATGGAGTGTGTGGGTCCCGTATGTACAGATTACTGTGAAAGTACAAACGCTGAAAGAGGTACTTTTGTTTTAAATTATTATATAGGAAAATTTACGATGTGGGGGCATTTCTCATACAAACATGAAAGTAAGTATTTGAGCGCTGGTACTTTCACAGTATACATAGGAGGCGCATACACACGCTAAAGTATTATAACTCATTTATTTTACACCTTGTATAATTACATCACGCTTGCACATGCAAGACTGGTTAAAATTTCACAGATAAGGTTGATTCAAATCGCATGTCAACTAATCGGTGTCTTTGGTAAATTACGAAGGAACAAAAATATTTCTGTGTTGCTGGGTCATGGATGTGTTTAAAAAAAATAACTGAAATAACGGATGTAAAAAGAACAGTCACTATAAATTTAGGATATGATTACACTACCTTTTCTCACTCTAGAAATGTTTACTAAAAAAATAAGAAATGGCAAAGAAAAAAATTTTTTTTTGAAATAAAAACATTTCCAAAACGAGGACAGGTAGTATAATCGTATCTCAAAATTGTAGTGACTGTTCTTTTCACACCCAGTATATGTGAAGGCACGTGCCAGTCTTATGGAGATTTTCCATGTTTTATAATTGATGAAGCGTGGACGCGTGGATTTTTATGAACTCGAGCCTTATATTAATCTTGTATTAATTATAAATCGTATATTAATTAGAATCAGGGGGCCTATTACAAGCTCTCAATTCCAGCCAGTTCACGCATTACAACATGGCTGCCTGGAATTTTGGTATTACGATCACATAATAACTGCGTGATGACAGCTAGTTAGCGGACACGTGACACTTGACTTGATTCCGAATGTCACTTTCAGACAGCCAAACTAGAGTGGATCCGTTCAGTATAACATGTCGCTGAAATACGAAAAAGAACAGGGCAGTTTAAGACCGTATTATTGAATTGCCTGGAACCAGGCTGGTATTGTAAAAGATCATAATACGGCCCCAGATCTTAATAATCACTAAAATCTTTTGATTAAAAGGATAAAATCTGATGGAAATTGTGATCTCAAACACGTGGACGCAAGCGCTACTTTTTAACCGACGCAAAAACGACAGGGTGTTATAAGTTTAATGTGTCTGTGTAAATGTGTGTGTCTGTCTGTGGCATTGTAGCTCCCAAACGGATAATCCGATTTTAATGCGGTTTTTTTCGTTTGAAATGTATATCAGTCGAGAGTGTTCTTAGCTATGTTTGGTGGAAATCGGTTCAAGTCTTCAAGGTCATCAGGTCGTTTGTTAGGATATGAATATTACACGCTAAGTCGAGGGTTTTTTAAATTAAAAAAATTACAAAGTTGTTGCTTCAATTATAAATAAAATTTATAACCCACTCCGCACTAATAAACAATAGTTCCAACGATGTTAACATATACCCCCACATGTCCCCCTCCCTCCCACCTGTACCCAAATAAATTGGATCCAATTACCACAGGTATCCCCTGAGCGATGAGGGCTAACTTAAGTGATAGTAATGTAATTAACCGAAAAGTTAGCAAAGGAGGTTATTACATTATTGTACTCCGAGGACGCGGGTAATGGATAGATGAGTTAACTTGTCAATGACCTCTGTAGCGCAGTGGTTGAGCGCTTTGATGCGAGAGCTCGGTTCGAATCCCGAAGCAACAAAAAGTTTTCCGTGTTCCTGGGTTCCATTACAGTGACAATTTCAATGTCTGACACATTTTTTTTTATGGGCTTATAATAATAATAATATAATATGGACGCAACTATGTTTAGTGTGTTATATATTATGGACATATTAACTTGTCAATGCCTTCATCATTGCTTGCACCAAATAACTTAGTTTGGTGTTTAACTCTAAGGTAACTCAAGATTAGCGGAACGTCCTATAATTATCATCATCTTTAAGGTACTGCGCGTTTGACATAAACTTCGCTTAGTGAAATACGGATTCGTTCGTCATTTAGAAAACCTTGTAGTCAGGGTTCCCCCATACATGGTTTTCACTTGATTAGTATCAAGCAAATTTTTCTTGAGTGGCTTCGTTTTGATGAGTCGCCCAAGAATTTCTTGGACGGAACTCTTGTTTGTGGTAGCTAACAGAGTTAGTAAGGATAAAAAAAATCTAAGCTTTCGAGCGTAGGACCGGGATAACGTACCACGCAATTTGTAGGACAATTATGTGTGTTGAATTACATTATTATTAACTAAGTAATAAAAAGAAAATCAGCTGGTTACTAATAATTTAAGATGACCTCGTTATCGATACAAGTTGGCAAGAGAGACAACTCATTGATGAAACCATAGATTTTGTAGCACAAATAATTTTTCGGATAATTTAGATCATTATCTTGAGATTTATCAAAAACAAAAAAAATATTTTACTATCACCAAATCCATAAACTTTATTCTTCCTATCTCTGTTAGCTACCACAAACAAGAGTTCCGTCCAAGAAATTATTGGGCGACTCATCAAAATGAAGGTACTCACGAAAAACTAGCCTGATACTAATCAAGTGAGAACCATGTATGGGGGAACCTGACTATTGTGTCAAATCCCATACATTATGTTTTCGAACTTCGCAAGTGATAATAACGATGGCATCTAAAATAAGATCCCTACGGATCTTATTTTGCTGCATATGCAAAAATAATAAAAATAATGCCTCCCACACTAATATCGATGTACTACGTAGCTACGCAGGAGTTATTTTATAGTGCCCAAGTGTGTTCGCAATACACAGAAGCACTCTCTCTCTCTCTTCCTTCACTCTCTTAGCCCAGTGGGACGGATAACCGACACGACTAGGGGGTGATCAGGCGCAGCACTGACTTTTCACATGCCCATAAAACACACGAATCATCTTTCTTGTCAGACAATCAGGTGATCAGCATTGTCTTAATCAAACTTGAAAACAGCATTTTTGTTGTTCCCACGCAGGAATTGAAACAACAACCGTCGGGTACGACAGCAAAGCTCTGAACCACTAAACCACGGAGACAATCATACCACAATACACACAAATCTTTGTCCATTAAATTATTAGTGGAGACTAACAAGAGGAACGTATGAAACAGATACAATAGAAACTTGAAACTGAATAAAATACAGATCCATTTAAAAACACACAATGGTCATACAATATATTTCACCAATATTGCTTTGAAAAATACATTGTTATTGGGAATGCAATTTTTAAGCGAAAAGTATTTAATGGCGGTAGTAGGGACCGGATGCTGGCGGCCGGAAGCGCCCGCTGTGACGTCACACCGGAAGTCGCCGGATATACGGCCACTCTTGCCCGCGCGAGTTTGGGAGCTTTTGGGAAACAGGTGTCCATTTTGACTTCCTATTTTAAACGTCTGACGCCTTTAATGTTACATATTGGTCTAGTTTTATATTTAGGTTTTGGTCCGCCATTTCAATGGCCTACCATCCCATACAATCTATCTTTAATACAAAAAACGTTTATAAATTATAAAATGTAAATATGCCGAATTAAGTACAAATATTGACATTAAATTTAAGATAAGCATATTTTTTAAGTATAACATCACATTAAGCTAAATTCAACTCCCGAATTAAGAAGAAGATACGAAACGAAATTAGTAATTAGCATTTTCCAAAATTGACGCTAGATGGCGTTTTCCTGAAAGTGCCTGGAAATCGAACAAAACAAAAATAGTCAGTTGAATCGCCAGTATTAGGGTGACATCATATTTTAGTACTAGGTCTCTGTTATATAATATCTACTTTGTGGCCATTTCGCCTTTGACCTTCAAAAAACAAACTGTATGTTTTCATTTTGCATATAAACATATTTTTTTAGAGAAAGAATGCTTATGATCAAGGTAATTTTTTTTTACATCTAGTCAAACGGTGTATTTACACCTAGTCTAAGGGCGTGTTTCACCAAGCAATGTTAAAGTTAACGCCATGTTAAAATACCATGCCTTCTCATTCATTGACGAGAAATACGAGAGGGATAACATGATATTTAACATAGCGTTAACTTTAATATTGCTTGGTGAAACACGCCCTTAAGGTTTATTTATACCAAGTTAAAAGTTGTATCTTAGTTAGTCAAAAGGTTTATTTCTGTTATAGCGGACACAATGCATCATCAATTTCATGACCTATGTAGCGCAGTGGTTGATTGTTGGTGCTCGAACGAGAGATCGCGGGTTTGAATTATTAATGGGAGGCATTATTATATCCTTTTTCTCTTGATATATAAAAAAACACCCAGTGAAGGCCATTATCCTATAAGTCACATTTATCCTTTAAGGCTTAATTGCCCGTCGATGAAAGTCCAGCAAGAAGTAGTTCCTCACGTAGTAATAACGCTTAAGGACCGGGAGGAAATCACGACGTCTGATCCCCCCCTAAGTGGGGGGCACTTGTACGTGACGAGAATTGAAAATGGCCGAAAACCTATACAGAATCATATGAAAAACAATACGGTATACGCGTATAGTTTTTTTAAACATCACTGATCCGTGCCCACTTTGTTGAGCATAGAAACCGTTAAACCTTCCCAGCTGGACTTACACGAACATTTCAAGATTCAAAATAGCCGAATCGGTTCAGCCATTCTCGAGTTTTAGCGAGACTTACGAACAGCAATTTATTTTTAAATATATATATATATTTTTATTTAGGAACAAACAGCTGTTTAATATAACATAATTTATGAACACTAATACACATTTTTAAACATAAAAAACCTACAGTTCCATAAAAGAGTTAAAAAAAAGTGAGAATTATATAAACTTAAAGCTACAATACATACCCTCACCAGATTATCAATGTTTTTAATTTTATCATTTACATTTTGTTTCGTTTTATATAAAGAGCAATTAAACAAATCCAAATCAACAAAATATATATTTGCATATTATACTGTTTAGCCGTTCTCGAGTTTTAGCGAGACTAACGAACAGCAATTTATTTTATATACCTATATGAAAGAAGATGTAATTTTTTTACTGCGGACTTAATAATGCTTTGGTGGTTTCGGCGCAGGTACTTTCACAGTAAAATCTATTTACGATAACCTAAAATATTATCACTCATTAATTACAACCTGTACATATCAAACTATGCTACTTTCGATATAACAGTGCATTATCTTTTACAATACCAGCCTGGTTCCAGGCAATTCAATAATACGGCCTTAAACTGCCTTGTTCTTTTTCATATTTCAATGACATGTTATTCTAAATCGATCCACCCAAGTTTGGTTGTCTGAAAGTGACACTCGAAAGCAAGTCAAGTGTCACGTGTCCGCTAACTAGCTGTCATCATGCAGTCAATAAGTGATCGTAATACGAAAATTCTGGCTGGAATCAAGAGCTTGCAATAATAATATATAATAATAATAATATCTATGGACGCTTCACATCACGTCAATCTGGCCCTGTGCTAAGAATCCGAAGAACTTATGTTACAGGTACCAGACAACGAAAATATATATTTAATACTTTTATACTATACACATATTTAAGATTTTTATTACATTATACACAAAGGAGAAAGCCCATTTCAGGCCCAGAGCGGACAGCCGTCTTAAGAAGACTTAATTTCTCCAGAAATGTACCATAAAGAGACATGATTTTTGATAACATTCAAATAACCGCCACTATAATCAGTAATGTTCCAATAAAAAAAGGAATTTTATTGGATTATTTGGAACCTAAGTAGAACGTTGAGGTGAAATGTTACCCGATGATAAAACTCTTATCAATCAATCCGAATATCGATTTATAAACCAATAAAATAAACTCATGTAAAATACAAATAACGGGTCACTGTTGGTAATTCGGTAAAGAATTAATCAAAAGAAAACATTTATCTTAAAACCGATGTTTACGTTTGTTACTACAAACGATAAAGATTAACAAAAAGTCATATTATGTCGATTATTTTTTACGTAATCGATTTATCGATTTCATTTTTTTGCGACAAGCGGCAACACTGATGACTGAAATGTCATTTTTCAAACGAATGATCTCGACCGTTCGCTTGTTGCTCAAAGATGCGTTTTGTTTTGTTTTCGATTTTTTCACCGCAATCTGGCTTTTGGCCTGAAATTGTTTCGGCTTTTCACGTACGACTTTGGCATTGTTCTACTGGTTTTGTTCTCTCCTTCTACGATTACTTAGCCCTAGATTAAAGGATTACGCTATTTGATTGTGCATACCAAAATGTCTGAAGAACATTGTATATGTTGTGATAATAATGTTACCGAGAGCCGTATTTTAGAGCCCGAAGAATTAAGTGTCATACAGCAGTGGGTTGCACGGCAGCAGGTAATCATAATATTATAATTAAATGTTTCTATTATTTCTTTCATTATGGTTTAATCGTTAAATCTTTTACGGTTGATAATATTTATCATTAATGTTTTAGGTGTCAGGCGATAATCTTGTTTGCCACAATTGCTGGGTAGCAATATCTGAAAGTCTTGCACTACAACAAGGGCTATCTTATTATACGAGTATCTTACTATTATAAATTATTGAAAAGTCGGAAAAGGCCTTGAAAATAAAATAGACAAAAAGTAAAAAAAAAAATATTTCTACATTATTGGCGGCATTTTAAGTTTTTTTCTCAGATATCTAATACTATTAACATTTTAGAACACTCATTTTTAATGGGATTTTTTGATGTCCACATTGGGCCTGAGACACTATGGAGAGTGGGCTTTCTCCTTTAATACACATCCATGACCCAGGAACATTGAAACTTTTGTTCCTTCGGCGGGATTCTAACCTGCGACCTCTCGTTCGAGAATCGCGTAATAGGACTCTCGAACCCTAAACACTGTCTGTAGTCTTTACATTAAGTTATAAATCCCGCTCCTAGAACTCTGTAATTTATTTACTCAATTTGTTTCCTTATTAACCGTCCCTCAGACGCGACGGTGAATTTTAATTCGCGACTTATTTTGAGCAGCTCTTTATATTCATGGACTGCTTTGACGTGTATTGATAAGGTCCTTCGGTAATTAAGTTATTATTCTCAAAGTTTATGTGGCAGCATAAAGGCAAAAGGTAATTATGATGAACAAGAGAGACTCTAAAAAACAGACAGTATAAATATAACTCACCCTCCCACACAGATTTCGGTGACGGTGGTCGGTTTTATCGGAACCAGACCAGTTACAAGTTATTTTATAGTGCCTAAGTGTGTACGCAATGTACAGAAGCACTCTCTTCCTTCAGTCTCGTAGCCCAGTGGGACGGATAACCGACACGACTGGCATTGAAAATCTTAATGCGGTTCACCGAATACTTTTACCTACCAAGATTCAATAGTACAGTTCTTACAGTTTCGGAAAAAAGTGGATATGACAGACAGACATGACGAATCCATAAGTTGTTTTTTGTTTCCGTTTTTTTGTCCCGGGTTCCGTTTTTTGTCATTTGGCTACGGAATCCTAAAAAGGTTACAAAATACCAAATTCAACGAATAACTTCCGGCAGTGTGTGTTTTGTTACTTTTGATAAGTTTATTTATGAGTATTTATTTGAAAACTATTCCTCCACATTAACTTTAACTGTGCCAGATTTCATACTTCTCCGTTAGCATAATAATCGTAAAACTATACTCAAAATTATTGCTACAAGGATTAATTAAATGATAATTCGCACGAAAAAATTCTTATCCCGCATTTAATATTTATTTAAAAGTAAAATTATGTTAAAGCACCTACAATATGTAACTTTTACCTTAATATAATGTACAAAAACTTTAAAACAAATATTACTAAACTATAACATACTTCAAAATATAACTACTATGTAGCTTAATACTTATTCCGTAACATTCTCTACAACATCATAAATCCCAGACTTATAAAAGAGTAAATCTTTAAAAGTGTATAAGTTTTAACGCCAAAACCTAGTCCCAGTTTCACCAACTTTTAAACGACGGTTTACGCTAAATTTCGGTTTTTTATCTGTCCCGTTTCATCGTTGAATGAGAGAGGGAGATCGCTAGACTCGACTAACATTGGCGCAGAGCTAAAGTATTTTTATTTCAATTATATTATACAAATATTTTAATAACTTGGAATTTCTTTCACGAAAAGGATTCTAGACGTGCGCATAAAAATAGAAACCCGCGGATGCTCCCTATCATGTTTTAATAACACAAAGTATTTTCATAATAAAGCAATAGAGATTAATCATAATACAGATGAAAAAATTGACGATTATACTCTACGGAAATGTGAGTTAACCCAGCAAAGCGTTATAAGAAGTTTGGTGATTCAATCCCTCACTCTCTCATACAAAGTTAGAACGTGACAGTTTAAAAACAGTAGATCAGCATTAAGCGACGTTATAGTACCAAAGTACTAACAATTTATTAAATTGTAAGTGAGATCGACGCTTAGCTTTGGATTTGATATTTTTAATTCAAAAGTTAGAACGCGACAGATTGAAAATTCAGTGTTATATTACGTTGGTCAAATTGTTGGTGTAATCGGCGCTTAGCTCTGGATTCTAATTCAAAGTTATAACGGTCCAAAACCGAAAGTTCAGCGTTAAACATCGGTATATTACGTTGGTTAAACTGTTTAGGCTCTCAGCTCCGGATCCAAACCGTAGTTTAGCGTTAAATGTCGTTTAAATATTGGTGAAATCGGTTATTTGTCCCCATCGGTCACGCGCCTGGGTTGTGTCAGCTGATTATTATGGACGTGTCTGTAATCATAATACGTCGCGTCGGCTACCCTGATTGCGTGGTGTTTTATATTTCGTAACTCTATTGACTGTGTGGCTTATCGTGTAATGAAATCCAATATGAGACTAGCTCCTAATAAAACGGCAGGCGTATTACGTATATCTTCCAAATCAATCGCAAAATGCTCAATTTTTGTTTGTGAAGTTTATTGACGGTTAAAAGGTATATGCGCCACAAACCAAACCAATTTTTTTTAATAGTAGGTCCACTGCACACAGTGCCGGATTAAGCAAGCGCGGGGCCCGTAGCAAATTCTCTGACGTACATATTATACAGCAGACATTTTGTAGATCAGATTATCAGACTGACTGAATTTCTACGCGTTTATATAAGCAACTTTTTGTAGAACTTATGCGTTTACGGTATGAAATTATTTACGCCAAGGAAATAGTCGGGCACCTAGTGTCTGGCGTGGATTGTCTCAATGAAAAGTAGTAACGTTTCACGTTTTTGGGACAAATGTTAATAAGCTTCACGTAAAAAAATACGCTCAGGCAAAGATGAATAGGTAAAAATATGTGGGGCCCCTTTCGCGCGGGGTCCATAGCAATTACTTCTCTTGCTACATGTTTAATCCGGCACTGACTGCACCTTATTGAGTGCAAATGAACAACTAGGCCAGTTATATCTTGTATACGATTTAAAAATATAAAGTATCTTCAAAATCTGCCTAAGTCGTGGACATACTTTTTATGACCAAAATTTTCTCCACACCTTCATAACCTGATTATGAATGTGTCGAAACCGGTCGTGTATTTTAAGTAATACTTGTAATTAATAATAAATAACAAATAAAGTGGAAAAAAGTGCAAGTAGTTTGTGTTATACTATATATAATTATGAATTTTCACCAAGAACCTACAGTACATTCAATAACATTTTTTTGTAGGTGAAAAAAAGAAACCACGTTTAAAGCCAAACTATCTAAAATTTCTATGGGACCAAATGGAAAATATTCTGCGTCAAATAAAAAAACCGACGCAAATCGGATCATTAACCTCAGAGTAATCGGTGTACATACAAAAAGCAGGCTGAATTGAAAACCTCCTTCTTTTTTTGAAAGTCGGTACCATAGAACATTCTGATTCCAATAGTAACATAGAACATACTGATTCCAATACTAACATACAACATACTGATTCCAATAGTAACATAGAACATACTGATTCCAATACTAACATACAACATACTGATTCCAATAGTAACATAGAACATACTGATTCCAATACTAACATACTGATTCCAATACCAACATAGAACATACTGATTCCAATAGAAACATAGAACATACTGATTCCAATAGTAACATAGAACATACTGATTCCAATAGTAACATAGAACGTACTGATTCCAATAGTAACATAGAACATACTGATTCCGATAGTAAGATAGAACATACTGATTCCAATACTAACATAGAACATACTGATTCCAAAAGTAACATAGAACATACTGATTCCAATAGCTTAACGCACACGTCATACAAAAATTCCGTCACAAAATCGACTATGACTATGTATGTGTATGGTGAAACAATCGGCCTACAAAGTAAGCACCCTTAAACAAAATCTTATTCCCTCACATAATATTTTGCGTCCGTATATTATCCAATAATCCTTAAAAAGTTGGCAAATTATACATTCTGGATAACTGCTCTTAGGGCTGAGGTGGCTTAAGATGATTCCCCTCCATTTATAAAGAGATCCCAACTGATCCCGGATCAGCGCTGATCCGGGGGGTGTCGAGGTGATTGTTATATACCGATTTGTATTTTATGACACTTTTATTGTAATTTGCGGGCGTTTTTTACCCTATTAAAAATATGTTACTTGTATTGATAAATATTTTGTGATCTATAGAAAGCATAGCTACTTTGAATGTATAATGTTACTAGGCATACAAAATTGTATAAAACTGTTGTTGTCCTATTACAGCTTGTATCGATAAATACGAGTTTTGTTTTATTGAAACCGACCACAATTTAATGAATTTACAAACATTTGAAATTCTTGTTGCGGCCTGTAGCAAGTGTTGGAAAATGACGTCATAACGTTGAGAAATTGAAATCAATATGTCGATTGAATTATCTATACATATAATAAATCTGTAGAGGGGTCATGTCTGTAAATTAAGAATATTTAAGTGAAAATTAAAAAAAGGGGGTCTATATAAGCCACAGAACCTAAAAATAACATTTTTGAAAAAAATGTCTGTCTGTCTGTCTGTCCATATGGGAATGTTTGTCGTCGCATCACGCTAAAACCACTGCATGGAATGAAATGAAATTTGGCAGGTAGGTAGATTACGACCTGAAGAGCATTATTGGAAATTATTATCCCGAAAAACGAAAGGATTCCCGTGGGATCTTCAAAAAATTGTAGCTACCTATTTGACGGTATTTCAGCCAAACTACTCAACGTATTTAAATGAAATTCGGCAGGCAGGTAGCTTATGACCTGAAGAGCATTATTGAAAATTGTTATCCCGAAAAACGTAAGGGTTCCCGTGGGATCTTAAAAAAATTGTAGCTACCTATTTGACGGTATTTCAGCCAAACTACTCAACGTATTGAAATGAAATTTGGCAGGCAGGTAGCTTATGATCTGAAGAGCATTATTGGAAATTGTTATCCCGAAAAACGAAAGGGTTCCCGTGGGATCTTCAAAAAATTGTAGCTACCTATTTGACGGTATTTCAGCCAAACTACTCAACGTATTTAAATGAAATTTGGCAGGCTGGTAGCTTATGATCTGAAAAGCATTACTAGAAAATTATTATCCCGAAAAACGAAAGGGTTCCCGTGGGATCTTCAAAAAATTTTAGCTACCTATTTGAAGGTATTTTAGCCAAACTACTCAACGTATTTAAATGAAATTTAGCAGGCAGGTAGCTTATAATCTGAAAAGGATTACTGGAAATTATTATCCCGAAAAACGAAAGGGTTCCCGTGGGATCTTCAAAAAATTGTAGCTACCTATTTGACGGTATTTCAGCCAAACTACTCAACGTATTTAAATGAAATTTGGCAGGCTGGTAGCTTATGATCTGAAAAGCATTACTAGAAAATTATTATCCCGAAAAACGAAAGGGTTCCCGTGGGATCTTCAAAAAATTGTAGCTACCTATTTGACGGTATTTCAGCCATACTACTCAACGTATTTAAATGCAATTTGGCAGGCAGGTAGCTTATAATCTGAAGAGCATTATTGGAAATTGTTATCCCGAAAAACGAAAGGGTTCCCGTGGGATCTTCAAAAAATTGTAGCTACCTATTTGATGGTATTTCAGCCAAACTACTCAACGTATTTAAATAAAATTCCGCAGGCAGGTAGCTTATGACTTGAAGAGCATTATTGAAAATTGTTATCCCGAAAAACGTAAGGGTTCCCGTGGGATCTTCAAAAAATTGTAGCTACCTATTTGACGGTATTTCAGCCAAACTACTCAACGTATTTAGATGAAATTCGGCAGGCAGGCAGCTTATGATCTGAAGAGCATTATTGGAAATTGTTATCCCGAAAAACGAAAGGGTTCCTGTAGGATCTTCAAAAAATTGTAGCTACCTATTTGACGGTATTTCAGCCATACTTCTCAACGTATTTAAATGCAATTTGGCAGGCAGGTAGCTCATAATCTGAAGAGCATTATTGGAAATTGTTATCCCGAAAAACGAAAGGGTTCCCGTAGGATCTTCAAAAAATTGTAGCTACCTATTTGATGGTATTTCAGCCAAACTACTCAACGTATTTAAATGAAATTCCGCAGGCAGGTAGCTTATGACTTGAAGAGCATTATTGAAAATTGTTATCCCGAAAAACGTAAGGGTTCCCGTGGGATCTTCAAAAAATTGTAGCTACCTATTTGACGGTATTTCAGCCAAACTACTCAACGTATTTAAATGAAATTCGGCAGGCAGGTAGCTTATAACCCGAAGAGTATTATTGGAAATTGTTATCCCGAAAAACGTAAGGGTTCCCGTGGGATCTTCAAAAAATTGTAGCTACCTATTTGACGGTATTTCAGCCAAACTACTCAACGTATTTAAATGAAATTTGGCAGGCAGGTAGCTTATAATCTGAAAAGGATTACTGGAAATTATTATCCCGAAAAACGAAAGGGTTCCCGTGGGATCTTCAAAAAATTGAAGCTACCTTTTTGACGGTATTTCAGCCAAACTACTCAACGTATTTTAATGAAATTTGGCAGGCAGGTAGCTTATGATCTGAAGAGCATTATTGGAAATTGTTATCCCGAAAAACGAAAGGGTTCCCGTAGGATCTTCAAAAAATTGTGGCTACCTATTTGACGGTATTTCAGCCATACTACTCAACGTATTTAAATGCAATTTGGCAGGCAGGTAGCTTATAATCTGAAGAGCATTATTGGAAATTGTTATCCCGAAAAACGAAAGGGTTCCCGTGGGATCTTCAAAAAATTGTAGCTACCTATTTGACGGTATTTCAGCCAAACTACTCAACGTATTTAAATGAAATTCGGCAGGCAGGTAGCTTATGACTTGAAGAGCATTATTGAAAATTGTTATCCCGAAAAATGTAAGGGTTCCCGTGGGATCTTCAAAAAATTGTAGCTACCTATTTGACGGTATTTCAGCCAAACTACTCAACGTATTTAGATGAAATTCGGCAGGCAGGTAGCTTATGACCTGAAGAGTATTATTGGAAATTGTTATCCCGAAAAACGTAAGGGTCCCGTGGGATCTTCAAAAAATTGTAGCTACCTATTTGACGGTATTTCAGCCAAGCTACTCAACGTATTTAAATGAAACTTGGCACAAAGGTAGATTGTAACATGAAATAACCAACATAATATTTTTAACCGACTTACAAAAAAGGAGGAGGTTTCTCAATTCGTAAATAATATATGTTTGTTTTTTATGTTTCTTCGCGGAAATTTTAATTTTTTTTTATGTTGTGTAGGGTATAACTGTCACCAAAATGGTGACCTGATGATGGGATCCGTGAGGAATCTAAGGAAATCCTCAAAATTTATGTGGAATAATATGTTGATTTTGATTTTTTCTGAAGTAGTCTAAGCATATGTTACCAAACAGTAAGGTTTTGCACCATATCCTGGATCTGTAATATCAAAAAATTTCGCGTTTCAGTAACTATATATATATATATATATATTGAAAAATTTCGCGCTGCTCTGGCTAACGCCGGAGCAGCAGTAAACTATATATATTGAAAAATTTCGCGCTGCTCTGGCTTACGCCAGAGCAGCGGTAAACTATATATACAATATACATAACATATATATATATATATAAATTGCGCCGCTCTGGCTTACGCCAGGCTAGGCTAGGTAGACTTTTTCTCTTTCTACTATTTTTTTTTTATCTAATCGTTTTTTTTTTCATTTTCCGTCGTCTGATCATTCGAGAATTATCCCTACTCAGTCTATACCCATCACTAAAAATCTGAAAATTAAATAATAATTTTAAACAAAAAAAAAACGACTTCAAAAGGTAAACTAAAAGGAACAATTAAATTTACTTCGCACAAAGTAATACTTATTTTCCAGTACAAGTGAAAATAATTATTACTTTGTGCGAAGTCATTTAATAGTTATTATACTTAGGTTTTGCAAATACGATTAATAAAGTATAGGCGTAGGATAGTTTGTTTTCAAGATATGAATGAGATGTCATAGGTACATTTAAATTAGAAAAGTTATGTCAATATAAGTAAGATTTATGTTTTTCATTATATTTTTATTTATTAGTTTTCATGCTAGGTACGGCTTGGGTTTTTTCTTTCTTTTGGACTTTTGTTATTTTGTCGTCTAAAAGAAGTTAGTACTTTAACCGTAAAGTCCCTAAGTAGGCTACATGTTTGTTAGCGTAGGTAATTAATAAATAAAAAACCGGGCAAGTCCGAGTTGGAATTGCGCACCGAGAGTAGACCTTTAAAAAATTTGGCGCTCGGCGCCAGCAGCGCAGCGTCGGTGTTAAAACGATCACCGTCTGCAGTCGTTGCGGCGTCAAGTCCATACAAATCTCAGTACAGAGATCTTCGACGCGTATATGCGTACTATCAAGTAGTCCCGTTCGTATAAAAGAAAAAAAAATATTATGCATACAGACGAATTGAGAACCTCCTCCTTTTTTTGAAGTCGGTTAATAATACAAGGTCATTTTTCGAGCTGGTAGTAGGAATTGTTAGCATTTTCATAGAAAAAATACCTCAAAACATTTACGACAAAAACGGCCATTATTTGACAGTAAACTATTATTATTACTCCATCGGCCTACTTCATTTGCCTATGCACGTCTAATACCGTGTATTAAGAAGCATTACTATAAATTAGTGATTTTAAATATCCAAACGACAGTGTTCATAAACTAAAAATGTATTTGAACTGCTGCCCTAAATCACTTTTCCACGCGTACGAAGTCGCGGGCACAGCTAGTCAATTATAAATTAGTGGTTAATACGTGGTTCTATCACACACTAACTAATAACTACAGATAGTACAACTCAGTTGTGCGCGCGGCCCTATGTGTGCGTGGGCTTGTAAATATACAACTTTCATTCGTGTGGCAGTGACGCGGCAGTCGTCGTTCCGAGTAACACGTGTTCTTATCGCTTTACCCACACATAGGGCGGCGCGCACAACTGAGTTGAACTATCTGTAATAAGTAAGTACATGCCTAACTGCTTCTAAGCCACTTGAATATTTAATATATTTTTACAGTTACATAAATGTTTTATATATTTTATTGTTATATTTTTTAATTTGGCTATATTTTGTAACCAGCGTGTGATCATTATTTATAAAATATATTTTTTTGCAATTGCATGATGACCTTCATAGACTCATTTTACTTAGGCGGTCGACGTCAAAGACATAAACTTTCATGGCAGTTTATTGAGATAGCTCCATATTGTTTTCAATAAAAAAAATCTACTAAATGTTGTTCAGTTGGTATACAGGCTATAATATTAATGAGTGATTATGCGTTGTGGTGTGTATTGGTCTCCTATAAAGAGTTTAAAAAAAATATATACCTACGGTCGAATTGAGAAACCTCCTCCTTTTTTTGGAAGTCAGTTAAAAAGGAAGTACCAGCGATGAAAGATTTACTTTTTTTGTTGGGAAAATTTATGATTTTTGGGCATTTCTCATCAAATATAAAAGTCAATCATAAAAGTCAAAAGTAAGTCTATCAGCGCTGGTACTTTTACAATATACTCTACATACGAGGCACATACACATCATAAAGTATTACCAAAAATTTATTTTACACCTTGTACAAAATCAATAAATAAATAGTCGTAAAATATTACTATGACAAACGTTTCTCTCAACCAATAACAGTCCGTGACTAAACAAAGCACACATCATCAACTGGCGCAGTAAGGCGGATGGCGCGGGCGGAATTTTTATGTACGGTCCGCAGCGACATCGTTGAATTTTAATAGCGGTACATTAGGACAAGTTGCCCGAAGTGCCCCGGAATATATAATGCCCATGAGCACTAATGTATGAAACTTTCATGTAAACAGAAAAGGGTTGGTCAATATTGATTTTTGCGCACCGTACATTTCATAGTTTATTTCACACTAAGTTTTAGACTATACAGGGTATATAAAGAGCAGTCACTATAACTTTGAGATATGATTATACTACCTTTACTCATTTTGGAAATGTATTTTTTTTTCTTTTTTTTTGTCAAAAACTAAAAAAAAAGTTTTTTTACTTTTCACTATTTGTTATTTTTTTGTCGCAAAAATAACAATAAAGCAAAAAAAAAATTTTGTCCTTGCCAAGTCACCTGCCAAGCGTGAGTCTATACTCACTACATCCCATCATCCCTTTATCCTTCCATGCTTATAACTGATTGAATGTACTGCTGTTTCTTGATGGAAATTCATGTTCATAATAATAACACACAACTTATTTACATTTTTCCACTTTTTATTACGATTTAATAAGTTTTTACAAAATCACGACCGGTTTCGATTAAATCATCATCATCATAATGATGATTTACCTACCCATTGACATAAGCATGGAATAATAATAACACAAAACTTTTTTACACTTTTCCACTTTTTATTACGTTTCGATTAAATCATCATCATGATGATGATGATTTAATCGAAACCGGTCGTGTTTTTGTAAAAACTTATTAAAACGTAACAAAAAGTGGAAAAGTGTAAAAAAGTTGTGTGTTATTATTGTTACAGCTTATGTCAAAGGGTAGGTAAAGGAGAAGACTAGTGCGTCCTAGCTATAATGATAAAGACGAAATCCTAGATTTTTTTTTTATATTATAAAACTAAATAGTTTGTTTGAACGCGCAAATCTCAGGAACTGCGGCTGCGATTTTGAAAATTCATTCAGTTTTGGGTAGCCCATTTATCGAGGAAAATAAAATAGAGTTATGCCTACATAAATAAAAAAAAAAAAACGTTTATTCACAAAGAAGTATCGTCTTCGTATCGGGGGCATCGTGCCACGTCAGTGTCACGCCGTTTTCCGTCACGGCATTCGAGTAAACTGACAAACCGTGCCAGTAGATATTTAACATTAAATTTGCTTAAATTATATCCTAACTGGTATAGAGGGCATAACAATGCTATTAAATTTGCTTATATTATATCCTACGTGTATATCGGGCATAACAACGCTATTTTTGCATAATATGTTATACCTAACGTGTATAGCGGGCATAACAACGCTATTATCTCGAAGGCAATCGTCAAAGTACTTCAAATGCGGAGTTGAAATGGACCCGAGCATTTTCCTTTAGAATTTTTTGCAACAATACCTAAGAGAGAGTTAAGTTTGTAAAGAACATTGGTATCTCGGTAATATTTTATTAACATCGGGGTTTTATTCGAGCCCGGATATCCGGCTCAGTTCAAGTTGGTGAATTTAATAATAATGTTCATGGGAATATTGTGTTTTGCGTTTTGTTAGAAATGTTATTTATTTTTACATGTTAATATCGCTTATATGGGACTTATTTCTTTATTTAAGTACGTTTAGTTTTTAGTTTACTTGTAACTTATTAAGTAAGTTTAACTTAATAAGTTACAAGTAAACCAAAGGCATTTTTAACCTGCAATAGCGGTCTGACTGAATTTGAGATAGGTTAGGTTAGGATTTTAAATGGCGTATGGTTGCCCAGCACATACGATATTCTCACAACATAATCTAAAGGAATGACAAGTCATTTAGTCATTACGTCTGGGGCCATCGTTGCTGCAAAATTTTTCACTCCCACATGGGAATCGAACCACTCTCTTAAGTCAACGATCTATAGGTATATACACTAGGCCATAGCCTATGCTTATAAGCTTATGCGTCAATACTAATAATAATGCCTCCGATATCAGGGACGATCGGTTTCATGGAAACCAAGCCAGCTACGCAGGAGTTTTATAGTGTCCAAGTGCGCGCAATACACAGAAGCGCTCTTGTAACCCAGTGGAATGGATAACAACTAGCGAGAGATCACGTGCAGGACCGACTGTTTACATGCCCATCCGATGCATGGATCATCTTTCTTGTCGGACAATCAGGTGATCAGCCTGCATTGTCCTAACCAAACTTGAAAACAACATTTTTTGTTGTTTCAGCGGCTCTAAACCACTAGACCACGGAGGCGTCAATAATATACTCACTAATACAAATATTAACACAGTGTATAATCTATATCCTGTACGGTATGGAAAGTAACTTGACGAAAAAGACAAAGCATATAGGTTTTTACAGGTGTAAATATATCTATGAGAAGGTGTACCCTACAATATCCTGACCAGAAAGTTTGTTCCTGCAGGAACAGGAATAAAGTGGAAATATGAGCATACGAGCTACTTCGAATGTAAAATTCAAAGTCCAAATACAAAGTGCATACGGAAGTGTCGGGAACTCGGAGCCGCAGTCGTGAGTCCCGTTATATTCCTGGACCGGCCGCAGTCCGTGCGCCGAATACCTGCGAGATTGGCCGGCGGCGTAGACATAGAGCAAGGATTGAGCAATATGTATATATTAACCCTTGGCACATAGTAGATATATAATAATAATAGCTCCCCTCACCGATTTCGGTGTCGGTAACCGATTTTATTGAAACCACGCCAGCTACGCAGGAGTTATTTTATAGTGCCCAAGTGTGTGCGCAATACACAAAGACACTCCCTCTTTCTATAACTCTCATAACGCAGTGGGACGGTAAACCGACACGACTGGCGAGAGAACAGGCGCAGGACTGACTCTTTACATGCCCATCCGACGCATGGATCATCTTTCTTGTCAGACAATCAGGTGATCAGCCTGCATTGTCCTAACCAAACTTCAAAACAACATTTTTTGTTGATCCAACGCGGGAATCGAACCTACGACCTTCGGGTCGAGAGCGAAGCTCCGAACCACTAGACCACGGAGGCGCTAAAGTAGATATATATTATAACAGAGACACAACCTAGTACTAGAAAATGATATCACCCTAATACTGGCAATACGACGGGCAAAGGGTGAAGTCCTTAGAAATTCCGGAAACCGCCATCTAGCGCCACTATTGGTAAATACTAATTACTAATTTCGTTTCGTATCTTCTTCTTAATTAAGGAGTTGAATTTAGCTTAATGTGATGTTATGCATAAAAAATATTCTTATCTTTATTTTCGGTCATGGTGACCCCTGACATTGTTTTTAATTTTTTTATTTAATAATAATATCGATGGAAATAAATACACATTGGTTATAAACTTTGGACTTTGTTATTATAATTAATTTTTACAATCTTTGAAAATTATTAGTTTTTGCAATAATAATTACCATTTAACATTAACATTTTAGAAAAATATAGGCATTTTTGTAAATCGGAAGTTGATAAGGAATACAAAGTTAACATATTTACTTATTTTACGATACTAAGATACATAATCTACTCGTAAAAAATAATAATAGCAATCTCAAATCACATTTTTGGTAAAATTACAAGTGGTGAAACTTGAAATATAAAAATGAACACATTGAAAAAATTTAGGGACAAATTTAAGAGAATTGTGTTTAGGTAAAGAAGAGTCGTAATATGCTAATATTTATTTAAACAATGATAAGAAACTGTCTTAAATTATTAGCCACTCACTCACTCACTAACATGAGTTGTATATTATATATATTTTTTACTTTAACTACTTTAATGCAGATATCAGTAGGTAGAGATATTTGTAAAGAAGTTTTTTGCTACGAACACTATATTTTCATGCGAGCATAGCCACAGACTATTTATTGAGACTAGACTAGAAACTAAGACAGATTGTGTTGACATAATAATAAAAATAACTTACAAATAATGTAACATTTAAATAACGTGATTTATGGCGATTGGCCATTGCCTTTTCTTATTTTTTCTTATTCGTCTTCCAAAAATCACGGACGATTATTTTACTTTTCGAAAAATATAACAGTTTCATGAAGGCTGAATCTGAAACCAGAGTCGTTTCATTTACATAAAGCTCTTTAACCCACTGTACTACCATTCTTTCTGCACTCTGACGTTGGCAATTCCTATTGGAGAGGGGTATATACCAAAGGAGGAAGATATACATAAAACTTCATTTATGTACTAAATGTTTACGAGTAATAGATTAATAGCTTTCCTCACCGATTTCAGTGTCGGTAGCCGATTTCATTGAAATCTGGTTTGTTGGTCCTGGAACTACGCAGGAGTTATTTTATAGTGAACAATACACAAAGACACTCTATCTTCCTTTTACTCTCATAACCCAATGGGACGGTAAACCGACACGACCGGCGAGAGAACAGGCGCAGGGCCGACTTTTTACATGCCCATCCGACGCATGGATCATCTTTCTTGTCAGACAATCAGGTGATCAGCCTGCATTGTCCTAATCAAACTTAAAAACAATATTTTTGTTGTTCCAACCCGGGAATCGAACTTCCGGGTCGAGAGCGAAGCTCAGAACCACTGGTCCACGGAGGCGCTTAGCAATAGATTCATGAACGCTCAATCCATCCGCTATGTCTATGCACTGCAGACGTGATAATCTTTTTAACTCACCTTTGGCATTTACTGCGGGTACGTTTCAATTCCGTAAATAAAATTTTACTTACGTTCGTGATTTATTAATCATTCATGTTGAACGTGGCTGGTTCAGTCAGTTTGTGACCAGGTGAGTCAGTGTTCAAAAAAAAATATTTTCAGGTTTGGTTAGGACAATGCAGGCTGATCACCTGATTGTCTGACAAGAAAGATGATCCATGCGTCGGATGGGCGTGAAAAAAGTCGGTCCTGCACCTGATTTTTCGCCAGTTGTGTCGGTTTACCTTCCCACTAGGTTATGAGAGTAAAAGGAAGAGAGAGTTTCCTTGTGTATTGCGCACACACTATGGCCCTATAAAATGACTCCTGCGTAGCTGGCCTGGGGCCCTACTCTCCAAACTGATTCGATTTTGATACAGATTCGAACGTGCGGTGGACTTCACAATAAATTGACGTTTCTTTATTTTGATTCCCAGTCGATTGATATGGCCAAGAGTACAAAAAGTTACGATCTAAAGATTTTCTTTATTCTAGTTAGTTTCAAAGCAATCCACCCAATAAGATACCAAAAGCAGCTGAGATTGAACTGATACGATTCTCGATTGTGTCGGGAGCCTGCTGGCAATCGAAATCGACTACCGACACCGAAATCGGAGAGAGCTATTATAATAACAGCACAAACATGTTATTATTCCGCTAGTGAACGGGAACCATATGACAATAATTACAATACATCGACGATTTCACGTAATATGTATACATATTGTTGATTTCTAAAGTAGAGACGAGGCCCTCGGAACGACAATATGTAAGTTTGACTGTATTAGTGTCTAAAATTTGACTAAGCAAAAAAAAAAGACATATGGCACTCGGGGACTGCCGCGGTAAAGCTATTGCATACCATTTTTTATCAACTTATCCGATACAACCAATGCCATCTAGAGGCGAGTTGCTGAACTAAAGAGACAAGCGTGATATTTCAAAAAAGTCATTAATAGTTCTGCTATTCATCGATAGATGGCAATAAAAAGTATCCGGTCGGTGTTAGGTTATTTTCGTTACGGAATTTCTGGATACGGTCTCCACACTCAAGGCCCGCGATAGAAGCTATGCAGCTTAAAACTTATTTTGGTAGACAATTAGACATACATCCTTGTCAACAACCAGAAGTGCAATTCTCTTAACGACCGGTTGAAGCTGTGCTCGTCGCTGTGATCACGAATGTCACCACCGTCACATGGTTGGATATCAATAGCATTAAAACTAATCTTGGGCAATACCAATTCGGTCATCATCGCTATTACAGCCGTTGGAATCTTGGCTTTTAATTTTAATGTTAATTTTTGCGCTTAGAGAATTGCACTGCAGTACAATGAACATGACATGACACTGTGAAACGTGCAAACTTTCGCAGTGTAAAGGTAGTAGTTATATATTTATAGGTTACTTTTATAATAATAGCTGCCCTCACCAATTTCGGTGTCAGTAGCCTATTTCAATGAAACCAGGCCAGCTACGCTGTAGTTATATTGTAGTGCCCAAGTGTGTGCGCAACACACAAAGACACTCTCTCTTCCTTTTACTCTCATAACCCAGTGGAACGGTAAACCGACACGACTGGCGAGAGAGCAGGCGCAAGACCGACTTTTTACATGCCCATCCGAAGCATGTATCATCTTTCTTGTCAGACAATCAGGTGATCAGCCTGCATTGTCCTAACCAAACTTGAAAACAACATTTTTGTTGTTCCAACGCGGGAATTGAAATCAAGACCATCGACAATCAGAGAGAGGAATTGAATAAGGTGGAGAGCGAAGAACTACTTTTATCCCACATGAATAAAATATATTACTATAATAAATAAACTTAGTTATCAGCCAATATATTATATTATATCTATGTAAACGACTTTACATGCATCATATTTTTCCATAAATGTTCCTCATACTTGGTCTTGGAATTCTCGAATCTTGCATACCGTGGATGACAAGTTGCCCGATTAAACCCACATCGGAGACATTTCACAAGTTATAGCGGCCTGTACTTACGGCATTAATACATAAGTCAATGCATACATTGGAGATTACACGTCCCATGAAGACTGTGCAATGCGGCGCGGATTAATATTGCAAGCAGATCCGCAGGTGCAAACGGGGCCAAATTGAAAATAGCTTACGACATCAACGTACTTTTATAGCGTACGATACGATATTTTTATGGTGTCACCACTAAATATAAAAGCATAGAATCGTGAAAGTATTATAATGGTCGTATTTATTTATTTGACACAGAAGTTAAATAAAAAATATATTACTGAATCTAAGACAAACGTAATAAGCAAAACTAAAATTCCTATAAATAAATAAAGTTTTACTTTTACAATTTACTAATTAAAGTGTCTTTATTATGACGAACTTTGACAAATAATAAACATGTGTTTATCTTCGTCAGCACTTTCGCGAATCATTTATCCTTGGTGAGGGTACTTCTTTGTGTTGACATTCTGAGAATAATATAGCTAATATTTGGAAATAATTTTTTATCATTTTTCATTTTCATTTCACTTGTCTGAAAATTTTGGAAAATCTTTTGACAGACCAGGACAAACTATTGTAGGTATAGCATATCCAGTGAGTACATATTGTATTTTATTTTACAATTTATGTACACTCGATGCGAGATTTACAAACAAAATTTTACTTAAAATACATTACACACAAAAGTATATCTGACTCGTATACTGAAAATAAAAATTTTTGAATTTTTATTTAAAAAGAGAAACTTTACATATTTTTGGTAAAAAATGCCTCATGCGAGTTTTTTACGCTGGTTCTTCCCGCTGGGTTAATTTTCAAACCGGTGGTAGGCACCGCATAGAGAGTACACTCGGCATTCATTGAACATTTTAAAAAATATTATGTATACCGGATATAATTAAAATTTAATTTTTTGACCAGTATTGTTAAAGTACGTAATATATTTTAAATATTTTTATTTTTATTAAATTTTTATGTCGTGTCGTACCAGTAAAATCGTCGTGTCGTATCAGTAAAGAGTCCTGTACTCCTGGCGCGGCAACATGTCGCAATTACACGGCGGGAGTCGAAGATGAGCCAACAGCAATAACGCCGCAGCCACATGTTTGTGCTGCTACTAAAACTACTAAGACTAGTGAGACTACTAGCCTCTAATTTTCGCTCTAGGCTAGTAATTTTCATTAGTAGCGCCGAGTTAGGGTGCCGCCCTCGAGCGATAATTGGTCACAGACATTTTGTAGGCGAAAAATAGAACATACCTACTGATTGCAATAGTCCAACGCGTTATGCATAAAGTCAGTCAGAAATAATTCTATCCGATTATCTATATAACAGGTGTCAAAAGAGCAGTCACTATAACTTTGGGATACGATTTTACTGCCTTTTCTTATTCTAGAAATGTATTATTTTTTTATTTTTATTTACAAAAAATTAAAAAAAAAAAAAACTCTTATTATTATTTTTGCGATAAAAAATAAGAAATGGTAAAAAGAAAAAAAATAATAGTTTTTGACATAAAAAATATAAAAAAATAAATTTCCGAAATGAGGAAAGGTAGTATAATCGTATCTCAAAGTAATAGTGCCTGCTCTTTTTACACACTGTATATATATAAATGAATTGCCGTTCGTTAGTCTCGCTAAAACTTGAAAACGGGTGAACCGATTCGGCTATTTTTAGTCTTAAAATATTCGTGGAAGTCCAGGGAAGGTTTGTATGCTCAACGAAGTAGGCACGGGTCAACTAGTCTTCTTATATATAAAAATGAACCGCTGTTCGTTAATCTAGCCAAAACTCGAGAACGGCTAATCCGATTCGGCTATTTTTAGACTTGAAATATTCGTAGAAGTCCAGGGAAGGTTTAAACGATTTGTATGCTCAACGAAGTGGCTACGCCTCAGCTATTCGGTCCGAATCCAGAAATTCCGTAACGAAAAAAACCTAACACCCCTTAAACAACACTCACTTGGCCCTTTGGGTGGTGGGGTTCGAAACTTCGAATAATAACTCAAACTCGTTACTAATTATATTTCCGAACATAGTCCCACACAACTATAAAAATCAAAATTGATATGGTCGGCAGTACAAAAAGTTACGATCCTACGATTTTATTTATCCTGGTCAATTTCAAAGTAATCCACAAAATAAAATACCAAAAGCCGTTGAGATCGAACTGATTCTATTCTCGATTGTGTCGGGAGTAAGCCTGCTGGGTTTCAATTCGAGATGTCATCGCAATACCTTCGAAATTCGAAAACTAAATAAGGTTCGCTAAATGACCAGCGAAGTTGAATGTTACTTAGATAAGCTTATGGCGAGATTTATTATTCGTTTCCATAAAACAATTACTTAGTTTGGCCGAGTAGTGTTATTTTTATGGACATTTTCGTGTTTCGTAAACCTAGTTGACGTAATTTTAGTTTGTGTGTTATTTAGGAGTTTCTCACTTAAAAGTAAAAATTAACTAAGTTTAAAAAACCGAATTCAATAACTAAAAAGTATATATTTTTTTTAATGTACAATTTATTTTATATTAAGAGTCAGTCGCAGCCGATATAAAAGAATAATATTATAAAGTTGCTCATCTTAATCCGGTTGTTAGTTGCTACAAACCATTTCTTACGCTGACTCCTAAAAGAACATCAGGTCATCATCAGTTCGCTAACCTTTTAACAATTCAGGGGTTAGATATTATGCAATTTTATTTGTAGTTATTACACTGTTAAAAGGTGACAATCGTGCGAGTTTCTTACGCCGGTTTTTCTCGAGTTAGGGTTCCGATCGGGTGGTAACTAGTAATTGTAATTTATTTTAAAGCTTCACCGTGAAAAAATAAACTTTACGTTTTAATTTTTAATAAAAACTTTTTAGTGTTAAGAGGAAACACCACGGTTGAGAGAAATACAAATTAGGTATTTATAAAATCTATTGTTGTCTCGCAGTGCCTTAGCTAGCCACCACTAGCGCAACAAAGACAACAGCAACTTGAACTGAAATTACCTATTAAAAGTACCAGAAATCGACGTTTAGGAGATTCCTGTTTCCTCCTCCAAAACTTAATTTATTTATTTATTTATTTTATTTTATTTATTCGGAAAACTTACAGCTACTTTTACAAATTAATCAACTACATATTATCTATAAGCCATTTACAAGTTTTCACATATAGCAACTACATATTATAGAGTACACAAATGGAATATATAAAAAACAATATATAAATAAATAACAAAACATTTTATATATACACACGCACACACATAATATATATACATACACACATGTGCGTGTGTGTGTGTAGATAAAGAAATACAAGCGACATAAAGAACACTGCTTGCAAAAATTAAGCTATATAGCAAGTAAACCTACATAAATGTAAAAATCTGAATTGTGTGTGACAATTAAGAATTGCAACCTTCGCCATGCATGGTTATGAAATTGTATATAATACAATAATCTAAGTGAAAAAAGGTAAATTATAATAATAGTGAACCTAACTACGCAAGAGTCAGAATGAAACCAACACTACTACGGATCGGTATTAAAAAAGGACTTAATTAAAAACTGTCTAATCGTATGAGGCTTGGCCGAGAAAATGTCAAGAGAAGAGTTCATTCGTGAGAGATCATTAAGTTGAGAACCCGCTCTCAAAATAAATGAGTTACGACGGTAATAAGTGTTAAAGTTAGGAACACTTATCGGGACAAAATTTCTAAAATATTTAGCAGGGATACAAAAATTTAATTTACCTAGCAAATGTGAGCTATCTATGTTGCTCCGGATTATTTTGTTCAAATAGCATAAGTCCGCTATGTTCCGTCGTATCGTCAATGGTAAAAAATGAAAATGCTTACACCTATCTTCATAGCTCTGCAAAAAATAATTACTCCTAAATTCCAGGTATCTCAGAAAACGCTTTTGGATTGATTCAATCCTATCTATGTATACATCATATTTAGGGTTCCATACCTCAGAACAGTACTCCAGGACACTACGAACGTGGGCACAATACAAGACTTTTATTACCTTAATGTTATTGAAATTTCTACTCATTCTTATGATAAATCCAAGTGCTTTTGAGGCCTTGTTAAGGATGTAATCAATGTGTTTATCAAAGATTAATTTGGAGTCCATAATAACCCCCAAGTCTCTCATAGTATTAGTATTCTCAAGCACTTTGTTACAAATGGTGTATGGGAATTTTAACAAATTTATGTTACGAGAAAAGGTCATCGCATAGCACTTAGAGACATTTAGGTCTAGTTTGTTAACTTCACAATAATGCTTGAATCTAATCAGATCCGCCTGTAGTAAGCGGCAATCATGCGGAGAAGAAATGTTTTTATAAATTTTTGTATCATCTGCATATAACAAAAACTGGGAATGATTAAAACATGAGGCAATATCATTAAGAAAAATGGCAAATAATAAGGGACCCAGGAGAGAACCCTGTGGGACTCCTGAGGGTATAAATATCCATTTAGAGATATAGCCATTTATAGCAACAGCTTGAGAGCGATTGGATATGTATGAGGAAAACCACCTGAATAGATTTCCATGTATACCAGCAAAGTGCAGCTTCTGCAGGAGGATTGTGTGGTCGATACGATCAAATGCTTTACTAAAGTCAGTAAAGATCATATCCACCTGGTCCCCTGTATCCATGAAGGAGGAGACATAATCATTGGCTAATATAAGATTGGAGGTAGTCGAGCGTCCTTTCAGAAAGCCATGCTGCTCAGGTATAAACCAGCTTCGTAATGAAGAATACAACTGACGATACACAATACGCTCAAAAATTTTTGCGAAGATACAGAGTTTGGAAATTGGTCTATAGTTTTTTATTGCAGTTTTATCTCCGCCCTTGTGTATTGGAGTTATGAAAGCGGACTTCCAGATGTTGGGCACGTACCCATCATTCAATGATCGTCTGAAGATCATACAAAGGGGTTGAACAAAGCTCTTGGCACATTTAACAATTAGTATTGGATGTAAGTTATCAGGGCCAGCCCCTTTATTAAGGTTAACAGATATGAGTTCCTTAAAAATCTCCGAAGAATTGACATCAACACTTCCAGTCTCACAATTGCTCATAACAACGTTCTGATCATAAAAGTCACCATGGCTTGTGTTAGGGTTTTGAAAATTAGCCTCAAAGTAGGTGTTAAATAGATTGCATACTTCTTCACCGCTGGTTGCCGCGACGTCATTGTAAGTCATAGTTGAGGGAAAAACATTACTAGCTTTTTTATTATTTTTGATGTATGTCCAAAATGATTTAGGGTTGTTTACTATGTTAATTTCAGTTTTAATAATATAAGATTCATAGCACTGACGTTCTAATGTCTTAACCCTATTTCTTAATAGTGAGAAAGCACTAAAATCATCGAGATTACCATATAATTTGTATTTACGATGATATTTAAATTTTTCTTTTATAAGTTTTTTTAAAGATGAATCGAACCAAGGGGGAAAGGTTTTAGACGATGAGACCAGCTTATGTGGAATGTGAGTTTCACGGAGATCATAAATTAAGTCATAAAAGTGCTTAACTGCTTCTTCTATCGTATTTTCATTTAAAATATTGTTCCAATTAGTATCATCAAGTGCGCCGCATATTGCACCGTAGTTCCCCGAATTATAATAATATTTCAATCTGTTATTAATTTCCAAATTTCTTTGAACAGATAAATTAATATCAACGCACAAAGACCTATGATGAGGAACATCGTCTGGTACCAAAGGATCGTCACAAGGAGTAACATCAATCTCGGCGTTGGAAAATACTAAGTCTAATAGCCTATTGTTAAAATTACGAACCTGACTACGTTGATACAAGTTGCATTGAGCTATCGTATCAATAAATTCAATTTGTGTTCGGTTGAGAGAGAACCCTGTATGCACTAAGTGATCACCATACTCATTCCAATCTAGGAATGGTAAATTAAAATCCCCTGTGACTATGAACCTATCATCAGGACATTCATTGAATATTTCAAACAATTTATTTGAAAAATTCTCCAGTTGCGTGTTTGAACTGTTTCCTTCGTTTTGCTTGCAGAGATAAATTGTGCAAATGTGTAAACGTGAAACAGGTCTACTCATAGTGCGACTAGACCTAAGCGAGATAGTGACCCAGATATCCTCGGCAGACGAGCGCCAGTCCACACGCTCCACGGCCGCCAGGTCCCGGCGGACCGCGAGTAGAACTCCGCCGCCCATAGATTGTCTAGTCTGACTGTAATCCCTATCTCGCCGCCACACTACGTACCTATCATCAAACAATTCCTCATCATTAATTCCTTCTAACAACCACGTCTCAGATATTGATATTACATCATAGCAATTTAAATAAACATTCCTCTTAAAGATACCCGTTTTAGTTCGAAGCCCCCGTGCATTTTGATAAAAAATGTTAATCGTCGAGTCCATTTATGTAAAATAACAATAAAACCAATAACAGCAATATGATAAATCTACAGTGTCTAGTAAAATGTATAAATAAAATCGCGTACAACGTAATTAGATAAAAAATGTAGAAACGAACACAATGTATAACATTCAATATTATAAAATTGTGTTGCATTAATATAATCATTGAATAGTGGAAGTCACGTGGATTTAAATAACAATATGGTCTTAATAACAACTCAAATAGTTTAATAAAATAATAAAATAATAACAAATAGGACTGAACTAGGTCTTATTAAAAATGTAGGTAATATTTTGCTGTAGTTTTTTGTTATACCAATATAAAATGCGTGTTCTAAAATACCAGAAATCGAGTAGGTATATCAAGTAGTCTTTTTCGAATCTACTAGTAAGCAATAAAGAACTCAACAATCTTGTCAACCGAATAATATAGCACATAAAATCAGTTAATTGTATAAAAACAATAACAATATAATATATTAAAATATCGGTTGTGTATATATTTTGTAGATATAGGTGCATTAAGACGAATGATATTTAGCCCATCATAATAGCTTGACGGAATTCTAACAGTTTCCATTGCTATTCCATTATACCGCCGTTTACGCAGTTTAATATATAACTCAAACCACTTAAGTAGTGATGAGTAATAACGAAAGGTGTGTTTAAAATATAATAATAAGGATAATATATAAAATATATTGACATTTTTAAGTTTAATCTTCAAGCAACGAAAACGATTTACTTTTGTTTTTATATAAAAACGTATGAGCCCTAGGTAATAGAAAACGGTAATAAATATTATGTTATTAGGTAGATACACAAACAGCTCGCTCGACCGCCAGCAAAGCGAGAGGCAAATATCCTTACGTATGACCAAGGTACAAGCTGCGATAGCATAGTGCATTGATAAATTGACACAAAACAAAGTGACCCGTAATAGCAAGTAATCACTATAATATGCGCGCGATAATTGCTTAATAAGTGGGATACTCACCTGTGACAAGTCGACGAACGTACATCGCCTATTCAATAGGCGAACAGCGAAGCGATAACAAACAAGTTTATATCCAGGAGATTCTCAAACCATGCATAGCGAGTGGGTCGCACAAACTTAACTTACATAAGCACAAGAGTATTAATAGTAACTTAGTTAAATTTATCCTATGAATAATTTCAGTTTTTATAAGTTTAAAAAATATAGTAATAAAAAAGATCACTTTGTAATAATTTTGTTCAGGTCCTTTTCTGATTTGATAAAAAACACTGGATCCGAGTCCGATTTTCTCACCATAATTTTAGTGTGTTTTACCCATACGTATTTAAGATTGTTTTCCTTCGCTAGAGCTTTAGTTTTCGCGAGTAGGCTTTTGTTTCTTTGGGTTAAATGGTCGTTGACGTAAAACGTAGACGAGATCGAGAAACCAATATTTAATGTATTTAGTTTGCACTTTCGCGCCGCAGCTACTAAATTCTCTTTAACATAGCGATTGTTGAAAGAAATGATTATCGGCTTAGGTAAATTGGGTGACCGTGTGGGTACACGCGCTATATAATTTATATCTTCCTTCTTTATTTCGTAATTTGCCATGGAACCTATTTTTGAAGCCAAACTTAATAGGTTTTCATTCTTAAGCATGGGTATGCCTTTGATCTCGACATTATTTGCCCTAGCCCACTGATCTCTTTCATCAATTTGTTCATTTAGTCTTGTAATTTCATTTTGAAGGTTGGGAATATCAGATGTTAATTTTTCAATGTCAGCCACTTTAGTGATCAGCCCTTTGACATTAGTGGATAGGTTGTCAGTACGATGATGTGCCATATCCACTGACGCCTTTAGATCGGAAATGTCAGTTTTTATGCTCTTAATATCCTCAACCACTGTTGCAAGCGGGGCCAGCTGCAATAGAATAGCATTCAATTGGCCTTGTATCTTGTCCATTTGGCTGGAAGATGGCAACACAGGAACCGGAGAAGCACATGGACTAGCTTTGCACGTTAGGCATCTCCAAGTATTCTTCCTTTCTCCCAAACGTTTATATCCTGCCTCCGTCACTCCAGAACAAGCAAAATCAAATTGATTATTGCAAACACTGCAGATGGGGCCGTCAGTGTGATTTTGCTTACAGCTACCGCATGCAAACATGTTGAGAATCACTGGAAATTTGTTGAAATAGCCAATAGACGTGCGCTCACAAGCAACACCTGACGGTGACTGTAAAACTTAACCGATTTAAATATTTTTTTCTTTATTAGCTAAAAAAAGAATTGAGCTAGGTTCCTATTTTTTGATTTTGTTGTATAATGTAGTCAAATCTGTTTCCTGGATGTTTAAACATAGCGGAGAGTCTGGACATTTTTTTAGGTTTTTGAACGTCCATATCTCTTTAAATAATTAATTTATTAAAAAAAGGAAAAAAATGGGGACGTACAAACAATATCCATAAATATTCAGGAAAAAAATGTTACTCTAGCAGCGTTATCCAGGGAGGAAACAGAAATCCCGGAGACCACTATTTCTGTATGGAAAAAATTTGGTAGTGTTTCATCTTAACTTTTTATTAAAACCAAACTGTGCAGTTCTATCGTAACGTGTGCAGCGGGCTTGAGTGTTAAAGCGACTACTAAAATGAACCATTAGACAGAAATTACTCAGTAACAGAAATGGCCATTTATAGAGCCAATTATGAGACATTTAGTTCTAGATATTCTACAACTAAGTGTCTAAGTCTATTACCTAGATAACTAGGTATATTTAAATTCTAAAGACTAGTAATAGCTTTATTGGGTATGTTTAGTTTATGTAAGTACCACTTATTTGTATTGTATATATCTTTTTTTATTTTCAAAAATGTAATTACCACACATTTTTTTAATAAAATTTTAACACACGACTACGTAAATGATATCATAGCCTAATCACTGAAATTTGACTTAAAGTTGTATACCAGATTATATCTTATTTAAATACCTATAAAATATATAATATTAGGCTGGGGAAAATTTTTTTCGCATTTGATATAAAAATTCAAAAGTTTTTTTTATAAAGTTTATTTACAATTGACTTATCTGTTTGTTTGTTTAAACAAACAAACAAACAAATCGCGCTAATCTCAGGAACTACTGGTCCGATTTGAAAAATTCATTTTTTGTTGGATAGTCAATTTATAGAGGAAGGTTTTAAGCTATATAACATTACGCTGCGACCAATAGGAGCGAAGCGTCAGTGAGAAATGTTGCAAAAACGGGGAAAATTATTCACATTTGGGGTCTTTCGTTGCGTGCGCTGCATAAATGGTTTAAGTCACTGAAAAACCACGCGAACGAAGTCGCTAGAACAGCTAGTAGTTCAATATAAGAATAAAAATAAAACTATTTGGAACTTCATAGCACTATCCAAATTTAGCCGCCCTAGAAAAATTTCCGCCCTAGGCACCGGAACTATCTAATTTAATCACCACTGTTTAGTACACGTTTGTGTTTTTTACGAATATTTATTCATGTATAACACTGTTATCAAAATATCAAATTCTTTTTCTCAATATTTGCCCCTTGCAGCTATGAAAATATAAAATGTATTTGGATAAAATAACCCTGAGGGAAATCAAAAGCCTTAGAAAGCCTATGTACGTGTCGTCAGCGCTCGTGAGGCGGGACACAGGTTCGAAGCAAGGGCAGACTATTGCTTGAATATTAAAGATACTTGTCGTGCTTTTATGGATGACTTTTCATTTTTATATGTAATTTTAACTCCCACAAGAACATTTATAAGTTGGAAAGAAGGAAAAAAAATTGTGTACACATATAAAATTTACCAAATAGATGTTCATTCAGCATAATACAACGTAAGCAACGCTGATTTTCATAAGCATACAACAAAAATATGACTTAAGCTTCGCTAAATGACAGCGAATTCGTATGTCATTTAGCAAACCTTATGTCAAATCCCATACATTTTGTTTTCGAACTTCGTAAGTGATAAATAGCTATGGCATCTTGAATCAGGGTACTGATACATGATGCCAACGCTATTATCATCAAAAACAAGATATCTGGGATATGACAGAAGCTTCGCTAAATGAAATACGAATTCGCTCGTGACTTAGCGAAGCTTATTGTCAAACCTCATACATTTTGTTTTCGAACTTCGTAACCGATACATGGCGATAGCATCTTAAATACAGGGCAATGATTACCTAACTTCGGTCGCATTCCCATCTTTTGAGATCAACAGTCATTGCGATGCTTAAACTTTTTAAAACACGATTTAAAAAGTTGAAATGTCATAATTTTGACATTTTAAATTTTTAAATCGTGTTTTAAAAAGTTTTAACGTCACAATGACAGCTGATTTCGAGAGATGGGAATGCGACCGAAGTTAGGTACATAGCCCCCTGGGCCCGGGGGGGCTACTCCCGAGACAATCGATAACCGAATTCGTTCGATATCAGTGGTTTTTCGTATTTTTTTTTGGTGGATTACTTTGAAACTAATCAGGTTAAAGAAAATTGTTAGATCGTAACTTTTGTACTCCCTACCATATCAATCGACTGAGAATCAAAATAAACAAATGTCAATTTATTAGGAAGTACGCGGCATGATCGTATCTAAATCAAAATCGAATCAGTTTGAAGAGTAAGGCCCCTGATTGTTTTTACTAAACAGTATTTACATATTGAGTTTTCTCCTTTTGTTATATCGGGTTACGATATCAATTTTCTCCATATTTCTCGTCTCTTTACGTTTGTATTTTCAGTATCGAGTTGCCCGGAACTGAAGTCTTTCCTTAAATATTATCTCGATTCTATTTATTTGTCTTTTGAGTGTGTTTTTGTTTTCTTTTGTAGTGCAAGCAATGGAAATGGTTTGTGGAAAATGAAAGACATGTTTTGATTACAAAACTTATGTAGCAAGTGTTTTTCCATAAATGTGTCTGTAGATTTACATGGAACAAAATCTTTTTTGCTTTTTCAGGTTTCGCACCTACTTTTATTACATTATACAAACATTATTGCAATAGTCCAACGCACATTGCCTTCAAAAAGTAGGTTATAAAATCGGTCATATTTGTATGGTGTAACAATCTACGACAATTGGTGGAAAAATTGGCAAATAGGACGTAAGCGTTGCACTTTATTAAAATTTGTATGTTCTATTTTTCACCTACGAAAAGTCGGACGAGAAATCGGTGACCGATTTTTGTAGGTGAAAAATAAACTATACAGTGCAATTTAATAGTCTACCACATGTCATATAATAAGTCGGTCAGAAATAATATAGAGAAAAATCGGTCCGATTATCGGTCCTACAAAAATAAGCCGTTGACTCTACCGACTTTTTGTAGGTGAGAAAAAATCGGTTGAGAAATCCTTCAAAAAGTATGCCTTGGAGGGGCAGCCTAAAGCCAGGTAGTTCACCTACGAAAAGTCGGATGAGTGATCGGTGACCGATTTTTGTAGGTGAAAAATAGAACACACTCATATCAATTTAAGTGCAACACAGACGTCCTACAAAAAGTAGGACTCAAAATCGGTCATATTTGTATGATGGAACTTGGATTTAAAAAATATGAGATGGGCAGCCTAAGTCCCGATTTCACCAACGCATGTGTTATCAATCAATCAATCAATCAATCATTTATTTCATCACAAAGAATGTAGTAACAACATGATGGAAAAAGTATTATTATGTGGCTGACATTCTGCCATACAATGGCTTGTGATATTTTAAAAAACATTATAATATTAAACTGGCTACAAACTAAGCCAATTATTTTTGTCCAGTAAGGTAAATTTATATAAAATATTAAAAATTACAATTTCATAAATTAATTATTATACATTAGATAGTAGATATTTTGTCTCTGTAACATAAACTTTTATAGAAATTTAATTTTAACATTAAAATCAAAAATAGTCAATTTGTGAATTTTAACGTAGTTACTTCATATTAATAATACAATGTCATATATATAAAAAATAATAAAAAGATTTGGTACAAAATGTCACATAAAATAGTAATTTATAAATACAGTAATAGTCATAATAATAAATACAATCAAAATTTATTTTTTAAAAATCCACAGCTATTCTCTAATTAAAATATTAAAATAATTTCAATGTCATGTTAAAATTCTAACAGTAATAATTATGACATCACCTGTAATTCTCTTATGGAGTAAAAGCATTTCTTTTAACGTTAACGGCTTGTTAAAATACGATGCCTTCTCATTCTTTGATAGGAATTACAAGAGGAACAACAGTTAACGAAGGACTAACTTTGCTTGGTGAAACACACCCATAAGAGGAAACACTACGAATTTTTTTCCATACAGAAATAGGGGTGTATGGGATTCCTGTTTCCTCCCTGGATAATGCTGCTAGAGTAACAATTTTTTCTCTGAATATCTCTGTGTATTATTTGTACGTCCCTATTTTTTCCTTTTTTTTAATAATTAATTATTTAAAGAGATATGAACGTTCAAAAGCCTAAAAAAATGGCCAGACTCTCTGCTATGTTTAAACATCCAGGAAACAGACTTAACTACAATATACAACAAATTCAAAAAATAGGAAAAAAGCTAATAAAGAAAAAAATATTTAATTCGGTTAAGTTTTGGAGGAGGAAACAGGAATCCCCTAAACGTCGATATCTGGTACTTTTAATAGGTAATTTCAATTTGCATCTATCGCGATAGTGCTGGCTAGCTAAGGCACTGCGAGACAGCAATAGATTATAAAAATACCTATTTTGTATTTCTCTCAACCGTGCTGTTTCCTCATAAGCCAGGTAGTTAACATTGTTTATGCCCAAACTGTTCGTATTTAACACGGAGGCTATTGCGCTACATGGCAGCGTATCAAAACGTGATTTAGTTCCAAACGAGAGCGGCGAATCTCGGACTCTTGGCACGAGTTTAGCGATTTGGATGTGGGTTTTTGGGCTGTTCAGTTTAATCACTTTTTTTGGCCATGTGTAAATTTGATATGGGGTATTATGCTGGATTTGTGCACTTTTGAGAGGGGTAAAACATGTTAACTAAGATCAAACATGGTCACCCTCAATAGATCACGAAGGTGGTAATATAGTTCCATAGCTTCAAGGGTAGTCCTAAGCTAAGATCAAAACATGGTCATCCTCATCAGATCAATATGTCGGTAATATAGTCCCATAGCTTGAAGGGTAGTTCTAAGCTAAGATCAAAACATGGTTAGATCAATAAGTCGATAATATAGCTTTAAGGTTACTCCTAAGCTAAGGTAAGCGCCCGGTCACCGTCATTAGATCAATAAGTCGGTAATATAGCTTCAAGGGTAGTCCTAACTAAGATCAAACATGGTCACCCTCAATAGATCACGAAGTTGGTAATATAGTCCCATAACTTAAAGGGTAGTCCTAAGCTAAGGTAAAAGCATGGTCACCGTCATTAGATCAATAATTAGGTAATATAGCTTCACAGGTAGTCCTAAGCTAAGGTAAAAGCATGTTCATCCTTATTAGATCAATATGTCGATAATATGGCTTCAAGGGTAGTCCTAAGCTAAGGTAAAAGCATGGTCACCGTCATTAGATCAATAAGTCGGTAATATAGCTTCAAGGGTAGTCCTAAGCTAAGGCAAAAGCATGGTCATCCTTATTAGATCAATATGTCGATAATATGGCTTCAAGGGTAGTCCTAAGCTAAGGTAAAAGCATGGTCACCGTCATTAGATCAATAAGTCGGTAATATAGCTTCAAGGGTAGTCCTAAGCTAAGGCAAAAGCATGGTTATCCTCATCAGATCAAGAAATCAGTTGGCGCGACGCCGAATTACATTCGCTAATGGAGACTCGCGTTCAACGAAATTAACTGATTGGATTACAACATCGATAGGGGTGACAAACCTTTTTGTTTTTTGGAGACAATAGAAAAGGTTCGTAATTTTATTAATACTCTATTATTTAGATAAAGAAGTGTATTGAGTGTAGTAATAATAATTTTATTTTGTAAATAAAAACGGTTACTTTTTCTGATGTTAATTTGTATTCGTTAGTGTCATCAGAAACAGTTTATATACTAACAAATCTTCGCTTTACAACCTCGTATCTATATAGCTATAACTTTTCAGTAGAGTAAAATAACTTAATAACTTTAGATTTTGGATTGGACTATGGATTTTCTTAAGCTCAGTTATACGTATTATATCTAGCTTTTACTGCCCTAAAGTTTTTAAAAATTAAGTTATATATTGACAAAACATTGATTTTTCAAATCCGAGATTCAGATTTTTTTTACATACGAGGTTGAGAAGGTAAAGCGGCGAAATACCATCATCCAGCTCCAATAGACTAGCGCCATGGCATCGTTATATTGCTTTATCACGCAACATACAAATTAAAAAAAAACAAAATTAAACTTAAACTTACCACTGACTTGTTAAGCAGCGAGTGTATTTACTATTGATTATAATGAATTCATGATAACAGCACAAAGTTATATATAACAGAGACACGACCTAGTACTAAAAATGGTATCACACAAATACCGGCAATTCGACTGTCTATAGGTAAAGTCCCGGCACATTCCAGCACACAATTTAGCTTAATGTGATGTTATGCTTAAAAATATGCTTATCTTTATTTTAATGTCAATATTTGTACTTACTCGGCATAGTTATATTTTATAATTTACAAACGTTAATAGTAGTGACATCTATTGCATTTTTTTTTTGAAATAAAGATAGATTGTATGGTAAGGTAGGCCATGATAACAGTCATGATGGCGTCAGCCTTCCAACAAAAAAACACTATAACAAAATCTACTCATTCGTATTGAAGATACTATACAGAGTGTAAAAAGAACACTCAGTATAACTTTGAGATTCGATTAAACTACCTTTCCTCATTTTGTAAATGTATTTCTTTATTATTTATTTGGCAATATCAAAAAAAAATATATTACTTTTTACAAATTTTTTATCGCAAGAATAACGAAAACGCAAAAAATAGATTTTTTAAAATACATTTCTAGAATGTGAAAACGTATCTTCATTTCCCAAAGTATAATAAAGGTTAGTAAAATAAATAAAATATAAAGGTATAATCATTTCCCAAAGTAATAGTAGCTGTTCTTTATACACCCGTTATACACACCACCACCCACATAAAAAACCCTCTATTTTTGTCGGCGGTTAAACAAACAAACTCACATCTATTACCCTTATTGATTGTCTTCTTTATAGTTCTATCATGTTCCCATTCAAGCTTCTTTAAGAGCCAGTAATGTTGCAATCATTTGTTAATATCATTTGTAAATAAAGTTTAGGGCGTGTTTCACCAAGCAATGTTAAAGTAAAGCGCGTTGGTGCTCGAGCACGAGGGAACAAAAAAGTATTCAATGTTCCTGGGTCATGGATGTGTATTAAATATGTGTACAATATAATAAAAATCTATACATATAATAAATCTGTAGAGGGGTCATGTCTGTACATTAAGAATATTTAAGTGAAAATTAAAAAAAGGGGGTCTATATAAGCCACAGAACCTAAAAATAACATTTTTGAAAAAAATGTCTGTCTGTCTGTCTGTCTGTCTGTCTGTCTGTCTGTCTGTCTGTCTGTCTGTCTGTCTGTCCATATGGGAATGTTTGTCGTCGCATCACGCTAAAACCACTATATGGAATGAAACGAAATTTGGCAGGCAGGTAGCTTACGACCTGAAGAGCATTATAGGAAATTATTATCCCGAAAAACGAAATGGTTCCCGTGGGATCTTCAAAAAATTGTAGCTACCTATTTGACGGTATTTCAGCCAAACTACTCAACGTATTTAAATGAAATTTGGCAGGCAGGTAGCTTATGATCTGAAGAGCATTATTGGAAATTGTTATCCCGAAAAACGAAAGGGTTCCCGTGGGATCTTCAAAAAATTGTAGCTACCTATTTGACGGTATTTCAGCCATACTACTCAACGTATTTAAATGAAATTTGGCAGGCTGGTAGCTTATGATCTGAAGAGCATTATTGGAAATTGTTATCCCGAAAAACGAAAGGGTTCCCGTGGGATCTTCAAAAAATTGTAGCTACCTATTTGACGGTATTTCAGCCATACTACTCAACGTATTTAAATGCAATTTGGCAGGCAGGTAGCTTATAATCTGAAGAGCATTATTAGAAATTGTTATCCCGAAAAACGAAAGGGTTCCCGTGGGATCTTCAAAAAATTGTAGCTACCTATTTGACGGTATTTCAGCCAAACTACTCAACGTATTTAAATGAAATTTGGCAGGCTGGTAGCTTATGATCTGAAAAGCATTACTAGAAAATTATTATCCCGAAAAACGAAAGGGTTCCCGTGGGATCTTCAAAAAATTTTAGCTACCTATTTGAAGGTATTTCAGCCAAACTACTCAACGTATTTAAATGAAATTTGGCAGGCAGGTAGCTTATGATCTGAAAAGGATTACTGGAAATTATTATCCCGAAAAACGAAAGGGTTCCCGTCGGATCTTAAAAAAATTGTAGCTACCTATTTGACGGTATTTCAGCCAAACTACTCAACGTATTTAAATGAAATTTGGCAGGCAGGTAGCTTATGATCTGAAGAGCATTATTGGAAATTGTTATCCCGAAAAACGAAAGGGTTCCCGTAGGATCTTCAAAAATTGTAGCGACCTATTTGAGGGTATTTCAGCCATACTACTCAACGTATTTAAATGCAATTTGGCAAGCAGGTAGCTTATAATCTGAAGAGCATTATTGGAAATTGTTATCCCGAAAAACGAAAGGGTTCCCGTGGGATCTTCAAAAAATTGTAGCTACCTATTTGACGGTATTTCAGCCGAACTACTCAACGTATTTAAATGAAATTCGGCAGGCAGGTAGCTTATGACTTGAAGAGCATTATTGAAAATTGTTATCCCGAAAAACGTAAGGGTTCCCGTGGGATCTTCAAAAAATTGTAGCTACCTATTTGACGGTATTTCAGCCAAACTACTCAACGTATTTAAATGAAACTTGGCACAAAGGTAGATTGTAACATGAAATAACCAACATAATATTTTTAACCGACTTACAAAAAAGGAGGTGGTTTCTCAATTCATAAATATATGTTTGTTTTTTATGTTTCTTCGCGGATATCTTCATCGTTTCTGAAACGATTTTAATATTTTTTTATGTTGTGTAGGGTATAATTTATATTTGGTCCCATTGTCACCAAAATGGTGACCTGATGATGGGATCCGTGAGAAATCGAAGGAAATCCTCAAAATTTATGTGGAATAATATATTTATTTTGAGTTTTTCTGAAGTAGTCTAAGCATATGTTACCAAACAGTAAGGTTTTGCACCATATCTTGGATCCATAATATCAAATATTTAAATGAAATTCGGCAGGCAGGTAGCTTATGACTTGAAGAGCATTATTGAAAATTGTTATCCCGAAAAACGTAAGGGTTCCCGTGGGATCTTCAAAAAATTGTAGCTACCTATTTAACGGTATTTCAGCCAAACTACTCAACGTATTTAAATGAAACTTGGCACAAAGGTAGATTGTAACATGAAATAACCAACATAATATTTTTAACCGACTTACAAAAAAGGAGGTGGTTTCTCAATTCATAAATATATGTTTGTTTTTTATGTTTCTTCGCGGATATCTTCATCGTTTCTGAAACGATTTTAATATTTTTTTATGTTGTGTAGGGTATAATTTATATTTGGTCCCATTGTCACCAAAATGGTGACCTGATGATGGGATCCGTGAGAAATCGAAGGAAATCCTCAAAATTTATGTGGAATAATATATTGATTTTGAGTTTTTCTGAAGTAGTCTAAGCATATGTTACCAAACAGTAAGGTTTTGCACCATATCTTGGATCCATAATATCAAAAAATTTCGGGTTTCAGTAAACTATATAATATATTTATTTATATATTGAAAAATTTATATATTTATATATATTGAAAATTGTTATTTTGTCGTCTAAAGGAAGTTAGTACTTTAACCGTAAAGTCCCTAAGTAGGCTACATGTTTGTTAGCGTAGGTAATCTATACATATAATAAATCTGTAGAGGGGTCATGTCTGTACATTAAGAATATTTAAGTGAAAATTAAAAAAAGGGGGTCTATATAAGCCACAGAACCTAAAAATAACATTTTTGAAAAAAATGTCTGTCTGTCTGTCTGTCTGTCTGTCTGTCTGTCTGTCTGTCTGTCTGTCTGTCTGTCTGTCCATATGGGAATGTTTGTCGTCGCATCACGCTAAAACCACTGTATGGAATGAAATGAAATTTAGCAGGCAGGTAGCTTACGACCTGAAGAGCATTATTGGAAATTATTATCCCGAAAAACGAAAGGGTTCCCGTAGGATCTTCAAAAAATTGTAGCTACCTATTTGACGGTATTTCAGCCAAACTACTCAACGTATTTAAATGAAATTTGGCAGGCAGGTAGCTTATGATCTGAAAAGCATTACTAGAAAATTATTATCCCGAAAAACAAAAGGGTTCCCGTGGGATCTTCATAAAATTTTAGCTACCTATTTGAAGGTATTTCAGCCAAACTACTCAACGTATTTAAATGAAATTTGGCAGGCAAGTAGCTTATGATCTGAAAAGGATTACTGGAAATTATTATCCCGAAAAACGAAAGGGTTCCCGTGGGATCATCAAAAAATTGTAGCCACCTATTTGACGGTATTTCAGCCAAACTACGCAACGTATTTAAATGAAATTTGGCAGGCAGGTAGCTTATGATCTGAAAAGCATTACTAGAAAATTATTATCCCGAAAAACAAAAGGGTTCCCGTGGGATCTTCATAAAATTTTAGCTACCTATTTGAAGGTATTTCAGCCAAACTACTCAACGTATTTAAATGAAATTTGGCAGGCAGGTAGCTTATGATCTGAAAAGGATTACTGGAAATTATTATCCCGAAAAACGAAAGGGTTCCCGTGGGATCATCAAAAAATTGTAGCCACCTATTTGACGGTATTTCAGCCAAACTACGCAACGTATTTAAATGAAATTTGGCAGGCAGGTAGCTTATGACCTGCAGAGCATTATTGGAAATTGTTATCCCGAAAAACGAAAGGGTTCCCGTGGGATCTTCAAAAAATTGTAGCTACCTATTTGACGGTATTTCCGCCAAACTACTCAACGTACTTAAATGAAATTTGGCAGGCAGGTAGCTTATGATCTGAAGAGCATTATTGGAAATTGTTATCCCGAAAAACGAAAGGGTTCCCGTAGGATCTTCAAAAAATTGTAACTACCTATTTGACGGTATTTCAGCCATACTACTCAACGTATTTAAATGCAATTTGGCAAGCAGGTAGCTTATAATCTGAAGAGCATTATTGGAAATTGTTATCCCGAAAAACGAAAGGGTTCCCGTGGGATCTTCAAAAAATTGTAGCTACCTGTTTGACGGTATTTCAGCCAAACTACTCAACGTATTTAAATGAAATTTGGCAGGCAGGTAGCTTATGATCTGAAAAGCATTACTAGAAAATTATTATCCCGAAAAACGAAAGGGTTCCCGTGGGATCTTCATAAAATTTTAGCTACCTATTTGAAGGTATTTCAGCCAAACTACTCAACGTATTTAAATGAAATTTGGCAGGCAGGTAGCTTATGATCTGAAAAGGATTACTGGAAATTATTATCCCGAAAAACGAAAGGGTTCCCGTGGGATCATCAAAAAATTGTAGCTACCTATTTGACGGTATTTCAGCCAAACCACTCAACGTATTTAAATGAAACTTGGCACAAAGGTAGATTGTAACATGAAATAACCAACATAATATTTTTAGCCGACTTACAAAAAAGGAGGAGGTTTCTCAATTCGTAAATATATGTTTGTTTTTTATGTTTCTTCGCGGATATCTTCATCGTTTCTGAAACGATTTTAATTTTTTTTTATGTTGTGTAGGGTATAATTTAAATTTGGTCCCATTGTCACCAAAATGGTGACCTGATGATGGGATCCGTGAGGAATCGAAGGAAATCCTAAAAATTTATGTGGAATAATATATTGATTTTGATTTTTTTTGAAGTAGTCTAAGCATATGTTAAAAAACAGTAAGGTTTTGTACCATATCCTGGATCTATAATATCAAAAAATTTCGCGTTTCAGTAAACTATATATATCTATCTATATCTATACTTATAATAAAACTGTAGAGAGGTCAATTCTGTACATTGAATATTTTTTCAAAATACATATTGGAGGATGATTGACGATCGATACTGATGCCAAAAATGCAATTAGTAAAATTTTTGTCTGTCTGTCTGTCTGTCTGTCTGTCTGTCTGTCTGTATGTGCGCGATAGGAACAAAAACTACTGAAGGGATTTTAACCAAACTTGGTACGATTGTAGCCCATATTCCTGGGCAGGTTATAGGCTATATAACATAACGCTACGATATATAGGAGCCGAGCAGTGACGATAAATTGGAAGCAAGTCGGAGGAATTTCGCGCGCGCGGGCTGCGGACGAACGGTTCATGCGGGGGGCGCGGGGGGATCGCTTACACAGTGACGCGAAGCAATAGAATGTGGCACTAAAGTAGATTAGAACTTGAAATAAGTACCTAACTAACAGATATTTTTTTTCTGAGAAGAGTGTTTCCACAGTGTCATAATAATATAAAAATTGTATTTTTGAACTTGCTTCACAAATTGAAATAAATTATCATTTATTGTATAAATCAACTTAATTAACTGTATTATTAAAAGAAAGCCTTTCGCGATAATCTAAAAAAACGGGCAATTAAGCGGTTTTTGGTAAACTATTTATACCATCACGGTATTAATCCTTATCATTTTTAATACGTTAGTTGGCTTAAGCATTTCATGAAGACTATATTTGCCCTTTATACCTAGCAAGTATAATTTATAGTTTAGGAGATAATATAGCAAAATTAAAATCGTTTCGCCGTGATTCGACCGCCGCATCGCGGCGCCGCGCGATACAGGCTGATGCGTGATGTCTTACATCCGAGTCGGGGTGTAGTGTATGTATCAGATGCTGTTAGGTAGGAATTTTGGCGAAGGTCAACCAAAGGAACTCCACCCCACTGCTGGGTAAAAAATACTATTAAAATGTGCTAACAGGCAGTACCGGTAGTATGAATTTAACCACGCACAGCCGCTAACTGTGCCCCCGGTAATGATCGTGTTAAAAGTACGGCGTATGGCGTATAGATGTCGCTTTGATTTGAAGATATATGACAATAAAAAAATACTGGACGTTTGTATGAAGCGCGGCGGGAACCGCGCTGCTTCAAACATTCAAATTTATTCTTTTTTTATTTTATATTTTGTTTAAAACAAAATTTCATTTATTTATATTATTACTAGCCGTCCCGCCAAACTTCGTATTGCCTTATTAATTAATTGCTTGACATACAGACTGCAGCGCCACCTATCGGTTCCAATTGTAAATCTAAACCATTCTCGAATCTCCACGAACACACAAAAAATTTCATCAAAATTGGTCCAGTCGTTTAGGAGGAGTTCAGTCACATACACACGCACACAAGAAATATATATATTAAGATAAGATACTTAGGGTAGGTTATAAAAAACGCTACTAAAGCCGATCGGGGCGGCGCGCCGAGCTGGGGCTTAACTCTCCAAACTGATTCGATTTTAATTCAGATTCGATCGTGCCGCATACTCCCGAAGAAATTGACGTTTGTTTATTTTTATTCTCTGTCGATTGATATGGTCTGGTGTACAAAAAGTTACGTTCTAACGGTTTTCTTTATCCTAATTAATTTCAAAGTAATCTACCAAATAAAACACCAAAAACCGTTAAGATCGAACTGATTCGATTCTCAGTTGTGTCGAGAGTAAGCCTGCTGGATCCTCGGCGGGGCGTGCCGCTGCGCCCATGTCTAACCGAGAGTTCCGTTTTAAAGACCTTACTAATCTATACATATAATAAATCTGTAGAGGGGTCATGTCTGTACATTAAGAATATTTAAGTGAAAATTAAAAAAAGGGGGTCTATATAAGCCACAGAACCTAAAAATAACATTTTTGAAAAAAATGTCTGTCTGTCTGTCTGTCTGTCTGTCTGTCTGTCTGTCTGTCTGTCTGTCTGTCTGTCTGTCTGTCTGTCCATATGGGAATGTTTGTCGTCGCATCACGCTAAAACCACTGTATGGAATGAAACGAAATTTGGCAGGCAGGTAGCTTACGACCTGAAGAGCATTATAGGAAATTATTATCCCGAAAAACGAAATGGTTCCCGTGGGATCTTCAAAAAATTGTAGCTACCTATTTGACGGTATTTCAGCCAAACTACTCAACGTATTTAAATGAAATTTGGCAGGCAGGTAGCTTATGATCTGAAGAGCATTATTGGAAATTGTTATCCCGAAAAACGAAAGGGTTCCCGTGGGATCTTCAAAAAATTGTAGCTACCTATTTGACGGTATTTCAGCCATACTACTCAACGTATTTAAATGAAATTTGGCAGGCAGGTAGCTTATGATCTGAAGAGCATTATTGGAAATTGTTATCCCGAAAAACGAAAGGGTTCCCGTGGGATCTTCAAAAAATTGTAGCTACCTATTTGACGGTATTTCAGCCATACTACTCAACGTATTTAAATGCAATTTGGCAGGCAGGTAGCTTATAATCTGAAGAGCATTATTAGAAATTGTTATCCCGAAAAACGAAAGGGTTCCCGTGGGATCTTCAAAAAATTGTAGCTACCTATTTGACGGTATTTCAGCCAAACTACTCAACGTATTTAAATGAAATTTGGCAGGCTGGTAGCTTATGATCTGAAAAGCATTACTAGAAAATTATTATCCCGAAAAACGAAAGGGTTCCCGTGGGATCTTCAAAAAATTTTAGCTACCTATTTGAAGGTATTTCAGCCAAACTACTCAACGTATTTAAATGAAATTTGGCAGGCAGGTAGCTTATGATCTGAAAAGGATTACTGGAAATTATTATCCCGAAAAACGAAAGGGTTCCCGTCGGATCTTAAAAAAATTGTAGCTACCTATTTGACGGTATTTCAGCCAAACTACTCAACGTATTTAAATGAAATTTGGCAGGCAGGTAGCTTATGATCTGAAGAGCATTATTGGAAATTGTTATCCCGAAAAACGAAAGGGTTCCCGTAGGATCTTCAAAAATTGTAGCGACCTATTTGAGGGTATTTCAGCCATACTACTCAACGTATTTAAATGCAATTTGGCAAGCAGGTAGCTTATAATCTGAAGAGCATTATTGGAAATTGTTATCCCGAAAAACGAAAGGGTTCCCGTGGGATCTTCAAAAAATTGTAGCTACCTATTTGACGGTATTTCAGCCGAACTACTCAACGTATTTAAATGAAATTCGGCAGGCAGGTAGCTTATGACTTGAAGAGCATTATTGAAAATTGTTATCCCGAAAAACGTAAGGGTTCCCGTGGGATCTTCAAAAAATTGTAGCTACCTATTTGACGGTATTTCAGCCAAACTACTCAACGTATTTAAATGAAACTTGGCACAAAGGTAGATTGTAACATGAAATAACCAACATAATATTTTTAACCGACTTACAAAAAAGGAGGTGGTTTCTCAATTCATAAATATATGTTTGTTTTTTATGTTTCTTCGCGGATATCTTCATCGTTTCTGAAACGATTTTAATATTTTTTTATGTTGTGTAGGGTATAATTTATATTTGGTCCCATTGTCACCAAAATGGTGACCTGATGATGGGATCCGTGAGAAATCGAAGGAAATCCTCAAAATTTATGTGGAATAATATATTTATTTTGAGTTTTTCTGAAGTAGTCTAAGCATATGTTACCAAACAGTAAGGTTTTGCACCATATCTTGGATCCATAATATCAAATATTTAAATGAAATTCGGCAGGCAGGTAGCTTATGACTTGAAGAGCATTATTGAAAATTGTTATCCCGAAAAACGTAAGGGTTCCCGTGGGATCTTCAAAAAATTGTAGCTACCTATTTAACGGTATTTCAGCCAAACTACTCAACGTATTTAAATGAAACTTGGCACAAAGGTAGATTGTAACATGAAATAACCAACATAATATTTTTAACCGACTTACAAAAAAGGAGGTGGTTTCTCAATTCATAAATATATGTTTGTTTTTTATGTTTCTTCGCGGATATCTTCATCGTTTCTGAAACGATTTTAATATTTTTTTATGTTGTGTAGGGTATAATTTATATTTGGTCCCATTGTCACCAAAATGGTGACCTGATGATGGGATCCGTGAGAAATCGAAGGAAATCCTCAAAATTTATGTGGAATAATATATTGATTTTGAGTTTTTCTGAAGTAGTCTAAGCATATGTTACCAAACAGTAAGGTTTTGCACCATATCTTGGATCCATAATATCAAAAAATTTCGGGTTTCAGTAAACTATATATATATTTATTTATATATTGAAAAATTTATATATTTATATATATTGAAAATTGTTATTTTGTCGTCTAAAGGAAGTTAGTACTTTAACCGTAAAGTCCCTAAGTAGGCTACATGTTTGTTAGCGTAGGTAATTAATAAATAAAAAACCGGGCAAGTCCGAGTTGGAATTGCGCACCGAGAGTAGACTTTTAAAAAATTTGGCGCTCGGCGCCAGCAGCGCAGCGTCGTCGGTATGAAAACGATCATCGTCTGCAGTCGCTGCGGCGTAAAGTCTCAGAACAGAGATCTTCGTCGCGTTTATGAGCGTACTATCAAGTAGTCCCGTTCGCATAAAAGAAAAAAAAAATTATACATACAGACGAATTGAGAACCTCCTCATTTTTTTGAAGTCGGTTAATAATACACGGTCATTTTTCGAGCTGGTAGTAGGAATTGTTAGCATTTTCATAGAAAAAATACCTCAAAACATTTACGACAAAAACGGCCATTATTTGACAGTAAACTATTATTATTACTCCATCGGCCTACTTCTTTTGCCTATGCACGTCTAATACCGTGTATAAAGAAGCATTACTATAAATTAGTGATTTTAAATATCCAAACGACAGTGTTCATAAACTAAAAATGTATTTGAACTGCTGCCCTAAATCACTTTTCCACGCGTACGAAGTCGCGGGCACAGCTAGTCTTAAATATGTGTATAGTATAAAAAATATTTAACATATTATTACCGTTGTCTGGTACCTGTAACACGAGTTCTTCGGATACTTAGCACGGGCTTAGATTGACGTGGTGTGAAGCGTCCATCGATATTATTATTATTATGTTAAATATCATGTTATCCCTCTTGTATTTCCTGTCAATGAATGAGATGGCATGGTATTTTAACATGGCGTTAACTTTAACATTGCTTGGTGAAACACGGCCTTAGGTTGGCAATCCCTGGTGTTGCCAATATAAAGCGATTGGATGCTACAATAATATACCGTCGTAATATTTATGTCCCGGTCGTAAATTGTACGATGACATATAGTGTCGCGAACCATTTGTTATTTAAGGACCTATAATTCAATGTATTTATATATTTTTGTAGGAATCGTCTGGTATTACTAATGTCATAACTTTTGTAATAGTTTATAGTGGCTTTTGCACTCAGCTCCGCCCACGTGAACCATATTTCACCCCCTCGGGGGTTGAATTTTGAAAATTCATCCCTTAGTTTACTATGATGTATAATATGTACGTACAGTCGGCGACAAATCCGGTTTACCAGTTTGGCGAAAGAATCGGATGCGTAAGCGTAGAGTCTAGCCCCGCCTTCCCTTAGATTTGAGCCAATCACGGGAGAGTTGTGGCGTGCGTTCGATCATAAACAAAGTATAATATTATTTGGTTTAATGTAACAATCAGTTGCAATTAGCACCCCGCTGGTTGTCAACGTCCGTGTTTTTTTTGTAATTTGTTTCGCTTGCGCCCCGTTTCGGATTGAATATTGACCCCTGCTGTGTTTTATGGATTCTGATTGAGTGCACTTCTGAAGACCTTCGCTTTTTCATATTGGACAGTTTTTGATAGCCTTATTATTGACCTGTGCATATAGACTGGAAAAATGCCTGCAAATTTGACGAGTGACATAAGGAATCAAATAGTTTTCCTTCACGATCAAGGGCGGAACATATCAGAAATATCCAGGGAATTGAACATTTCGGTGAGTAAATATTATTATTATTGTTTAATTTAGACCGCTAAGAGTTACTTTGTGTTTTATACCTACTTGTTTCTTAAAACTATTGCGAACTAGTATTTTACTATCAAGCTCTCATTTCTATATCACGTTAGCACAATGTTTATTTATGGGAAACCTGTTATTGGCTTTACTTTTGTAAGATACTAAGTTTGTAAAATTATTTGTATTATGCTGTTGGTTTTCATAATAAAAAATAAATAAATTATAATAGTACTTCTATTATCTACGATAATAAAATTCTCGTGTCACAGTGTAAGTTATCTTACTCCCCCGAAACGGATGAACGATTCTTATGAAATTTTATAATATGCATATACCTACCTATCTTTTTAATAATGTAGAACTAAAAATGAGGGTTCCGCGTTGTGGGTTCCGTGTGCGGCTCCGCGTGGCGGGTTTGCGGGTTTCACGATGTAAATGCTCAACCAAGTGGACACGAGTCTGCACTCTGCTAGTAATATTTTAAATGTTTAGTTTTTCATAATAAATTAATTTTTTTCATTATTAGAGTCTGACAAGCCAGCCGTTATAAGTAAAAATATAGGTTCTAATTTATATATAGGTATTCAATTAGTCACGTATGTAGATTGTAGCGTAGGTATTATGTTTGCTTATAAATACATTTTTAATTACCGTAATGAAGCTGTTTCAAAAAATATACCTATATTATTTAAATCGAACAATTTTATAAATTTAGATAACAGGTGTGAGAGTTCTGACTCATGCATTATTCCTGCGTGGGAATAAGGTTTATTTTATTTGATCACTGTCTGGATTTATTGCACAAAACATTTCTATTGTTTCTATGCACGTGTTGTCGTTTCACACCGAGGAACCGGTTAATCAGCCTTTAGTAAACGCATCGGAACAAATAATAAAATAAGATTTGTGTATTCCAAGAAATTGGTAAAAAGTAAAAACATAATACGTTGTTAATACAATTTCGGCCCGCAGTTATTTATTGTTGTTGTAAATTTTTGTGTGTATATTTTGTTTTGTGTCAGCTTCGTTCAAAATAAGTACCTATTTAATTTAAAAAAATAACCAATGCAATTATAACAAATGCGAACTAAAAATTTTAATAATTTATTGCACATTAGCAAACAGGGACGAATTCTTTAGTAGGTATTTAACTCTTACGCGTGTAACGGATTCTGGAATAGGTAAATGTTTTTTTATAACATTGTTACAGAATATTTACTATAATATATTCTACTTTTTTCATAAGTTCATGAAAGATGAAACAATTTTTCACAGAAAAAATAGTTTCATCTTGTAAATTGTTAACATAATAACATTATACCTACTAGGTTATATACTAGTTATAAAAAAGGCTATAAAAGTTTATTTTGATTTTATTGTTAGACCTGCCTTTGGAACGAATGTAATGTCACTTATAACTCTACAACTGAGAGCTAAAAGCTAATTAATTTTATAAGTTTCTAAACATTATTTTAAATATATTTTAATAGCATTCGGCTATTAGATAACCTTAAATATATTAATATGAAAGTATAATATAAAAACTTACTAGTATTATAAACGTAATAAGGTTAAATATAAAAAAAAAACGAAAAAAAATAACCAAATATGTATTCATTCAGCATACTGTTGCGAACCTAACAGTTCACAACGCTAATTTTCAGTGAACACCGTAGACAGACAGACAATCAAATAATAAAAATGATAATTATCATATTATAAAATAATAAATTATATGACAAAATAAAATAATGGAGTATATAATAATACAAAAGATGAGATCAATAACAATCAGCAGTGCTTAAAGACTAATTACAATAATACTTAAACAATATATTTAAAAATATCATTCTAAAATATATATGTAAGCCCAATTTTACAATCCCCTGTTCGCACAATTCTCGTAAAACTTTATCCATCACTTACTAATATATAGATACCTAATGCCTTTTTGTATTTTTTTCAGAGGTCTACTGTGCGTCGATGGGTTAATAGAAACGCCGACGAAGGATCAACAACCGACCATCCTCGTGCATCTCGTCGAAGGATTTTAAATACACCTAGAAAAGACCGAATGAAGGAAATATATACCGAGCGACCCTTTACAAAAACTGCCGTTTTTGCTAACCAATTTTCGTGCTCCTTGCGCACAGTCCAAAGAGGTCTCCATGAAATTGGTTTTCACCATCGGCGTCCTTCAAAAAAAATTGTTTTAAACGAACAACAAAAAATAGCACGAGTCCAATTCGCTCGTGATTATAGGGACTTCGATTTCTCCTACGCCATATTTTCAGACGAGAAATCTTTCACCAGTAGCCAACATGGCCGTCTGAATTTATGGCGTACTAACAACACAAGATATGAGCCCCGAAATGTATTGCCAAATAAAAGCTCGGGGCGCATAATAGTAAATATGTGGGGGTGGATGAGTGCAGCAGGTCCTGGAGAACTAGTATATATTGACCGAAGGGCTAACGGACAGTCCCATGCGGAGTTGCTGCAACAAGTAATGTTGCCTACTGTGCGCACTGTGTACCCGAGAGACGCTGTGCCTTTTTTTTATTTCTTTCAGGACAATTGTCCTATACACAGAGCGCGAGTAGTGCGAGATTGGCTTGAGCAGCAACAAGAAATAAGAACTGTCCCATGGCCGTCTAGGTCCCCAGACCTTAACCCAATAGAAAACCTATGGGCAATGTGTGCACAAACGTGGGACAACAGAGACGAAAGGACTAAGCCTGCGCTCGTCGCTCACTGCGATGAGGTTTGGAATTCGTTTCGGGGCTCTAACTTTTGCGAGGTCCTTGTGAGCTCTATGCGGGATCGGCTCGATGCTGTTATTGACGCCGGTGGAGCAATGACTAAGTATTAAGGTATAATAATTAAATAATATGTTGCAGTCAAAACTCTTAACCAGCCTTTTTTGCTAGTCAATAGTAAAAGTACTATTGACTAGCAAAATTAGTCAAAAGTGCTTTTGACTTAAAATTAATATAATATAAATATTATACCTTAATACTTCGTCAGTTTGTTTTACTTACCAACAATTAGAAAATTTAATTAATTTTCTTATTCCTAAAAGTGTAAACAATTAGAAAATTATTTACACATGTTGATTTTAATACAAATGATAGACAAATAAATTCTAAATATTATTGATTTGTTGTCAATGTTACACGTAACATACAAGTAATTTATTACTGACATAAAAAGTTTATTTTATGCTTAACCTTTTGTGATATTTTACAGTTATTATAGTTTATTGTATATTATAGTTTTCGTTATTTCTTTTGTTTACCTGATGATCAAAATATTTTGTTTTATTGTAAAGTTTCTTTCAAGTTTCAACCAGTTATGTTAAGTACCACCTAAAATATTTTTAATCTTGTTATCCATTATCTTATATACCTATTGAAATGTTAATTGTTTAAAATTTGAAAATTAGCGGACATTGATTTTGATTAAAATCTAAATTAGAAATTTATAATACAATACTTTTATATAATCAGGGCCGGATTTAAATTTCTGCCTCTGTATGTTTTATTTTCAGATTTGTCTTCTTTAATCCAGCATTTTCTAAATAACTATTGTTTTAGCTTCTGATCATATTTTTAGTAGAGTTTAGCAAAATACTGATTGACTCTTATTTTGTGATATTTCAACAATTACAATTTAGCTATTTTATAGTTTTCTTTAAAAGAATACGGCTTTAAGATTATTATTTTTTATATTTTATAAATATTTTTTGTATATTAAAAATCTTTACTGTAGGAAACAATATTTTATGATATGGTACTATAAATCAATATAAAATTATATATATCTCTAAAAATATTTTTCTACTTGCTATTCATTTTGAAACTTCAGGATGACGGACATTTATTTTGATTTGAATTGTTTTTAATCTTGATAAAGAACAATTTGTCTTGACAAAACTGTATATATTTATTTTTAGATTAAGGAAGCCGTTTGCGAGATATTTCATTTTAAATCGTTAATTTAATTGTTTATGTATCCTTAAATGTTGTATGTAAACGTGCTTTAAAAAGTCCTCCCACTAACGGCTGAGATTAAAGAATTTTTAAAAATCATGACGGTATGTGATCTTGTTCATGTTGTGCCAGTTTTATACATGTATAGTGTTGATTTTTATGTGTTTTGTATCGATTTTATTTACGTTTCACTGTTCTAATCTAAATAGTATTTTAAGCATTTTAAATAATAAGTTGTAGATAGGTATAATATATCAAAATGTAGGTATTTTAAACCAAAATTATAATATTGTATTTATTTAGAGATCTTATTTTGTGAAATATGTGTTCCGTAGGTACTGTGAAATACCGTGATTTAAATCTATTCACATTTTGTTAAATAAAGTAATTGTTATTTATAAATAAAAAAAATATTATTTAATTGTCTTTTATTTTTTTTAATTTTTTATTGACATACACACAGGGGCTGATGATGATTAGAATAATATTTAAATATATAAACCACATCAGCTTTCAATTAAAGAAAACCGCATCAAAATCTTTCAATTCATTTAGGGGCTGCGATATAACAGACGGACACACAGGGGCTGATGATGATTAGTACATACAGTACAGTTTTTAAATATGTATATAAACCACATCTGCTTTCAACTAAAGAAAACCACATCAAAATCTGTCGATTCATTTAGGAGATGCGATATAACAGACAGACACACAGGGGCTGATGATGATTAGTATAATTTTTAAATATATAAACCACACCAGCTTTAAACTAAAGAAAACCGCATCAAAATCTGTCGATAAATTTAGGAGCTGCAATATAACAGACAGACACACGGGGGCTGATGATGATTAGTATAATTTTTAAATATATAAACCACACCAGCTTTAAACTAAAGAAAACCGCATCAAAATCTGTCGATAAATTTAGGAGCTGCAATATAACAGACAGACACACGGGGGCTGATGATGATTAGTATAATTTTTAAATATATAAACCACACCAGCTTTCAACTAAAGAAAACCGCATCAAAATGTGTTGATTCATTTAGGAGCTGCGATATAACAGACAGACACACAGGGGCTGATGATGATTAGTATAATTTTTAAATATATAAACCACACCAGCTTTCAACTAAAGAAAACCGCATCAAAATGTGTCGATAAATTTAGGAGCTGCAATATAACAGACAGACACACGGGGGCTGATGATGATTAGTATAATTTTTAAATATATAAACCACGTCAACTTTCAACTAAAGAAAACCGCATCAAAATCTGTCGATTCATTTAGGAGCTGCGATATAACAGACAGACACACAGGGGCTGATGATGATTTGTATAATTTTTTAATATATAAACCATACCAGCTTTAAACTAAAGAAAACCGCATCAAAATCTGTCGATAAATTTAGGAGCTGCAATATAACAGACAGACACACGGGGGCTGATTATGATTAGTATAATTTTTAAATATATAAACCACACCAGCTTTCAACTAAAGAAAACCGCATCAAAATGTGTCGATAAATTTAGGAGCTGCAATATAACAGACAGACACACGGGGGCTGATGATGATTAGTATAATTTTTAAATATATAAACCACGTCAACTTTCAACTAAAGAAAACCGCATCAAAATCTGTCGATTCATTTAGGAGCTGCGATATAACAGACAGACACACAGGGGCTGATGATGATTAGTATAATTTTTTAATATATAAACCACACCAGCTTTAAACTAAAGAAAACCGCATCAAAATCTGTCGATTCATTTAGGAGCTGCGATATAACAGACAGACACACAGGGGCTGATGATGATTAGTATAATTTTAAAATATATAAACCACGTCAACTTTCAACTAAAGAAAACCGCATCAAAATCTGTCGATTCATTTAGGAGCTGCGATAAAATCCAACTGGGATCATAAGAAATATATGTATTTAGTCCAATAAATTAAAATGATTACAATAAACAAACAAACATTACTATAATATAAGCGCACGCGCATTCACTATTTCATTATTCAAGAATCAAAATATTACGAGTATGCTTGTGTGCAAGTAGGCGGAGCTAAGTAAAATCGACCGCAAACGAATCTCGCCTTTAGGGTGGTAAACCGGATCTGTCGCCGACTGTACGACTACTCTTAAAATTGCAATTACAGCGCATTTTAATATATTATAAAGAGGAGAGTTTGTTTGTTTGTTTGTTCAAACGCGCTAATCTCAGGAATCAGTCATAATGTAGCTTTCTAATAAAAAAAGAATTATTAAAATCGATCCAGTTACTTTTTGAGTTAAGTACATACAAAAATACAAATCTTTCCTTTTTATAATATTAGTGTAGATAAACCTACTCAATTAGGTTCACGAAAGTGAGTATTAGCTGTTAAACCCTAAAATATTCCAAATATCTCTTAATCTGACTACAACGAAGTCATTTAGGCTGAGTGCCACCACGGCATTACACAAATCCGGCGAGCGGAGTGGCTCGGCTTAACAGATCAGGAATTTTTGTTTAAATTAACACCAGGTGCGCTACGGACAAGTTCATTATTTAAACAAAAAGATTAAGTTTATTCGCCTACTTGTTTACCAGTACTAGTTAATTTTAAGTTAAGTTTTACTTATAACGGGTGTAAAAAGAACAGTCACTATAAGTTTGGGATATGATTAATGATTTTACTACCTTTTCTCATTCCACTTTTTTTTTTTTTAACAAAAAATTTTTTTTTTCGTTAATCTTGCGACAAAAAAATAAGAAATGTTAAAAAAAAATTAGTTTTGGACCGAAAAAAATATTTAAAAATACATTTCCAAAATGTTTAATACACTATACTTCTATTAAATGCAAGGACTTAGATTAAGAACCTACTAGTTGTTGCATTTAAAACTCAAGGAAAATTATATGTGGGTGTACTAGTGGACGCCCCAAAGGGAGATCTCCGACCGAGCGAGATGGTATGCTCGGTCAGGCCGCTGTACTAATTTTCAGATGTCGTATATATAGCGCCGGACTTAGAAAACTTCGATAGCGCGATGCAGGATTGTGGCGCTAGTAGTACCGCCACATCACTCCCCCCCGAAGACCGGAGGTCGAAACTTGAGTCATCTTGTGCTTGAGTCGCCAGTGCCAGTGAGTCCCAGTGAGTCGGAACTATGGTGCTGCTGCACGGGCTCCAGTGAGTCGGAGTGCTGCCGTGCGGGCCGATGCTACGTACTGAACCAGGAGAGATGTGCTCTGCTTGCTGACCGGTCGTGTAGTGAGAGTGCCCGTTGAAGCCGATGAGGGTTCGACCAGGCCGCGCTGCGTTGCGGCTAGTGGACGAGGTACCCGAAGTGGCTGAAGCTGGCTGGCGTGGTGCGGAGGGGCGGGGAGTGATGATATTGAAGGAGGCGTGTTCTGTCGAGGGTCACCAATGTGGGAGTACAAGTGGAAGCCCCAAAGGGAGATCTCCGACCGAGCGAGATGGTATACTCGGTCAGGCCGAAGCCCACTGTACTTTTTTTTTCCCGTGGAAATTTCTCTCTCAAGCCCCTTTCTGGGGGACGAGGTTTATCGGTGACGGGGCTATACCCCTTGGCCGAGGGATCTTCCGCGCCTCACGACGGTGAGACGGTCACTGGATTGAGTGTCTTCACTCTTGCTGGGTGCATTGCCCTCTTATGCGAGCTAACTCAATCCTACTCTACTTTCCCCTGTACCACTCCGGCGGTCCACCCCGCCAGGTGAGATCCCCGGTAGCCCCGGGGAAGGCCTAGCGGAGGCTGCCAGCGACAGGAGCGGTGGACTCGGGTGTAGAGCGGAGAGTGGCTTGCATGTAGTGTGCGTGATGGCTGGTGGCTCTTCTTGGTGGCTGCATTCTTGTATGTAAGTATATAATCAAACATAAGATTGTATTGTATTAATTAATTATGAAATTAATTGTTAATAGATTAAAATTAGTAATAATAGATTAGGTTAGTGTTAAAATATAATATTATTGGGTTAGAATAGTTTGGTTTTAGACGACGATTGGTGGGCCCTAACAACACAATAATACAATAATTGTGCTGGACTCTACCGACCGGAATGGGGATTATATAATTTTGGGGCTGGGATGGGTGGGGACAACACTCTGTCTACCTCTCCCTATCGAAGCGACGACTAAAATTTAATTTAATAATAATAATATTAATAATAATAATAGTTAGATTCAATAAATTAAAATTAAAATTCAATAAATTAAATTAAATAGATTAGGATTAAGTTGTGTAAAAATAAAATTGTTTCCCTAGCGACTAGACTGAACTCTGCTGATTGGAGAGACCTAACGACATGGTATTAATATTAAATCATTGGTAGGACTCGACCGACCAGGATGGGGCATTCGGTTAGTATGGGGTAGGGACGGGAAGGGCGACTATTTATGGGACTCAGAGGTCCGACAAACGACTGTCCTCCTCCTATCTACCTATCAACCAACTAACTGATGAGAAAGTGAATTGAGATCGATAAAATTAAACGAATGGAGAGTGTGAGAATGTGGAAAAAGTTGAATAAATAATTGATGACGGATCTAGACTTAATGATAGCTAGTCCGGGGGCAGTATGATATTTTCCCTAGGGTAACGTTTTTTATCTGGGGGGCGGGTGTCCTTAAGGGAGTCTAGCCTGGAGGCGTCCGCTCTGGCAAACATGTTTGTCGTCAGTCTGCTGACAAACTCAGTGATGCTCTCAACCTTCAGGTCACGGGCTATAACAGAGTTTTTGACGAACCTTGGAGCCCCGGCGGCGATCCGGAGTACCTTGTTTTGAACTCGCTGTATTAGGAGTTTGGATGCTGGCGTTGTGAGTTGATACCAGGCCGGGGCTGCGTACGTGAGCCGTGACCTGATATAGGTTTTGTAAACAGCAATTTTTGTTGTGAGAGGTAATGCTGGTGAGGCTAAGATTGGCCTTAGCTGGGCCAATGCTGCATTAGCCGAGGCGGCAATGAGTTTGGAGTGTTTGACCATGGTGAGTCGGCTGTCAATAGTGACTCCCAAGTATTTGGCTGTTCTAGACCATGGTATTCTTATGGCATTGAGTATGAGTTCCGGCGGGGAGACCCCGCCGTACATTGGGATGGTGGTAGCCTGGGTTTTGGCTGGGTTGGCTGAGAGCCGCCATTTTTTCAGCCAGTCAGGGAGTTGGTCTAGTGCGCGCTGCATTTTAATAACTGCAAATGAGCGGGACATAGACAAATACAATACAATACAATACAAATATACTTTATTGTGCACACAACAAGTTACAAAAAAAACAAAAAAAATATACATTACAAAAATCAGACATGCACACAAAGGCGGCCTTATTACTAGATAGCAATTTCTTCCAGACAACCTTATGGTGTTAGAGAAAACAATGCTAGAGAATGGGAGTTGCGCAAAAGTATATTTAATAAAATAAAAGTAAATAAAATAAAATAATACATAAACACAATAAATATATAATATATGTATACAATATAATATAATACATATATCTATATATATATATATATACAATAGATAAACCTACATGATATTTTTATTTATAATAATAAGTGTTAGTTACATAAGTTAAGGGTTGACACAATATGATTCCAGATAATGATTTTTTATAAGAGTTTTAAAGCGATGTATAGTTTTAGCCTGCCTTATATGGATAGGTAAAGAATTCCAAAGGGAAATGGATTTTACAATGAAAGAGCAATTAAAGTATTTAGTGCGGTGGATAGGAATGTCAAGAAGAAGATTAGATATAGATCGTAGTTCCAGTCTGTCAGAGGTACGGAAGTTAAAATTACTTTTTAAATAAGTGGGACAATGGGAGTCAAATAGGATGTTATAAAGGAAGGAGAGAACACGAGAGTCACGGCGGTAGCGGATTGGCAACCACTTTAACTTGAGGCGATACTCGGAGATATGGTCAAATTTACGTAAACCGAAAACAAACCTCAAAGCCAGGTTTTGAAGGCGCTCCAATTTGTTCAGTTGTTCCTCCGTCAAGTTAGTGAAAGAAGCGTCCGCATAATCTAAATGGGAAAGGAGTAGGGATTCAGCCAAAACTACCTTTGTAGGTATCGGAAGAACATATCGTAGACGTTTTAGGGAACGCCAGGTAGAAAAAACCTTTCTACTAATCTCTTGCAATTGATGCGTCCACGATAAATGTTCATCAAAGTACACTCCCAAGTTTTTAACCACTTTACTGAAAGGTATTGTTACACCATTTATAAGGACAGGAGGTAAAGAATCATGGTCAACTCTAGAAATTAGCCCGGGGCTACCAATTACAATTAATTGAGTTTTAATAGGATTAATAAGAAGTCCATGATTCTTGCTCCATTCACAAATATTCGACAAATCGTGATTCACTAGATCAAAAGCGGAATTCAGATTGTCCAAAGGAGACTGTGTGTATATTTGAAGATCGTCCGCATACAAGTGGTAGGATGATGAAATCGATATTGTTATAGGGTTTATAAAAATTGCAAACAGAAGAGGAGATAGCACACCACCCTGAGGCACGCCGGCATAGATATAACTCCAATCGGAGAAATAATCAGATGATTTAACTCTCTGCCGTCGTCCTACAAGGTAGCTACGAATTAAATTAATTATTGATGGTGAAAGATTTAAAGATGCAAGCCGGGCTAGCAGAATATCGTGGTCTATGGAATTGAAGGCATTACTAAAATCCAGAAGTGTGAGAATAGTAAGCATTTTATCATCCATACCTGACCGTATATCATCAGCTACCTTTACCAATGCGGTAGTCGTACTGTGACCAGTGCGAAAACCGGACTGGAACGGACTGAGTAAGCTGTTGTGGGTAACAAATTTCGTAAGCTGGTGATGAATGATTCGCTCTAAAACTTTTGATAAAAAGGGTAGGATGGAAATAGGACGGAAGTCAGACACAGTCTTAGGACAGGAGGATTTAGGTAAAGGAATTATGTAAGCTGCCTTCCAGGCATCAGGAAAGGTACAAGACTCTAAACATGAATTAAAAATGTGTGCAAGAACAGGAACAATTATATCTAATATTGGTGTGATCATTCTACGACTGATACCGTCATCTCCTACTGCGTTTGACGATATGGAAAGGATGTGCTTTTTAATCTCACACTCGGAAACTGGAACAGTAAGGAACGGATCAGAATTCAATATAGGTAGCGAAGAAATATAATTTAACGTTTGTGATTTAATTTTGGGGTCGAGATTAAAAGAGGAAGTAAAATGGTTATTGAGTGAATCTATATCTATATTATGAGAGTCTTGCGGTTCAGAGCATTTGCCCACGCCGAGGGATTTGAGAAATTTCCATGTTTTAGCCGGATCCCCGTTCTCAACGGAGGCGTGAATATGACGTCTTTGTGCGTCACGACACATCATATTACAGCGGTTCCGGATTTTAATATATTTGTTACGATATTCTTCTGTCTTTTTTATTTTAAATTTGGCTTTGGCTGCATGCTTAGCATTTATCAAAGATTTGATTTCGTCTGATAACCAGGGAGCGGGAAGATGTTTGATTTTAACGGGCCTAACAGGTGCATGGATATCATAAAGAGATTTAAGTTTAGCGTTAAATATATCAATTTTGTCATTAATGGAATCAGCTGAGAGTAAGTTTGACCAGTCTATGTTATGTGCGTCCTCCTCTAGGCTTTCAATATTCATCGAAGAGAAATTTCTTTGAAGAAGAGTTTTTACCTTAGCTTTGGGAGGGCGAACATTATAGGCGACATAGATAAGATCATGGTATGAAAACATATCAGCTGAGACTTGTCCATGCGTAGTAACACGATTAGGAGAGGAGACTATAATTTAAACATCTTATTCATTTGTGTTATTGATTCTTGCAAGGACTCCATTGTAAACAAGTGGAAGAGAAAAATAACAGCAAATTTTGACAAAAGTGCAAGTGATATAATTTGTTTAAGAAAACAGTGTTTATATACTGTATCTTATTATTGCAATTATAGGAGATTGTGACACTAGTAGATGCAGGTATAAATTTTTACATAATATTGATTTAAAATAATTAATTTATAATTTTGGTTAAGGAGCAGTTAAAAGTTCAACTTAACTTTTTGCACCATAGACGTTGTGATGTAGGCTGTGTCGTCAGCATACAGGGCTATTGCTGCATCTTTGTGGCATGGAATGTCTCCGGCGTATAGGTTGTATAGGCACGGAGACAGACAGCTGCCCTGGGGAACACCAGCTGCTATGGGGTGGGGTTCAGTCAAGGCGTCCTCCACTCGAACCATGAAAGTGCGGTCGTCGAGGAAGGACGCTAACCCCCCACTGTACTACCTACCTAATGCTTTTCACGCGCTCACCTGGCCCGAGTGGCCGGGAGCGGGGGAACCACGACCAGGGGCTAATGAGCCCCTCTACGTGGGGTCGAAGGACCCGGTATTGAAGATACCGAGCCGTATTATACTTTATGTTTTTCTAGGGAAAACCCCCCGCGGCAGAACGCAGGGGAAAACCGTGGCGCTAAGGGAAATGAAGCCTTGAGAGACTTATTCCTGAATGGCGAGACGACAAGTGGCGAGTGAGGCCCCGGTCCTGAGACCGAGGAACGTGTGTGGTTCCACTCCTCCCACGCCTCTCATCGTCCCGCGGACCAAAGCCCTAACAAGGTGGGGGCAAAATGAATGAACGACAAGACGTTTTTTTGAAGGCAAAACCCCCGCGTCAGGGCGCAGGGAAAAACCTTCTGTATACATTTTATTTAATGTGCGACTGCCTGAAGGGCTAGACTTTGACGAGTCGATCTTTAAACCGACTCGCGGACCCAGCCGATCCAGGGAGTGGGGGGGGGCTCCGGGAGCCATGAAGGGGGGAAGGGGGCATAAGGATGCCGAATGGTGAACGCCGTGAGGCGTTGCTGGGAGCGCCGGGTGCGCGCCCGCGGGCCGTACAGCCTTTCCCAGAGGCCAGGCGGCAGGCGGCAGGTGGCGCTCAACCGTGCGGTAGCTGCGACGTCGTCCGGGGCCGCCATAGGATTCCCGCCAGTCTTACAGGCTCCTTCCCTTCAAGGAGCCTTCGGATGGCAGGAATGTCCAGAGGCTGGCGCGGGGCTCCGTCGCAAGGCTCCTTCGCTGTAGCAAGGAGCGGTATGTGGATTATTAGTCCGGGCGAGGCTGCTGGACCGTTGCGCGACGCGGCGAGGGGGCTTCGCGGGTCCACGGCGGCGTGACCGGGAGTCATCCCAGGCAGGGGAGTGTTGTCCACCAGCGTGGCGGGGCCGGGAACATCAGCCCCTCCCCAAGGGGGCGAGTTCGCAACGGCGCGGCGAGGCCGGCGGACGCGGCTCAACCCAGGCGAGGGCGAGTCACCAGACGTCAGGCGGGCACGTGGAGGGCTCGGCCGTCTCAAGCGGCGAAGCGGAGCCGGGCAGCAGCGGTGGTGCCGTGTTGGCACTGGTGGTGGTGAGGTGGTGGTGAGGCTGCGGTGTGCAGCAGTGCAGGCCGGGTGGACTGCGGTGTAGACGGCGGCGGGAGGGCGCTCGCCGGTGGCCGGGAAGTTGTTCCACGGCGGTAGGTGCGGCAGTGGAGTCTGCCGGACGTTGGGCGGGCTCAGGCGGGGTGCCTGAGGGCGGTGGTGGGTGGCTGCGGCAAAGGCGCAAGCCACGAGGCAGCGCTGTGTGCGCTGCGGCGAGTCCGTGCACTCCACGGCTGGATGGGCGGGTTCCGGGACGCGTCGCAGGTCTCGGCCGGACATTGGGGTGGGGGGCTACCACAACCCCCCCACGAGAATGCCGACGGGGGCCCGGCGCGAACGGTGTCCACTCCATCGCAGCTAGGCACGGTACAGGCTCGGTGGAGTCTCTGGTGGCAGCAGGGCGGCCACAGGACACGGAGGCCATGGTCGAGGCGACGGCACGGCGGTGTGACACCCGGCGGAGAACGCTAGGTGGAGCTGGCCTCCCGTGACCACAACACTACGATGTGCAGCGGGGCGGGTGGGCAGTTCGTCTCCCCGGCAAGGCGGCAATCCGCACTCAGTTCGAATGAACCAAGCACGGATTGCCGGACGCCATCAGGAGGTGCTGGAACTGCTCCAAGGGTGGTCGGCACGGACGCGTCACGATCGAGACGCGGACGAACGCGGCGGAATCGACGTGCGCGCGCGGCGGAAGCCAGGACGATCCCCCACTGTACTAGTTTTCAGATGTCGTATATATAGCGCCGGACTTAGAAAACTTCGATAGCGCGATGCAGGATTGTGGCGCTAGTAGTACCGCCACATATATATTATTAAAAAAATATGTAGGCTTATTATATAGGAAAATTGAATTAAAATTTCACATTATCTCTTGTTTTATAGAAGAAGTTAAGTTTCAGTAATCAGACTCTATGTTTGCCGTATTTAATAACTAATAGTTCTATATATATCAAACTAGATGACCCGTGCCCACTTCGATGAGCATGGAAACCGTGTAAACCTTCCCGGGACTTCCACGAATATTTCAAGTCCAAAAATAGCTGAATCAGTTCAGCTGATCTCCAGTTTTAGCGAGACAAACGAACAACAATTGATTTTTATATAGCCTATGTTACTCAGTGATAATGTAGCTTTCTAATGAAAAAAGGAGTTATTAAAATCGGTCTCGTAGTTTATGAGTTAAGTCGTTACTCTTTATAATATTAGATTAATCACTTTGCCCGACAGAGCCAGGCATTTAATATATTGTCCGTGCACCGCGTACCAAAAATGTCCGTATCAATAATCTGGTCCATAAAATATACAGACTATAATATTAATAAGTGATATTACTTTAGGGTGTGTATATCTATAGTATATAGAGTTTAATGTAAAAGAACCAGCGCTGAATAAGGTATTTTTTGTTAAATTATTTGTATAAGAAAATTTATTATGTTGAGGCATTATTCAAAGAAACATTAAAGTCAAAAGTAAGTCTTTCAGCGCTAATACTTTCACAGTATACTCTACATGGGAGGCACATACACACCCTAAAGTGTACCATGTGTCACCCATAACCCTATAAAAACAGCTCACTCGAAGAGTGAGCTGATATTCACATGGACGGATTCCTTGTTCTCATACGGCATTTAGCGTGAAGATTAATCGAAGAACACAACGCGTTAAATTAGCGACTGTACTTACTGCGAACGTAACATAACGAAACACTTCAGTTTAGACCGTTACTTACCTTACAAAGTCGACAAAATATTCCATGACTTCAAAGTTGAAACATTAAAATAAAAACACAATTGCATACTAAACACAAAGAAATATAAATAGGTATTTTAATGTTTCAGACGTAAAGTTTAGTGCAACTCAGTCAAACTCATGCTCTTCATTTTATATAATTTTTCTATTTAGTCTCTTCTATTAGTGTTCGCATTGGCTTTCACAGTAAACTGCGATGTCGCGTCGTGACAATCGCACGTTGCGACCATCCTGCTAATCCAGAATTTTCTTTGTATATTTCCTTACTAGCCTTTGTCCGAGGCTTTGCTCGCTTACAATAGGCTATTAGATTAGTTGTTATTGTATTTTATTTCAGGGATATGATTTTTTGAACTTGCAATGTTCCTTATGATTATTGCAAACTTGGAAAATAAATAAATATAATGTAGATGTAGTAAGGTATTATGGAAATGGTAGTATATAAGTATGTTGATTTATTTATGAGTATGTAAATATAATTTAAGATCATTTTGAGGTGTGCAGCTCCTTTTTACTACCAGAATATCAATAATAATTATAGAAAATAAGGTGCAGAAGATTTTCGGATTACAGATAAATGGAACGCGCTTATCCGCAGTCTAGTGTGCAAGCCAAGCACGTCCCCGATATTATAATGCAGCGCATTACACTAATTACTCTGTGCCTCGGTAATGTACTCAAATGTAATGCAAAAATACATTTTTTTATAAAAGCCATTCTAACTCTTGCTCACGCATCACAATATTAAAGCTTTCAATAATATGTCAGGGTCTAAAACGCTTTTAGCGTGTTCCATTCGACGTTATTTTTGCCCAAAACAGTACAATATTTATTTGGCATTAAATGTTTTATTGGAAACTGTACAAAATATTTAAAATTTTCTATCAGATCGTTTTAAGCAAATTTTATATAAATTTAATATTTTGTAGTATTTACTTTTTATATACCTAGTATTAATCTCATATCATCAGCACGTTGGTGCTCAAGCCGAAGATCGCGGGTTCGAATCCCGCCGAGGTAACAAAAAGTTTTATGTTCCTGGGTCCAGGATATGTATAATATATTGAAAATCTTAAACCATTGTATATTTTAAAATTCCTATAATGGAAGTGCAGTTTGATAATAACTACTCAAATAAACAAAATATTTCCCATGCATTATATTACATACTATCAATCACCTTTTGGGCTAAGTAATAAAACATGTTTAATGACAGTATGTAAGGTTACGTTGCCAAAGGAAAAACAGGACCTTTTTACTAAGATTTGGTACAATCATTATTCTACACCAATCCTATCCTAACTTTAGTTATTACACACCACTTTTCCTTTTTATTATTTCCCCCCACAATATTCAAAATCTCACTGAGTTCCACGAAATCAAATCTTCCCTCATTTCACTAATTGAAATGTCAAAAAAATATTCTTAGGTACTGAATCCGAAAAATTCTTCAATCATAGAATGTATATTATGTAACAAAAGTTTGTGTACTTACTTATGTACTACTGGGGGCCTACTCAAGATGCCATCGCTAATTATCGCTTACAAAGTTCGATAACAAAATGTATGGGATTTGAAATAAGGTACGCTAAATGACATACCAAATCGCGATCATTTAGCGTAGCTTATGTCAAATCCCATACATTTTGTTATCGAACTTTGTAAGCGATAATTAGCGATGGCATCTTGAGTAGGCCCCCTGAAGTTATACTACTCGTAGCTTACTTCACACTGTGTACTTTACGCACATAAGAAGTTATACTAGCTCACTTCATGGTGTCAGTTTTTTGTGTCAGTGTGCATTCTTCTTCTTCTTTTTGGCATATGCCTCCCCCTCAATAGGAGTTGCCAACGTCAGAGTGTAAAAGGTTAGCAGTACAGTGGGATGATAAGAACCACGCGAGTCTCGTGCAGATACAAGTTAAATAAAATTCATCGTAATAAAATGTGTACGCACATAAGAAGTTCAAACTCAAACACTTTATTAGCAACCAAGAGTACATAATAAATCGAAATACATTGAAAAATATATAAAAACTTAGTGCCTTGTTCGGGCGTTTGCTAAATGATAGTACATTTACTTCTCTATGTACCTATCTATTTATTATAAATGAAGTATTACATATTATGGATAATTACAATATTATATACTATAAAGAAAAATATTTTATGAACAATATTTCTGTTCTTTTGAAAAGTATTCTTAGTTATACTGGCTTACTTCATGGTGTCAGTTTTTTGTGTCAGCGTGCACTTACAGTAATAAAATGTTGACTAGCGTCATGCAGGGTATCTGAAAAAAACCTGGGAGTGAATCTTACTATGCTGGGGCTCGCGGGCTTCTAGTCTATACATGAACGCACTGGTCGTTGACCTAACACCTAACCAGGGTTGAAATTGTTTTGTGTATTTTATGGAGATCTTTAATTAATCGCGATTGTTATTTATATGAGGTGTCAAAACCAAAAATGCTCTACCCATCCTTCTCTTCACACTATATTCGGCTTGATATATTATGTCGCTAGTGCGTCTATGAAATGAAGACATTTAATTGAAAACTGAATGACTAATGACAACTCGTCAAGTTATTGAATGTAACGTTCAACGTCTTAAAATGATATTAAAATGATAAAACATACTTTGTAATGTTTGTATAGTACGTCCGAGATAAATTTAACCTGAACGTAAGCAAACCCGTCTATGACACAACCAAAGACTAGTCAGTGATGCCAATTGGCCAATATTAATACAATGATATTCGTTTGCTATGAATCTATAGAGTATATACTTATATTCTACAATCGGCAGTGTCAAAATGGCGTATTTTTTCTGTGAAAGATTTTTATTTTGATGTTTAAACATATTTATTGTTTAATTGTTATAAAATGTATTGGATAATGAACTGTTCTTTAATATACCTGTGAAAGTGTTGATAAGTGTGCACAATAAGTGAATATGTGAAAATTTCGGTGTTTTTGGTATGTTTACGTGTGGGTTAAATGTATCAGGGACGAACTATAGTCGTTGAATGGAATAAAATAACATACTTTGTAATGTTTGGTAGAGTTCGCAACTTAAAAGGTCCTCATAAATAAGGACATGCCATGTCAAACGAAATGAAAATGAATAGAAAATATCAACTATGTACTATCTGTGCGAGCTGTTTGCCGCCATATTTGTTTTGGTGACTACTAGCGCCACTGCGGAAATAAATAACTAAATTTCAATCACCTGACTGATTTTACGTCAGCTCTGTTAAAAGGGTTTGTTACAGTCCGCTTACTAGTTGGACGTTGAGTGACGCTTGTTCAATCGACGTTCGGCCTAGTCAATTAATTAAATGTCGTCATTCAATAAACGTTTAATGAAATAGCCGATTCAACCAGAAGACTGCGACATATTATGCAGCATGAGACATCCTGTATATTTGCGTCAAAAATAAAACCGAATGAGGCAGACTTATACTGGCGTCAGTACGCTCGTCGACTATTCGGGACGCGACGCGGCGCGACGCTCGCTCCATACTTAGTAGTTAGTAAATAGAAATGAATATACATTGGGGAAAAGCACAAAATATCGCGACGCTTCGACTCTTTGCCAATGTGAGTTGAGGGTTTTTTTTTATTTAGTTTAATACTATAATCCTATGATATTAAAATCTATTCCAGAGAACACTTTTTACGGCAAAAATAACTAATTTCTTGCTGATAGACTTATAGATAATCTATAATGCTTAATAAGCCCGTATTTTCATATCGCAAAGTTATATAGTGACTGTACTTTTACCACCATGTATATATAATATGAACTAGCTGACCCGTACCCACTTCGTTGAGCATAGAAACAGTTTATGATAAGCCGTTTAAATCTTTCCTGGACTTCCACGAATCTTTCAAGACTAAAAATGGCCGAATCGGTTCAGCCGTTCTCGAGTTTTAGCGATACTAACGAACAGCAATTAATTTTTATATATAAGATTTTGCCCGGGCAAATATTTAATAAATATATTGACAACTTTTGATTCATTAAAATAAGACACTATAAAAGCTACGATTGAAGTAACGTACATCCGTACATTCATTCATTCAAATCTTAAGAGCTAGGCTCTTGTCGGTGGAGAAATCGCCATGTTTATCTGTCCTGTGCTTTACTTTTGACCTCTTGATACGACCCAACGTTTATCTTCTCCTTTATTTGTTCTATATAACTTCTCCTAGGTCGTCTTCTTCCTCTTCTCCCATCTACTTTTCCTTCTACAATATTCTTAAGAAATTCCTTGTGTCGTATCAAGTGCCCAACCATCTTTCCCCTTCTTTTTTCAATTGTTTTCATTATATGTCTGTTTTCTTCCACTATTTTAAGCACCTCTATATTTGTTTTTCTTTCCGTCCAATTTATGCCTTCCATTCTTCTTCAACGCCACATCTCAAACGCCTCTAGCCTTTCTTTATCCCTCCTAAGTTAAGGTCCATGTTTTGCATCCATACAAAGCAATGCTCCAGATGTAAATTTTGAGAAAACGTTTACGTGTCTTTATAGGTATGCTTTTTGCTTTAATTAAATGTTTTTTACTGTTACAAGCTGTCTTTATTATAATAGCTATTCTGGATACCATATACTACCAAAATACTCTTCCGTTTGACTGGCCGAGATGTGTAAAAACCAGTATAGCAAAAAAAAAGTATAGTCCTGACTTACCTTTGTAATAACAACAACTCAGCTTCCTATTATAACTTTGTCTGCAAAAGAATAAAGACTGAAATACCGTAGCAATCTTATCTTACAAGTTACGTTCGAAAGCCTCTACATATTTTACCCGATATCTTTCTTTTCAATACGAAAACTATATATCAATAGTTCGTTGAAAAAGGGAACCCTTTTTAATATCGATACACATGTCTTACCGAGACCGCCCTAACTCAATATGGCTTAGTTTCAATCGGCGACGTGACGGGCATTTTGCTCGTAGCACGTGTGCGAGCGAAGCCGCGTGGAACCGAGCAGAGCCGAGCGAAGCGGAGCGGAACCGAGCCGAGCGAAGCAGTGCATAACCGAAGCGGAGAGGTCAGATCTGTAGACCTACGCTTGAATCTAATTTCAATGGATCTGCATTGGACTAGCTTTAGTATTTGACAGTTATCTAAAGAATAAGCTGACTGATGTCATATAGTTCCATAAAATCGATACTCAAATTTAAACCGACTTGGCGCTAGCGTCGTGTTTAAGTTTAGAGGACTGTAATGTTCAATGAAATACCAATGTATATGTATTAAAATTAGCTTCAAAAGCTGATGAACCCTGATTCTTATACCTCGGATATCGTTTCTATTGTCAGTCTGTCTCGCTCGCACGAGCATGATTTGAGGTGGCTACGAGCAAAATAGACTGTCATTCGAAACGAAGTTCAGAGCCCTAATTCTCAGGCCTCGAACCTAGTTTTTACTATCGGTCTGTCCCGCTCATGCAAATAAGATTGAGCGCGCGTGCGAGCGGGATATACTAATATTCGAACTTTTTTCCACTGCCCGAGAATCGTGCTCCTGGTCAGATCTGCCAAAGCCGAGCAGAACCGAACTAAGCCGAGCGGAGCCGAGCAAATTCCGAATGATTGTCCGGTTCAGCCGGAAACGGATGTGGCACTTGCCTTTGATATCAGGGTGTGATTGGTGTTACATTATAAATAGCTATTTATTGTGAAGTGTCGACTTTATTTGGCCTACAATGTTTTGATATTTTTCTCTTTAAGTAATGATTATGTATCTTTTACTATGTTATATTATACAGAGTACAGACAAAAATAGTTGTACTTTAACATCTAAAGGTGAAAGGCGATTCCACCGGTGTTCTGAACTGTTGCGAACATAGTGCGTAACAGATGTTTGTCCCGGTGGGCTACCTAACGCAACATTAACAAATTGGAACATATACAAATTGGCACAGCTGGAATTCTGAAAAAATGTGGGCTAACAAATGTTCTGAACACTATTTTGGTGGAATCGTACCCTAATAATGACAGGCAGTCTACATCATATCATAATACCTAATCACACTAATGCTCAGTTTCTGAGTGTCTAATCAAATCTATGATCAACTAACATGACTTGTAAGTTACGATTGAATGTTTGGATTAGTTGATAATATAAGTAATTAATCAACCTTATTTGTGCTATTTTAGCCTTGCGAGTTTGAGCGTTACAAAATTATGTATAGTGTATCTCTTTCTCTCTGATAAATAAATCACTAATCAGCGTCCAATTTGGGCTGTTAACTTGAATGCCATGTTAGTTGATCATTCATTCGAATAGCGTTCGGGAAACCGGGTTGAGGCACGTATTAATAAACAAGTGTCAAACTCGGTCTCAAGAACTGCAATCGTAACTTCTTGAGAACCTATTTGAGAAATAAAACATCGTTACGTTTCACTTTTAAAAATTTACAACTTTACATAATTTATGTTACAAACTATTTTTTTTTTCGAAAAGTTAAAATAAAGATTATATAAATATAGGTTATCTTATTTTAATATTTTACTGTAATCTTATATATAAAAATGAATTACTGTTCGTTAGTCTCACTAAAACTCAAGAACGGCTAAACCGATCCGGCTTTCTTCGGTCTTGAAATATTCGTGGAAATCTAGGGAAGGTTTGAACGGTTTGTATGCTCAAGGTAGTAGGCACGGGTTAGCTGACCTCGTCTTATAGTATAGTCTTATATATAAAATGAATTGCTGTTCGTTAGTCTCACTAAAACTGGAGAACGGCTGAACCGATCCGGCTATTTTTGGACTTGAAATATTTGTGGAAGTCCAGGAAAGGTTTAAACGGTTTGTATGCTCAACGTAGTAAGCACGGGTCAGCTAGTCTATAATATGAATATTTGGTTTCAAAAATAAAAAAATGAAAGTATATAGCTTAATTAAAGTCTAACACTACATTCGTGGACACTATTTTATTACCTACCACCAAATCCATACACTAGTAAACTACATTTCAGTCTAAAAAGTACGACCGATATAGTACAAAAGTCCGAACTCAGCTAGTAAAGTTGTCCGTACGGTACTCTACATTCCGCGGTTCCGCCAGCACCGTTCCATCTCCAATAAACTTTAGTTCGATCGCTTTCATTCATTATTTAATTAATTTAACCGTATACAAGTTATTGGCAAACGCTGGGCAATTTTGTAGAATATAAAGGGTAAGTTTAAGCACAAAGTAGATATATAACAGAGACACGACCTAGTACTAGAAAATGGTATCACCCTAATACTGGCAATGCGACTGGCAAAGGGTGAAGTCCAGGCACATTCCGGAAACCGCCATCTAGCGCCACTATTGGAAAATACTAATTACTAATTTCGTTTCGTATCTTCTTCTTAATTAAGGAATACTTATAATTTAGTTTAATGTGATGTTATGCTTAAAAAATATGCTTATCTTTATTTTAATGTCAATATTTGTACTTAATGCGGCATATTTACATTTTATAATTTACAAACGTTAATAGTAGTGACATCTATTGCAATTTTTTTTGTATTAAGATAGATTGTATGGGATGGTAGACCATGGTTTGAGTAAGAAGTTGTGAAAGTTACCCATGATGATTAGAATATAAATTTAAAAAGAACAGCATGCTTGATTGCATTGATTGGTCCTTGAGACGTATGCAAAATTTCAACGCTGGGCAATTTTCAAGATTCAGCGTTGGTGCTCGACCGATTGCGGGTTCGAATCCCGCCGAGGGAACAAAACGTTTTCAATGTTCCTGGGTCATGGATGTGTATTAAATTTGTGTATTAATATAATAAAAATCTTAAATAATATGCGTATCGTTTAAAAGTATTAAATATAATATATTTCAGTTGTCTAGTACCTATAATACAAGTTCTTCGGATACTTAGCACAGGGCCAGATTAATGTGGTGTAAAGGCTCTATAGATATTATTATTGTCAATGTTATAATTTTGTAAAATACAAAGGGTAAGTTTATGTAAGAAGTTGTGAAAGTTACCCTTGATAATTAGAATAAAAAACATTACGCTCGATTGCAATGTTATTTGCATGTATGCAAAATTTCAAATTAATCAGACTACTGGAAATTGGTGAAAATTATGTTCAAAGATTCCGTTACATACAGACAAGCTAAGCTGCTTATAAAAGTGTGTTAAAAAGATATATTTTTATGTTTTTTTTTATTGATATACCTAGTATACTATAATTCTACTATTTTGCACATGGACCGACATGATTTTTTGGGGGGTGGGGGGGGTCATGTGCTATTTTCCCCCGTGAGACCCAATATCCTAAGTCTCACGGTAGTCTAGATATGTTTTTTTTTAATTTTTTTGAAATCTACCCGAAATCTTGCCTTTAAATCGTCCTAACTTTTTTGTTTGTGGTTATAATACCACAAAACAAAGTATGCTTGTATTTTACAATGTTTTCTAATTCTAAATAAATCATTACATGTTACAATTGATATCCACAAAAAAACTTCTGAGCTTTCAAAGTGGTAAATCGGTGTAAATGTTATGAAAAGTGACAACTTATCAATTCATTTAAAAAAAAACTAAAGTTCATTTTGAATTTAGCTTTTTTTAAAAAAGTTCTTTACTTATTACCCTTTCTAACGATATGCTACATGATATAAGAAACCATTCTTAAAGTGGTCAAATTAAGCTTCGTTTGCCTGAACACGCACTCTAACAATGTAACTGGTTTGAACAATGTAACCAGTCAACGCGGATTATCAAGCAGCAGGTAAAAAGTTAGTCCCTTTCTTACTAGTAGTACAGTTATTGTTGTCTTTGTCTATCGAGTTGAAAGTGAGTGAAGGTCACTTGCCGGGAATCAGTCGAGATTACTCTGCGATTCGAAGTGCCCGTACTTTTCCCGTTGTTCTATCGTAATCAAATTAAAGTCTTGTTATTGTTTTTTTGTTAAATCTGTTGTTGAACTGTTACGTTTTTGTTGTGTTTATCTTTGCGTATTCGTTACAATGGCGAACTTCAGTAACGAGGAGTATGCTGACATGATGTTGGCGTATGGTAAAGCTGATTGAAATTCGCATGAAGCGCGAAGAATTTATCAAAAACGCTACACTGATCGACGGTTACCTCACCACGAGACCTTCTCAACTACCTATCGACGTCTGAGGGAGACCGGAAACTTAAACTTTCGGGAGCCCCGAGTGAATGTGAGGCAACATAATGTTGAAGTTGATGAGAGAATCCTTCAAGCTTTTGATGACGATCCTACAACAAGCATACGAGTTGTTGCTGACGGACTTAACGTATCAGTTTGGAAAGTCTGGTCCGTTCTTCGGGCAGATGGAAGGCACGCATTTCATTACACTCCTGTTCAAGGTAACAACTTACAGTACTTACTACTTATTTAAAATGTGACATTAAAACATTTTACTTGATTTCAAATCTTAATGTGTTCACTTTTACTCTTATTATTTTTTATTGTTGTAATTGTTTCGTTGAATTCCTTTCTTGCTATGTTTCTCGGACAACTGAAGAAGTTCTTTGCGTGAGCTCAATTAAAAGAAAGAAATATCGCGTTTATGCAGTTATTACCACAAACTCACGGATTTCATTCATTGTTCCAGGTCTCGAAGAGGGTGACAATGCAAGACGGTTAGAGTTCTGCCGATTTTTATTGCACACAGATGTTGAAGATAGCGACTTTTTGAAAAGAATTTTATGGACTGACGAGTCAAATTTTAGCCATGAAGGCATAGCAAATCTGCACAATTTGCATCACTGGGAGAAAAGGGGCCAAAATCCGCACAAAAAAAGGCAGACTTCCTTTCAGCGAAAATTCAGCGTAAATGTTTGGGCTGGTGTTATTGGGCGAAATCTTGTCGGCCCATATTTTTTGCCAGAACGACTCAATGGAAACAATTATTTAGAGTTTCTTCAAAATGATTTACCTGAACTGGTACTACCAGTTTTAGAAGATGTGCCAATTGTTTTTCAAAATGATGGCTGTCCGGCACATTACCAACGAACGGTACGAGAGCATTTAAATAATGCATTTCCAAACTCGTGGATTGGTAGAGCTGGCCCCATTCCATGGCCAGCACGGTCCCCAGATTTAACACCCCTGGATTTCTACGTATGGGGACGTGCAAAAGAGTTAGTGTATGCAACAGAGGTGCCCACAAAAGAAATTTTAGTGGAACGAATAAACACAGCATTCGTAAAAATGCAAGAGGAAATGCGGCTTTTAACTACAACCTCGGAAATAAGAAAAAGGTGTCGTGCATGCATAAGGTGTGGAGGCGGCCAATTCGAGCAAACTTTGTAATTTTAATTTAATAAAAACAACTTAACATAAAAAATGTATTTTCATTATCTTGACCCTAGCAACAAAGTATCTCTTAGGTCGACCCCTGATGTATTATTTCTGTCATGTAGCATATCGTTAGAAAGGGTAATAAGTAAAGAACTTTTTAATAAAAAGCTAAATTCAAAATGAACTTTAGTTTTTTTTTAAATGAATTGATAAGTTGTCACTTTTCATAACATTTACACCGATTTACCACTTTGAAAGCTCAGAAGTTTTTTTGTGGATATCAATTGTAACATGTAATGATTTATTTAGAATTAGAAAACATTGTAGAATACAAGCATACTTTGTTTTGTGGTATTATAACCACAAACAAAAAAGTTAGGACGATTTAAAGGCAAGATTTCGGGTAGATTTCAAAAAAATAAAAAAAAACATATCTAGACTACCGTGAGACTTAGGATATTGGGTCTCACGGGGGAAAATAGCACATGACCCCCCCCCCCCCCCCAAAAAATCATGTCGGTCCATGTGCAAAACACCCTGTATAATTTGTGTAATGATTTTCAAGCATTATAATAATTTTGTTTGTATGTAAAAAGAAAATTTATTTTGTTATCATCAGTGACGGACTTATATCGCTTCCTCTCTGATAAATGTTCCACCAATCAGCGAACAATATGGGTTGCTCATTTAAATCTCATGTTAGTTGATCATATATTTGATCAGCCTTTCAGAAAGCGGCCTTATTAATTTTATACTGAGTACATGTTAGTTCCATTTTACTTTAAAAAAAAGTGAAACGAAACTTTTTTTTATCTGTCAAATATGTTTTGATTGAGATTGTTTTATTGAAAAAGGGCCTTAGTGTATTTAATATTTAAGTATTCATACATGGTCTAGTGGTTCAGAGCTTTGCTCTCGACCCGGAGGTCGTGGGTTCGATGAGAACAAAAAACGTTGTTTTCAAGTTTGGTTAGGACAATGCAGACTGATCACCTGATTGTCTGACAAGAAAGATGATCCATGCGTCGGATGGGCATGTAAAAAGTCGGTCCTGCGCCTGTTCGCTAGTCGTGTCGGTTTACCGTCCCACTTGGTTATGAGAGTAATAGGAAGAGAGAGAGTCTTTGTGTATTGCACAAACACTTGGGCACTATAAAATAACAGCTGCGTAGCTGGTCTGGTTTCAATGAAATCGGCTACCGACACTGAAATCGGTGAGGGGAGCTATTATTATTCATACATTAAAGAACACGTAGCTGTCAATTGGTACTGCTAACCCCACTGACAGATGCTCGTCACGTTTGATTCCCCGGACGAAATATTCAATCTGTTTCACTGATGCCACGTCGCCATACATTGCCATGCCACGTGCCACTCTCGACGCCGATAAAAACACATGCCACAACATCTGGCATCCGATATTTATTGTGTATAAATATTGAAATACCACAATTTCGTCCAAAGAAATCAAATGTTAGTTTAAAAATTTTCAAAATATTAGTTTTAGTCCTGATTTCACCAACGCATGTTAATGTTAACGGCTTGTTAAATTACCATCCCTTCTCATTTATTGATAGTAATTACGAGAGGAACAACATGATATTTAACGAAGGATTAACTTTAACACGCTTTTAAAAAGCTAGTTTCAAAGGAAGTATAAGTTTGTTTGGTATCGAATATCATTATTTTAAAATAAATAAAAAAATTCGACGACCTCCGTAGCGCAGCCGGAACTTAAATCAGAATTTACAATCGGAACAGTTTCGTGTTTAAATTTTAGTAAATCGGAACTTAAATCAGAATTTACAATCGGAACAGTTTCGTGTTTGAATTTGAGTAAATCGGAACTTAAGTCAGAATTTACAATCGGAACAGTTTCGTGTTTGAATTCGAGTAAATCGGAACTTAAGTCAGAATTTACAATCGGAACAGTTTCGTGTTTGAATTTGAGTAAATCGGAACTTAAGTCAGAATTTACATTCGGAACAGTTTCGTGTTTGAATTCGAGTAAATCGGAACTAAGTCAGAATTTACAATCGGAACAGTTTCGTGTTTGAATTCGAGTAAATCGGAACTTAAGTCAGAATTTACAATCGGAACAGTTTCGTGTTTGAATTTGAGTAAATCGGAACTTAAGTCAGAATTTACAATCGGAACAGTTTCGTGTTTGAATTTGAGTAAATCGGAACAGGGGACTTACTCTCCAAACTGATTCGATTTTTATTCAGATTCGATAGTGACACGTACTTTCCAATAAATTGAAGTTTGTTTATTTTGATTCTCAGTCGATTGTTATGGTCGGGAGTGCAAAAAGTAACGATCTAACAATTTTCTTTATCCTGGACAGTTTCAAAGTAATCCACCAAATAAAGTACCATAAACCGTTGAGATCGAACTGATTTGTTTCTCGATTGTGTCGTAAGCCTGCTGTTCTGATACTAATACTTATTAGTATCAGAACTGTTTCGTGTTTAAATTATAGTAAATCGATCGTTCCGATTTACTAAAATTTAAACACGAAACTGTTCCGATTGTACATTCTGATTTAAGTTCTGATTTACTAGAATCGGTCGTGTTATTATGTATAAAAATATTAAAAACTTAACAAACACGAATTTTCATCAAGAACCAACAGTAAATTCTCTTTTATATAATTTTTCTGTATAGGGCTGCTGTAAGAGATTTCTTATTAAGAAATAAGCAGTACCTTTGTGTCGTATTTCCGTGTAAATTGTTATGTAAAAATGTTCCTGTGTACAATAAACTGAAAAATAAATAAAGAAAAAAAACGAAACACAACCAATAATATTTAACCGAAAACTAAAAACATATTTAATAAAAAAGTGTTTCTATTCATTAGAAGAATAATTTTTTCAAAAGAACATATATATTGTTCATAAAATATTTCTCTTTATAGTAAGTATTTTAATGTAATTATCCATATTATGTAATACTTCATTTAAAATAAATAAATAGGTACATAGAGAAGTAAATGTACTATCATTTAGCAAACGCCCGAACAAGGCACTAAGTTTTTATATATTTTTCAATGTATTTTGATTTATTATGTATGTACTTGGTTGCTAATAAAGAGTTTGAGTTTGAGTTTGAAATAAATAAATTCAATCAGTACACGATTCTTAGTTTTAATTATTGTCTTTTTCTTTCACGTAATGACGTGATGACGTAAGTTACATACGCCTTTAATGTAAGGCGTAAAGTAAGTTGCACTTGCGTCAAAACACAAGTTTGCCATATGAAATCTTTTGAACGCTCCCTGCATGTGAAACGGGAGGTTTAATTGCTATAGCAATTAGTACCGCAATGAGCCTTTCAATTAAGGCGTCATTAGGCGGCGCCACATCGACAATCCATCTGCCGTGGCAATTTTGTCAGGGCAATAACATTATTGGGTGGATTAGGTACTAAGACCGTATTATGATCGAAAATCACTCAAAAATGAAGTGAAATTATTTAAAAATTACTATTGTCATGGCCTACCATCCCATACAATCTATCTTGAATACAAAAAAATGCAACAGATGTCACTACTATTAACATTTGTAAATTATAAAATGTAAATAAATATAAGCATAATTTTTAAGCATAACATCACATTAAGCTAAATTCAACTCCTTAATTAAGAAGAAGATACGAAACGAAATTAGTAATTTGTATTTTACAATAGTGGCGCTAGATGGCGGTTTCCGGAATGTGCCTGGAAATCGAAGAAAACAAAAATAGCCAGTCAAGGGTAGTATATACAATATAGTATAAATAAGCCAGTATTAGGGTGATGCCATTTTATAGTACTAGGACGTGTCTGTTTTTTTTTTTTTTTTTTTCAAAGTGATTCACTAAACTGGACAATACACATGAATAACTTAATGAATAACTTACATAAGTATCTAATACATTAGTGTATATCCTACTGGAAGTGAATACAACTTGCAAAAAATAAGAAACTTAAAAATAATTGTAGTGTACAAAATCGCCGTTACAATTGACTGTTATTATGTAAAGTACGTTTTAAAGATAGAATAGAGGCACCAAATATGTCTAAGTCTCCACAAATATTATTATATGATAAACACAAACGGTACAACGGAGAGTTTTGTCCATAATTAGTCCGGCGTATTGGCAAGTCAAAGGTTTTTCTATTTTCAATACGACTTCCCGGTCGAGGAACTTTTAAACTAATCTTATTCAGTAATAAGGGGCTATCTATATTTCCATTTATAAGTTTATGTAGATACATAATATCAGAGAGTAACACAAATGATATAAGAAATTTTTTTGGAGTCTTTCTAGTCTAGAGATGTGAACGGTGTAACATGGATTCCATATTTGGGAACAGTACTCGGTAACAGATCGCACATAGCAGCTGTAAAGCATAACAGGTATATCTGGATCATTAAAGTATTTAGTTTGGCGTATTACGAAGCCTGATAATTTAGCTCCTTTACTAGCTATGTTATTTATATGTTCACGAAAGTCTAATTTGGAATCAACTATAACACCGAGATCACGTATAGATGAGACTTCAGTTATTTGATTGTTAGAGATGTTATATAACTACTTTGTGCTAGTGTCTAAAATTTACTTATTAATAGTAATTTAATTCTTGATTTCACCATATTTTTTGTAAGTATTATTCCTTTTTAATAATCATAAAAAAAGTCCGTGACAGTATTGACATCATATGTCAGTACATGACATAGAAAAAATGGGCAATAAAGCGGTTTTTGGAAAAATATTTATACCATCACGGTATTAATTCTTATCATTTTAAATACGTTAGTTGGCTAAAGCATTCCATGACGACTATATTTGCCCTTTAAACCATGCAAATATATATAATACTTACTTTAGATTACCTGTAATCGACGACTAGCATTTAGCAGTGTGCGGAAAAACCAGTAATGGTTTATGTTACACTGTGTAGATTAAGTTTTTTTTATGTAATTCTTTTATTGATTAAATAAAACAAAATAAAAAAAATACATTGAATACTTTAGAAGATATAGGAAAATTAAGATTGTTTCGCCGTGATTAGACCGGGCGCCGCGTGTGACGTGACTCGCGTCCGAGCCGGGACCGCGAATGCTTTTACATAGGTAGGAAGTAGGAACCCCACGCATATTTTATGACAAGAAACTAGGTATTATTTTTCATTAAATAATTAGTACTGACATTACAATTACGCACACAAAACATTACGCATAAACAAAACAATGAAATGCAGTGCATTTATAGATTTTTTCGAATCACGTGATAATTTTCAACCAATCAGTGATATTAATATCCCGTAAGCTTGGGTAAAAATACTATTAAAATGTGTTAACAGACAGTAACTGTAATTTGAATTTAACCACGCACAGCCGCAAACCGCGTCGGGCGTCGGCGTCGCGGCGTCAGGCGTCGCCGTCGCGACGTCAGGCCTTGGCGTCGCGACGTCAGGTGTAGGCGTCGCGGCGTCGGGCCTCGGCGTCGCGACGTCAGGTGTAGGCGTCGCGGCGTCGGGCGTTGGCGTCGCGACGTCGGGCCTCGGCGTCGCGACGTCAGGTGTAGGCGTCGCGGCGTCGGGCGTCGGCGTCGCGACGTCAGGTGTAGGCGTTGCGGCGTCGGGCGTCGGCGTCGCGACGTCAGGCGTCGGCGTGGCGTCGCGACATCAGGCGTCGGCGTCGCGACGTCAGGCGTCGGCGTCGCGACGTCAGGCCTCCGCGTCGCGGCGTCGGGCCTCGGCGTCGCGACGCCAACGCCCGACGCCGCGACGCCTACACCTGACGTCGCGACGCCGAGGCCCGACGCCGCGACGCCTACACCCAGCGTCGCGACGTCAGGCGTCGGCGTCGCGACGTCAGGCCTCCACGTCGCGACGCTGGGTGTAGGCGTCGCGGCGTCAGGCGTCGGCGTCGCGACGTCAGGCCTCCACGTCGCGACGCCGGGTGTAGGCGTCGCGGCGTCGGGCCTCGGCGTCGCGACGTCAGGTGTAGGCGTCGCGGCGTCGGGCGTTGGCGTCGCGGCGTCGGGCGTTGGCGTCGGCGTCAGGCCTCGGCGTCGCGACGTCAGGCATCGGCGTCGCGGCGTCGAGCCTCGGCACGACGCCGACGCCATTTTTCATTAAATAATTAACTACAAATAATTAGTACTGAAATTACAATTACGCACACAAAACATTACGCATGAACAAAACAATGAAATGCAATGCATTTATAGATTTTTTCGAATCACGTGATTTTCAGCCAATCCCGTCAAAATGCTGGGTAAAAATACTATTAAAATGTGCTAACAGACAGTAGCGGTAATTTGAATTTAACCACGCACAGCCGCAAACCGCGTCGGGCGTCGGCGTCGCGGCTCATTGGTGAATGTAGGGAGCGAAGTTGTTGCGAGTGATGCTCGCCAATGAGCGTTCAGCATTTAATAATTTTTTTTGAGTATCTCGACAGCGGAATCCGCGATGACTGCCAAATGTCCCACTCTGTGAACTTCAAAATTTGACACTTACCGCGTATTCAGCTGTTACGCAAAACATTCAGAGATTAGCACTGCTGAATGGCCTGTTAACAAAATTGCGCACACACTTGGGCTCTGTAAAATAACTCCTGCATAGCTGGTCTCGTTTTAATGAAGCCGGCCACCGTCACTGAAATTGGTGTGGGGGGCATTATAATTGTTCTAAAATATTAAAATTATTGTTTTTATATATATACGAGTACCTACCTATATACTAATATTATAGAGGAAAATTTTGTATGTATGTTTGTTAAAAAATGCTGTACCGATCTTTACACTTCTCTCGCTATTTGAATGGTACATCACTGATTAATGTAGGCCATTTTAATTGAAAGAAAAAAATAAGTTTCCCTACTAAAACTACAATAACCCAAGTTGACCCGAGATGTAAAAAAAATGTCTATAAAATCTTTCATTGCATGCGTTGCGAAAAGGATTGATGATGATGATTATAACAAATGCAAAATAACATAAAAAATGTCCACTCGTGCGAAGCTGGGACGGTCGGCTACATATTATATCTGGGACTGCGTCAAGAGCCATGCGAAGCGCTAGGGCACTACCTACCTTTTCTCGAAAGGTTTCGTCGTTGAGACATGAGATCTGACCACTTTTTGATAGATTTTGATTAATGTGTAGTGTAGAGCTTGGCTTTATACGATATCTGATAACATTTTCACAGGGTAAAGTATGTAGGCTCGTCTTGGCAACATTTTTACATGAAAATGTTTTTGGTGGGATCTATTTATTATAGACTTATAATCTAACTAGTCTCCCCCGGAACCTTCAGTAGACCACATCCGTCGGCCAGAACTCCTCCACCTCGAAGGTTGACAGGCGAACTAAACTTAACTATAATCGGATAAAAATAATAAAACACGTGTTCATACTAGAAATTATATTGTCTAAAACGAAGTGTGTTTCAGGTCATAACCGAGATATGTCTGTCTCTTTCTTCTCCTTCGTCCCTATGGTTAGCCCAATCCGATACTTCTAGTAAATCGGAACAGTTCCGTTCCGATACTTCTAGTAAATCGGAACAGTTTTATTTCGATTCTAGTACATCTGAACAGTTCTATTTCGATTCTAGTAAATCGGAACAGTTCCATTCCGATACCACCAAAAAAGCTGTCGATGCCTACTAACTTAGTAGTTAGTAGGCATCGACAGCTTTTTTGGTGGTATCGTATACTTAGTAGTAATCGGAACAGTTCCAATCCGATTCTACTAAATCGGAACAGCTCCATTCCAATTCTAGTAAATCGGAACAGTTCCGTAAGTTCCGTAAACATAGCTTCCATTGGGCATCGCTGTAATCGGATACAAATAATAAAACACGTTTTCATCCTTAGAAATTATATTGTCGAAGTGTGCTTCAGGTCATAACCGAGATATTACGTCTGTCTCTTTCTTCTCCTTCATCCCTATGGCTTCAGCCTGGTGGACAGTGTCTGGGAGAGAAGTCGCGTCTATGTCGGGAACAAGAAAGGTGACAGTACCAGCCACTGCAGCGACCACACCAAAGATGACGGACGGAAGACCACTCCAATAAGGCATCTGAAATTTAGATTAAAATTGTATGATCAAAAATTACAATAGTCAGGGTTCCCCCATACATTGTTTTCACTTGATTAGAGTATCAAGCTCATTTTTCGTGAGTTCATTTTGATGAGTCGCCCAAGAATTTCTTGGACGGAACTCTTGTTTGTGGTAGCTAACAGAGATAGCAAGAATAAAATATAAAGTTTGTGGATTTGGCGATTCCAAAACTTTTTTTTTTTGATAAATCTCAAGATAATAATCTAAATTATCCGAAAAAATATTTGTCCTACAAAATCTATGATTTGATCGAAAAGTTCCCTCTTGCCAACTTGTATCGATAACGAGGTCATTTTAAATTACTAGTAACCAGCTGATTTTGTTTTTATTACTTAGTTAATATTAATGTAACTCAGCAGACGTAATTGTCCTACAAATTGCGTGGTACGTTATCCCGGTCCTACGCTCGAAAGTTGAGATTTTTTTTTATCCTTACTCTGTTAGCTATCGAAAGTTCCGTCTAAGATATTATTGGACGTCTCATCAAAATGAAGCTACTCAAGAAAAATTTGATACTAATCAAGTGAAAACAATGTATGGGGGACCCTGACTACAAGACATAACGCTACAAAATGATAAAACCTAGACGTTGATGACTTATGTTGCGCAGTGGTTAAGAGGAAACACTACGGTGTTTTCCATACAGATATTAGAAGTATACGCGACCCCTGGGCCTTACTATCCAAACTGATTCGATTTAGATTTAGATTCGATTGTCCCGCTAATCCCGAATAAATTCACGTTTGTTTATTTTTATTATCAGTCGATTGATATGGTCGGGAGTACAAAAAGTTACGATGTAACGATTTTCTTTATCCTGGTTAGTTTCAAAGTAATTTACAAAATAAAACACCAAAATCCATTCGTTCTGATTCGATTCTCGATTGTGTCGGGAGTAATCTGTTTCGTTAACACAGTATGGGACCTAAGGGACGTCCATGGAAATAAAATTAATCGGTTATTATAAAAAACAACCTTTCAAATACAAAAGTATTTCATGGCTGTCGAATTTATTAAATTCGACGTTAGTTGAAAAATGCGCGCCTGGCAAAGTTGCCGTTCATCAAAGGCTGCGTCAATATTAAACAGGCGCTGGAACGTTTTAAAGTATTTTAATTTTGTCATTGAGAATGCTTAACAGTGTGGCCATTAGCCTCGTTTTCATCCATTGGCGGATGACGGTAGTGTAGGACTCAATTAAAAAATATTTTTGTATATCTACACTAATATTATAAATAGAAAAGATTTGTATTTTTGTATGTAACGACTAAACTCAAAAAGTACTGGACCGATTTTAATAATTCTTTTTTCATTAGAAAGCTACATTATCACTGAGTAACATAGGCTATATAAAAATCAATTGCTGTTCGTTAGTCTCACTAAAAGTCGAGATCAGCTGGACTGATTCGGCTATTTTTGGTCTTGAAATATTCGTGGAAATCCCGGAAAGGTTTACACGGTTTCTATGCTCAACGAAGAGGGCACGGGTCAGCTAGTTATATTTAATTTCTTGCATTGAGACACAATACAAAACAACGAATTATAACAAAATCAGGAGATACAGTTGTCATGTAACTTGCAGAACAAATCTATCAGTTACAATAAAAGAATCAACTCAGAATTGGTGGCCAGTTCAAATGAACACTCATTTAGTGCCTAAATTGATACTGTAACCTTCTTGATGGACTCTTACACACTTTTAGTTGATAAGTATAGTACGTCCGAGATAAATTTAACCTAAACGTAAACAAACCCGTCTATGACACAACCAAAGACTAGTCAGTGATGCCAATGAGCGGTTTTTATTTTGACAGTTCTACTGGTTTCAGAAAACTGCTGATAGATGGCATTAAACCTAAGTAATATGTCAAGTACTGTGTAAAATGTCAATTTCTTTTTGTTTTTTGTTTGTTTACCTTTCAACTTTCTTTCTTTCACTTGCAATAGTTTATTATTTATTAATTGTGCCCTGAGAACTAAACTAAACATGGCTAGTCCATGCGCAGTACAATTTTGTAAAAATATAGGTAACCACCGCTTTCCCCAAGATGAAACTCTGAGATCAATATGGATAGAGGCTATCAAACATATAAAAACAGGATTAACTATAAGAAAAAAATCCTTCATATTATGTTCAACTCACTTTACGCCAGCAGATTTCATCTCTCCGTCATCACATTTGGCAAGAGCCCCAAGAGGTAAAATATTTATCTTAGCGTCGAGTCGAAAATACTCGGCAGCAGGCTGAAATTTGGCATGTATATTTCTTAGAATCTAAGTATAGGGGTTTATTATTTGTTTCAAAAATCAAAGATATCGAAGCCAGCGAGCTATAATGTATGTAGGTTTCCTCGGAAGTGTAGGAGATCACTAAGAAAGGAATTTGAAAGGATTATTTTTGTGTATGAAACAGCATCTGGCAACTACCACCCAACAGAGATCACAGATTTTTTGACATATTACATTATGCAAGCGCCATCTTACGGTAGTCTCTGTACCTAAAAGTGACACTTCGAAAACCCCTCATTGGCCAATATTAATTCAATGATTTTTGCTTACTATGAATCCATACTATAGGCTTATATTCTACAATCGGCAGTGTCAAAATGGCGTATTTTTTCTGTGAAAGATTTTCCTTTGATGTTTAAACATATTAATTATTGTTTAATTGTTACAAAATGTATTGGATAATGAAGTGTAATCCTTTAATATACCTGTGAAGTGTTGATAAGTGTGCACAATAAGTGAATAAGGGAAAATTTCGATGTTTTCGGTTTGTTTACGTTTAGATTCAATTTATCAGGGACGAACTATAGTTCGCTTGATAAGTAACTCAACACAACCACAATAGACCGTGGAATAGGCCTACCGGAGAAACCACGAAAATAAACGCGCCATGTTCACTAGGTACCTCACGGGTGGCGCGGAAACGTGTGCCTATTATGAGTAACACAACATTTTCAACATTTTGCATCGATATCTCAGAAATGGTGATTCTTAAGGTGCGATTCCACCGGTGTTCTGAACTGTTGCGAACATTGTGCGTAACAGATGTTTGTCCCGGTGGACTCGCTAACGCAACATTAACAAATTGGAACACATACAAATTGGCACAGCTGGAATTCTGAAAAAAATGTTGGCTAACAAATGTTCTGAACACTATTTTGGTGGAATCGTACCATATGGACAAAAGTGTATGAACAATTTTTATAGATAAATGCATGATGAATATTCTTGTCTCACCTGTTTTTATAACAAAACTTATCGTTTAACTGGAAAACTCAAATAAATGATTTTTTCAACATTTGACCTTAAATATTTTTTTTGTCCACATGTTGGATTGATGTGGAATTTTTAGCTAGGTGCGAATTAATGTAACCTTGAATGTCTATTTTGACTGGACTAAAGTTTGAAATGACAGAAGAATGTAACTAGAACTAGAGTTACTGACAGCAATGTAAGGATGGGTATTAAGCCCTTGTTAAGGACACATAATATTATGCTTACCAGTAGAGGAGTCTGCGGCGCCAGTATGGAGCCCACTCGTCCCAGAGACGAGCAGAGCGCGTGCATGGAGTTGCGGGTGTAGGTGGGGAACAGCTCCGACGTGTAGATGTAGGTGATGTTGAAGTAGAACGAGCTCATCATCTTTCCCAATATGAACAGGGTGACGGAGAGCCAGCCGAGATCTGGGGAATTCATTTTATTTTATTCGGAAAACGAAACGGTAGATTATTAACCCTTAGCCACCTAACGTCGGTCACAGTGACTCCAACTGTTATTGTTTTTTGAATTACTCTGTTGCTATAAAAGTGATGTGTCTGTGAGTCTGTGTACTTTATCTCCTCGCTATTCTATACGCGCTGTGCGTTTTACCAGCTTACTCGTTTGCGCGTTCCAAAATTACAAGTAAATAATTTTTGGTTGGCGTCGTGTTGACGTTGCACGTAAAAAAAATTCAAAATTCAAAACTTTTTATTTCTATATAGGTTATTAAATAGCACTTATAGAATTGTCCTACATGATGCCTACCGATTCGGAAACTAGCCCGGAGAGAAGAACCGGCGTAAGAAACTCGCGCGGAGCCACGTTTTAGCAAAAAGATTGGAAAATTGTTATTTTTCTTTTTTTTAATATAAAATATACATAACAATGTTATGACTTATAAGTAAAATTATAAAAATAAAGTGCACATAATGATTAATAAAAAGACATATGGCACTCGGGGACTGCCGCGGTAAAGCTATTTGCATACCATTTTTTATCAACTCATCCGATACAACCAATGCCATCTAGAGGCGAGTTGCTGAACTAAAGAGACAAGCGTGATATTTCAAAAAAGTCATTAATAGTTCTGCTATCCATCGATAGATGGCAATATAAAGTATCCGGTCGGAGTGGGGGGTATTAATTTATTTATTTATTTATTAACACACATACAAATATCTATCATTACAGGATAACCTAATGCAATAGATAATTGAACATAACAATATAATAGAACAAGATATAAACTTAAAAACATAAACATCAGACATAATATAAAAAAAATAAGTAGTTTATTATCAATAACACAAAAAACTCCTTAAAAATAACATATATAAATTGAAACTATTTTAGGTAAATTATTATTATCTAAACTATAAACCAAACAAGTAATAAAAAAGGCTATATGTAAAAAACTATATCTAAATCGGCGGCCGCTGGTAATGTACCCAAAAGACTGGCAGTATTACCTCGCTGTATCGCTAAACTGATACGTTGGCCGAGGTAAGCGCCAGCCCTTGGGTCATTTGTCTTTTCCGTGAGTCTTTTAGATAGGTCTTTCAAAAGGCGTTTAGCACTGGGACCCCATGGACCCAAAGTCTCGACACCAAAAGGCAGAAAAATGTATCCATCGCCGATGGATTCATATTTCCGCCCTTTGTGGGTCTCGGCGTGTGCCGCCGCCGCCCCCGCCGTCTTTGCAGTGGCCGTCACGTGTGACGCTGCCAGCGTATCCACGCAGGTAGCGTCCCACACCAGCGGCTTCCCGTGGCTCCATGGTACCAAAGACATACCGTCAGGTCTCCTGCCGTCGTCACGCACTATACCGTTCGGCTCGAGAGTGGCCGGTACGTTGACGGTGGCAAGAGCCCTGCGGATTATGTCGTTTATGGAGGCATGGCGAGACTGACGGCCAGCACTGCGACGGCAAGACAGTCCATGATGTCCCTGGCGGTCCACCGTGGCACCACAATGGCAGAGATGGGGTTCGTTGATGGCGGTACCTAATCGAAGGCTAACTGATAATGAAAAAGTGTGGTTATCTAACAAAGTTCCGATATTGGATGACGGGAGTGCTTGGAGCCAGTATCCCGATTCTGGCTCAGCGGACGCTAAGAGGCGGGCGCGATCAGCCGGGGTGCAGCAATTTAACAGGTCTGAATGTGCCAAATTAAGTAGTGGTTCATCCCAATTCTTTTGGATGTGGGGTTGGACTGGAATTTCGTCTGAGCAAAGACCACGCCAAGTAATAATGGCTTCCGGTAATGAGTCAATACCCACGCAGCCTAAAGAATTGGAAATAATTTTGGTGAAAAGTTTATGGATACTATGAGCTGATGACAGAAAAGCAGGAAGGGAGACACTGGACACCTTCCTGATGCCTAATCCGCCAAACCTAATGGGGAGAACGGCTTGGATCCAGGAAGTGTCGGAGATATTGCAATTAAGAACATTTACTAATGTGTTTTTCAAGGTGAGGTCTAATTGTGAGAGAAAGTTAGGAAAACTCCATAGTGGACAGCATCTAAGAACGTACATTAATTTGGGCACAAACAGACAGAACCGAATGATTTGATATGCCATGTGGGAATTTATTGTAGTAAGTTTGCCGGAAGATTCTGAGAATTTATGATTTTGTTCCGAGATGAAGGAATTATAACCTTCACTGAGTATGGGAGCACCTAGTAAGCGAAGGGACTCTTTACTGAGAATTTTGATATTAGGAGCCAGATTATTGAATTTAGGGGTTACTTCGTGCCAAATATCGAGTGAATCGTTAATAAAAAGCTCACATTTAGAGAAATTTAAGTCCAAATCAATGGATTTAAATTTCTCTGTAATGACTTGGAGATCTTGTAGGACTGAGGCTGTTTCTCCACCGATGGTCCCGTCATCCAAGTACCAGACGTTAAATTCTGAAGTGAGCGATGTAATGATGGGATGAATGGCTAGGCTGAATAAAGCGGGGCCTAGGGGATCGCCCTGCTGGCAACCAGTGGAGGAAAACAGGCGATCATTTTGGTATATAAGTGTTGAATCCGCACCATAGCACTGTAAAATATAATCATAAATCTCGGGCACGTGATTCGAAAATTAGGACAAAAAACAATATGCGGCTCTTGTAAATTCACTCAGTGTACACGAGAATAAATCAATGTGGTTAGACAGAATGTTGAGCGCTCGCAGCGCGCGGGTCAGCGGCGCTCGTTGCAGCAGATTGGTGCGCGCGCGCGGCACCAGCAGCAGCGGCGGCCGGCGCCGGCGTCGCGCGTACCCGTCCGGAACACACAAAACAATCACTGCCTCGAGGACATTTTCGTTACGGAATTTCTTTATTCGGTCTCCACGCTTGAGCGTGGAGACCGAATAAAGAAAGGCCTTGAGGCCCGCGATAGAAGCTATGCAATAGCTTAATAAACAACAATACTCACTATCAGGCATCAACGGTTGAATGAGACAGAAGACGGCACCGAAGTAAAATGTGAGAAGCAATGGGAACTTCCTTCTGTAGTGCGTCAACACGTACATGATGCCCCAAATGGCGCCCAACTCGCAGACAGCTATGAGCGTGTAGTTCACATACTTGTTGCCCTGCAAGGACACGGAATTGACTGTCATGCCATAGCTCACAAATGTACAGGTGATCCACCACACGAGGCAGACGAGGAACCTCTTCCGCAAAGCACTGGACTGGAAAGTACTCTTGAGCAACTCCCCAAAAGTGACCTTGGCCTCTGTCTCCATAGATATCTTCTCCAGGACGTGACTATCTAGCTGTTTCCCGTTGACCTTGGATATTTTCACCAGCAGATCCGTGGCTTCCTTCTTCCTGTCTTTGATTTGGAGCCATCGTGGACTCTCGTCGAGGACGAATATGCAGAATATGAACAGCAATGCTGGTGTATACAGTATTAGTAGTAGATGCCTCCAGTACGGCACCATCCATGCGGCCAAGGCAAACAACATGCTTCCAACTGGATATCCAATGGTGCAAATGGACGAAAAGGCGACACGCTTTTGTTTTGACACCAACTCCAACACTGAAAAGGAAATAAACATATGAGGACCCATAATACATGATCATGTGTAAAGCAAGGTCACGCCGGAATTACTAGACCTTCAGTAAAAATGGAATACTTCCTACTCCTCCAACTTTAAGTCATTAAATTTAATCACCTCCGTGGTCTAGTGGTTCAGAGCTTCGCTCTCGACCAGGAGGTCGTGGGTTTGATTCCCGCGTTGGAACAACAAAAATGTTGTTTTCAAGTTTGGTTAGGACAATGCAGGTTGATCACCTGATTGTCTGACAAGAAAGATGATCCATGTGTCGGATGGGCATGTTAAAAGTCGGACCTGCGCCTTTTCTCTCGCCAGTCGGTTATCCGACCCACTGGGCCATGATAGTGAAGGAAGAGAGACTACTTCAGTGTATTTCTCACCAAGGGCACTATAAAATAACTCCGGAGGTAAGTAAATACAGTATAGGATTTAGAGATGCAATTAAATGCCAATAAATTAGTTTAACTATTTACTTAAAGTTTGAACCGATTACTTTTTTTAATAAGATCTTTGTGTCATTATAAAATTTATTTTAAAAAGAGTGGCGCTAGTAGCAGTTATTCCTCGCCTTAAGGCTTCATTCATAGTCAATAATGCTAAGTCTCAATTTCACCAACGCTTGTTATTAAATTAAATTAAATACCATTTATTGCAGGCTGCATAGGCCCATATTATAAATACCTTAAAGACTAACATACATAATATTTAAAATACTTAAAAACTACACTACACGTGTTATCGGCGACGTGTAGCGCGCTTCATTCCGAAGTCTCCCCCGGAACTTCCGGTAGACCACACCCATCGGCCAGAACTCCTCCGCCTCAAAGGTCGATAGAAGATGCGTCGGTACTCTCACCACAAATGAACTGAAGTTGACCTTGTGGCGAGACTCCAGACGCTCAACCCTCAAGGGGAGGGACGTCTTCTTCCGGATGTAGTCCACGACGTCCTTAACCTCCATGGACCAGTGCAGGCGGGACACGTACAGCGGCGTGGAGCGCACTTCACACCGCAAACGGTGTATTAAAATAACACGCCTTCTCATTCATTGACAGGAAATACGAGAGGGATAACATGATATTTAATGAAGGATTAACTTCAACATATTGTGTTGGTGAAACTGGCACTCAGTCTCAGTCAAGTCTGTGTGACGATAGAAGAGAAAATACACACAGTTAAACAAACACATAGCAAAAAAATCTGCAAGCAGTAAGAACTTATATAAAAGGATTACTATGATTCATATAGCAGTTTCTGCCAAACTTTGCTATAATAGCTTATATTACTCACTCAGCACAAAAGCTGGCAAGCAGGAGTCACCAATCGCAGCCTCCAGGAACTCCATGGTGACATAGAACCAGTACCAGGGCGACAGACTCCGCACCATCCCGATAACCCCACCCAGGACACCAGTAGCTATTGTCATGGTCTTTCTACCAAATCTGAAAATTTTCGAATAAAAAAAAAAAATTTGGATTGAAAATTCTTTATTTGTACATAAAAAGACAACTTAGAAACTGTACAAAAAAAGAAACAACGTTGAAAAACCGACTTCAATGACTAAAAAGCATAAAATAATACTTTTATAATGTAGTTACGAGTATTATTAACGTTCTTTTTGAAGTCGGTGTCAGCAAAGGTGAGTTTCAAGTCAGCAACTTTAGAATGTTGATGTTGTTAGCTGACCGACTGTAGCGCGCTACCCTTGATGATGATGATAGGTGCAGCTGCTGATTGTTGATAATGCTGTTGCTAATGCTGATGCTAATGCTGATGCTGATGATGATGCTGTTCTGATAGACTGATGATGATGCTGTTCTGATAGGTTGATGCTGATAATTTATATATGTATCAAATATGCTTAGCTAAGATGCACACGCGGCTATACGTGAGGCGCGTGTATATTGGCATACTAACGTACTAACATACTGGCCTGTACACCGATTATTATTTTATGTACCAATAAAAACTTTTTAGTTGTTGAAGTCGGTTTTATTAAACGTAATTTCTTTTTCTTTTTAGTGTCTCTGTCAAAGTAGAAGATAAGATAAATCCGTTTGATAGTCGATGCTACAGAAAGACACCATATTTATAATGTCCATCTCCTTTTTGTGTCGAGAGTCAATTATAAATGCGAAAGTAAAAACAACTTAATTAGCTGTACTGAATTTACATAATTATACATAAATCATCCATATATAAATGTACCGTCAAATATATTGTATAGCTCTGGAAATTGGTGAAATATGCTCATAAAATAAAAAGTACAAGGGCAAACTATGTAAAATTAGTATGTCCTATACAAACTTTACAAATGGCAGCTATTCTGCGTCGAATAAAAAAATAATCACGCAAATCGAATCATTAACTTCAGAATAGTCGGTGTATGTACATAAAAATAAAAAAAGACAATCAGGTGATGAGCCTGCATTGTCCAGGGGTCCTATTTCAAGCTCTTAATTCCAGGCAGTTTACGCCATACAACATGGCTGCCTGGAATTTTCGTATTACGATCACATAATAACTGTATGATGGCAGCTAGTTAGCGGACACGTGACACTTGACTTGCTTCCGAATGTCACTTTAAGACAACCAAACTAGGGTGGATCCATTCAGTTTAACGTGTCGCTGTAATATGAAAAAGAACAAGGCAGTTTAAGACCGTATTATGGAATTGCCTGAAACCAGGCTGGTATTGTAAAAGATCATAATACGGCCCCTGAACAAACTTGAATAGGTACAACATTTTTTGTTGGGGATCGACCGTGGGAATCGAACCTACGACTTCCGGGTAGAGAGCGAAGCTCTGAACCATTAGACCACGGTGGCGTTACTTATCATATAAAGGGTGTAAAATGAAGTCACTATAACTTTGAGATACGATTATTACTACCTTTATTCATTATGGAAATGTATTTTTTGTCTTAACTTTTTTTTTTTTACTTTTTACCATTTCTTTTTTTTGTTGCGAAAATAACAAAAAGGCAAAACAATATATTTATTTTATTTTTGTAAAAAATACATTTCTAGAATGCGAAAACGTAGTATAATCGTATCCCAAAGTTATAGTGACAATTTTTTACACTCGTTATAAATTATCTATTGTTCTGACGAATAGATAGTTAAATTCATTGTATTTTATCGCCTGTTAACTAATATTTTTAATAGTCTTACAATCACGCAAGAACAATGAAGGTGCTATGAAGCGTATTGTTATAAAGATAGTGGGTCATTAATATTAAAACTGTCAGTACCTGTGACTGTTGCTGTTATTAAATTAGATACAGTTGAAATTTAAAAAGTAAGAACGGTTACTAAGAAAATTTACTAGTATTAGGGCGTGTTTCACCAAACAATGTTAAAGTTAATCCTTCGTTAAATATCATGTTGTTCTTCTCATAATTCCTATCAATGAAAGAGAAGGCACGATATTTTAACAAGCCGTTAACACTTAAGTGTGTTGGGGAAATTGGTACTTAGTCCCGATATTACCAATATTTGCCTTTTCATTCATTGACAGTAAATACGAGAGGGAAAACATGATTTTAATGAAGTATTAACTTTAACATGTTGTGTTGGTCGTCCCGATTTCACCAAAGCTTGTTAGTGTTAACGGTTTGTTTAAATATTTGCCTTCTCATTCATTGACAGAAAATATCGAGATTATCATTATATTATTTAGTGAAGGATATAACAAACGATGTTTGGCGAAACTGTATCTTGAGACTAGTACACAGGAGTTATTTTAAGGTTAATTAATGCTACAATATAACTATATTACGATCTCTAGCTAAGCACGCCGGTAGCCCGGTACTAAAACCGAGGTCGCACGTTCGAATCTAGTGAAGGAGCAAAAGTATTCAACGTTCCTGGGAAATGCATAAATTTTTTCAATTGTTACTATTACAGCATTTAATGCAAAATAATTGATATAAAATTATGTTATACAGAGTGATTCACTGATCCTATATGAAACCGAATAAAGTGTGAAGAGATGGACGCGTTGAGCATTTTTTGTTTTGCACCACTTATAAATTACTTACCATAACGCGACACATCAGGATCTAGATCGCGCGATAAAGATCTCCATAAAAGTCACAAAATGGATGAGTTTCAATCCTGGTATGAGCTTAGGTCAACGACCAGTGCGTTCGTATATACAGAATGTAAAAAGAGCAGTCACTATAACTTCGTGGGGTATAACCAGGCAAGAGATATATCCATTGGTACTAGTCATTTGCTTTTAATCCACTGTTTAAAAATTTTTAAAATTTCAATAGGCAATGTACAACGTGCACAACACAGCGATCAGCTGATTACGCTGAGAGGTCAATAGCACGCGTAAGACGTTCATTACGTACTAGGGCAAAAATTATAAAATTTAAGAATTTAATGCACAACGTTGTTCCAAACAGTTCAGCCTTGCGACTAAAAATAATAAAATAGTATTTTTTTTTTCAAAAAATAAATAATGAAAAAAATTCATTTCTAGAATGAGAAAAGGTCCTTTATTCATATCCCAAAGTTATAGTGACTGCTCTTTTTACACCCTGTATAGACTAGGAGCCTCCGAGCCCCCGCATAATAAGATTCACTCCTTGTGGTCATTTTAGACCTTTGATTTGTGAAATAAAGTCTAACAAAAAATTATATAACTATGCTCTACGAACTATATTCGGCTTGTTATATGGCCCATGAATCATCCTGTATTTTAATAATATTATAATAATAAAAATCGATTATTAGAAAAAAAATAGATTATCAAAAAAATCGATAATTTTTTACATTCCTATTCGAACTTCGTAATTGATTTTGAATCTGGGTCCAGATTTAAGGCTTCGACTGTACCTGTCCGACAAAGGGCCCACCATCAGTAGACCGAGCATGTAGCCCGCGCTGTGAGCGGTGCCCACCAGCGTCCTCTTCCAGTCCTGGCAGGCTAGCTGGAACTGAAACGTCACATTCTTTACTAGTTATATTATGTTCCACTTAACGCTATTTTTGCTCAAAACCTCCGAACATTTTAACCTCAATACTAACATGGCATTCATTCAACGACCCATATTGAACGCTGATTGGTGGAACATTATCAGACAGAAAGGAACGGACAGATATTTTATAATTACATCACGCTCGCTCGCCGATTCAAATCGCATGTCAACTAATCGGTGTCTTTGGTGAATTAACCTTATCTGTGGAATTTTAACAAGTCTGTTCCTTTCTTGATTCTACCAATCGGCGTTCAATATAGGTTGTTGATTTGAATGCCATGTTAGTTGATCATTCATTTGAATTGCGGTCGGGAAACCGGGGGATAATGTTGTTCTTTTAGCACAATATTGACAATATTGAAATTTTCGCACCGATCGTTTGTAGCAGGCAGCTAGTGGAACAATGTTAAAATTTGACATTTCTCGTTTATCAAATAAACTCTTATACAGACTGTAATAATAACGAGTGATAATACTTTAGGGTGTGTATGTGCCTCCTAAGTAGAGTATACTGTGACCTCCTATGTAGAGTGCTAAAAGATTTACTTTTGATTTTCATGTTTGTATGAGAAATCCCCCTACATTATAAGTTTTCCCATACAATAATTAAAAAAATAGTACCTCTTACAGCGCTGGTACCTTCACAGTAAACTCTATATACGAGACCCATACACGCCCTAAACTATTATCACTGACTTACTTTGTTGTACATTATAAAATAATAATTATCGCTTATTATAATTGCTAATTAATCGCACTTCAAAATTCTAGGTGACATTATTAGTGATTATTAATAATACCTCCTCTCACCGATTTCGGTGTCGGTAGCCGATTTCATTGAAACCAGGCCAGCTACGCAGGAGTTATTTTATAGTGCCCAAGTGTGTGCGCAATACACAGAAGCACTCTCTCTTCCTTTTACTCTCATAACCCAGTGGGACGGTAAACCGACACGACTGGCGAGAGAACAGGCGCAGGACCGACTTTTTACATGCCCATCCGACGCATAGATCATCTTTCTTGTCAGACAATCAGGTGATCAGCCTGCATTGTCCTAACCAAACTTGAAAACAACATTTTTTGTTGATCCAACGCGGGAATCGAACCCACGACCTCCGGGTCAAGAGCGAAGCTCTGAACCACTTGACCACGGAGGCGTCTATTAGTGATTATTATAAATCACCTAATCAACTTTTTAATATTTTAAAACTTATTTCTCAGTTCGTTATTAAACAAATGTAGCTATTGGCATATACCACGCGGAGAGATGTTAGCCTTGTTTTTGTATGGCACACGTTATCCTTGCCTAGACAAACTCATGTAACAGGAAGGAAAACACAGAAATTAAATTTTAAGGTTTGAACTCGTGTCTGTCTTAACAAATACAGGTTTTACGACGAGGTCTTAATTTAGTATTACATTTTATATTTGAATTTAAACTCTATATTTTTTTTATTTAACATTTATTGCACACAAGAAAATTCACAACAATACATTTTACAAACAATGACGACACAAAGGTACTGCTTATTTCTAACAAGAAATTTCTTCCAGCAGCCCTGCGGAGGTAGATGGCATAAAATATACTAGATAAGACGTGCACAATTAATATAATTAATACCATAATACATTTACTCTATCCACTATCTATATATGTTATAATTTAATATAATACTTAATGAACTACATAAATATACTACTACTACATAAAATAACTACATACATATAATAAATACTATAATACTAAATATAAATAACTCTATTGATAAACCAGTGGTAGTTCTGTCGAGTTTCAACTTTTGTAGTGATTTTTAGCCTCTTAGATACGCAATAAAAAAATAAGTGTATTACAGACATGTACAATGTATGAAATAAATTAATGATTTCCGCCAGTCGTGTCATCAACAATTATTCGAAGCCATATGTCTGACTGTATAAAAAGTCGGTCACCGATTATCAATCGGCACCCTTACAGTCAACTCTTAGGAATTATATGTCTGTATCTACAAAAAGTCTACTCTATTTACTACTATATCTCGTAGGCGGCACCCTTACTGTCAACTATTAGATACTGTCTGTCTCGACAAAATATCGGTTACCGATTCCAAATTGTATGTTTGTCGCTATAAAAAGTCGGTCACCGATCATCGTTCGTGGGCACCCTTACAGTAACCATTTGGAACTGTGTGTCACTACAAAAAGTCGGTCACCGATTATCTCTCCTGGGCAGCACCCTTACAGTCAACAACTCAAAGTATCTATCTGTCACTACAAAAAGTCGGTCTAGTTTAGTGCCCCTTTACAGTCAACTGTTAGGAACTATCTGTTTGTCACTACAATAAATTTCAAATTGTCTGTTTGTCTCTATAAAAAGTCGGTCACCGATTATCTCTCCTAGGCAGCACCCTTACAATCAACGTATCTATCTGTCACTACAAAAAGTCGGTCACCGATCTTTGCTCGCTAGCTAGTTGACTGTAAACTAAAGGTGCCCCTTTACAGTCAACTATTAGGAACTATCTGTCTGTCACTACAAAAAAAATCCAAATTATCTGTTTGTCTCTATAAAAAGTCGGTCACCGATCATCGCTCTTGAGCACCTTCAGTCAACAATTCAAAGTATCTATCTGTCCCTACAAAAAGTAGGTTATCGATTCCAAATTGTCTGTTTGTCTCTATAAAAAGTCGGTTACCGATTATCTCTCGTGTCGGCACCCTTACAGTCAACAATTCAAAGTATCTATCTGTCCCTACAAAAAGTAGGTTATCGATTCCAAATTGTCTGTTTGTCTCTATAAAAAGTCGGTCACCGATTACCGCTCGTGGGCACCGTCACAGTCAACTATTTGGTACTGTCCGTCTACTCACCTCGGCCACAAAGCTATCCGGGTTGTCGTACACCCACTTGTCACACTCGCCGCACACGTCACTCGAGTTGCTGGCACATCTGCAAATATATCATTATATATTATCATTTATTTATCATATTTATCGCCTCCGTGGTCTAGTGGTTCAGAGCTTCGCTCTCGACCCGGAGGTCGTGGGTTCGATTCCCGCGTTGGAACAACAAAAAATGTTGTTTTCAAGTTTGGTTAGGACAATTCAGGCTGATCACCTGATTGTCTGACAAGAAAGATGATCCATGCGTCGGATGGGCATGTAAAAAGTCGGTCCTGCGCCTGATCTCTCGCTAGTCGTGTCGGTTTACCGTCCCACTGGGTTATGAGAGTAAAAGGAAGAGAGAGTGCTTCTGTGTATTGCGCCGCACTTGGGCACTATAAAATAACTCCTGCGTAGCTGGCCTGGTTTCAACGAAATCGGCTACCGACATCGAAATCGGTGAGGGGGGCTATTATTATATTATTATTATTATATATATATCATTGGTTGCGTTGTCTACATAATATGGTCAGCAGGCTTACTCCCGACACAATCGAATCAATTCGATCTTAACGGTTTCGGTGGTTTACTTTGAAACTAACCAGGATAAAGAAAATCGTTAGATCGTAACTTTTTGTACTTCCGGTCATATCAATCAGACTGAGAATCAAAATTAACAAACGTCGATTTATTCGGGAGTACGCGGCACGATCGAATCTGAATCAAAATTGAATCAGTTTGGAACGTAGGGCCACGTGCGGTTCTAAAGTTGCGTGCGTGTTGGAATAGTCATTAAAGGTCATTTAATACAAAATTATGGCTCTATTTACCTAAGTTAAAACATGTATCATCTTGTATGAAAAAAAAGACAAAATTTCGTGATCTTGTCTCGGTGTGAACTGACACTAAGCTTAAAATTCTCATTTTGCGACTATACTAGATGATATTGTTACAATAATATGCATGAAATATCTATTTAAAAAAAGTATCCGCCAAAAATACAAGGCGTTATAGAAACACACAAAATGTATTTATAGTTTGTCCATTGTATTTAAGTAGCAGGTGTTTCATACTATTGTTTACGAATGACGCCCATATCAGCAACACGTAGGCAATAAAAATATCTACCACTAGCTGCCACGTGCCCAATTCGTTGAGCATACAAACCTTAAACCTTCCCTGGACTTCCACGAACATTTCAGGTTCAGCCGTTCTCGAGTTTTAGCGAGCTAACGAACAGCGATTCATTTTTATATATAAGTACTATAAGATATACCGCCTCCTTTTTTGGAAGTCGGTTAAGAATGTTTAAATGCTATTGGGAGGTTATGAGATATGAGACTGCGTTTATATCATTCTATTATATTAATCTTCTTATATATAAAAATGAATTGCTGTTCGTCTCGCTAAAACTCGAGAACGGCTGAACCGATTTGGCTATTTTTGGTCTTGAAATATTCGAGGAAATCCAGGGAAGGTTTAAACGGTTTGTATGCTCAACGAAGTAGGCACGGGTCAGCTAGTTAATATATAAAGGGTTTAAATCAGGGTTTGACTATTTAAAATTATATGGTTGGTTTGTACAGACCCTTACTTGGCTGGTTTTTTTTTATACAACGAGGTAAGTGACTTAATGTAATTCAATTAAATCTTCTTCTCTTATATATAAAAATTAATATACGAGTATGTTCGTTAGTCTCGCTAAAACACGAGAACCGCTGGACCGATTCGGCTATTTTTAGTATTGAATATTCGTGAAAGTCCCGGGAAGGTTAAATGGTTCAACACTGTTTGCTCAAGGCACGGGTTCGCTAGTATATTATAAGAAAAAAGGTCTTGAAACATATCCCAAACTTGCCCTTCATGTTTTATCATCATACTTCCCCAAGCCTTGACCGTAATGGTCAAATGTGGTCAATGAGGACATCCTCAAAATCCTCTTCATCAAGATAAGGAAGTGAAATTACCGTCCTATCCTTGTTTTGTCCTCTCAGTTACCAAACAATAAACGGTGGCATAAACTAGAGGTCATTTCCGTAAAACATTTTCCGCGGTTTTCACACCACGTCAATCTTGTCTCGTTAGTTTCGAATTGACATTATGGGTAATACACAACGGAATATATTTTATGGTTTTTACTGTAAGTATATTATATATATGATTATACATATTATGTATACACTTTTTAAAAAGAACAATTTCCATCTTTTTGCTAAAAGATGGCCCCGTCCGAGTTTCTTACGCCGGTTCTTCTCTGCGGGCTAGGGTTGAACCGGTGGTAGCCTTTTTGTTGACTTTCCGAAAATAGCTTGTTAAGTTTTGTTTGGAAATAAAATATTTTGAATTTTGATTTTTATTATATTATACACATTCGTTATCTTTTTTGTTCCTTCAAAAGGATTCGAATCCGCGACCTCCAGCTTAAGCACCGACGCGCCCAACCACTGCGCTACAGTGGTCGTCGAATATTATGATATAAGTGAAAAAATCGCTTTGTGCCAGAATAAGTTTGTATAATTTGTTTAAGAATATTTTGATCATAACTATGAAAAATGTATAAGCCCAAGATGACGACGAATTAATAATACCTAAGAACACTACCGATTTCATCCGTTTTCAAACAAAAAAACTATATCCAAATTGGTTCATCCGTTTGGCTGCTGCGATTGTGAAAGGTTCTACTAAAACGTGGTTACTACACTCAATGTAAAGGCTTGAACTTATTTTTATAATACAATACAATTAAAAGGCAATCTGCTAAAAACAGAACGTAAAAGAATTATATCAATATCTGACAGAAAGTCAAATCTATAAAACTAAAAATATAAAGTTATATTTTCAAATACTAAAGAGTTTAAATAGGGTCCATCACAGCGATGCCACAGACAGACAGACACACGCACAGACACTTCAAACTTGTAACACCACTTTCTTTTATTAACAAAATCAAAATCAAAACATTTTATTTAGAAAAAAGTTCTTACAAAATGTTTTCCGAACGTCGTGTCTATATGATGCCTACCACACCGGTTCGGGAACTAGCCCAGCGAGAAGAACCGGCGTAAGAAACACGCATGGGGCCATCTTTTACCAAAAAGATGGAAAATTGCTCTTTTCATATAAAATTTACAAATGTCAAAACTAAGACTAATTATCCAATGTGTAACATTTTGTAGTATAACGGGTGTAAAAATAACAGTCACTATAACTTTGGGATATGATTATCCTTTTCTCATTCTAGAAATGTATTTTTCTTTATCAAACATTAGAAAAAAAAATTTAAAGTTACAGTGACTCTTCTTTTTACACCGTGTATAAATATGCCTTGCAGGGGGTTACTTTATTCCCAAGGTGTGCTGTCATAAAATCATTTACTGTATGTAAGCTTTTGCACACCAATCAGGTCGCCATGCAATGTGCAGGCTTGGCTTAGAGGGAGACTATCTGACCCGTGCCTAGCATGGAAACCGTGTAAACCTTCCCGGGACTTCCACGAATATTTCAAGACCAAAAACAGCCGAATCAGTTCAGCTGATCTCGAGTTTTAGCGAGACTAACGAACAGCAATTGATTTTTATATAGCCTATGTTACTCAGTGATAATGTAGTTTTCTAATGAAAAAAGAATTATTAAAATCGGTCCAGTACTTTTTGAGTTTATTCGTTACATACAAATACAAATCTTTCCTCTTTATAATATTTGTGTAGATTAGTATAAGTAGATGATGCACACACTACACTTAGGCTACTTTAAGTTAACAATACCTGTACTTCACATTTTCAATCACAAACACGTAGTTGGTAGAGAAAATTGAGTTGGTGCCATACATGAACATAAACACTACACTCAGCAACAGATGATAGGGCTTGAACAGTCCGAACTCGTCCAGCACATCATCTAGTTTCTTATCACTCACTGGATCACTCATCACACAACGGTAGAATACTGAAAATATAGATATACCATAGACCAATCGGCTATTGAGTATATCTTGCAACAGCAAAGCAATCACAATTTATCCTCTTAAACTTTATCGACTGTTAAAATGTATTAGAAAAATTATAACTACGATTATAAATGACTATTTATTTTATACTTATGGCGTGTTTTATCAAGCAATGTTAAAGTTAACGCCATGTTAAATATCATGTTATCCCTCTCGTATTTCCGGTCAATGAATGAGATGGCATGGTATTTTAACATGGCGTTAACTTTAACATTGCTTGGTGAAACACAGCCTTAATTACTTAGTCATATATTACAAACTTTGATTCTATACTTAATAAGAAAAAGATGCTTTCGCTACGAAAGTATAAGTGATAATAATGGCCCGCCGCCCGTTACAGTCCTATAAAACAAGGGCGTCACGCGGGTAGGCGACAACTTGTTTGTTGTCCTCGTGTTTTCGACTTAGCGCCGCTAGATGGCGTCGAGGTGCTAACAAATTTAAAAGTGCCAAAAACTAAATTAAACAGATCAGTTCAAAGTTTTAAAATTCAGAATTCAAAATGAATGCTTGTTTGTAAAAAATCGTTCCTATGATTGCCACTAAATTGCTTTTGGCGCTAGTGTCACGGCAAAAATTAAGTAAGGCGCAACTTTTGTCAATCTCTATTTTTTTACGGCCGGCCTATCGATTTTTGTCTCACCAGGTGCCTGATTCAAGATTACAACGCTATTTATTATTTACGAAGTTCAAAAAGAAAATATATGGAATTTTTTTTGACATAAGTTTCGTGAAGCGAAAAAATACATTTTGTTTTCGAAATTTTTAAGCGATAAATAACGATGGCATCTTGATTCAGGGCCCTGGTGGTTGTCTGTAAAGTGAGAACCTCAAGTATGGCTGTCAATGTTTGTTTGTATAGAAAATAAATTACAATTAAATTTTATTTAATACAATAGATGCGTCGAGTATCGGCTACGTCACAGTGTGGTTTAAAAAGTTTCCGAAGTAACGGGTGTAAAAAGAATAGTCACTATTACTTTGGGATATGATTATAATATTACCTTTAAAATTCTAGAATTTTTTTTTTCTTCGAATATTAATTTTTTTTTGTTTTTTTTTTTGTTATTCTCTCAAAGTTATAGTGACTGTTCTTTTTACACCCTGCATAAAAAGACCATTGCAATCAAACGTATTGCTAAATGTTCGCAACATTAATAGAAATAAATCCGCGTAACCAAACCCCTAACAGTGATATTAGACATTTCAGAGACCTCACGCTATACAAGCGCCTCTAGCGACGATTTCATACGTAATACCCATTTGGCTATTGAATGAATAGTAAATATACTGGGTATAAAAAGAGCAGTCACTATAACTTTGGGATAGGATTATAGGGCCTTGACTGATTCTAGAAATGAATTTTTTTCATTATTAATTTTTTTGAAAAAAAAAATTTTTTTGCAATTTATTATTTTAGTCGCAAGGCTGAACTATTTGGAACAACGTTCTGCATTAAATTCTTAAATTTTATAATTTTTGCCCTAGTACGTAATGAACGTCTTACTCGTGCTATTGACCTCTCAGCGTAATCAGCTGTGTTGTGCACGTTGTACGTTGTACATTGCCTATTGAAAATTTTTAATTTTTTAAAACAGTGGATTAATAGCAAATGACTAGTACCAATGGATATAACTCTTGCCTGGTTATTACCCCACGAAGTTATAGTGACTGCTCTTTTTACATCCTGTATAACGGGTGTAAAAAGAGCAGTCACTATAACTTTGGGCTATGATTATACTACCTTTTCTTATTCTAGAAATGTATTTTTTTCTACGAATATTTTTATTTTTATTTATTTTTGTAAAAAAAATAAAAAAAATAAGGTATAAATAATTGTGATAATACTTTAGGGTGTGTTTGTGCTTTCAATGTAGATTCATTGGGTTTTTTTTTGTTGCCAAGTGAATGCGCAATGTTTACTGTGAATAGACCAGCGCTGAAAGACTTACTTTTGACTTTCTGTTTCTATGAGAAATGCCCCAACATCATAAATTTATCCATATATTATAGGTATTAATTTTAAAAAAAGTACCTCTTTCAGCGCTGGTACTTTCACAGTAAACTGTATATACGGGACCCGTACACACCCTGAAGTATTATCACTCATTAATATTATACAGCCGGTATTCGGTTAGTGAAAAAATTAAAATTAATGATTAAGTCACATGCAATTATAGTCAAACCACTAAAAATGAAAGCTTGAGAAGAGCTCCTAAGTAACGTTTCAGTATGCAACCGTTAGTTTATTATTGGATATCATTTTTTTTTCACAACACACCCAAGACACAACACAAACGTTATAAATATGGCGACAGCGAGGTGCTCACTGCTCACCCATCGCAAATCGCAATGAGTTCTTAAGGCGATTATACACTGTCACAGTGTTTTCCAATCATTGTTTTGTCATGACCCGGTAATTTTCACACTGCCTTTGCATGCCCCATCTAATTTTAAATTCAAGCCGATTTCATTAGATTAAAATATTTATTTAAATTATATAAATATTTTTGTAACGGGTGTAAAAAGAACAGGCACTATAAGTTTGCGATATGATTGTACTACCTTTTCTCATTCTAGAAATGTTTTTCGACAAAAAAAAATATAAAAATGTTTTTTTAGTTTTTGTCAATAAATAATCTCAGTTATAGTGACTGTTCTTTTAACAACCTGTATAATGCTCTATTCGTTTTAGTTACACTTCATACACGATGTAGTATATGAACCAAAACAGATTTAGCAGTTTGTAGGCGCTCCGCTCAGTATATTACAAGAGTACTTTTTTTTAATTAAATTTTTAAGGGAGTTTTTTCCTTTGAAAATATCAGACATGCAACACAGATAACATATTATATAACAAAAACATAAATGATAGATTAGTAATTAGCAACACGCTAACGTTGAATAACACAACACTTATAAAGAGCCTTCGCAGCTGATGAGTCGGTGAACGATAAAATCGAGTTACAAAAACCGACTTCACCATTAAAATTGAACCGATAGAAAAAATCCTGTCTCTCGGCCTCAGCCCGTACACACTCCATCACCACGTGGTATACGTCCTCCACCACGTGACACACCACACATTTAGGACTGAGCGTCTTCTTCATAAGGAAACCGAAAGCATTTAATGGGATGTGACCTGACCTTAACCGAAAGGGAATGCTGACCTCATCCCGAGTCAAATTTAAGTTCTCGAACCAAGAGGCCCTGCACAGCGTATGCTGGATCGTCTTATACCAGATTCCCTTGGTTCGAGATCTTTCATCAAAATATTCACACCATAAGTCATTGCACATTGTCTTCACTAAATGCATAAACTCATTATTATAACATAAACAATCTAAGGAGACTCCATCATGAACGGCCTGCTTAGCCAAAAGGTCGACCTGTTCGTTACCATCGAGACCGACATGCGCAGGAACCCACTGCAACACAATAAATCTTTCCGATCTATACAGATCCAACATTGACTGTATTAATATGATAAGCAATCGGTGTTCCTCGAAAAGTCGAGGTACATCGAAGCGCACTCTTCGAGTCGGACAATATAACAATGTATTTTACTTCGAGCGAGTTTACGTATATAAGAGCTTCATATATTGCGATTAACTCGACGCGCATAACTGAAATATTATTATTTATACTAAATCGGCAGTTAATGTTGGCCTGGGGGTCCAGAAAAGCGGCATCGACCAAATTTAAATCCTTCAACCTATCTCAATATGCGGCATTTGATATCTGATATCTAGATTCACAACGCTGATCCAAGTATCTAAAGAAAAAAGTCCTCTTAATATATTATTATTCCTATGCATGCTAAAATGATAAAAAAATTTATGGATTTCGAGTAACAGAGGGAATTTTTATACGACGCCAGTATGGATTATTATGACTAATCTCTTCGAGTATATCCAGAAGCCTTATACTTTCATTATTGTAATTGCTGGTTCAAACTTTAGAATATTGTTATCTATTTTAATTTTAATTACCTGTTCCATATATCCTCTCCTAAACAGACATAATTTAGTTTTAGTAATTGATAATTCCATACCAACCTGCGACAAAAATAATTGTAATTTATCTACAGAAAGTTGTAAATTTTGAGTAGTATCAATGATATTATTACTAGAACTATACAAAACGAAGTCATCAGCATACTGGGATACAGAAACAGAATTAATATACCTACATATCTTGTATGTTGCTAAATTAAAGAGTAAAGGTGATAACGGGTCACCCTGAGCCAATCCTAAATTTGTATATCGTGAAATAATAGTATTTACTAATTTTATTTTTATAATTCTGAGACTAAGAAAATTCCATAAATAATGACATACTTTCGAGCCTAATCCGATGCCGTCTAGTATTTCCAGTAAAGATGATACGTTAACGTTATTATAAGCACTGTCAATATCTACAAAGCATACAACGGTAAATTTATTTTCTGAGAAACCAGTTAAAATCCTAGATACTAAACAACCTATATTTTCATAACAAGAAACCCCCTTTCTGAACCCTGTAACATTTAGAGAGAGAACACATTTTTTTCGCAAAACCACTCAATCCTTATGCTTAAAATAGTGTGAAATAATTTACACAAGCACGACATCTAAGCTATAGGTCTCAAGGAAGAAGTTGATTCAGGATCCCGGTCAGGTTTAGAAAGAGGAACAACAATTATATCTCTCCATTGACGGGGGACAAAACCTATTAAATAATTGTAGTAATATTAGTTTTCCATTATTAGGAAGATGTTTTATAATTAAGTAAGAAATATTATCATTGCCTGGAGATATATTTTTAGAAAGTATACAATTTTTGAGCTCGGATTTTGTCAAGAGTGTATCGAGAACATCATTCCTAGAAGAAAATTTAGGCTTATCAGGCGAAACAAAGTCAGGAGTCAAGTCATAAAGTAACTCATTTGCAAGCCTTTCGTTAATTTCGTGTCTTACTTGTTTATACCCCTTAACCCTTAATCTTAATCTTTGTTCAAACGATGTTAGCAGAAGTAGTATAATCTAACGACGAACTAATAATACATTAGTATACTGTGACATTTCACTGATTGACTCTTGCTGTTCCATCATCAAAATTACTGTGATTTTTTTTTACTTCTGTTGAATTCTACGTTTCTGTCTAGGTGTGTGCAAAACTAGGAGAAAATTCTGGAGTCTGATCAGTATCCTCGATTGATTTTGCTAGAGGAGGGAACAGGATATGATTATCTGGGGGGGATTTTTTAAACATCTTATGGTCAATATTATCAAAAGTTGTATGATGAATATCTTGAACTGGAGAAGCGGTGACATGTAAAGAACATGCCTTTCTGTATGTACAATTAAAATACGACATTATCCATGAATCTCTTTTTCTTTTATGTATTTAGGGCAACTTTTACTTAAAGCCATGTGATTACCTTGGCAATTAAGACAAACCAAAGCGTTTGTATCGCAGTTAGCATGAAACTGGGCACACTTAGGACAGACGACTCGGTTAGACGGACATTTGGATAGAATATGACCGAACCGCCAACATTTCGAGCACTGCGAGACATATATTTGTCAACCTTAATCCGCAGATTGTTTACTGTTAAACTAACTATCTAACAGATTCACAAGGAATCCATTCTCCTTCTAAGTTTCTTCTTTTTAGGCGTAATGCAGAAACTAAAACTGCTCGCTCGTCTGTGCAGATACGATTTATTATCTCCTCGTCGTCAAGATCTAAATCAATATCTCTTATCACTCCATACGAGTGGCTTACGTTAAAAGCTTCACTAAATTTCAAGTTATTTCTCACAATTCATCAATTTTTCCATGCTCAATACACTTTCGAATTCCATTAGAATTTTATATGGCGACAAATATTTAATTCTTCGGATTTCTTGAATGTCTAACTCTTTAAATAGTTGCAAATTGTTTTGGTACTTTTTCTTTAGAAGATATGTAAACTTCGAGTTTCGCCTGTTTCTGCCTTTTCTTTTCTTGAATTTTCCAACCTTCTTCGTCCTCGTTTTCATCAGACCATATCTGGTTAAAAACTCTTTTAGAAGCTTCCTTAGACACGTTTTCACTCTCCATTATAATCTCTTCTGTATTTTTTATACAAGTCTTCTCGTCATCATCTTCCATACATATTTTGTCTTCTGTCATTTTTATATTGTCGGTTAACAAATTATTTTCAACTTCATTTAATCGGCTCGTCTCCTTCTCTTTAATCAGCTGATTTAAATAGGAACTTAGGCTTTTATTACTCGTAGAATCATCTTCATCAACGCAATCTTCAATATTTTCCATTATCAAAACATTCCAACACTCTCAACACAATAGTATGTAATAAAATGTTATCTACGCGACAACACACCTGCAGCGGCAGGGCCGCGGGACGGGCGATCGGACATAACTAGTAAACAACCTATTGCACTGATAAGGGATTGAAGCGCAAACGTCTGACCCGCACGCTTGCCGTCGCGAGACCCTACAAGAGTACTTAAATGCTATTAATGACTTTGTACGATAACAATAATATTATGTAAATTTTGCTATGCCAATTATAATAATTTAACAGTGTATTACACTGCTATATTTTGAATTTTAATCCTCACTATATAATATTTGTATGATGTTTGAAGTTAATAAATAAATAGTAGCTAAAGTCCTGTGCTACTCATGAAACGAACCATATCATCCCTCATTTTATCAAGTACTGAAAACCGAAACTAAATACCGAAATTGGGTGTCTTTCACCACCGCAAAACCGCAAAACACGATTTAAAAAGTTAAAACTTAAAACATCAAAATTTGACATTTAAACTTTTTTTATCTAGTTTTTTTCAAACATCATAATCACAGTAGATTTTTCGAGAAAACGACCAAGTTGCGTAATTATAATAGCCTACCCGTTGAAGTATTTTCTGTTTGCATTGATTAGGTTACAAAACTATTCGCAAATGAGTAAAGACTGATTTTGATGGAAAAATACAGATGCGGGCTATATTGTGTAGTGGCCAATATACGGAACTTGTATTTTTGAAAAAAAAATGTATACGGCTGAAGGACTTGTGTCATGAATCAATAAAATAAAAAAAGCAAGTTTACGGTTCTTACCCGCGTACTCAGTTGCTGGTAACATAAATTTTTATGCTTATAATGTATTTCAATATAAGCTAAAGGATTTTTCTGAACTCTTGCGTCAGTTATTACAATATTCACTTCTTATGTAAATTGTTTCAAAATTAGTTACAAAAATATTCGTATATTATGCTAATAAGTGGTGTGTTTTGAATATTAATAATCATCTTAAGTATCCTTACTAAATACATACTCATAATACAATGTTGTTTTAAAGAGAAACCGCACACCGAAACGAACGTGCAAATGGGCGGGGTGGCATGCAGTCCGATCTGGCATGTCAATGAGGGCTGTGAAAAAATAATCGATAATTTTTTCTAAAAATCGATTATGAATAATTATAGATTTTTTAATAATCGATTTTTCATTTAAAATAATATTTTTTGTTAATTTTTTAGCCGCGCATCTTCGTTGAGTTTGTCGTTCAATCTTATAAAATCATGTTCTATTTTGATACCGTTTATGTTGATTTTAATATGTAAACGTTTTGTATGAACTTTGTTTCATTCTTACGGAATATCAAATTAAAAAGTAACTTTAAAACATATTTTTTGATGTTAAATCCACAGTTGTAAAGGATCCTTAACGAACACATAACATTGTTTCATTGTTGACACACGTGCAAGCAAATTGCGATAATTTTGCAATATTTCTGAAGACAGGTTTCAATTTTTTTTTTAATAATATTATTATGACCAATGAAATTTAAAAAATATTTAGTATTGTAGATTTACTTAAAATTTAAATACATTATATTATCCAGATATCCCAATTGAATGTGATAAATGATGACGATAATGATGACTGTGTGTGATCATTATAGTGATCATTTCAGCAATGACGTCGACTGTTGGACACTTGTGACTATTATGGAGATCTTTAATCGAGATTTGTCGCGTTACGGTAAGTAATTTATATGAGGTGCCAAAACAAAAAATGCTCTGCTCGTCATTCTCTTCACACTATATTCGGCTCAGTATAATATGAATCGTGAATTATCTTGTGTATCTGTGTATATCAGTCCGAGAGAATATATTAGAGGACATAAAATAATATTATATTATGTTGTACCTAGTAGCGCCTCTGTGGCCTAATGGTTCAGAGCTACGCTCTCGACCCGGAGGTCGTGGGTTGTTAAAACAAAAAAAATGTTGTTTTCAAGTTTGGTTTAACATTTGTTGGCTAACACATAACGTGTATAAATTGGACGTGTATGTGTGGACCCTAACCAATTGCAACGAAGTTGATATACACTTTGTTTGTAAACATTATTTTTACTGATGTAATAATCAATTATAATAGAATTTATTCCATTAATAACACAAATTACTCTTTTAAAATAACATAATAGTTTAAAAATAAATTATTATAAATTACAGTAATCACTTAACAATGTCTCCGTAAAATAGAGGTTAATCAGCTGGAAATACTACTTTGTGAGTGACCTTCGAGTTTGAATGCGGCCTTTTTTTATAAATAGCGAGACCGGATACGTCATATTATGTTCAATACTATTAAATAAGGATCATCATGATGTTAAATCATGAAATTTGACAACAGGCAGTGGTTGACCGCGTTGGTGCTTGATTCGGAGGTCGCGGCTTCGAATCCCACCGATGGAAATACTTCCTCCTCAAATATTGATTTTGTACTGTTTTTTACACGAGCACATTGATTCTTGTAAAGTTTTTTGTGATTTTTCAGGCTCACTTTGAACTTTTATAGTTTTTGTTATTTTATACGTGCACTTTGTAATGTAAAGTGTTTTTTAATAATTTTACATGTGCCCTTTCCACACATAAAGTTTTTATATTATTTTTAGACGCGCAATGTTTATGCTTACCTTGTAAGTAATCTTCGAGTACCTATGTGAACAGATACGTCAAACTGATAATACCCCACTCTTCTTCGGCGGGGGTCAAAAATACATACCTGTAGGCAACATCCTCAACTACAAACACGTAGTTGGAAGTGTAGATGGAGTTGGTGATCGCGCTGAAGTTGATCAGCAGACCCAGCAGCAGGTGGTAGGGCTGGAAGAGGCCGAAGCCATCCATCACGTCGTCCAGGTCTATACTTTTCTCATTTGGGGTCATTTTTGTATTTTTTTTACACGCGCACTTTGATATCTAAGTGTTTTTTGTAATATTACAAGCGCACTTAATTTTTGTGTTTTTAAACGCGAGCTTCGATTTTTATGGTACCAACTAAAGTGTTTTTTTCAAATATTTTATACGCGTACTGTAATATTATTTCCTTGAGTGTTTTTTGTAAACTTTACTCGCGCACTTTGATATCTAACGCGGTTTTTGTAATATTACAAGGGCATTTTGATTTTTGTTTTTAGACACATGCTTTGATTTTTACAGTACCTTCTAAAGTGTTTTTTGTAATTTTTATACGTGCCCTGTGATATTCTTTCCTAAAGTTTTTTTTTTTGTAAATTGTACACGCGCACTTTGATATCTATTTTAGTATTTTACACGAATACTTTGAAATACACTTTGTTTTTTGTAGATCACTCTGTGCTTTAATAATATTATCTATGGAAATTGGGGTTTAACACACCCGAAACTTTAAATAAATGCCAAATACACAATTGTGTTATCTAAAAAATTATGTTTGAACGCACATAACAATGTTTATTATTTAAATACTCTTTACGCCTAAAACTTCTTTAATACAAACTTCATCATTTAAAATAAAAACACTCTTAAATTTACAACTCAAATCAACACACTTCTATTCCTATAAAATTTTATCATAACAATATCTACTTTCTAATCGAACAATTTAATTATGCGCTTGCGCATTTCACTAATAGTTATTTGATCACCGCAGCCATGACCGGTCTGCCGCGCAGATGGAGGCTGTTTAACCGCCAGACCAACCTGTATGCTAATGTTTATTGTTTAATGATCATCACCATCATCATCATCATCACCAACACTGCTGGGTGTATTTTATATATTTTATATAATAATATTTAAAGGCAATGTCTTACAAAATCGCGATGTCTCGATGTGGTGTCCCCATACATCGACTGAATGGCTTAATCAAATTTTGTTTATTATGTGTTCTGTTTTGACAATTCAAATTTATAGACCCATCCAATTGCATACTTTAAACCCGAGGCATAAGGTTCATACCTATTATTAAAGATGTCGTTACTTCTTACGTCTTTTTTAATATGAACGTAAATTGTGCGAGTTATGTTTTATGTTTGTGTGCAAAAATTACCTTGTGTTCGTTTGTAAGGACACAACCCTCCCCGCTCCAAAATTTACAGAATGTTTGATTAGAAAAAGTTCGTTCATCACTTATCCATGAGTATAATATTACTAGCTGTGCCCGCGACTTCCTTCGCGTGGTTTTTTAGTAACTAATTAAAAGTAGTTAATAATTTTCTCCGTTTTTGCAACATTTCTCACTGACGCTTCGCTGCTATTGGTCACAGCGTAATGTTATATAAAAAAAATATGCGTTTATTTCAGACTTAGTCCATAGAGTGTTAGTAATTACAATTTATTAAACTTATAATAGTTACTATGCTAGTAAGTGGTACAAAAAAATTAAAAAATAACAAAAATAAACCCAATTAATTTATGTATAGCTATCTACTAGGTCTCTTTGCAGCACTCGGTACATGTACGTGAACATGTACCCAATGGCGCATAATTGGACATATTGGACATATTATAGCCTAAGGCCTTCCTCTATAAAAGGACTATCCAACAATTTTTTTTTTTCAAATCGGATTAGTAGTTCCTGACATTAGTGCGTTTCAACAATCAAACAAACTCTTTATAATATTAGTATAGATCATTTAAGCTTTAGGCAGCTTCGTCTGAGATTCATCATCATCATTATATTGACCATCAACCACCTGATGAGTGTTTCGTATTATTTACAATCTCTAATGCCAATGTTAATTTGAGTTCGGGACTTTATTATGATATATAAACCAGATATTTCAGGTAACAGTCATATTTATTACATTTATATGTTTCACACTCTCATTCTGCTAGTTAGTAGCTATTATGGTATCACTCCAATTAGAACAAGATAAAGTAAAAAAAAGTAAAACCCTGCTACTAAAACACGCTCCAATAAATAATAACAATTATTACGTGCAATTATTACGTGCGAGCAAAGCTGGGAGCTAAGTAACTCCAGCGTCGCTACTATCACAGTGCAACTCTATACAAAGAACATTATACAGTGTGACTGGTGAGACATGTGCAATACTTGATATTTGGCTATTATATGAGATGAAAAAAAAATATATAAAATAATATCAATTAATCATGAGTAAATGTATCTTAAACTTGAATATTTTTTTTATAGGTTATTTTATAGAGCGAGACGAAAAGGCAGACGGGCCACCTGATGGTAAGCGGTCACCGTCGCCTATGAACATGGGCAACACCAGAGGAATCACCAATGCATCGTCGGCCCTGAAGGAGAACTTTTTTAACACCTTTCTTGAAAAACCTATTTACCCAACGCATGGACACCGCGGGTAGGAACGCGCCCGTACAACCTACGTTGATGTCGCACGCCGACGCCGGGGTGCCGCGCCGGCTACATAGGTATGCCTACTTGCCTAGCCGCGTAATTTTCATAGTATCCATTATACATTTATTTAAAGGAAAATTTGGTAAAAATTAAGTACCTATTTTAATAAAGATTTATAATGGGAATCGAGTACCGAGTACTCTCCGTAAGTATTACACATGTCTCACCAGTCAGCCTGTATATAGTCCTTAAATATTATCAGTCATTTATTTTACACGTTGTACAGTATATAGCACGATTATGAACCAGTTTGAACTGGTTTTAATCTTATTTCATCTCTACGGACGAGTAATACACAAAATTATGCCACGTTGGTACAACCATTTCCTGATAATTTGCTTTCAACTAGACAGTTCCAGGAAAAGTAATTAATGCTCTCTTCTGTGAGCATGAAACTAAATATGTTATTGACGACCTCCGTAGCGCAGTGGTTGAGCGCGATGGTGCTCGAGCGGGAGGTCGCAGGTTTGAATCCTGGCCGAAGGAACAAAAAGTTATCTGTGTTCCTGGGTTATGAATATGTATTAAATATGTGTTAAAAATTCTTAAATATATTTATAGTATAAAGGTTTTAAATATATTTCCGGTGTCTGGTACATGTAACACAAGTTCTTCGGATACTTACCACGGGGCTTTTCGGTTCGTAGCTATCTGTTCTCGGTTCGCAGCTGTCTGTACTCGGTTCGCATCTATCTGTTCTCGGTTCGCAGCTGTTTGTTCTTGGTTCGCAGCTATCTGTTCTCTGTTCGCAGCTATCTGTTCTCTGTTCGCAGCTGTTTGTTCTTGGTTCGCAGCTGTCTGTTCTTGGTTCGCAGCTGTTTGTTCTCGGTTCGCAGCTATTTGTTCTCGGTTCGCAGATGTCTGTTCTCGGTGCGCTACCTAGATCTGAAGCCTACTAACTTAACGATTGCTAGATAATTCTCCAACTAAATGCCAATGGCCGAAGTCCATTACCGTTCGAAGTGCTCAAACTTATGGTTCAGTTGAACAAAGTGACGTCACAAAGTTCAAAGAGCGCAAATGAAGGGTCAGATCACACCGCGACGAGCTGCATTCTAGCTAGCCATTCAAAATTGAAGTTTATTAATTATACAAGGTGTAAAATGCCGAAAAAAATCCTTGAGCTTTGAAGGAGCACAACTTTATAACAAATAGCCTTCTGATATTAAAAATGTAAGCTCATTTAACATATTTAAAAAAAACTATTAGAATACATCACACAAAAATAATCATTAACCAACAGGTTACCTTATTCTGTTATATATTATGTTAACTATTATAATAAACAATATAAATATATATATCTTAGTATTATATATCTTAATTTAGCCAAGCAATTAAAATGTTAAGGGAGCACAAATGAGAAAATCCTACTAATTCATAAAAAGCATAAATTAATACACTACTACGCCACTGCTGCTTCAAGACAACGCTAGACCACACACGGCCCAACAGACGGCTACCAAATTAGAGGAGCTTCAATTGGAATGTCTAAGACATCCACCGTACTCTCCGGACCTTGCTCCAACAGATTACCATTTTTTTAGAAATTTCGATAACTTCTTGCAAGATAAGATGGCAATAGTGTATAGATAGCAATGGTACATACTTTGATTAATAAAATATATTTAAATATGAAAAAATCGCCTTCATGTTCCTCTCATACAAAACGCCAATTTCATATTATTATGTAAGGACCTAATATTATGTTGTGATGACCATTAAAAAATGTTAATCAACTACTATTCTCATTTATGTAACTCTGTATGTCTTTTTGAGAATAAATCCTTAAAACCTAAACCTAAAATTAATGAGTGATAATACTTTAGGGTGTGTATGTGCCTCTTATGTAGATTATACTGTTAAAGTACCGGCGCTGAAAGACTTTTGACTTTCATGTTTGTATGAGAAATGTCCTAACATGATAAATTGTCTTATACAATAATTTTTAAAAAGTACCTCATTTAGCGTAGGTACTTACACAGTATACTCTACATAGAAAGGACACACACACCCTAAAGTACCATCACTCATTTATTTTACACCTTGTATATGAAAAATTATTTTACCGTAACCGCGCTGCTGCGAATCTTGCAATGAAACTTGAGTCTTCTTTTGAAGTAAATAAATTCAATTTTAGTTGACAAGAGTCTTATTGCAAAAGCGGCGTTGCGCAGAAATGCACGCCTGCTATTACAACGAAACTTGTGTCTTCTTAGTGAGTAAATAAAGTTTAATTTATTTTTTCATTTGAACTCTTGCAATAAAAGCGGTACATTCTTGTACAGTGAGGCGCAGCATTAAGTTCCTTTGTGAACTGACCCTAAGGCTTTGTGCAGACGGGCTACAGGCAACCGCGATATGTTGCATGCTGAAGTAACTTGTACGATTCCACAAGATAGTGTTCAGAACATTTGTTACCCAACCTTTTTTTCAGAATTCCAGCTGTGCCAATTTGTATGTGTTCCAATTTGTTAATGTTGCGTTAGCGAGTCCACCGGAACAAACATCTGTTACGCACAATGTTCGCAACAGTTCAGAACACTGCACCGGTGGAATCGCACCTTTAAGACTTGAATGGATGAAGGTGATATGTAGCAAAATTCTGATTTCCAGAAAATTTTGTTAAAACATTTTTGGATTACGTCGTAAAGTGTCGTAATGTACTTACATTAATCTAAAGATCCGTTTCTAGAATCAATGTACTTAATACGTTACTAGATATCCTAAAATGTTTAAGTGACAGTTTAAACTCAAATTTCTGGGTAATTTTTTTTTTCTGCATATCGCCTTCATCCATTCATGTCTTCAATTTGGACTGCTTTTTTTTATTCTTATACAGCGTGTCTCGTGATTCATATGTCAAGCCGAATATAGCGTGAAGAAGTGGACGCGTAGAGCATCTTTTGGCACCTCATATTAATAATTACCATAACGCGATAAAAAATACAAAGGTCTAAAATTACCACAAGGAGTGAATCTCTGCTGTACTGTACGTATGAGGCACATACCCTGAAGTATTAGCACTCATTTATTTTACATCTTGTATATACGACGTTCAGAAAAGGTTTTTGCAAAATTAATTCTGATTTTTTTTTACTTTATTTCATAATGGTCTAAATTCTTATGTTAATTTGTAGTAGCTACTTTGCAGAAGCGAGTTGTAGTCGTGGACGCGCAGTCGCCTGTCTGCACCGTCGCGTCGCGTTAGCCGGGTTTATGAGAAAAGTTTGAAGTCGCGATGCCACTTGGCACCCAAACCCGGTTCCTCTTCCCGAAGCGTCCTTCTATTTGGACTCCAAACTTCAATCAATAGTTTTGAATTAATTAAAAGTGTTTTGCGAGAGTTTAAAGTGTCTTATAATTAAATGGGGGTTACGCGCACTTAAATTCTAATAGAACCTGTTTCTCAGTCACGCGCTTTATTTGTACTTGAAACTGCAAAATAAAATATTTTTGTTATTACATTGTCACAACTTTTTTCTATTTTACTCTTCTATCAACCAACCATACACTAGATATCGTTTCTGAACATAAATCCGTCTCGGCGAATAACAACTCACTTGAAATTGAGCTGTTATTTTATTTAGTTTGCAAGGGACGCTGCCAATGTCAACACGTGTAATGAGGTGTCGTCAATGTGTTTAAATTTAGATTCAAAAATGTTAAGTGATATTATTAGCGATTTCAAATAAACTTTGAAATGTTTTAAAAGGTAAAAGTATCTGTCGATTGAAAAATCACCCCTAAGTAATACTAGTTGAATAAAAGTCCACCTAAATATAACAATAAAAAATATAGGGCTGTAATTCAATTGATTGTTGCAATGTTTCAAATACGGTTTTCACAAAAGTCGTATCGTTTACAAATTACTGTGCCAAATTAAACACTATATGTGTTTAAAATCATGCTCAGTAGGTACACGTACATTTTTTGTAAAACAGGTAAGGCAGGAAAAATCTGGCATAATATAAATATAATTTTAATAATTTTACAGGACGATATTTGCCTACCCGCGTTCGATATTCAAAAAGATGAAACCGTAACTTTTTAATTTGCACCAGTTACAGGCTGTTTACTCCACACATCCCGCCGCAACGAACATTATTTTATCGAGTTTGGACCGGCTGCCACTTAAAATATGTAAAAAAAGTAAAATATGTTGTCTATAGAATCTGAAAGAAATAGAAGATCATCAAGGTCATTGATATAATATTAGTACCTATTGTATTACTTATATGAAACCTGAAATGTAAGTGACCTAATGTGTGCTTTTTCTCGATATGTATATTTTCTTACCGTGATTTTTAAGAAATATTAGCAGTCTGCACGCCTTCTACGAGATGTAAAATAAATTAGTGATAATACTTTAGGGTGTGTATGTGTCTCCTATGTAGAGTTCACTGTGAAAGCACCAGCGCTGAAGACTTAGTTTTGACTTTCATGTTTGTATGAGAAATGCCCCAACATCATAACCCATACCTTTTTGATTACCCACACAATAATTTTTTAAAAAGTAACGGTTTTAACGCTGGTACTTTCACAGTAAACTCTATATAACCGTACACACAAAACACACCCATGACTATTATCACTCATTAGTATTATAAGCTGTATAATAAGCATATAAAATTTCATGCTCCGTACGTACAATATTTGTAAAAATGTATACAAAGCTAATGGTAAGTATTTTACAGGACATTCTCATTTCGCCCCGCGTTCGATATTCAAAAAGATGAAACCGTAACTTTTTAATTTGCGCCAACTACGAGGTCTTTACGCCACACATCTAGCCGCAGCAAAGTTTATTTTACAGAGTCCGGACCGGCTGTTGTCCATGCAGGCCGATATTGAATTACAAATTTCTATTTTTGCATACACAAAAACTGCGGGATATTTGTGTAAACACGCGACAGATGGCGCTCGCTGCGTGTGCAAATGTTTTCTGTGGACAATGAGAATCGAAAACTAGGCTAGTGACATATTTTCTATTTATGAGGAGTTTTCATTCAGTAAATATTATATTTTGTCGATGTAGCTCAGTGTTGTCACGTTGGCGCTCAAGCAAACATATTTCAATGTTCCTGGTCTATATAGGTATGTCTAGGATATCTCATTTTTTAAACGGAGCAATGGGCCCCCATGTTCCCACCACTGCAACTCCAGTGCAGCTAGGATCGACAGTGGTAATCAACGTCAAAAACCCTTTGATCTCAGGGGCGCCCGAGGGATTGCCAGATCTGTGAGGTACAATATATCATATCATAATAAAAATCTTAAATATATGTAATAAAATACCTAGGTTTTTTAAGAACTTAGCACAAGTCCAGATTGACGTGGTGTGATGCGTCATAATAATATTATGAAAACTTAAACTCAACGTTTCAATAATCCGATCAAATTATTTAACAATACACTACACATCGTGTTAGCACAGAATATCAGTTCACCTGAAAAGTGGGCTGTTATTTCATATTATTTCCTTGAATTATGGCCAACACGTGTGATAATGCCGTAATGTGTGTTAATTTTTTTATTTTTATTTTATTAAAGTGATAATAAATTAGAGATTTTAATTCACCGAATGTAGTTATATTGCCTTATTATCACGCGGACAGATGTAGCCTTGTTTTTGAATGGGACGTCTTCTAGTGTATTGTTTGTCGAAGGAAAGCGAGTGCGAAAAGCGACATTATTGGTTAAAGTATAGTAATGTTTTATAATTACCAACAAAATGGCGTCCCTAAAACTAATTAAATAATAGAAATAAGTGCCTGGCAGACGCAAATGCAAAGATCACATTTATTCTACAATATTTGTCATGTATATGTCGCAGTCATCTTATTGAATCTGATTATTTAATTGAATGACTAGCGCGGAAACTTCATGGCCTCAAACAGCTCGTACAGATAGCAAATATATATTTTGATCATTTTACTTTACCGTGCGTTATAATAGTACACATTCGGAAATTTCGAAGTTTCAAACAAAAAAATATTAAATGGCTGTCCGGACCGGATTCTAAACTTTGTTGGTAAAAAACAGGATTCAATGAACGCGCTAGACATTCAATGAAACAGCGGATTTAACCAGATGACTGCGACATATATAAAGTTCATCGTGGTTAGGATTTTTTAAAATAAAATCTAATCAATCAATCGTGTACATAGTTCTGCCAGTGTCCTTTTTCGTCCCGTGTTCGTTTTGTTTGACCATGTTTGACGTAAGGTTTTGGAAAAGTTAAAAGTAACTTTACGCGACCGAAATATTTATCCACAGAGAACCTTCCCTTAGGTATGGGGTGGGGGGAGGGAGTAGTTTAAGGGCGAGGCAATCACACAGAATGTTCCTGCGGCGTTCACTTCCGAGCCCTTATTTCCTGCTAACCCTCTGAGCCCTACTACGAGTGAAACAGTTATGTAGGTCCAGCAATGTAGCCCCAGCAATGTGGGTCCAGTTTTGACGACCTCCGTAGCGCATTGGTTGAGCGCGCTGGTGCTCGACTGAGGTTGCGGGTTCGAATCCCGCCGAGGGAACAAAAAATTTTCAATGTTCCGGGTCATGGATGTGAATGAAATTTGTGTAAAAATCTTAAATATTATGTATATAGTATAAAAGTATAAAATTTATTTCCGTTGTCTGGTACCTGTAACACAAATTCTTCTGATACTTAGCACAGGGCCAGATTAAAGTGGTGTGAAACGTCCATAGATAAAAAAAAATGTAGGTTTAACAATGTAGCTCCAGCAATGTAGCCACAGTGACTTTAGTTTTTAATTAAGAACATTTATATATTTTTTTAATATGTACACTCTATGCACAATGTACAATGGCGGACTTAATGCCAAAGTGCTTTTATCTATACTTATAATAAAACTGTAGAGAGGTCAATTCTGTACATTGAATATTTTTTCAAAATACATATTGGAGGATGATTGGCGATCGATACTGCCAAAAATGCAATTAGTAAAATTTTTGTCTGTCTGTCTGTCTGTCTGTATGTGCACGATGGGAACAAAAACTACTGAAGGGATTTTAACCAAACTTGGTACGATTGTAGCCCATATTCCTGGGCAGGTTATAGGCTATATAACATAACGCTACGATACATAGGGGCCGAGCAGTGACGACAAACTTGAAGCAAGTCGGATGAATTTCGCGCGCGCAGCCTGCGGTCGAACGGTTCGTGCGGGGGGCGCGGGGGGATCGCTTACACAGTGACGCGAAGCAATAGAACGTGGCACTAAAGTAGAATAGAACATCAAATAAGTGCCTAACTATCAGGATTTTTTTTCTGGGAAAACAGTGTTTTCACAGTGTCATAATAATATAAAAATTGTATTTTTGAACTTGCTTCACAAATTGAAATAAATTATCATTTATTGTATAAAATCAACTTAATTAACTGTATAATTAAAAGAAAGCCTTTCGCGATAAACTAAAAAACGGGCAATTAAGCGGTTTTTGGAAAGCTATTTATACCATCACGGTATTAATCCTTATCATTTTTAATACGTTAGTTGGCTTAAGCATTCCATGAAGACTATAATATTTGCCCTTTATACCATGCAAATATAATGAGTAGTTTAGGAAATATAGCAAAATTTAAATCGTTTCGCCGTGATTCGACCGGGCGCCGCGTAATACAGGCTGCTGCGTGACGTCTTACGTCAGAGCCGGGCTGGTGTAGTGTAGACTGCTGGGTAAAAAATACTATTAAAATGTGCTAACTGTGCCTGTGTTATTATAGGAGACTTTTATTTATGCAATAGTACCCAAAACAATATATTTTTTATTTTTATCTGTTTGTCGGTGCATTTGTGCACGCTAATCTCAGAAACGGCTTATCCGATTTAGATGTGGTTCAATCATATTTGTAGTAATCTTGACTTAACATTTATTTCATCTCAATCGGTTCATAAATAAAAAACTTATGACAATTAAAAAAAAATGCTGGACGTTTGTATGAAGCGCGGCAGGAACCGCGCTGCAAACATTCAAATTTAATCTTTTTTTATTTTATATTTTCTTTAAAACTAAATTTAATTTATTTATATTATTCTTATACTTAGGGTAGGTTAATAAAAAAACGCTACTAAAACCGATCGGCGGGCCTAACTCTCCAAACTGATTCGATTTTGATTCAGATTCGATCGTGCCGCATACTCCCGAATAAATTGACGTTTGTTTATTTTCGTTCTATGTCGATTGATATCGTCGGGTGTACAAAAAGTTACGTTCCAAAGGTTTTCTATATCCTAATTAGTTCCAAAGTAATCTACCAAATAAAACACCAAATCCGTTGAGATCGAACTGATTCGATTCTCGGTTGTGTCGAGAGTAAGCCTGCTGGATCCTCGACGGGGCGTGCCGCTGCGCCCATGTCTAACCGAGAGTTTCGTTTTAAATACCTTAATAATTGCAATATATTATGTTTCAATTTAATATCTCAAAATATTAATGACAAAAACGGTACTAAGTTCAAAAAAATTGAAAATAATTTTATGGTTTCGCAATTTATCCTATGTCGGCACTATTAAGACGTTGCTTCGTATCAAATTTAGGTTTTGGTTCCCTTTGGAGTGTCGAAAATTAGAGAGATAAACGGCTGAATCTTCGGGTAGATGTGGCTAAGGAGTCTGTTTTTTTCAAAGCCAGAAGGGACAGAAGATCCTGAGTATTTAATAGGATTGTTAGCTTGATACCTACACGTGTTAAAGTTTTGACAACCAGACAGATAGACAGACGGACATCGAAGTTAAATAATTTACTAAATTAACGTGAAAAATTGGCTGGGTCTATACGGTGCATTCGAATAATATTATCCTAACTTCGAATACCTTTGCTGACTTCTACATATTGTTCGAAGGCCTACTTCTTTTGCCGAGCTCCGAAAGGATGGTACTATATTATTATTATACCATGAGCATACCAAGAGGCTTGCCGGGTACGTGACTTGCTGGATCGGGATCAACACTGGGATACACTGGGAAGGACCTATTGGCGAAAGTTGTCAGCGGTTGCGCCAATAAACCAAAAATATATTTAAAAATATAAAAGTGTCCTAAATCACTTTTCCACGCGTACGAAGTCGCGGGCACAGCTAGTATATAGTAAAACACTAACTACTTGCACTTTTTTCCACTTTATTTGATTTTTCACATTAATAATTACTTAAAATACACGACCGGTTTCGACATAGTCATCATCAGGTGTGTAGGTAGTGTGTTTTTTTTAAAGTGCTTTTTCTTCCAGTCAACTATAGGGTGATGCAGAGAAAAATAGAAGAAAGATGCTTAATCATAATATGAGAGATAAATGTATATTTTAACATATTTATACAGTGTGACTGGTGACATACCTAACATAAGCAATACTTTAGGACGTGATATTTGGCTATTATATGAGATGAAAAAAAATAATATAAAAAATTAATATCAATTAATCACTGAGTAAATGTAGCTTATACTTGAATAATTATTTACCCAACGCATGGACACCGCGCGTAGGTACGCGCCCGTACTACCTACGTTGATGTCGCACGCCGCCGCGCCGTGCCGGCTGCATAGGTATGCATGCCTACTTGCCGCGTAATTTTCATAGTATCTATGATTGATTTATTTAAAGGAAAATTTAGTAAATAATTAAGTACCTAATTTTATTACATATAGTGTGAATCGTGTACCGAGTACTATCCGTAAGTATTGCACATGTCCCACCAGTCAGGCTGTATACATATATACAAAATACAAATATTGTCTCATGTAAATTTTCAGCTCAAACGATGCCAAAGAAGCTTCGTATTACTTGCAAGTTCAGCTTATAAACTTGCCAAAACTTTGTTAACGGTGTTACTTAAAAGTGGGACGTTTTAATGCAAGTAGACGGGTCTTAGGCCGTACTCATAAACAAGTATCAAACTCGGTCCCAAGAATTGTAAACGCAACCACGACTTGAGAACTTATGTAATGGATAAAACGTTTTGTTTTACATTAAAAAATAAACAAATTATGTTACATACTTTAATGTTTTTCTCTATTTGTAACATAATAGTACACTTGATAAATATAGGACATGTAGAGCAATTTTTGCATTGGCAACTCATATAAATTACTTACCAAAACGATTAAAGATCTCTATAAAAGTCACAAAACAGATTAGTTTCAATACTGGTCAGGTTTTAGGTCAACGACCAGTGTGGTCGTGTACATGTCGCAGTCATCTGATTGAAACCGCTATTTAACTGAATGACTAGCGCGTTCATTGATTTCTATTTTACCAACAAATGCAATAAATCCGAGACTAGGACAACCATTTAATATTCTATTTTTAAACTTCAAACGACCTGGTGAAAACTGCCGGGTCACGTTGGATGCAGGTGGCAATGGACCGGTCGCACTGGAAATGTGTTGGAGAGGCCTATGTTCAGCAGTGGACAGTAAAAGGCTGAAACGACGAAACGACGACGAAACTTCAAAACTTCCGAATGTGTACTATTGTAACGCACGTTAAAGTAAATTAATCAAAAAATATATCAACACATTGCTCTCTGTACGAGCTGTTTGACGCCATTATATAACCGCGCTTGTCATTCAATTAAATAAGCAGATTCAATCAGATGACTGCGATATACTAGGAGCCAACGAGCCCTAGCATAGTAGATAAGGTCCACTCCTTATGGACATTTTAGATCTTTCGATTTTTGATTTATATTAAATATTTTTTATAAGGTGCCAAAACAAAAAAAGCTCTACGTGTCCTTCTTTTCACACTATAATCGGCTTAATATTATATGAACTATGAAACATCCTGAACATCACATTTTCGAGTACCGAGTTTCGAGAAATCTCGAATCGAGAACCGCTAGTACGGGCAACAAAGTTCCCGACCAGAATTCAACGTTTGAAGAAAATGGTTCCCGTAACAGCCGCCTCCCTCATTTTTGGCGGGAAACGTTTTGTATCGAAACGCCTGGCTTTTGACCGCGAATCGAACCCCGATCCCCGAACCCCTAACCCCTATCCTTGTCAATACCGTCCCATCATAATCCTAGATTATTAGGTTTGCGATAAAGAAAATTGTATTATTCCTACAGGACTCTATATTGGATGAGAGTTCGCTTGTGTTCTTGGAATGTTTTAACCGACAAAAACGGAGTTAGACGTATATTATGTGTGTGTTTGTGTGTATTAGTTCTAAAATTTGGGATATGCCTAGTTATTTCAATTTTGAACTTTGTTAATTAAAAGTTACGTAATTAACGATGACTGCTGGATAAAGACAGCAGAACGATAACGAAGTTCTTTAAATGTATTGCAATACCACGACGATTTACATATGATAATAACTATTACAATAATATGATGTTGAAACAAACAAACATACAAACATGAAAGTCAAAAGTAAGTCTTTCAGCGCTGGTACTTTCACAGTAAACTCTACATAGGAGACATAATAATAATAGAGCTTTATTTAATTCCATACAAAACATTTTACATTTCTTATAATACACAATAATAAGTTTGAATTACTATTTTACCATTCCATAAAAAAACACATATAATTAGTCTATTTGCAATTCATATTAATAAAAACAGGAAAATACATTATTATTTTTTGTGAATTAAATTAATATAAATTATTGGAATTTATTATATGACACACGGACCCCCTTAGGGTAAAAGCCTCCTCCAAGGTATTCCATTTCTCTTTGTCTTTTGCTTTTGCAAAAAAGGAGACACATACACACCCTAAAGAATATGAAATTATAGATTATACTTATTTTAATGTTTTTCTGTAATCTATAATATTATTATGAATATTACGGTATAAAAAGAAAATAAATTAAAATTTTATACTATGTAAATTTTGGGTTTGAAACTTATTTAATACTTAATGGAATCAAGCGTTACTTTGCGGAAATCCATAGCATAAAATTTCAATATATTATATAGGTAACGGGTGTAAAAAAAACAGTGACTATATCTTTGGGTGATGATTATGCTAGCTTTTCTCATTCTAGAAAATTTCAAAAAAAAAAATTTTTCTTGCTTTTATCATTCTGAAAAATTAAAAAAAAAATTTTTTTTTAGGTTTATTGTTATTGTTGCGACAAAAAAAAGATGTAGTGGAAAGTAAAAATTTTTTTTTTGTTTTTAAGGAAAAAAATACATTTCCAAAATACGGAAAGCTAGTATCTCAAAGTAATAGTGACTGCTCTTTTTACACCCTGTATAGCAATAACCCGCGAAAAAAAATGATAACCACAACCTGCTAGCCTCTTTAATAATACGGGCCTTAAAGTCTTTGTGCACTTAAAGACACCACACAAAAGGACATCAAAGTACAGTTAATTGATATGGAGTATAATGACGTCATACGTGCCTCCAGCTTAACGACCGGTTGATTACGTCACGAATTCCATAAAAATGGACTATTCATTGACTGTCACGCGAGTTTCAACTTAAACTTCACAGATTAAGGTTCAAAATCCCTTGCTCGGGATTCCTAGTCCTCAAGTCTTTGAGAACCTGTTGATCTTCGCTCACTTAATCCTGAGAACTCTCAGTCTTTGCCTGATAGGATCAGATCAATCCTAAGATGATCTCGAAGATGTCTAAACTAAGTACGCAGTATTGTCTTGAAGTTATTAGTTCATAGTCGCAAAGTAACATAAGCTCATCCATCCTATGTTGGATGTACTGTAGGTTCTTGGTGGAAATTCAATTTTATCAGTCCTAGTCAATAACTAGAACGTTTACTTGTAATTGATGAAGGATTGTCCAAATTACCAGGCGTGTATTAAGGCGAGGAATAACCGCAACTAGCGCCAATCTTTTTAAAATAAATTTTACAACGACACAAAGATCATATTAAAAAAAGTAATCGGTTAAAACTCTAAGTAAATTGTTAAACTAATTTATTGGCATTTAATTACAGCTCTAAACCCTATATATATTGACTCTCATAAAACTCAACTTTAGTTCCTTTGTGGTGAGAGTACCGACTCATCTTATTTCCACCTTCGAGGCGGAGGAGTTCTGGCCGACGGGTGTGGTCTACTGGAGGTTCCGGGGGAGACTCCGGAATGAAGCGCGCTACACGTCACCGACAACACGTGTAGTTTTAAGTATATTGTGTAAGTATGTTAGTCTTTAAGGTATTTATAATATGGTCCATGTAGCCTGATAAATGGTAATCTGTAATTAATTAATGCCAATAAATTAGTTTAACTATTTACTTAGAGTTTTAACCGATTACTTTTTTTAATAAGATCTATGTGTCGTTGTAAAATTTATTTAAAAAAGAGTGGCGCTAGTTGCGGTTATTCCTTGCCTTAATGACACTTTGCCTTTTTCTGATCTGAAGCACATATACCTATAGATCCCCAACATGACAGTTCGGACTTTTTTTATGTATGTACACCGATGATTCTGAGGTTAATGATCCGATTTGCGTGATTCTTTTTTAATTCCACGCAGAATAGCTGCCATTTGGTTCCATAAAAATTTTACATCCTTTTTTTTTCAACTTTTTATTTATTTATTTAGAATTTTTTACATAATCTGCCATTAACTGCCTCTAACCCTTCACATAGTTGTGTAGGCAATATGTGTTCTCTTATTTTCTAATGGCCGAATAAAAAAGGAACATAATAATAATGGTACATACATACTTATACTTAAAAATACCTACGTTACCTTACAATAAACCATATTATGTACATACGTCTTGATAGTGCGCACGAGCACAGAACAACTGCGCTCGCTCAGTCTATACCTCGTACATGATATTATTATGTTTATGCTCAAGCGCCATGCGATTGTAACCGGTTTGTGTAATGAATATAGGATGCTCCTGACTAATTATAATTAGTTAAATGTTGAAAAATATAATATTGCGTTTAAAAAGAGAAACTTTAAGTTTAAACGATTGAGATATAGTTCTTTTACATAACATAACTTGGCGCTGTAGTTTTTATTTTATTCTCTACAAAATCAACAAACAGTGTAGTTCTTTGCTCCGTAGCAAAGAAGCCCATTTATACAGGTATTTCGTTGTATTCCGCTGTGCGTACTTAAGTATAAATTGCTTATACCAATTCTTTTGATGGCTAACAAAAAATAAGATATTGGATAAGGCTATCAGATATCCCATTACTCTAAGCCCAAAAACAACGGCCATTCACATAAAATTTTAGTTTCTACTTTTATTATCCTTAAAACCTCACCAATGTTAGGTAGGTATTAAGTAACTTAAATCCCTCGTGAATCAACTAATCAGTGTTTACACAGCTCGTCAAGTTCAAATTTTGTACTGAATTTGACATCTGACTTGAACACTGATTAGTTGATTTGATCGTTTACTTCCCTTTCAGATTTTTAGCACCTCCGTGGTGTAGTGGTTCTGAGCTTCGGAGGTCGTGGGGTACGATTCTCGCGTTGAAACAACAAAAAATGTTGTTTTCGAGTTTGGTTAGGACAATGCAGGCCGATCACCTGATTGTCTGACACGAAGGGCCGACGATGCATTGGTGATTCCTCTAGTGTTGCCCATGTTCATAGGCGACGGTGACCGCTTACCACCAGGTGGCCCGTCTGCCCTTTCGTCTCGCTCTATAAAATACCATGATCCATGAAAGATGATCCATGCGTCGTATGGGCGTATAAATGTCGGTCTTGCGCCTGATTTCTCGCCAGTCGTGTCGGTTTACCGTCCCACTGGGTTATGAGAGAAACAGGAAGAGATAGTGCCTTTGTGTATTGTGCACACACTGGAGCACTATAAAATAACTCCTGCGTAGCTGGCCTTGTTTCAATGAAATCGGCTACCGACACCGGAATCCGTTAGAGAAGCTATTATTAGTAGTAGATTTGATCGTAGACTAAAAACGTCTTCTTGGTCTAATGGATAAGACGATACTTTCTACCCGAGACGGTGCCTACGTACTTGATTTTGCTACAGATTGTTCCTTACAAATAACTGGTGTAAAAAGAGCAGTCACTATAACTTTCGGATGTGATTATACTACCTTTTCTCATTCTAGAAATGTTTTTTTTTTACAAAAATAAAATTTTTGGCATTATTATTATTTTTGCGACAAAAAAATTAGAAATGGTAAAAAGAAAAAAAAAATTTTTAGTTTTTGACAAAAAAAATACATTTCCGAAATGAGAAAGGTAGTATAATCGTATCTAAAAGTTATAGTAACTGCTCTTTTTACACATTGTATAACCGATTTTATGATCGATTTTAAATTTATATGCATTACTAAATTCAGTGTGTTCTATTTTTAAACTTTATCCTCATTATCGTTTACTAGCTAACTTCACACCGCTAAGTACACCCAATTCAAAAGGTCATCAGCAAACGCTAACAGCGAAACGCTTACGAAGTAATTAGACAAATGTTTAAAGAGAAAGAAACGATAAAATCGTGGCCGAGCTCGCTAAATACGCTACCTGTGATCTGCGTACACACAGCGAGACGCAGGAATTTGTGAATATGTTGTTTATTTGTTTCAAATAATAATAATACCTCCCACACCCATTTCGGCGACGGTGGTTGATTTCTTTTAAACCGGACAGCTACGCAGGATTAATTTTTATAGTGCCCAAGTGTGTAAACAATAGATGTAAGCACTCTCTATTCCATCTCGTAGCCCAGTGGGATGGATAACCGACACGACTGGCGGGAGATTTGACGCTGGACCGACTTTTTACATGCCCATCCGATGCATGGATCATCTTTCTTGTCAGAAAATCAGGTGATCAGCCTGAAACCACCAAACTTCAAAACAAGTCGAGGACGAAGCTCTGACCACTAGACCACGGAGACGAGGGAATGTACAAGCTATAATATTAATGAGTGATAATTCTTTGGGGTGTGTATGGGTCCCGTATATAGAGTTTACTGTGAAAATACGAATAAGAGGTAGGTACCCTTTTTTGTAATTATTGTATTGGAAAGTTTCTCATACAAACATGAAGATCAAAATTGAGTCTTTCAGCGCAGGTGCTTTCACAGTATACTCTACATAGGAGGCACATACATGTCCTAAAATATTATCACTCATTTATTTTACACCTTGTATATCCGGAAATGAGCAACACCGTTTCCGCCGACATCGTCATCTAACTGCTCCTGCCACTGCCACCCATGAAATAATTTGCGGGAAACATTGACATGAGTCCAGTTGACGTCATAGCTGAAATGATGATGATGATCAACCCACCTCTACCGTAGTGTGTACACACCCCAATACCGGGCGGTTTAAGGGCAGTCACGTCTCGCGACGTACGCCGGTCGCCGGTAATTAAGGTCCGGGCAGAATGGACCGGGCATATTACACCATTCTTGCCCGTAATATTAAAAACTGGAGGAGTTTGAGAATTATGATATTTGAAAACATATTTTCAACTTACTTTACCATTAACGCTATCGTATACATTACGACTGCGTGATAGTACATGGAAAAATTAACAAATACACTAGCCACTAAGGTTTCATAGGTTCCCTCTTTCCCACGATGCTATCATCAGATGTTGGTTTCCTTATCATTGTACCTAGGAATATATCCGTTCCTTTTGACCTCAAACCTCTTTCTTCAATTTGAAAATAAAAGAGTGTGGTTAAAAATATTTTTTCACAAACATTATCATTAACTGCATTACGTCTCAATATCTTTAAAATATTATATGTCTTATAATATTGTAATTATAATCTGAACATGCTTCTAAAAGCGAATATAACTTCCCCGAAAAATCTAAGGAACAACCTTTCACCACAATGATTACCATCAAAATAATAATAAAATTTTACACCTTCACTGCCAGCACGAAGTGGCTGTAAAGCCATAACGCCTCTCTGAAATAGTGCTAAATATCATGTAGTAAAAAATAAAACAATATTTCTTGCATAAATTACTTAAATAGAACAAGAAAAATTTGAAAAAAAAAATCAGTATGCATCACTTGAAACGTACTCAAAATATGACACAAGCAAAAACTACGTAAAACGACTTACAACTTTTTTGGACTTTGCGATAACCCGGAAAAATCGTAGTAACAACCTTTTACCCCGATGATTACTTAGCATCAAAATATAATAAAATATTACACCTTCATTACCAGCGGGAAGTGGCCGTAAACCCATAACGCCTATCTGAAGTAGTGCTAAAGATCATGTAGTAAATAATAAAACAATATTTCTTGCATAAATTACTTAAATAGAACAAGAAAAATTTGAAATAATTCAGTATGCATCACTTGAAATATACACAAGCGAAAACTACGTAAAACGACTTACGACTTTTTTACACTTTTCACTACCCAGAGAAATCGTAGTTACAACCTTTTACCCCGATGATTACTTAGCATCAAAATATAATAAAATATTACACCTTCATTACCAGCGGGAAGTGGCCGTAAAGCCATAACGCCTATCTGAAGTAGTGTTAAATATACAAAAGAATACGCCTCACTGTTCGACTCCCGTTTTATGTTTGCTCGTAAAAATGTTACTGCAGGTACGCTGTATAGATGCCGCGGGTGATGTTGATATCTAGGATCTAGACACACAAAATAATCCAAATCGACGACCAAATGTTAAATCGTGGTGAATAAAAGTAGATTTATTTTCACTAAACGAGGTATTAGCACAATTAAAAAAAAATCTCTAAGTTTTCATATGAAACTTTAACTGTGGCAAATTTAATACGCATACTCCGTTCTCATGAAACGGTTCCAAAAGTTTTTATTTCACGTACGAACACAAACTTTATTATTTTATGAGTGAAACGAATATTTTGTATATTGTAATGTTTTTGGATTTATTTTGTTAGGTTGCCTAGAAGAGACTGCTGTAATACTGCCTTTTTGTACAATAAATTTTATTGTTTTATGATTGTTGTATATTATGTTTATTCATGTACAAATAAAGATTTTTTCTATTCTATTCTATTATAATAATAACCACATAGTTAAGCTACGGTTTGAACGAAACACGACGTCATGGTGGAATCAATTTTAAAGTATTTTTAAGTTTTAATGGATATTATTTTAAGCCTCTTAACGTAACTACGTCACAAAATTAATAATGGACGTTATGAAAATGAAAATACCTGGATAAATACATAAATTAAGTCTTGGACCTGACGTATACTAAGTGGACTAATGATGAAATTTATTAGCGATCGCTCGAACACCGACATCAATCTGTGTAATATACGGATGATTAATTATTATTTTAAACTTTTATTGATTAGCGAAAGTGCTTTGTTGCAAAGTATGCATATTTCACGTGGATAATGCTACGCTATGTAAAGTAAGAACTTTGAGTATAAAATACAAGGTGTACCATAAATTAGTGATAATACTTTAGGTAGTGTTGGATTTGAGCAATTATTTGCAATGAAACGAATAATTTAAAAATTGCGTTATTTATTGGTCCGAACTCAGCAGACAATAGACGCAGCTTCAAAATGGCCGCAAGGAAGTGACATAAAAATAAAGATATCCTGTCACAGATTATAATAACATTATAATTGCGATACAATTCTAACAGGTATATGTGCCTCCTATGTAGAGCTTACTGTGAAAGTACCAGCGCAGAAATACTTACTTTTGGCTTTCATATTTCTAGTTTCTAAAAAGTACCTCTTTCAGCGCTGGTACTTTCACAGTAAACTTTATATAATGAACCGACACACACCCTAAAGTATTATCACTAATTTATATTATAGCCTGTGAAATACTTGCTTTGAACTAGTAAACGATTTACAAAAACATATGACGGATGTGTATGTCATAATAAACTACTTGCCAAAATTCAACGTATATAGCATTATTTTACATCCGCCGGGAGTAAATTCTAATAAATCTGAGCTTCCGTATTTTTCTTTAAAACACAAAAGTATTTGGTACGTAAGGAAATAAAGATTGTATTATGACAACGATTTTGTATTGTAAAAAATTTTGAATATGCAGATTTTTTACCCTTTCAAACTTATAAGTTTTACGGTTATTTTATAATACATCGATGGCGCAATGGCGATAAAACTGGGCGTAAATATATAAGACCTTTATTAGATTGTACTGGAATATGCCGCGAATGTAGAATCAATATCAACGATATACATTAAAGGCAGTTTCAGACTACGCTATACGATATGGCTTATAGCGCGCGATAGTGAGGCAGCTCTTATGACGTCGGCTTTAATAAGCTATATCATGCTATTAGGAGTGTTATAATTGAAACCGTAGGCTATCTCTCACAAAACATGATATTCGAAAGCCCGTGAAGAAAAATCCATTTGCGTTTTTTTAACCGAGTTCAAAATACGAGGCTCAAAGCGTTCATAAATATTATTGTATCGTATAGTAAATAATGCCTCCCACACCGATTTCGGTGACGGTAGCCGATATCATTGAAACCAGGCCAGCTACGCAGGAGATATTTTATAGTGCCCAAGTGTGTGCGCAATACACAAAGACACTCTCTCTTCCTATTACTCACATAACCCAGTGGGACGGTAAACTGACACGACTGGCGAGAGAACAGGCGCAGGACCGACTTTTTACATGCCCATCCGACGCATGGATCATCTTTCTTGTCAGACAATCAGGTGATCGGCCTGCATTGTCCTAACCAAACTTTTGAAAACAATATTTTTGTTGTTCCAACGCGGGAATCGAATCCGGGTCGAGAGCGAAGCTCAGAACAACTAGACCACGGAGGCGCTAGCTTTAAATAGCGCGCTATAGTGTTGAAAGAAATACAAAATAGGTATTTATAAAATCTATTGCTGTCTCGCAGTGCCTTAGCTAGCCAGCACTAGCGCGATAGAGATAACTGCAACATGAACTGAAATTACCTATTAAAAGTACCAGAAATCGACGTTTAGGGGATTCCTGTTTTCTCCTCCAAAACATAACCGATTTAAATATTTTTTTCTTTATTAGCTAAAAAAAGAATTGAGCTAATTTCCTATTTATGATTTTGTTGTATAATGTAGTCAAATATGTTTCCTGGACGTTTAAACATAGCAGAGAGTCTGGCCATTTTTTTTACGTTTTTGAACGTCCATATCTCTTTACTTAATTTATTTACTTAATTAAGAAAATAATTTATAAATTACCTAATTAGGTAATTTATAAATTATTTATATAAAAAAGAAAAACTAGGGACGTACAAACAAAATACATAGATATTCAAGAAAAAAATTGTTACTCTAGCAGCATTATCCAGGGAGGAAACAGGAATCCCGTAGACCCCTATTTCTGTACCTACGGAAAAAAATTCCTAGTGTTTTCTCTTAAGGCGCTACAGGCCCGCTACTAGCGCCACTCTTTTCGACACAAAGATCTTATTCAAAAAAGTAATCGGTTAAAACACTAAGTAAATAGTTAAACTAATTTAAAGAGCTTTACTCTCATAAGAAAATTTCTAAATCGGACATTTTTGGTTGTTTTTATGAGAGTGAATATCCTATAGGATTTCACAGGAGGAGTAGGAAATGATGTGAAGTATAATTACACAATGTATAATAATTATAGCTTCCACACCGATATCAATGTCGGTGGCCGATTTCATTGAAACCAGACCACCTACGCAGGATTTTATAGTGCCCAAGTGTATGCGCAATACACAAGGAATTCTCTCTTCTTTTTTACTCTCATAACCCAGGATAGTTATCCGACATGACTGAAAACTAAATCGTTCATTAAAGATCACATTTGCCCTCATCATATTGGGAAGAGTAGAGTCCTCAACAGTAAGGGACAGATTAGGAATATACCCTACATCAAAAATTATAACGTAAAGGACTCTTAGCCTCGAAACCCCCGCCGATGAAACATCCAAGCGGCAAAAATTTCATCAAATTCCAATCGAACATTTCAAATCTAAATTTAGTTTAAATCAATTGTCACATGGCCTTCACTTTAATCCGTTACTGTCTTTTTGTACCTAAATTTACGTATGTCTTGCGGTGTTGCCAGTTATGGAAATTCCCTGAACTTCTTAAACAGTTGGATGACACCGTAAGACATACACTATCCACTATTTTAAATATAAATTTTAATGACCGCTCATGGACCCAGGCAACTCTTCCAGTTAGGTTCGGTGGCCTGGGTGTTCGAAAACCATCAAATATATCACTTCCCGCCTTCTTGTCATCGATCCATGCCAACCGTAACCTTATATCCCAAATCCTCCAAAACACATCTTTGTCCAATAGAGTTCCGTTCTTGGATGAGGCCAAGGACGCTTGGCTCGCGTCTAGTGCTTGTAGCGAATTGCCCGTCAATACCTCATCACAGAAGCTCTGGGACGAGCCTCTCTGCAGACTGACACGGAACAATCTTCTGAATACGTCGTCCAGTCCTGCGGATCAGGCTCGCCTCTTAGCCGCTGAAAAATGGGAGTCGGGGCTTTGGCTACAGGTACTACCGTCACCAAATACCGGAACTTTATTGGACAAAACAACTTTCCGGTTAGCCACTTCCCTGCGTCTTGGCATCCCCCATGTCGTCCCCCACAGCTGCGTTTGTGGTGCCCATGTAGACAGCCTCGGACACCACGGCCTCTCCTGCCGACGAAGCGCCGGTCGCATCTCTCGCCATCACTCCTTGAACGACCTCATCCGACGGGCTCTTGCAACCGCCGGAGTACCGGCTGTGTTGGAGCCCGCGGGTTTGGCGCGTGATGATGGCAAGAGACCAGACGGAATGACCTTGGTCCCTTGGAGAGTGGGACGGGCTCTTGTATGGGACGCTACTTGCGTCGATACACTCGCTCCGTCCCACGTCCGGGGTACCTCGAGCGTTGCGGGTGCGGCCGCAAACCAGGCGGAGAACCTCAAGCGGCGCAAATATGAGAACCTTAGTGGGGATCTCATATTTGAATAAAGTTTGGGGTTGAAACTCTAGGCCCATGGGGTCCGGGTGCTCATAAATTATTTGGTCAAATTTCAAAAAATCTAGTAGAAGCCACCCGAGACCCCAGAGCGGGAACCTACCTGGCTCAAAGAGTAAGCATCGCTATCCAGCGGGGAAACTCTTTGAGCCTTCTGGGTACTCTGCCTGAGGGGGACGATCTTGGGGTTATTTTTTATTTGTAGTTTTAGAAGTAATTTTATAGTAGATATAGTTTTTTTATTATTTTTGTTTGTTTTAGTTTTAGTTTTAATTAAAATGTACAAATACACGTAAGTTATATAGTTTAAATTAAATTTATAATTACTTTATCATATTTCCACCCGTTTCATCTGATGATTTTCGATTTGTAATAAACATAGTTATTTAATAATCTCCAATTAACGTGAAATATTTAGGCTGGGTTAATTACTGTACATTTTAAGCAAAACATAAAAGGTGTACCTTATGTATGTATGTAGTATGGCATTTAGTTAAAATCGACAGATAAATAAACCTAGTGATTGCTCGGGAGCACTGCACTTTTTTTAAAACTAAAAGTAACCTATGTGTTAATCCAGGATGTCAGTTTTCCGCATAGCATATTATATGAAAATCAGTCCCGCCATTTGCGTTCAAATGTGCTTTAAGAGTCATTCTTTTCACACTGTATTTAATAAAAATCAATCAATATCAGTATTGGCAGCTCTAGTTTCATTTTTGAGACCCAACTTAGGATTCGTTTATTAATATGAGCCTTAGAGCGTGTTTCACCAAGCAATGCTAAAGTTAACGCCATGTTAAATATCATGTTATCCCTCTCGTATTTCCTGTCAATGAATGAGATGGCATGGTATTTTAACATGGCGTTAACATTAACATTGCTTGGTGAAACACGTCCTAAGTCCTGTTTACACGAAATTTCATTACTAGTTATGTAGTAAGTATGAGAATATAAATTATATCTGCCTGTAGTTTTGAAATCTGAGGTAAAAATATAGTACTTAGTTTTAAACCCTGCATTGCTTTTCAATTAAAATTGATTGTCTAAGACGTAGGACGGATTAGTGTCGCGTGCAGCCGCGTGCCTCCTACGTAATCCTCCTACAGCTGCTTCATTAGGTAGGATGAAGTTATAGCAAGTATCAAGATTAGCTGGCAGTGTATAATAACTGAAGACATGAATCGATGAAGGTGATATGTCGCAAAATTTACCCAGAAAATTGACTCAAAACTATCATTTAAAGATTTTAGGATATGTAGTAACGTATTTTGTACATTTATTCTAAAGACGGATCTTTAGATTAATGTACTCGATACGTAACGAAATATTTTAAAATGTTTAAGTGACAGTTTGACCTCAATTTTTCGAAATCAGCATTTTGCGTATATCACCTTCATCCACTCATGTCTTCAATTATAAGTATATATTCTTCGATCACCAATATACCAGATATAGTGTCGGCACAAGAAATCCGTCTTTGCGTATAACAGCTCACTCGAAAAGTGAGATTTTGACAGATTTTGTTATTTTCCAGTTCTCTTAATACAGGTAGTCTTTAGAATGTATTTTTTTAATTTATCTTATTAAGACCCTCTAGTAAACGTATAATGTAAAACTAAAAAGTATTTAAGTACCATTAAAAAGAATGAAGATAGTAAACTAATACCTGAATATAATGTGCGCCACTACTAAATAGGCCAACTTTTCATCAAATTCAGCATAAAATTAATAATTTAATTTATAATACATAACTTAAACTTACTAAGTGCCAATTTCACTAACGCCTGTTAGATTACTAACAGGCGTTAGTGAAATTGGCATACAAATTGGCAAATTGGCTACTTTTACAATTATGTCAAAATATCGTGCCTTCTCTTTCATATATATGATGGACTAAAGAGATAACACAATGTTAAATGAACGACTTACTTTGACAAGCGTTAGTGAAATCGAGACGTGTCGATTTCACCAAATCAATATATTAAAGTTAATCCTTCATTAAATGTCATGTTGTCCCTCTCGTATACCTGTCAAGGAAGGCATAGTATTTTAAAAAGCCGTTAACACTAACAAGCGTTAGTGAAATCGTGACTTTAGGTCGTGCATGTTATTAAATGTACTGAAGGTTCTTGGTGGAAATTCATGTTATATAGTAAAACACAAATTACTTGCACTTTTTTCCACTTTATTTGTTCTTTTACATTAATTATTACTTAAAACACGACCGGTTTCGACATAGTCATCATCAGGTGTGTTTACTATTTAGGGCGTGTTTCACCAAGCAATGTTAAAGTTAAATATCACGTTGTTTCTCTCGTAATTCATATCAATGAATGAGAAAGCATGGTATTTTAACAAGCCGTTAACACTAACTAGCGTTAGTGAAATCGGAACTTCAACTACACGTCATACATAATAAACATTAATTTTAATAACTTTATGATAACTAATTTTACTGCGTTCATAGTATTTGACTGATGCAGATTCCAATTTCAAATTTAAATTCCAGCGTCGTTCGTCAGTTTTTGTTTGAGTTAATACTGCATACTAATTAATATCTAGATGATAATCTCCAGATACTTGAAATTAAATTGTGCTAGTATGTCTTTCAAGGTTTTAAATTAGCATATTTTATACAGCTAAAAGTAATCAGTTGCTAATCAATTTTTATAAACTGTAGATTCATATTATGAAGACATAGTTTTTTTAAATATGCTGATGGAACGCACGAAACTGGGTGAAGCTAATACTATATTTCTGTAACTACTAAATCTACCTTTTTTAAAGTATTTCGGCAAATTTCGTTGTTTATTGTGAATTGTATTCGATGTTTGATGATTGTAAATTGTTTTATAATCTGAACAATTAGGTTGTAATAATACATTTAGGGCGTGTTTCACCAAGCAATGTTAAAGTTAATCCTTCGTTAAATATCATGTTATCCCTCTCGTATTTCCTGTCAATGAATGAGAAGGCATGGTATTTTAACATGGCGTTAACTTTAACATTGCTTGGTGAAACACGTCATTAACTTCAAGACCGCGCACTTTATTCCATAAAACCGATTTGGAAATAAAAACAATACATTGAAGTTCCATTCTTACTCAGATAGATCATAAAACCGAAGATACGTTTACCACACTTCCTAACTAACGAACAAAAACGTCACCAATGTTGCTAACTTGAAAAACACCAAACTCATCATGGCGTCTCGATGTTTTCGCGCCAATTTATCACCGTCGAACTAGGCTCAATTCATTAATAGCCCCCGAGGGTGTCCGTTCTCTCTCCATTTTTTCTCACCTCTCCTTTACACGCCTTATTTACGATGCCTGCGGGTGAAATTCTATTTACAGCTAGTGTCGCAGGGAAAAAATATAGCGAGAAAGTTTTTTTTTTATTAGTATCTTAGGTAAGGCATAAGTTGCTTCTTAAAGTGTAGTACTAATTTTAGGCAAACAAGTGCTTTGGAAAGTAGGTATGTGAGGTTATAGAATTGGGCTAGGTAAACAATCGTCACTTCACAAATATTAATGAAAATATAGGTAATTAAAGAAAAAAAATGTACACACAAGTATTTGTTGTTAAAAATGTTACTTTGATTTTATGCGTTATTTAAAAACTCATCTAGTGTTTTGTGTATTCTCTGCGTCACTCATAAAAAACCATAATATTATGTTTTAAAATATATAAAAGTGTTCGTCTTTTTTAAAAATTGTCATACTGATTTCTTTCTCTGCGATACATTATCAAGGACCATCATTTATTTAAATAACACTAACGTAACGATATAACGGTAATGCGGTACAGGAAGAACGGGATACTTTTGTTGTTCCTACCCGGGGATCGAACCCACGATATATAAGTCGAGAGCTAAGCTCTAAACTACTGGACCATGAAAGCGTTCAATTACTTACACTTAAACGTAAACAAACCAAAAACTTTCACCGGAATATTAAAGGATCATACTTCATTATCCAATACATTTTATATAAATTAAACAATAATTAAAATAAAATTTAAAGATCAAATGAAAAAATTTAACAGGTAAAATACGCCATTTTGTTTGACACTGCCGACTGTAGAATATAGACTATGGATTCATAGTCGCGAACAATTCATGGTGTATTCTTCACTAACTAGTCTATGGTTGTGCTATGGCACAACCATAGACTAGTTAGTGATGAATATCATACAAATCATCAACATAGACGGGTTTGTTTACGTTTGGGCTAAAATTAAAATACTTTATTATACTATACCTAGTGGGTGGACCGTCGACCACCACGAAATGCTGCAGTTCTATTTAAAACATTTTGTTGTAAGTTGCATTTACAATGTTTCGTATTTGCATTTTATTTTATTTCCATTGCATTGTATTGCTGATTGATAATAAATCATTTTATTGTTGTAGACTTAACATTAACTATTTTTGTTTCGTTTTTTAGTTCATATTAATGAATTATCAAATATTAGGGTGCCAATATTATGTCATATTATGCCCACGGCATATTTTTTGTAGGACTAATAATCCGTCATGTAGTGTGCACTAAATTATATAAAAGGGTAGGCTCCGTCTATCGTCAGTAAAGCTCTATAAACAACGATGACCTAGACATTAGAAATTACGCGCGCGTACAAACCCGACCACTCGCGGAAGGGTGAGGCACGGCACAGCCTAATTCTAGCCAAGTCACTAATAATTAAAAAGAGCTTCTCTAACGCGATAACTCGTTCGACGATAGTTTTGCTACCGCGCGCGTGCTACCTCACTCGTCAGTGAGTGAGGATGGGGTTCGGGCCCCTCAGCAGGGTGGACACGTGTCCCACAGACCGCATAATAATAGTCTACCACCGTAGCTATCCCCAATCCGATATGAACATCACCCGGGTGATGTAAGGGGGGGTCACACCCCCCATTTACTCCCTTCTAAACAACTAGCCACCCGGCTAGTTATAGTCCGACACAGCTAAATCGGCTCTCATGCCATTAGTGAGTACCCTTTCGAAAAAAAAAAAAAAAAAAAAAAAAAAAAACTATCGTCAGCAACCTAAGTACGTCTCTCTGTTAGCACGTCCATCCTAATACTGCCGAGAGGGGGAAACCCCCCACCAAGGTATATAGTCATAGTACTTATAAAGCGCACGATAAGGAGACCAGTTAGACAAACACTAAAACGTAGTGATTATAATAATATTCTCTTTGACAAACACTACAGGGGCCTTACTCTCCAAACTGATTTGATTTTGATTCAGATACGATCATGCCGCGTACTTCCTAATAAATTGACATTTGTTTATTTTGATTCTTAGTCGATTGATATGGTCGGGAGTACAAAAAGTTACGATCTAATAATTTTCTTTATCCTGATTAGTTTCAAAGTAATTCACCAAATAAAGTACGAAAAACCACGATCGAACGGATTCGGGAAACGGAGTCGGGAGTAAGTAGTATTTGCATGTGTGTTGTAGTATTGAAATCAGTATGTTCTATTTAAACGAAAAATCGGTCACCGATTATCGTTCGTGCGTGGCCACCCTAAACCTGCAAAGTAGGGAGGGAAGATCATTAAATCAATTACTATCAATCTAAAAATGTACCAGCAAAGGAATAATATAATTAGAAATAAGCAGATAAGCAAATAAGCAGATAAGCAGTTAACATAAGTTGCTTTTTAATATTCAATAACGAAAAAGTTCACTTATTATTGTAAGCCGTAAGCTTGTAAGAAGAAATTACTAAATCCCAACAAAAACATAAGTTGTAACAAATGCCAAGTCACAAACTTAGTTTTTACTTTTTTACAAGTTTTATGGGATCTTAGTTCTTTTTGTTAAAGAGTAACTAAAACTAGTGTTTTTGTCTAAAAGTGCAAATATAACTTTGTAATCCTATACATATTTATGGGATTACAAAGAATGCTTGATAACTAGTTAGAAATTCCAAAATATTTAAGTTTTTTCTTCATTTATACACTTAACACTACATGTATTCCAAACTTGAAGCTACTATGTCTGCTACAAGTGTCCAATTCCTAATGGTAGGTCAGTGAGTGAGTGAGTCAGTAAAAAAATTAAGAATCTTTGACTAATTATAATTCTAAAACTTCCGTTTTAAATTGAATGTAATTTGAAATTTACCGTGTTTATACAATGCCTGCTTGGTTACTAAAAATACAGGCTTACAGTTTTATCCACAACGAAGGTATAGAGGGTCTGATGAAAAATGGCCTGAAATGTTTCGAGAAAAGTAGGGTATGGTACGGCGTATGTACTTGGCGAGGGCACTCCCGTGCCCCCACATAGTACCTAATAAGGCCGCCATTTTTGTTCTATATTGTATCTGGGGGCACGGTCGTGCCCCCGTCAAGACGAGCCAAGCGAAGCGCAAGGGCACTACCGACGAGCCAAGCGAAGCGCAAGGGCACTAATACCTACAGATTATGTAATACATTCAGTGAATAAACGATTATGATTATGATTACCTTTTCTCGAAAGGTTTCGTCGTTTTTTTGAGCTCTCATAACTTTTCTTTGGAAGATGCTAAATAGTTATAATTTTCACTATATAATGACATTGGTAAAGACATGAAACATACAAAGTTTGAATGGCGTAGCTAGATTTTATCAACGTCTAAAAACCCCAGATTTCGTCACTGACTCATTTATAGATCATCAAAATTCATAAGGTACTTCCTGAAATCCTAGAAAGTTGATATCCCACCAAAAACATTTTCATGTAAAAATGTTGCCAAGACGAGTCTATATAGCTTACCATCTGAAAAAGTTATCAGATATCGTATAAAGCCAAGCTCTAAAGACTACTCGCCCTAAATCTACAAGCACCTTGATTAAAATCTATCAAAAAGTGGACAAATCTCATGTAGAACCAACTTTAGTTCTTGGAATGTACAGTAAGTGAAGCTAAGCCTAGTAAAGTAAGGGCGCATAGATCAAGAACTTTGGTTCTACATGAGATTGGTCCACTTTTTGATAGATTTTGATCAAGGTGCTTGTAGATTTAGGGCGAGTAGTCTTTAGACCTTGGCTTTATACGATATCTGATAACTTTTTCACATGGTAAGCTATATAGACTCGTCTTGGCAACATTTTTACATGAAAATGTTTTTGGTGGGATTTCATTTATTTTTGTAAGTTGGTTAATGGGCTTGTTTGAGTTTAAAAATAACCTATTTTGACCCCGGGCACTTACTTTCGCCTTATTCTTCGTCTGGAATTTAGATGATTTATTATATTTCTCTTTCATTTGATACCCATATTGTGAGAGTACCTGTGAAAACGATAAATCGCTATTTTGGATTAAAAATGGCGGCAAACATGAAATCTTGTATGAATTGTATTTGTTTTCTCAAACTCTCTCATCATTTGATACCCATATTGTAGGGTTTGATATGAAAACTATAAGTCTCCATTGTGGCTGTGTAACACCGAACTTCAATAAAACACCTCACTACTATAATTGAACTCTCTTTATACTGTATTCTTGTTTTTTTTTCGAAAGTGCTATAACTATCCGGGTGGCTAGTTTAGTCATAAGCTTGTTTAATCGTTTTAGTGTTTGCTAAAATAATAATAATTATAATAATATCTCCCACACCGATTTCGTTGACGGTGGCCGGTTTCATTGAAACCAGTCCAGCTACGCAGGAGTTATTTTATAGTGCCCAAGTGTGTGCGCGATGCATAGAAGCACTCTCTTTTTCTTCACTCTCGTAACCCAGTGGGACGGATAACCGACACGACTGGCGGGAGATCAAGCGCAGGACCGACTTTTTATATGCCCATCCGACGCATGGAACATCTTTCTTGTCAGACAATTAGGTGATCAGCCTGCCTTGTCTTAACCAAACTTAACGTTTCCAACGTGGGAATCGAACCCACGACGACCACAGTCGAGAGCCAGGCTCTAAACCACTAGACCACGGAGGCGTAATAACTAAAATTGTATAAATAAAGTGATCGTGTAATATTGAAACTTATAAAATTAAGCCATGCGCAAATCAATTAAAAGTCGATTGAGTACTTAATTTTGGGTCACAAATTTCTTTGAGTATCGAAGTTTTTACAATTTTAGACTTAAAAAAATCTACGCATTTGGAGTTTTATGTAACGTTTGTTTTTCGTTTATTGTAATCATTATAAAACGTTACCGACTGTTAAAATATGTTTGTGTTTAGATGTTTCACAGTTCTAAACATAGATGTCACTGTTAGGCAACTGCATCGCGCTATCGACTGTCGAACGATTTTTATATAAGATTATATGGATATTACACTAATATTTCCCATAGATAGTATTACAAAGCACGTACTACTACTGCAACATATGCAGTCACGTAAACACACCACACCACACGCACCCGCGTGGTTAGTACTGCACCAAGGCCGGCGCCGGCGTTGTCCCAGGAGACTTTCCACACTCACTACAACACGTACCGACATACGGACCGACTCACACACGGGACCGAATTCGAACCCGAGTTCAAGCCCGCGTCCTAGCAGCTTAGGAACACATCTAAACGACCGCGATCGCGCTTTGGATATAGAAATCTCTATAAACAACGATGACCTAGACATTAGAAATTACGCGCGCGTACAAACCCGACCACTCGCGGAAGGGTGAGGCACGGAACAGCCTAATTCTAGCCAAGTCACTAATAATTAAAAAGAGCTTCTCTAACGCGATAACTCGTTCGACGATAGTTTTGCTACCGCGCGCGAGCTACCTCACTCGTCAGTGAGTGAGGCTGGGGTTCGGGCCCCTCAGCAGGGTGGACACGTGTCCCACAGACCGCATAATAATAGTCTACCACCGTAGCTATCCCCAATCCGGTATGAACATCACCCGGGTGATGTAAGGGGGGGTCACACCCCCCATCTACTCCCTTCTAAACAACTAGCCACCCGGTTAGTTATAGTCCGACACATCTAAATCGGCTTTCATGCCATTAGTGAGTACCCTTACGAAAAAAAAAACACTAATATTTGCTTTATATTTTCTTACTTCAGATTGTTATTTTATTTAACAACAGATGGACCGGTTCCATACACCGACAGCAATTTACAACTATTTGCTGCCTGCATATTCGTGCTAATTTGAAATAAGTGGATAAAAAACAAATGTTCCACTCATAAATAAATATATATTTAACGGAGTGCGGTATTCTGTGGGCGTCTGTTGATTGTTTTGTATCGTCAGGAAATAATAAGCCGCACATACAGTACTGGTATATTATTGTTTGTAAAATATCATAGTTTCACTCTAAAATATTAACTCAGGTCGTGGATGCAAATGGATAACGATCAGAAACGCGGAGAGTTCTGCGCTCGCGTCCGTTCCGTCTGACACCCCACCGTTATGTGTCATTTCAAACGAGCATAGACCACTCCCAAGCCATGACAGCTGTCCAAGTCATAGCTTGACGTTTCGTAGACAGATGACAGCTACAGGTGACATGTTGCACGACTGAAGCGCCATCCCGCCGACATATTTTTCATCTTCGGTAAAAGTCTGCAAAAAGTCGGTCACCAATTATTAATCGGTGACCGACTTTTTGCAGATGAATAATAGAATATACTGATTGCAGTAGTGCAACGTACTCAAAATACATAAAGTCGGACATAAATAAAGTAATATGAAGCAAAACTCTGACCGATTATTGGTCCTACAAAAAGAAGGTCGTAGGTTTTTTATGTACGTGTATATTATATTCCTTTCATAAATTAAAGATCATCAGATCCTTATAATAAACATCCGAATATGGTGGTCCACCATATTGTATTCAAAAGCCCAGCGCCACGACGCCGAGCGCCGCGACGCCTGCAGACGCCAAGCGCCGCGACGCCTGCCGACGACCAGCGCCGCGACGCCTGCCGACGCCGAGCGCTGCGACGCCTGCCGACGCCCAGCGCTACGACGCCCAGCGTCGCGACGCCTGCCGACGCCCAGCGCCGCGACGCCTACCGACGCCCAGCACCACGACGCCCAGCGCCGCGACGCCAACCGACGCCCAGCGCCGCGACGCCGAGCGCCGCGACGCCTACCGGCGCCCAACGTCGCGACGCCCAGCGCCGCGACGCCTGCCGACGCCCAGCGCCATGACGCCCAGCGCCACGACACCCAGCGCTGCGACGCCTGCCGACGCCCAGCGCCGCGACGCCTACCGACGCCCAGCGCCGCGACGCCTGACGACGCCCAGCACCGCGACGCCTGCCGACGCCCAGCGCCACTACGCCTACTGACGCCCAGCGCCACGACGCCTGCAGACGCCCAGTGCCGCGACGCCTGCCGACGCCCAGCGCCGCGTCGCCTGCCGACGCCCAGCGCCGCGACGCCTGCCGACGCTCAGCGCTACGACGCCCAGCGCCGCGACGCCTGCCGACGCCCAGCGCCGCGACGCCTAACGACGCCCAGCGCCACGACGCCCAGCGCCGCGACGCCAACCGACGCCCAGCGCCGCGACGCCTGCCGACGCCCAGCGCCATGACGCCCAGCGCCGCGTCGCCTGCCGACGCCCAGCGCCGCGACGCCTGCCGACGCCCAGCGCTACGACGCCCAGCGCCGCGACGCCTGCCGACGCCCAGCGCCGCGACGCCTAACGACGCCCAGCGCCACGACGCCTGCCGACGCCCAGCGCCGCGACGCCTGCCGACGCCCAGCGCAACGACACCCAGCGCCACTACGCCTACCGACGCCCAGCGCCACGACGCCTGCCGACGCCCAGTGCCGCGACGCCTGCCGACGCCCAGCGCCGCGTCGCCTGCCGACGCCCAGCGCCGCGACGCCTGCCGACGCCCAGCGCTACGACGCCCAGCGCCGCGACGCCTGCCGACGCCCAGCGCCGCGACGCCTAACGACGCCCAGCGCCACGACGCCCAGCGCCGCGACGCCAACCGACGCCCAGCGCCGCGACGCCGAGCGCCGCGACGCCTACCGGCGCCCAACGTCGCGACGCCCAGCGCCGCGACGCCTGCCGACGCCCAGCGCCATGACGCCCAGCGCCACGACACCCAGCGCTGCGACGCCTGCCGACGCCCAGCGCCGCGACGCCTACCGACGCCCAGCGCCGCGACGCCTGACGACGCCCAGCACCGCGACGCCTGCCGACGCCCAGCGCCGCGACGCCTGCCGACGCCTGCCGACGCCCAGCGCCACTACGCCTGCCGACGCCCAGCGCCGCGACGCCTGCTGACGTCCAGCGCCGCGGCGCCTACCGACGCCCAGCGCCACGACGCCTAGCGCCGCGACGCCAACCGACGCCCAGCGCCGCGACGCCGAGCGCCGCGACGCCTGCCGACGCCCAACGTCGCGACGCCGTGACGCCTGCCGACGCCGTGACGCCTACCGACGCCCAACGTCGCGACGACCAGCGCCGCGACGCCTGCCGACGCCCAGTGCCGCGACGCCTGCCGACGCCCAGCGCCACGACGCCTGCCGACGCCCAGCGCCACGACGCCTGCCGACGCCGCGACACCTACCGACGCCCAGCGCCGTGACGCCTGCCGACGCCGCGACGCCTACCGACGCCCAACATCGCGACGCCCAGCGCCACGACGCCTGCCGACGCCCAGCGCCACGACGCCTGCCGACGCCAAGCGCCGCGACGCCTACCGACGCCCAGCGCCACGACGCCCAGCGCCGCGACGCCTGCCGAAGCCCAGTGCCGCGACGCCTGCCGACGCACAGCGCCGCGACGCCTGCCGACGCCCAGCGCCGCGACGCCTACCGACGCCCAGTGCCACGACGCCCAGCGCCGCGACGCCTACCGACGCCCAGCGCCACGACGCCTGCCGACGCCAAGCGCCATGACGCCTACCGACGCCCAGCGCCGCGACGCCGAGCGCCACGATGCCTACCGACGCCCAGCGCCGTGACGCCTGCCGACGCCGTGACGCCTACCGACGCCCAACGTCGCGACGACCAGCGCCGCGACGCCTGCCGACGCCTAGTGCCGCGACGCCTGCCGACGCCCAGCGCCGCGACGCCTGCCGACGCCCAGCGCCGCGACGCCTACCGACGCCCAGCGCCACGACGCCCAGCGCCGCGAAGCCTACCGACGCCCAACATCGCGACGCCCAGCGCCACGACGCCTGCCGACGCCCAGCGCCACGACGCCTGCCGACGCCAAGCGCCGCGACGCCTACCGACGCCTACTGACGCCCAGCGCCGCAAGCCTACCGACGCCCAGCGCCGCGACGCCTGACGACGCCCAGCGCCGCGACGCCTACCAACTTTGAATTATAATAATGCTAAGCATACAAAGAACTTTCGTCGTTTCAGCCTTTTACTGTCCACTGCTGGACATAGGCCTCTCCAATACATTTTCAGTGCGACCGGTCCATTGCCACCTGCATCCAACGTGACCCGGCAGTTTTCACCAGGTCGTCGGTCCATCTGGTAGGTGGCCGTCCCACACTGCGCTTGCCAGTACGTGGCCTCCACTCTAGGATCTTTTTGCCCCATCGACCGTCCAATCTTCGTGCTATGTGGCCGGCCCATTGCCACTTCAGCTGGCTGATCCTACGGGCAATGTCAGCAACCTTAGTTCTCCCTAACAGTAGAGCTCCCAACAGTTAGTGCGGTGGGTGCAACATGGACATTGTGCATGATCTTTGTTTTGTCCATGTTCATTTTAAGACCCACTTGTTGAGAAACTCTATTGAGGCCACCGAGCATGCGCCCCAAATCTTCCAGCGATTCTGCCATGACTACTATGTCGTCGGCAAATCGAAGGTGAGTGATGTATTCGCCATTGATGTTGATGCCAAGTCCTTGCCATTCCAGGAGCTTGAAGGAATCCTCCAGAGCAGCGGTAAACAGTTTCGGGGATATGATATCCCCCTGTCTTACTCCTCTCTTTAAAGGGATATCCTTCGTGCAGTGCTCCTGTACTCGGACTGACATGGTGGCGTTATTATACAAACACTTCAACACTTCGATATACCGATAGTCAATACGGCAACGCTGGAGAGATCTAAGGACCGCCCATATTTCGACGGAATCAAAGGCTTTCTCATAGTCCACAAACGCCAAGCATAATGGCCGATTATACTCTTCGGTCTTTTGTATAATCTGCCGCAGCGTATGTATGTGGTCTATGGTACTATAGCCTTTTCGGAAACCGGCTTGTTCGGTAGGCTGAAAGTCATCCAGCCTGCGTTCGAGACGCATCGTAATAACTCTCGAAAACAGCTTGTAGACATGGCTCAGCAGTGTTATGGGCCTATAGTTCTTCAGTAAGGTTTTGTCGCCTTTTTTGAAGAACAGGATCACAACACCCCTGTTCCATGCCTCTGGCGTTTTCCCATCGAGTAAGGAGGAATTGAAGAGTTTCTGAAGGACTTTTAGTACCGGCGTGCCGCCCGCTTTCAGAAGCTCTGTAGTGATTGATTCCATCCTCGCCCGGAGCCTTGTTGTTCTTAAGCTGTTTGAGAGCTACCCTAATCTCGTACAGGCTGATGTCCGGGATGTCTTCGGTATAGTGTCGTGTTAGCCTGGCTCTTGGGTCTGCAGCTAAACTAGCAGGTTCAGCTGAGACCGAGGTATACAGCTGTCCATAGAACCTCTCTATCTCCCGTAGTACCTCGGACTTATTTGACGTTACGCGTCCATCTTCGGTCTTCAGCTTTGTCAACTGGCTTTGCCCAATAGATACGTCTCTTGCAAACACTTTGGAGCCTTGGTTCCGCTCTATCGTCTCTTTAATACACTGGGTATTAAAAGAACGGATATCGTGTCGCAAGGACTTCGTGATCTGTCTATTGAGCTGCCTATATGAGTCAGCGTCACTCGAAGTTTGGAGCGTCATTGAACGTCGACTAGCCATGAGGTTCCGGGTTTGGTCGGATAGTTTCTGAGGTCTATTTGTACGGTGGGTCTTGAAAAATTTGGACCCCACCGTATGGACAGTTTCTACCAGCCTGCTATTTATATCGTCCACTGATGCGCAGCTGTCTAGCCATTGGAAGCGATTTGACAGTTCAAGTTGAAAGCTCTCGGGGTTTTGGATATGGACATTCGACGGTCGGAGCGTAGACTTCATCAGACGCGATCTCTCAAGTTTGACGTTGATATTCAACATGCCCCTGACGATTCGGTGATCACTTCCGGTCTTAACCATGTTGATCACAGAGACATCGTTGAATATCTGCCGCTTGGTGCTCATAATGAAGTCAATCTCGTTTCTAGTTACACCGTCGGGACTCAACCAGGTCCATTTCCTCTGCGGCGGCTTTTGGAAGAAAGAATTCATCATGAAGAGTCCTTCTTTTTCCATAAAGTTCGCCAGCATCTGTCCTCTGGGATTCCTCTGCCCAAATCCAAATGGCCCCACTTTCAGCTCACCATCGCTTCTGCAGCCCAGCCTCGCATTGAAATCTCCCATAACAACTGTGAAGTGTGTTTTAGAGCTACGTATGGCCCTACTGACGTCCTCATACGTAGCTTCTACTTCATTGTCTGGATGTGTTGACGATGGGGCTCAATGGGACAATCTTCAACGAATATCGTTTTGAGATTCTCAGTACAAGGTATGCAACCCTATTTGACACACTCTCGATGGACACAATGTTGTTGATGAGAGATTTGTGGACGATAAACCCAACACCACCTTGGGACTTCTGTTCTCCCTCCCGGTAGTAGAACAAGTGGCCGGACTGTAAGGTTATCGTATCCTCGCCCTCTCTTCGGATCTCCGATAAAATACAAAGAACTTTACAGAAAATAAATTTAACAACAGATTGAGCTTGTGCCGGACCTGTTCCATACACCGACAGTTATTTTGTGACCGACAGCAATTTACAACTATTAGCTGCCTGTATATTCGCGCTAATTTTAAATAAGTGGATAAAAAACAAATTTTCCTCTCATAAATAATATTAAAATAATATATTTTTCATCTTCGGTAAAAGTCGGTCACCGATTAATAATTGGTGACCGACTTTTTGTAGACGAATAATAGAATATACTGATTGCAGTAGTGCAACGCACTTGTTAGCTATATAAAAATATAGCTAACATAGTGATGAGGAGATATATAAATATAATTCAAAGCCCAGTTAAAATGTATATAAAGTTTATTGTAACGGTTTACTTTCCACAATGTATATTCGAATGTAGATACTTATTACGATTATCAACCAGTTGCTACTATTAAATATTATTATACAGAATACTATTACATTTTATTTAATAACTAATAATAATTTATTACCAGGAGTTTATTCAATTGATATTTCGACTTAAATAGTTAACCATTACAGAAATACAATTATATACAAGTACCTACCCTAAGCAATTCAAATGTAAGGGAACTTAGGTATTATAACAGTAAATTATTAAAGAACCTTAACTGAACATAAGAATTATAATATATTTTAATACTTTTAAAAGGTGTCATTATATGTTGAAATTTTCAACTATTTAGCATCATCCAAAGCAAAGTTATGGGAGTTCAAAAAACGACGAAACCTTTCGAGAAAAGGTAGGTAGTGCCCTTGCGCTTTGCTTGGCTCGTTTTGACGGGGGCACGACCGTGCCCCCAGATTATTTATGTAAGCTGTTATTGCTACAAACCCAACAAAAAAATTATTAAAATATAAATGCCGCCATTTTGAATCCAATATGGTGGACGGTACAAAATGGATGTTTACTATACGGATGTGATCTTTAATACATAAAAGGAATATAATATATACAAGTATATAAAAAACCTACGACCTACTTTTTGTAGGACCGATAATCGGTCAGATTTTTGCTCCATATTATTTCTATCCGACTTTATTTATTTTGAGTGCGTTGCACTACTGAAATCAGTATGTTCTATTTCATTCCGATTATTAATCGGTGACCGACTTTTTGTAGATGAAATATATATTTATGAGAGGAAAACTAGTTTTTTATCCACTTTTATAAAATTAGGCATTAGCGCGAAGTAGCAGGCAGCAGGTTGTAATAAATTGCTGTCTGTACAAATTAGAAAATATTATGTAAAACACGTGAAATCGGTTATCGGTCCGATAGTAGTCACCGGCAGTTTCCAGTCGTATACAATATTTTTTTACTGCGAATGTTATTCGATTGTTAGGAAATATTCACATTTCGTATTCGTAATTAACTAGCTTACAAAAATAAATGAATATACCCCAAAAACAAAATCTATCAAAAAGTGGTCAGATACCGTTTTGCTACCGTTATACACGGTGTAAAAAGAGCAGTCACTATAACTTTGGGATATGATTAAAGGACCTTTTCTCATTCTAGAAATGATTTTTTTTCATAATTTATTTTTGAAAAAAAAAAATATTTTTTTTTTTCAAAAATAATTTATTTTTTTGCAATTTATTATTTTTACTCGCAAGGCTGAACTGTTTGGAACAACGTTCTGCATTAAATTCTTAAATTTTATAATTTTTGCCCTAGTACGTAATGAACGTCTTACGCGTGCTATTGACCTCTCAGCGTAATCAGCTGATCGCTGTGTGGTGCACGTTGTACATTGTAAAAAAATTTAAATTTTTAAAACAGTGGATTAAAAGCAAATGACTAGTACCAATGGATATAACTCTTGCCTGGTTATTACCCCACGAAGTTATAATGACTACTCTTTTTACACCCTGTGTATTTCATAGGGATTCAATAATCGTGTGTAAAATAAAACGGCCAAGTATCACGTATTAACTGCAATGTAGCGTAAGTGAAGTTAAGCCTGGTGAAGTAAGGGCGCATAGATCATGAATTTTGGTTCTACATGAGATCTGACCACTTTTTGATAGATTTTGATTAAGGTAGTGTAGAGCTTGGCTTTATATGATATCTGATAACTTTTTTACAGGGTAAGCTATGTAGGCTCGTCTTGGCAACATTTTTACATGAAAATGTTTTTGGTGGGATAATCCCTAATAGAATGATGTTCTTTCTCTAACTGTTCAAATATGTGTGAACAACAGTATAGGTATATTTCATTGATATTTTCCTAGGAGATTATTCTTTTAAAGGATTTAAGGTACTCAGTAATGCCTCCCACACCGATTTCGGTGATGGTGGCAAAGTGCCATGGCCAGGGCCAAGTGTGTGCACAATGCACAGAAGCGGCTCTTCCTTCACTCTCGTAGCCCAGTGGGACGGATAACCGACTCGACTGGCGAGATCAGGCTCAGGACCGACTTTTTACATGCTCATCCGACGCATGGATCATCTTTCTTGTGAGACAATAAGGTGATCAGCCTGCATTGTCCTAACCAAACTTGAAACTTGAACATGAAACAAAATGATGGCCAACTTGAACCTGTAACATTGCACGTAATCAGTAGCGTAGCTATCATTGGGCATGGTAGTGCAGTGAACCAGGGCCCCAGACATCAGGACGCCCTTTAACCTAAGCTTTGAAAAGAGCAGGTCAGCAACTGGAACCCTCGATCCTGCCCATCCGATTATTTTGTATGCCCCGGGCCCTTGCTCACTTAGCTACGCCACTGATGTCTGTAGTGCTATTGTCCAAGAATATTTTGTGTATTTCGACAGCTGAATCATCGATGAGTGTCGAATTTCGGGAAAGTAGACACTCACCGTGAATTCAGCCGTCGAGATTCGACAACATTCTTAGAGAAAAGCACTGCTGTTTAGCATAACAAAAACACAGGCTATTAATCCACGTGTTTCATTAGCCGCTCGCAAAGTGAATTTTAATGCAGCGGCCAAGGGTAGCGGGTTCGAAGTTAGTCCAAGTTTTTTCCCTCGCAATCAGCGGAATAAAGTTTATTGTGGACCTGACGTACCACATTTGGAGATGTCGCATTCGTATACAAAACTTGCTGCGACTTCATCTATACTAATATTATTGTACGGGTTGTTGCTAACCGTACATGGAAATAATATTAGCACAGTAAGCATTTTCTATACATGTCGCCGTGTGTTATACGCGCGTGCAAATTGTATCATAATTTTCATTTAATAAAGTAGTTATCATTCAGCATTCAACCGGGACGGTTTTATTTATCATCCCCGATCGTTCTGACTTATCAATTATATATCATACATCTTTTCTACTTGTGTTAATGTTGAGGCTGCAGCAGTAGCCCTACATTATACATAGTTTTTTGGTCCTTCGTAAAATTGACTTTTATCATAAACTATCAGCGCGTGTGGATTTTTTTTTTGGACTTAAAAATATTTTTATCATTATATTTTGTATCAGAACTTTATCATAATATCAGTTTTCGTGACTTTTTGCCAAGTTTAAACTATAGTGTGGCTTGTGCACGTGAGTGGAGTTTTATTGTGAGGAGTTATCATCATTTGGTGGGCCGGGAGGACTGCTCATCATAGCTGATCATCGTCATCGCGCCGCCGCAGGTTTGCTGTTTCGCATCGCGACTCTGCTGATTCAAGTAAGATTGTTCCTTTTATATCATTTTATATTTCTGATTTATCACAATGGAAAATATATATGAACGTCAAATCGAGATTATCAAGGTGGTTAATGGTATTAAGACAAACTTCGGGAAGGATTCCGCGAGTAGGAAAACTCCGGAATATATTCAAAGAAGACTTGACACACTTGAGGAGCTGTGGGTAGAATTCGAGCAGAATCACGAGCTTTTGTTAGGGAGCGTAGACAGAAATATTCCATATTTTAAAGAAAATCATTTCGGAAAGATGGACGATCTTTATCATACCCTTAAGCAAACTTTGTTGTCCTATCAGCAGAAAGAAGATAAAGCTACGTTAGCTCCACCTGAAAAGTATCAGGAATTGTTATCAAAGCAGCGTACTAATTTTAGAGCCTTGAGCCGTTTAATTAACAGTATCAAGTTAGAGGAAATTACTGAGAAGTGGGAGATCGAAGATGAGCTCCGAAACCTGAAAAGCCGGTGGAATATCATTGACACTCTGCATCTAGAATTAGATGACTTGCTACGGGGTGCAGATTTAGAATACGAAGAAGAGTATAGCACGTACGAGAAGGAGTATAAAGATATCAAGCGGGCACTTCATCGAAAATTATCATCCACGGTTCATACCCAGCAATCAACTCCGCAGCTGGAGATTCCTATCTTCTCCGGTAAATACTCTCAGTGGCCTACCTTCTACGATTTATTCAGTGAAGCTATACACACTAATAACTCGCTGTCTAACGCCCAGAAAATGCAGCATCTAAAAGGGAAGGTAAGAGGAGAAGCTGAGCGGTTGATCCAACACCTGCATATATCATCAGAAAATTACACAACAGCATGGGATATTTTAATTCATAGGTATGACAATAAGCAATTGTTATTTACACATCAAATTGAGACGCTTCTTAATCAGCCCAGTCTTCAGAAGCAGTCGGCCTATGAAATCAAAAAATTACACGATACGTCCGTCGAGTGTATTCACGCCATTCACAACTTAGGGGTGAATACTAATAACTGGGATCCCTTACTTGTACATTTATTATCAAAAAAGCTTGACATTGAAACCTTAAAGGACTACAAGGAAGCAAGAAGGTCACCGCGAGAGCTGCCGGAATTATCAGAATTCGTCACATTTTTAGAATCGAAGTTTACTGCGTTGGAACCGATTCATAAGAAGGAGCGGGACTTTTTACAATCAACGACATCAAAGCATGTAACCAACCCAAGGCCATCTGTATCAACTTATTATCAACCTGCAAGAAATTTTAACCGTGAAAAGTATCAGGGCAAAACTTATCATACACGTTCATCAAAATGTCCATTATGTTATTTTAATCATGATTTATTCCAGTGCAGGCGATTCAGCAACATGACACCCGCGTTAAAGTTAAAGACAGTTTCGAAATATCAAGTTTGCAGGAATTGTTTGTATAAGCATTACGAAAACCCGTGTATGTCAACTAAACGGTGTAAAGAATGCCAGGGTGACCATAATTCCTTACTGCACGAGGCTTTCGTAAATAACGCTAGTTCTAATTCTAAGTTAGGTCGTTCTGAAAGTAGCCAAAATGACACCATGCCAAATATAAAGCAGCATAACGTTAATTTTGTCGCCGGAGACGATGAAGAAATTTTGTTATAACTCTACGAGCGCTTTTAGATCAGGGGTCTCAGCTTTCCTTGATATCAGAAAATGCGGCACAGATGCTAGGACTCCGACGACACAAATATCATGCATCAATATCAGGTATAGGCTACGGATCAAAGCAGAGTAAAGGATTGATGGAAATTGAATGTCACTCTATTTATGGTGACTATAGTTTCACGACTCAAGCTATGATCATATCACGAGTTATCAATAACCTACCGAATATTTCTTTTATCAAAAAATCATGGTCACACTTGCAGCATGTAAACTTAGCAGATCCAGATTATAATATTTCGCGCTCGATTGATTTATTATTGGATGCCAGCGTGTATTCTCAAATTTTAATGAACGGACTTATCAAGGGGCCACCACAGGCTCCCATTGCGCAGCAGACTAGGCTAGGCTGGATTTTGTCTGGTAATGTTAAAACATTTAACTGCCACGTGGTTCTTAATAATGTATCAGATTTATCAACCTATAACCTAACCTAACCTGTAACCTTCAACATAAGTATCAAATACATGGATTTAGCGACGCATCAGCGAAAGCATACGCCTGTGCTGTGTATTGTGTCACTACAGACTATAAGGGCGAGCACACATCGCGGTTAATAGCGGCTAAGACTAAGTTAGCGCCACTTAGCAAGAAGTTATCGCTACCTCGACTTGAGTTATCCGGTGCACTACTTTTATCACAACTCATCAATAAAATTAAAAGCATACTGCCGAGCACAAATGTTGATATTTACGCATGGACTGATTCGATGATAGTTTTAGGGTGGATTCATGGAGAGCCATCAAGATGGAAACAATTTGTTGCGAACAGGGTGCAACAAATTAAAGAACTTGTACCTGCGACAAACTGGAATTATGTACACTCAGAATCAAATCCAGCAGATTGTGCCACGAGAGGGATATCAGTTAAGAAATTGGCAGACTTTCGCTTGTGGTGGGAAGGGCCAGAATGGCTTACTACTTTTGAGTCTGACCAGATTACCCAACCCTCATATGCAGAACCTGAATTAGAAATAAAAAATGTTACTCGCAGTGTAAACGCAGCTTTACATTGTCATAAGGTGTCATTTATATTAGAAATGTTGAATAATCACAGTTCTGTAACTTTTATAGTAAGAACTGTATCATGGGTGTTACGTTTCATCACTCGAACTCAGAAACAATCCAATACAGCAAAATCGTTGACACTCGTGGAAATGAACAATGCTTATAATATTATCATTAAAACTATTCAAGCTATAGAATTTAGCGAAGATTTAGCATTTATCATATCAAAAAATCATGTTCATCGGAATAGTAAACTATCAAATTTAAATCCTTTTATTGACGAAAATGGACTTTTGAGAGTTGGCGGCCGGTTGAAGTATTCACATATCAGCTGGACCGCGAAGCACCCTATCATACTAAGTAGTCATAGTAGATTTACTTCTCTTATCATACATCAAGCACATATCACTACGTTACATGGTGGAGCACGACTTACTCTAGCTTATATCAGAAATAATTATTGGATTATTAGTGGAATGTCTACTGTTAAGAGGGAGTTGAGGCGCTGTGTTAAATGTCGTCGATTTAGCCAATACAAGTATCAACCAATTATGGCAGACTTACCTCAGCCTAGAGTGGTTCCTTCTAGACCTTTCACCCATACTGGAGTTGACTTCACCGGGCATGTAGACCTGAAATTGAATAAAGGTCGAGGCGTACGAACGACCAAAGGCTACATTGCAGTTTTCATATGTTTATCAACAAAAGCAGTTCATCTAGAGCTGGTATCGGATTTGAGCACACCATCGTTCCTAGCTGCATTCCGGAGATTTTGTTCACGGCGTGGAGTTCCATCTCACGTCTATAGTGATAACGGAACTAATTTTATAGGCGCTAGCAAACTTCTTAAAAAAGAGTATCAAGAAATTGTAGCTACCATCAACCAGGATTTCTTTGACAATATCACTGAAATGAAAGTAGAGTGGCACTTTAATGCTCCTTCTCATCCTCATGCTGGAGGCTTGTGGGAAGCGGCTGTAAAAAGTTTAAAGTTTCATATCAAGCGAGTTATTGGCGAGCAGAAACTCACATACGAGGAATTTATCACCGTCTTACATCAAGTTGAAGCCTGCTTGAACTCGAGGCCACTCTGCGCTCTAACTGAAAACCCAGAGGATCCCGTTTTGACTCCGGGACACTTTTTGATTGGTGGTTCGATGCTCACCAAACCTCAAACGGAACCTGAGTCTATGTGTTTATCAAAGAGATGGCAGCTCGTTCAGTCTATCAATAAGCAATTTTGGAAATGTTGGTCATCAGATTATTTGCAACAGCTACAGGTTAGATCTAAATGGAAGAAGGAAGGAAAGAATATTAGCATTAATGACATTGTGTTAATTAAGGATGAAAACTTACCTGCAGGTAAATGGGCTATGGGCCGGGTGCAAGAACTTCACCCGGGTAGAGATGGACAAGTCAGGATAGTATCACTGAAAACTAAAAATAATATTATAAAAAGACCAGTTATCAAGCTAGTTCCTTTAGTCCCCGGAGAAGTAGAAGACCGGGCCTCAGCAATTATCAATCAGGAGACGTCATCAGCTCCAGAGTCAACTCACACGAGGTCTCATCGTCCGCGTCGAATCAATTTGAAAAACTTTTTTATGACATTTTTTATGTTTATATCATTATTTTTATCACCGAGTTGGCAACAAACTCAAAAGGATTTTATTATCACGCCGGTAAATACCAATCAAAGCATCTATTTTGACAAAATCGCGGACCTGCAACATATTAGAGACGAATGGACTCTTGTTATTTATTATAACATGTCTACATATTGGCAGAGCTTTGATAACATTAAAAATTATGTATCGCACATCGAAGAGAGTGGTTCATCAAAAGATTATCAAACTGTCACCTTACAACTGGAACATGAGCTTGATGAAATAGATCACTTTAATCAGCTGCTGAAAAATCAATTAAACAGAAGACAAAAGAGAGGATTAATTAATGGCGTTGGTTACATTGCTAATTCATTATTTGGTGTCCTAGACGAAAGGTTCGCCACGCAGTATCAGCAAGACATCGAGCATATTCAACAAAATGAAAACCATTTGCAAACTCTTCTACGTAATCAAACAGTTATCATAGAGGCAGAGTTTAATATATTGAAGAGACACGAGAATATCATGCAAAAACAATTTAATCTCATCGAGAATCATATCAAGGACTTAGCTGCCGAGGTTTATCAAGTTAAGCAGTATTCGTCACGTTCTACCTATATCACTTTTTCGTCCTTGGCTGCCCACATTATCATATCCAACTTAAGACGTATTCAAGAAACGCTTATTAATACTCTCACCGATATAAATCAAGGTCATATCAATACGAATTTTTTATCACCGCAACAGCTGCAAAATCAAATTAATATAATATCAGGTCGTTTACAAAGGGAACTCGTGCTCCCGACGGACGGGTCTAATATCATTCAGCTGTATAAGCTACTGAGAGTTGCTGCGAGAGTCACGGATAAATTTCTTATCGCTGAAGTAAAGATCCCTATATTAAACAGTGAAATTTTTGAACTTGACAAGATCATAAGCATACCTAAGAAGAAAGATGAGAAGTATTATCAGTTAATTTCGAAATATTCATATATTGGATTTAATATCAACAAGGATTCACTCTTATTTTTATCAGACTCGGATCTTCAGTTGTGTCGTCATTTATCATCAGAGAAAGTTTTATGCTTTCTTAATAGCCCTGTTTATACTACGAAGATTAAACAATCAATTTGTGATGTCAACATAGTGGACGGCGGCACTGACCTACCGCTATGCAAGTCGCAAGTATCCAGTTGCAAAGAGAGCTGGATTAAGTTACATGCATATAACGAGTGGCTATACACCTGTTGCGAACAATGCACTGTCCGGCTGATTTGCCCAGCTGGTATTACGTCACAGGTACTGATAGGCAGCGGAGTCATTCGCTTAGGTCCTTTGTGTATCATGAAGGGTAATGATTTTACAATATATTCTCATAACATATATAGCAACAGGTTGGATATCAACCAAAAGCTCGAAATACCCCAGTCCTCTGTCTTGAATAATATCATTAACACTTCATCTATCGATATGCCGAAATTAGAAAACCATGAAGGTGAATGGGAAGTTTTGAAAACGGAGATATCAGAAATTAGGGAACAATCTAGTGGCGAGCTGCGAGTGCACGATGTCCATCATTATGCTCTGGGATACGTCATAGTCAGCCTATTTGTTATCATCGGCGGTGTCATCTTGTTCCGATGGCTTCGTCGGAGGCGCCAGCAGGCCGGCGCGCGCGGCGGGGAGGCGTCCCGCGGCACGCGCGACCCCGACGCCGCCCCCGCCCTCTCCGCTGGCTCAGGAGTCCAGCGCAGTGTTAGCGTTAGTGATGTGCAAGTGAAAGTACCGAATAAAAAAGAAATTAGTGAAGTGTTTTCGAGTGTCCCTAATGTTCAAAAAATGTCTAGTGAAATTAGACAATCAGTGTTAAGTCTCGATAAAAGCACTTCTCCTATGTTTAGTCGTTCCGTTCGATTAAGTGCATTGAATGACTAGAGACAATAAAATACTAGTTCATAAAATAATTTTAGGTTGCAGATAGAGATAGAGTTATATTTTTGTTTTATATAAGTACAACATTTTTACCTATCTCACTTTTTGATATCAAAAGTTTGTTTAATTTTACATTTTTTATATCCTTTTATATAAGGTGATTTTATCATTTTATTCGTATCATGTAGTTTATCATTTAAATCAACCTCGCCTACTTTCGGGGGGCGCAGGATGTACGGGTTGTTGCTAACCGTACATGGAAATAATATTAGCACAGTAAGCATTTTCTATACATGTCGCCGTGTGTTATACGCGCGTGCAAATTGTATCATAATTTTCATTTAATAAAGTAGTTATCATTCAGCATTCAACCGGGACGGTTTTATTTATCATCCCCGATCGTTCTGACTTATCAATTATATATCATACATCTTTTCTACTTGTGTTAATGTTGAGGCTGCAGCAGTAGCCCTACATTATACAATTATAACGCTGAAGAGTTTGTTTGTTTGTTTGTTTAAACGCGCTAATCTCAGGAACTGCTGGTCCGATTTGGAAATTCTTTTTTAGTCCATTTATAGGAAGGCTTTAGGCTAAAAAACATTACGCTGCGACCAATAGGAGTGAAGTGCCAGTTAATTTATAATTTATAATTTATTGAAGGTAAATTGAAATACTATTTATACCTATAATGATATTATGAGGTTTGAGAGTAAAAGTAAACCACAAATTGTTTCTCTGAAAAATACAAAGAGATTTTATTTAACCTCGAAACTTAAGTTTTAATTATTTGACAAACAAACAAAACATTACAAAACTCTTATCTTACCTGAAAAATACAAAGAAACGACATTTAAAGTTCACATAAATCAATTTAAGTTATATTTCAGTAAATTACTCCATATTGTATTCCGCCATTTCTTCTATAACCCAAGCGTCACCCCGACGTCATACAACGTTAAACGCGCCAAGCGCGGTAATGTTTAAAAAAAAGAAATGTCATTTCTTTACATACCTACAAATTATTTTTCAATTTATGTACCTAAAGCAATTTAACAAGATATATACAAGTCATACACGTTCGGTCGTATCAAGAGGTCAAAAGTAAAGCACAGGACCGAGAAAAATGGCGATTACTCCACCGACAAGAGAAGAGCTCTTAAGAGCGCGCAATCAAATTTCATATATTTTTAATTTTTTATCAACTTTTCATTTAAGGACTTTATAATCTCTTTTATGAAAATAGAAATTAAACTATATTAACACGATTTAATTGTTATTTTCTTTATCAAAGTGAGCTAAAATCGGAATTTTTGCGATTCGGCGTTCCGAAATCTTTAAATTTACTCAATTGTACTACTTAAAACTTTAATTTTATCATACTATTCCAAAAATAAAGAGTTTATCTTTATATATTTCTAATTGTTTTATTTAATTTAGTTATTTTATGCGTGTGAGGGGCAGTCAAAAACACCGAAAAACTGAAACTTCGTCGTAAATTGAATCCCACCAAAAACATTTTCATGTAAAAATGTTGTCAAGACGAGCCTACACAGCTTACCCTGTGAAAAAGTTATCAGATATCGTATAAAACCAAGCTCTACACTACACCTTAGTCAAAATCAAAATCTATAGATCAATAATTTTGGTTCTACATGAGATCTAACCACTTTTTGATAGATTTTGATTAAGGTGTAGTGTAGAGCTTGGTTTTATACGATATCTGATAACTTTTTCACAGGGTAAGCTGTGTAGGCTCGTCTTGACAACATTTTTACATGAAAATGTTTTTGGTGGGATTTCATTTATTTTTGTAAGTTGGTTAATGGACTTGTTTGAGTTTAAAAAGAACCTATTTTGACCCCGGGGAATTAATTTCGCCTTATTCTTCGTCTGGAATTTAGATGATTTATTGTATTTATTTCTCTTTCATTTGATACCCATGTTGTGAGAGTACCTGTGAAAACGATAAATCGCTATTTTGGATTAAAAATAGCGGCATTCATGAAATCTTCTATGAATTGTATTTGTTTTCTCAAACTCTCTCATCATTTGTTACCCATATTGCAGGGGTTGATATGAAAACTATAAGTCTCCATTGTGGCTGTGTAACACCGAACTTCAATAAAACACCTCACTACTATAATTGAACTCTATACTATATTCTAGTTTTTTTTTCGAAAGTGCTATAACTATCCGGATGGCTAGTTGTTTAGTCATAAGCTTGTTTAATAATTTTAGTGTTTGCTAAAATATTAATAATAATAATATCTCCCACACTGATTTCGGTGACGGAGACCGGTTTCATTGAAACCAGTCCAGCTACGCAGGAGTTATTTTAAAGTGCCCAAGTGTGTGCGCAATGCATAGAAGCACTCTCTTTTTCTTCACTCTCGCAACCACTGGGACGGATAACCGACACGACTGGCGGGAGATCAAGCGCAGGACCGACTTTTTACATGCCCATCCGACGCATGGATCATATTTCTTGTCAGCCAATTAGGTGATCAGCCTGCCTTGTCTAAACCAAACTTAAAACATGTTTCCAACGTGGGAATCGAACCCACGACGACCACAGTCGAGAGCCAGGCTCTAAACCACTAGACCACGGAGGCGTAATAACTAAAATTGTATAAATAAATTGATCGTGTCATATTGAAACTTATAAAATTTTGTCATTAGCCAATCAATTAAAAGTCGATTAAGTACTTAATTTATGGTCACAAATTTCTTTGAGTATCGAAGTTTTTACAATTTAGACTACAAAAAATCTACGCATTTGGAGTTTTATGTAGCGTTTGTTGTTCGTTTATCGTTATCATTATAAAACGTTACCGACTGTTAAATATTTGTGTTTAGATGTTTCACAGTTCTAAACATAGATGTCTCTGTTAGGCACCTGCATCGCGCTATCGAGGTGTCGAACGATTTTCATATAAGATTATATGGATATTGCATTAACATTTAACAATGACGTTAACATTTAACAATGACGTTAACATTTAACAATGACGTTAGCTTTATAATCATCTCACATCATATTGTTGTTTTATTTAACAACAGATGGAGCTTGTCCGGACTTGTTCCATACACCGACAGTTATATTATCTCGCCTAGCGTCGCGACGCCTGCCGACGCCCAGCGTCACGACGCCAAGCACCGCGACGCCTGCCGACGCCCAACGTCGCGACGCCTGCCGACGCCCAGCGCCGCGACGCTTGCCGACGCCCAGCGTCGCGACGCCTGCCGACGCCCAGCGTCGCGACGCCTACCGACGCCTAGCGCCGCGACGCCTACCGACGCCCAGCGTCACGACGCCAAGCGCCGCGACGCCTAGCACCACGACGCTTACCGATGCCAAGCGCCGCAACGCCTGCCGACGCCCAACGTCGCGACGCCTGCCGACGCCCAGCGTCGCGACGCCTACCGACGCCTAGCGCCGCGACGCCTACCGACGCCCAGCGTCACGACGCCAAGCGCCGCGACGCCTGCCGATGCCCAGCGTCGCGACGTCTGCCGACGCCCAGCGTCGCGACGCCTACCGACGCCTAGCGCCGCGACGCCAAGCGCCGCGACGCCTACCGACGCCCAGCGCCACGACGCCAAGCGCCGCGACGCCGACCGACGCCCAGCGTCACGACGCCAAGCGCCGCGACGCCTACCGACGCCCAGCGCCGCGACGCCTGCCGACGCCCAGCGTCGCGACGCCTACCGACGCCCAGCGCCGCGACGCCTGCCGACGCCCAGCGTCGCGACGCCTACCGACGCCTAGCGCCGCGACGCCTACCGACGCCCAGCGTCACGACGCCAAGCGCCGCGACGCCTGCCGATGCCCAGCGTCGCGACGCCTGCCGACGCCCAGCGCCGCGACGCTTGCCGACGCCCAGCGTCGCGACGCCTGCCGACGCCCAGCGTCGCGACGCCTACCGACGCCTAGCGCCGCGACGCCTACCGACGCCCAGCGTCACGACGCCAAGCGCCGCGACGCCTAGCACCACGACGCTTACCGATGCCAAGCGCCGCAACGCCTGCCGACGCCCAACGTCGCGACGCCTACCGACGCCCAGCGTCGCGACGCCTGCCGACGCCCAGCGTCGCGACGCCTACCGACGCCTAGCGCCGCGACGCCTACCGACGCCCAGCGTCACGACGCCAAGCGCCGCGACGCCTAGCACCACGACTTACCGATGCCAAGCGCCGCAACGCCTGTCGACGCCCAACGTCGCGACTCCTACCGACGCCCAGCGTCGCGACGCCCAGCGCCGCGACGCCTGCCGACGCCCAGCGTCGCGATGCCTACCGACGCCTAGCGCCACGACGCCTACCGACGCCCAGCGTCACGACGCCAAGCGCCGCAACGCCTGCCGACGCCCAGCGTCGCGACGTCTGCCGACGCCCAGCGTCGCGACGCCTACCGACGCCTAGCGCCGCGACGCCAAGCGCCGCGACGCCTACCGACGCCCAGCGCCACGACGCCAAGCGCCGCGACGCCGACCAACGCCCAGCGTCACGACGCCAAGCGCCGCGACGCCTACCGACGCCCAGCGCCGCGACACCTGCTGACGCCCAGCGTCGCGACGCCAAGCGACGCCCAGCGTCACGACGCCAAGCGCCGCGACGCCTGCCGACGCCCAGCGTCGCGACGTCTGCCGACGCCCAGCGTCGCGACGCCTACCGACGCCTAGCGCCGCGACGCCAAGCGCCGCGACGCCTACCGACGCCCAGCGCCACGACGCCAAGCGCCGCGACGCCGACCGACGCCCAGCGTCACGACGCCAAGCGCCGCGACGCCTACCGACGCCCAGCGCCTCGACGCCTGCTGACGCCCAGCGCCGCGACGCCTACCGACGCCCAGCGCCGCGACGCCTACCGACGCCCAGCGTCGCGACGCCTGCCGACGACGCCTAGCACCACGACGCCCAGCGCCGCGACGCCTAGCGCCACGACGCTTACCGATGCCAAGCGCCGCAACGCCTGCCGACGCCCAACGTCGCGACGCCTGCCGATGCCCAGCGTCGCGACGCCTACCGACGCCTAGCGCCGCGACGCCTACCGACGCCTAGCGCCGCGACGCCTACCGACGCCCAGCGTCGTGACGCCCAGCGCCGCGACGCCTGCCGACGCCCAGCGTCGCGACGCCTACCGACGCCTAGCGCCGCGACGCCTACCGACGCCCAGCGTCACGACGCCAAGCGCCACGACGCCTAGCGCCACGACGCTTACCGATGCCAAGCGCCGCAACGCCTGCCGACGCCCAGCGTCGCGACGCCTACCGACGCCTAGCGCCGCGACGCGTCACGATGCCAAGCGCCGCGACGCCTACCGACGCCCAGCGTCGCGACGCCTGCCGACGCCCAGCGTCGCGACGCCTACCGACGCCTAGCGCCGCGACGCCTACCGACGCCCAGCGTCACGACGCCAAGCGCCGCGACGCCTAGCACCACGACTTACCGATGCCAAGCGCCGCAACGCCTGTCGACGCCCAACGTCGCGACTCCTACCGACGCCCAGCGTCGCGACGCCCAGCGCCGCGACGCCTGCCGACGCCCAGCGTCGCGACGCCTACCGACGCCTAGCGCCACGACGCCTACCGACGCCCAGCGTCACGACGCCAAGCGCCGCGACGCCTGCCGACGCCCAGCGTCGCGACGTCTGCCGACGCCCAGCGTCGCGACGCCTACCGACGCCTAGCGCCGCGACGCCAAGCGCCGCGACGCCTACCGACGCCCAGCGCCACGACGCCAAGCGCCGCGACGCCGACCGACGCCCAGCGTCACGACGCCAAGCGCCGCGACGCCTACCGACGCCCAGCGCCTCGACGCCTGCTGACGCCCAGCGCCGCGACGCCTACCGACGCCCAGCGCCGCGACGCCTACCGACGCCCAGCGTCGCGACGCCTGCCGACGACGCCTAGCACCACGACGCCCAGCGCCGCGACGCCTAGCGCCACGACGCTTACCGATGCCAAGCGCCGCAACGCCTGCCGACGCCCAACGTCGCGACGCCTACCGACGCCTAGTGCCGCGACGCCAAGCGCCGCGACGCCTACCGACGCCCAGCGCCACGACGCCAAGCGCCGCGACGCCGACCGACGCCCAGCGTCACGACGCCTGCCGACGCCCAGCGTCGCGACGCCTGCCGACGCCTAGCGCCACGATGCCCAGCGCCGCGACGCCTGCCGACGCCCAGCGTCGCAACGCCTACCGACGCCCAGCGTCGCGACGCCTGCCGACGCCCAGCGTCGCGACGCCTACCGACGCCTAGCGCCGCGACGCCAAGCGCCGCGACGCATACCGACGCCTAGCGCCACGACGCCCAGCGCCGCGACGCCTGCCGACGCCCAGCGTCGCGACGCCTACCGACGCCCCGCGCCGCGACGCCTGCCGACGCCCAGCGTCGCGACGCCTACCGACGCCCAGCGCCGCGACGCCTACCGACGCCCAGCGTCGCGACGCCTGCCGACGACGCCTAGCACCACGACGCCCAGCGCCGCGACGCCTAGCGCCACGACGCTTACCGATGCCAAGCGCCGCAACGCCTGCCGACGCCCAACGTCGCGACGCCTGCCGACGCCCAGCGCCGCGACGCCTGCCGACGCCCAGCGTCGCGATGCCTACCGACGCCCCGCGTCGCGACGCCTACCGACGCCAAGCGCCGCGACGCCTACCGACGCCCAGAGTCGCGACGCCTACCGACGCCTAGCGCCGCGACGCCTACCGACGCCTAGCGCCGCGACGCCTACCGACGCCCAGCGTCGTGACGCCCGCCAACGCCCAGCGTCGCGACGCCTACCGACGCCTAGCGCCGCGACGCCCAGCGCCGCGACGCCTGCCGACGCCCAGCGTCACGACGCCAAACGCCGCGACGCCTACCGACGCCCAGCGTCGCGACGCCTACCGACGCCCAGCGTCGCAACGCCTGCCGACGCCCCGCGTCGCAACGCCTGCCAACGCCCAGCGTCGCGACGCCTACCGACGCCAAGCGCCGCGACGCCTACCGACGCCCAGCGTCGCGACGCCTGCCGACGCCCAGCGTCGCGGCGCCTGCCGACGCCCAGCGTCGCGGCGCCTATCGACGCCTAGCGCCGTGACGCCTACCGACGCCCAGCGTTGCGACGCCGACGAAAAATAAAAAAGGCTTTTGATACTATAAGCCACAGCCTACTCTTAAAAAAATTAGAAGTTATTGGTATGACCGGGAAAGTACTGCAGATGTTTAAATCATATCTTACCGCACGATTTCAAATAGTAAAATTTGATCATAACACTCAAAGCAGTGCACTGCCAATAACCTGTGGAGTCCCACAAGGCTCAATTTTGGGCCCTTTGCTGTTTTTGATCTACGTCAATAACTTACAAGAAATAGGCCTCAAAAGCCATATCACTCTCTATGCAGACGACACCTGTTTGTTCTATTTTGGTCCGTCCATACACGACCTAATTGCACAAGCCCAACATGACTTAAATACTATTAACATTTGGTTTCAACATAATCTCTTAACTATAAATGTAACAAAAACCTGCTATATCATATTTAAAGCAAAAAATAAGTCGATCCCAGAGCACACCCCCTTAACAATTAACAATATACCTATTCAGCAAAAGACTTCGGAAAAATACCTCGGCTTATACATTGACGCCCAATTAACTTGGAAAACCCATTTGGAAAAAATTAAAAGTAAACTAGTAGCACTTCGCGGAGCCCTGTTGAATATTGCAAGATGCATTCCAAAAAAACTACGTCACATGATTTTCAACTCTCTCGTAAAACCGCATCTTACATATCTGATTGAAATCTGGGGATCAGCCGCTAAGTCTAGACTAAATAACATACAAAGACTTCAAAACAAAATTATTAAAACACTATTTAATTATAAAATATCAACACCAACATCTAAAATTTACGACGAAACAAAAATAATGACCATCAAAAAACTATACGAATATAACATTTGCTTATTCATTCACAAAACACTTAATAGGAATATCCACACTAACCTTTCGTTCACCACACACAAACAAGTAAGCGAGCGCCGCACGCGCAGAGCTAGTTACCTCGTCATACCCAAACATCGCACAAACTACGGCAAGTCCACACCTACCGTTGAAGGAGCGCACCTATACAACCGAATACCTTCACAAACAAAACACACTTATACTTTAACTGGATTTAAAAAACAATTAAGTCAACATATTACAAACAAACATTAAAATATCTTAGGTTACTAAAACTCCATAACTACTTACACACGCTCCATATTATTATTTTATTTATACATACTTAGAATATTATTTACACATTGGAATATTTTATTATTATACATTACGTTTTGAATACTACCCTACAAATAAATTTAACGTACCTACCTGTAATGTTTCGATCTTGAGAACTGATGTTAACCCGAAATAAAGGAAATTGTTTTGTTAAATATCTTTTTAGCATAATAAACTAGATAGAATTGGGTTCTGTTATTGCTCATTTGTGACTTTTGGCATTGTTAAAATTAACTATTTGTGTAAAATGTATTGCAGACGACGAAAAATCAATGTACCTACTTAGATTAAGTAAAACAATGTTATCACGTAAGTGGCATCTCGCCTTTGTTGATAATAAAATATCTTTAAACCTAAACCTAAACCTATAATAACTTCAGCTTTCTAAGATTTCCGGAAGTAACCTAAGAATTTTGATGATCTATAAATGAGTCAGTGACGAAATCAGGGGTTTTTACACATCGATAAAATCTAAAGTATAGTAGCTACGACATTCAAACTTATGTATAATTCATGTATTTACTGGTGTCATTATATGTTGAAATTTTCAACTATTTAGCATCATCCAAAGCAAAGTTATGGGAGTTCAAAAAAACGACGAAACCTTTCGAGAAAATGTAGGTACGCCCTTGCGCTTCGCTTGGCTCGTCTTGACGGGGGCACGACCGTGCCCCCAGATGCACGCTCTTAAGTTTTGAACGAATGAATACAATACAATACAATACAAATCATTTATTTCCAAAAAAGTACCTACATTAGCCAAATGTTACAGTAACATTCCCCCAAACTAGGCGACGCCTGTCCTATGGGGGACTCAAAAGAGTACAAATTTATAAGTGGCGGCTTAGAACACAACTGTATTTCTTTAAAATTTAAAACAAAGTGAAACAACAAGATACAATAATACTTTAAAATTATATATATATATATATATATATATATATATATATATATATATTTAAATCTCAGACGCAATGGTGCGTCTTTTCAAACTCGATACTTATTGCATCTCCCACTTCTAGTACGATTTTAAAGTGTCTGCGAGTGAATATTGTTATTTTATTTGCTTAATATGAACTTGGTCGTAATTATATTACATTTAAACACGGTATGCTGATATTCGATTTCAAATAATTCTCGGTCACTTTTGACGACCTCTCTTATTGGTACTTATGTAGCACACTGTATATTATCGTATATTATCGTATATAACTCGTCTTTTTTGACGTCCACTCATACTGGTACTTATGTAGCACACTGTATATTATCGTATATTATCGTATATAACTCGTCTTTTTTGACGTCCACTCATACTGGTACTTATGTAGCACACTGTATATTATCGTATATTATCGTATGTAACTCGTCACTTTTGAGGTCCACTCATACTGGTACTTATGTAGCACACTGTATATTATCATATATTATCGTATATAACTCGTCACTTTTGAGGTCCACTCATACTGGTACTTATGTAGCACACTGTATATTATCGTATATTATCGTATATAACTCGTCACTTTTGAGGTCCACTCATACTGGTACTTATGTAGCACACAGTATATTATCGTATATAACTCGTGCATAGTACTATTCTTAGTACGACCATTCAGCGTGGTAATCAAGTGGTGTGCGTATATTATCATATATGCCTTGTGCATTGTGCTTTCTTGCTACGTCCTTTTTTAACCGTAATCATATGGCACATTATATATTTTCATTGATATATCCCACCGATTCTTCCTTTCTGTCAGCTAAATTAACTTAAAAACCACAACATTACTGTAGACCATTGCGTGTTATTTTTATTTAATATTTGGTTAGTCTGTTAGATCAGCTGTATGCCGTTCTGCACGCAATTTATTTTCTATCTTAACCTAGCATTCATAGACTGCGAAACAACATTTAACCGCGTGCCCCGTAAACAAGATTTTAGAGCAAGAGCTAGAAGTCTAGGTCGCAGATCAGGACATGACGGTAAGCACATGTAGGTAGCTGTAGTATCTAGAGATTGCTTTCGTACAGGTACGGCCGAGCGGCAAGAGATGAGAGTAAGTACATGTAGGTAGCTGTAGTATCTAGAGATTGCTTTCGTACAGGTACAGCCGAGCGGCAAGATATGAGAGTAAGTACATGTAGGTAGCTGTAGTATCTAGAGATTGCTTTCGTACAGGTACTAGGCCGAGCGGCAAGAGATGAGAGTAAGTACATGTAGGTAGCTGTAGTATCTAGAGATTTCTTTCGTAAAGGTACTAGGCGGAGCGGCAGGATATGAGAGTAAGTATATGGAGGTAGCTGTAGTATCTAGAGATTGCTTTCGTACAGGTACGGCCGAGCGGCAAGAGATGAGAGTAAGTACATGTAGGTAGCTGTAGTATCTAGAGATTGCTTTCGTACAGGTACTAGGCGGAGCGGCAAGATATGAGAGTAAGTACATGTAGGTAGCTGTAGTATCTAGAGATTGCTTTCGTACAGGTACTAGGCCGAGCGGCAAGAGATGAGAGTAAGTACATGTAGGTAGCTGTAGTATCTAGAGATTGCTTTCGTACAGGTACGGCCGAGCGGCAAGAGATGAGAGTAAGTACATGTAGGTAGCTGTAGTATCTAGAGATTGCTTTCGTACAGGTACTAGGCGGAGCGGCAAGATATGAGAGTAAGTACATGTAGGTAGCTGTAGTATCTAGAGATTGCTTTCGTACAGGTACTAGGCCGAGCGGCAAGAGATGAGAGTAAGTACATGTACGTAGCTGTAGTATCTAGAGATTGCTTTCGTACAGGTACTAGGCGGAGCGGCAAGATATGAAAGTAAGTACATGTAGGTAGCTGTAGTATCTAGAGATTGCTTTCGTACAGGTACTAGGCGGAGCGGCAAGATATGAGAGTAAGTACATGTAGGTAGCTGTAGTATCTAGAGATTGCTTTTGTACAGGTACTAGGCCGAGTGGCAAGAGATGAGAGTAAGTACATGTAGGTAGCTGTAGTATCTAGAGATTGCTTTTGTACAGGTACTAGGTGGAGCGGCAAGATATGAGAGTATGTACATGTAGGTAGCTGTAGTATCTAGAGATTGCTTTTGTACAGGTACTAGGCGGAGCGGCAAGACATGAGAGTAGGTACATGTACGTAGCTGTAGTATCTAGAGATTGCTTTCGTACAGGTACTAGGCGGAGCGGCAAGATATGAAAGTAAGTACATGAAGGTAGCTGTAGTATCTAGAGATTGCTTTCGTACAGGTACTAGGCGGAGCGGCAAGATATGAGAGTAAGTACGTGTAGGTAGCTGTAGTATCTAGAGATTGCTTTTGTACAGGTACTAGGCCGAGTGGCAAGAGATGAGAGTAAGTACATGTAGGTAGCTGTAGTATCTAGAGATTGCTTTTGTACAGGTACTAGGTGGAGCGGCAAGACATGAGAGTAGGTACATGTAGGTAGCTGTAGTATCTAGAGATTGCTTTTGTACAGGTACTAGGCCGAGCGGCAAGAGATGAGAGTAAGTACATGTAGGTAGCTGTAGTATCTCTAGATTGCTTTTGTACAGATACTAGGCGGAGCGGCAAGACATGAGAGTAGGTACTAGTAGCATAGCTGTAGTATCTATAGATTGCTTTCGTACAGGTACTAGGTGGAGCGGCAAGATATGAGAGTATGTACATGTAGGTAGCTGTAGTATCTAGAGATTGCTTTCGTACAGGTACTAGGCGGAGCGGCAAGATATGAGAGTAAGTACATGTAGGTAGCTGTAGTATCTAGAGATTGCTTTCGTACAGGTACTAGGCCGAGCGGCAAGAGATGAGAGTAAGTACATGTAGGTAGCTGTAGTATCTAGAGATTGCTTTCGTACAGGTACTAGGCCGAGCGGCAAGAGATGAGAGTAAGTACATGTAGGTAGCTGTAGTATCTAGAGATTGCTTTCGTACAGGTACGGCCGAGCGGCAAGAGATGAGAGTAAGTACATGTAGGTAGCTGTAGTATCTAGAGATTGCTTTCGTACAGGTACTAGGCGGAGCGGTAAGATATGAGAGTAAGTACATGTAGGTAGCTGTAGTATCTAGAGATTGCTTTCGTACAGGTACTAGGCGGAGCGGCAAGATATGAGAGTAAGTACATGTAGGTAGCTGTAGTATCAAGAGATTGCTTTTGTACAGGTACTAGGCCGAGCGGCAAGAGATGAGAGTAAGTACATGTAGGTAGCTGTAGTATCTAGAGATTGCTTTCGTACAGGTACTAGGCGGAGCGGCAAGATATGAGAGTAAGTACATGTAGGTAGCTGTAGTATCTAGAGATTGCTTTCGTACAGGTACTAGGCGGAGCGGCAAGATATGAGAGTAAGTACATGTAGGTAGCTGTAGTATCTAGAGATTGCTTTCGTACAGGTACGGCCGAGCGGCAAGAGATGAGAGTAAGTACATGTAGGTAGCTGTAGTATCTAGAGATTGCTTTCGTACAGGTACTAGGCGGAGCGGCAAGATATGAGAGTAAGTACATGTAGGTAGCTGTAGTATCTAGAGATTGCTTTTGTACAGGTACTAGGCCGAGCGGCAAGAGATGAGAGTAAGTACATGTAGGTAGCTGTAGTATCTAGAGATTGCTTTTGTACAGGTACTAGGCGGAGCGGCAAGACATGAAGCGATAGTGTGCGCTTCACCTGCTTGTGCAATACGATAGCTAACTAAATATGATGCCTCCGTGGCCTTTTCATTGATAGTTTGTGTTACATGCATAATTTTTTTTTGAATTTCCAATAACTGTTCTTTTCTGCGAACAAAAAATTCTTTATTCTTGTCTCTAGACTCGGGGTGTACAGTTTCTAAATATCGGCAATTTGGCAGGTGCTATGGAACTATTAGGAAGCAGTTTACTATATAGCATGCAGAGAGGTGAGCCGTTGGAATCAACAAATCCGAAACTGATAAATGATTCATCATATTTCCTTTTTTTCGTCTTTGAAACCGTGGAACTTGACGTCGTGGCATCATCGTCTGGATCGGTAATTGCTGCATGCTCCGCGCGTACTGCTTTTGAACATTCAGCGTCATTAGAAGATGATGTTGCAACACGTTTAACGCCTTTAAGCCAACGTTCCATTCTTCTTTATTAATAATGTTACATCGTCAGGATGGTGGGGTCAAAATAATTCACAAGGTAGGAACTTATCGCTCCGAACGCTTCAACTGACTGACGAGGCGCGACGCGCGATCGCCGCTTTTATACTTAGTCCTAGACGCAATCTCGAACATTCTCAAAAATACTCGAGTCGGCGCCTTTGATAAACAAAAAGCGGAAATAAAAATACAAAAATGCGTTGTAAACAATCTCGACTTTATGTTTTGAAGTTAGAGCCGAAAGTCGCTTGTTCACAACTATAATGTCTAATTCAGAGGCAGCTTTTATCAAAGGACGCGCGCTCACAATTATTAGTAGGTATGCGCGTGGCGGCGGCGTGAAGTTCGCACTTCTGTGTCGGGGCTGTCTCGGGGTAAAACTTTAACAAGGCTATTTGAACTTAGAGCGGAGTTTCGAATGTTCCTTTCAGCTGATACTTCTTTTAATTTGAAAGACCGTTTGTATGATAGAACTTGGTTGTTCCGATTGTCTTTTATGGCGGATATCTTTCAAAAACTAAACGAATTGAATTTATCATTGCAAGGTAAACAGACAACAGTGTTCCAGGCCTATAACAAAATATCTGCCTTCAAAAGAAAATTAGATTTTTGGATTGTTTGCGTTGATAAGAGAGAAATAGAAAGCTTTACGTTACTCAGTGAGTTTGTTAGCGATAACGACTCAGAAATGTTTCAAGATGATATGTTTAAAGAATTGGTCCAATATCTCACTTCGATGCGCGCATCTTTTGAAAAGTATTTTCCCGAAGAACAGAATACAAAAATAAAACTGAATTCATGGATTCATAATCCTTTTTTAACCAACTTGCAAAAGCCCGAAAGTATTTCAAACGAGATATATGAATCTCTTTTAGAAATGTCATCAGACATAAGTATGGAGTCACTGTTCAAAACGATGCCTCTCAAAGATTTTTGTGCAGAATTCGTAATGAATATCCAATGCTTGGCAAAATGGCTCTGAATATTCTTCTCCCGTTCCCAACAACATATTTGTGCGAAACAGGATTCTCAACGTATGCAGTAACGAAAACAAAATATCGCAATAGACTGGACGCCGAACCTGATATGAGACTGCAACTGTCTTTTATCAAACCTGACATCAACCAATTAATGAAAAATAAAAAACAGTTTCATACCTCCCATTAGTTAGATTTTTTCTTTTTTAATATCTTGTAATAATGTACTTGCCATGTGGCATGTTAAAGTAAGTAATAATTAGTAACTGTTACATTATACATACTTTTATTATCTTTATTAATAAAGAATACACTTTTAAAAACTATTATTTTATTGTAGGGTTCCGTCAAGTATTTTGCTTTCCAAAAGGGTTCCGCCACCAAAAAAAAATTGAGAACCGCTGGTTTAACATATAATAACAGTTTTTTTTATTTCTAATTGAGCAAAACGACAAAAAAAAACTTAGAAAATAATAATCAGTCTTATAAAATCGCATACACTGCAGCGTCGTCACGGCGCCCGGCCGGCTAATAACTGTCGAGATACTGAAAACAAAACATTACCACACAACTCTCACCCCGCACCTTGAGCGGCCTCTCATCGATGCTGATTTGTTTCTTTTGGCGGACGCAATTAAATCCATCCTTTATATTGATTAAAACATAAAATATTTGTGATATATACAGTACCTAACCTTGAGCGGCCTCTGATCTCTGCCGATTTGTTTCTTTTGGCGGACGCAATTAAATCCATCCTTTATATTGATTAAAACATAAAATATTTGTGATATATACGGTACCTAACCTTGAGCGGCCTCTGATCTCTGACGAATTGTTTCTTTTGGCGGACGCAATTAAATCCATCCTTTATATTGATTAAAACTTAAAATATTTGTTTTATATACGGTACCTAACCTTGAGCGGCCTCTCATATCTGACGATTTGTTTCTTTTGGCGGACGCAATTAAATCCATCCTATATTGATTAAAACATAAAATATTTGTGATATATACGGTACCTAACCTTGAGCGGCCTCTGATCTCTGCCGAATTGTTTCTTTTGGCGGACGCAATTAAATCCATCCTTTATATTGATTAAAACTTAAAATATTTGTGATATATACGGTACCTAACCTTGAGCGGCCTCTGATCTCTGACGATTTGTTTCTTTTGGCGGACGCAATTAAATCCATCCTTTATATTGATTAAAACTTAAAATATTTGTGATATATACGGTACCTAACCTTGAGCGGCCTCTGATCTCTGCCGAATTGTTTCTTTTGGCGGACGCAATTAAATCCATCCTTTATATTGATTAAAACTTAAAATATTTGTGATATATACGGTACCTAACCTTGAGCGGCCTCTGATCTCTGACGATTTGTTTCTTTTGGCGGACGCAATTAAATCCATCCTTTATAGGTATTGATTAAAACATAAAATATTTGTGATATATACAGTACCTAACCTTGAGCGGCCTCTGATCTCTGCCGATTTGTTTCTTTTGGCGGACGCAATTAAATCCATCCTTTATATTGATTAAAACATAAAATATTTGTGATATATACGGTACCTAACCTTGAGCGGCCTCTGATCTCTGACGAATTGTTTCTTTTGGCGGACGCAATTAAATCCATCCTTTATATTGATTAAAACTTAAAATATTTGTTTTATATACGGTACCTAACCTTGAGCGGCCTCTCATATCTGACGATTTGTTTCTTTTGGCGGACGCAATTAAATCCATCCTATATTGATTAAAACATAAAATATTTGTGATATATACGGTACCTAACCTTGAGCGGCCTCTGATCTCTGCCGAATTGTTTCTTTTGGCGGACGCAATTTAAATCCATCCTTTATATTGATTAAAACTTAAAATATTTGTGATATATACGGTACCTAACCTTGAGCGGCCTCTGATCTCTGACGATTTGTTTCTTTTGGCGGACGCAATTAAATCCATCCTTTATATTGATTAAAACTTAAAATATTTGTGATATATACGGTACCTAACCTTGAGCGGCCTCTGATCTCTGACGATTTGTTTCTTTTGGCGGACGCAATTAAATCCATCCTTTATATTGATTAAAACATAAAATATTTGTGATATATACGGTACCTAACCTTGAGAGGCCTCACATCTCTGCCGATTTGTTTATTTGGCGGATGCAATTAAATCCATCATTAATATTGATTAAAATTAAAAAAAAATCTGATATTCGGTATCATCAAACGCGGAGAATTGAACAGTGACAAAATCGCGTATACAATATACGCCGCACAAAGCGACCTCGCGGTGCGTGCGGCAAGTCGCTGAACTAAATTATGCGCCGGATTTTATTCCCGAAGCAAAAATACGTCCATGCCAAAATTTTTACCAGACACTGGTACAGTAATATGACGGCTACAGAAAAAAAATCAGGGCTCGTCAATCTTGCGTCCGTATACAGGACGCAGTAAATCGGGTAGACGCATGATGGTCGGTAAAAGCCGCCATGTTCGACGCAGCATAGGTAGTGGGATCTATATATATATATATATATATATATACTAGTGTATAGATTAGTACGGATATTACAGATTGCTTAGACGTAATTCAGAATTACGATATATCCAATGTAAACGCCGCTTGGGTAGAAAGGTTCATCAGTAGAGACAGCGTAAGCGTAGAACGACACTGGAAAACTTTGAGTGAGGCTTTTGTGCAACAGTGGACGACCTAGGAAAACGACGAATATAAACAATACCTTCATCCTGTACGTAAATGAATAAAATAAAAAAAAATCTATTTCCAAATCATCGTGTATATGTATAAATGGATAAAATAAAAAAAAATAATTTCCAAATGAAACTTCACAAGCTTTTTTAGGAAACAGTAACAATACACAAATTACTTGGACTTTTTCCACTTTATTAGTTATTTTACATCAGATTTATTAAAATACACAACCGACTAAGTCATCATCAGGTGTGTAATACTGTGTAACATGTTCCATCAAGAACCTACAGTACATTAATTACAGCACATATTAATTTTATTATCAAAAATTAAAATAAAGACTACCACCGTTACCTTATTGATTATGTATGGGGTGTGTGTAATAATAATAATAATAGCTCCCCCCACCGGTGTCGGTAGCCGATTTCAATGAAACCAGGCCAGCTACGTAAGTTATTTTATAGTGCCCAAGTGTGTGCGCAATACGCAAAGACACTTTCTCTTCCTTTTACGCTCATAACCCAGTGGGACGGATAACCGACACGACTGGCGAGAGAATAGGCGCAGGACCGACTTTCTACATGCCCATCCGACGCATGGATCATCTTTCTTGTCAGACAATCAGGTGATCAGCCTGCATTGTCCTAACCAAAATTGAAAACAAAATTGTTTGTTGATCCAACGCGGGAATCGAACCCACGACCTCCGGGTCGAGAGTGTAGCTCCGAACCAATAGACCACGGAGGCAAATCTACAGTACAAGAACCTACAGTAATAAATAAATAAAATAAAATAAAATAAAATGCATTTATTTCGGTCTAGGTGCCCATAGTGTTAGTAACAAATTTCTTAAGAACTATATTAGTATTTACATTCTATTTTAAGTGCTTAAGACTATATTAGCTTAAGCTTAAGATACTAATACAATACAGTATAATAACATATATATGCTTTTAGGAAAGTCGACAAAAAATGGCTACCACCGTCACCTTATTGATTCTGTATGGTGTGTGTGTATATGGTATGTCGATGTAACCTAACAGCTCCTACAAAGTGTAGCACGTTCCAGAACTTACCAACTCGTTTTAAATAGACGTTATTTTGCTAACGAGTTATGCAAAATATACTTTAGTGCGGACCAAAAGTGTGTTTTGCTTTAGGTACGATCGCCACTTGACACCTTATCGCTACGGTAATAAGGTCGTAAGTTATAAAACCTATTCGAAATAACTGCGATACGAAATATTGTAAGTGTGAACACGGCTGAATACTCAAAAGCTACCGAGAGAAACTCTATACTACCCCCTCGTTCCACTTGCTAAGTCTAAACGATTTGAACGTTTTTTTCGTTCATATTCGTGTTTCTGTTAGGATCGTTTTGAACTGTTTTCACTAGTGTTCCACACGCACTGTCAGCTGTCAAAAACTGTTCAAAACGCACAGAATGATCACGCCGTTTTGCTTATTTCTACCCAGCTCCCTACTTGAGGCAAAATGTACATTTTTTGACGTTTACTTGGATTTGGCAGATTGCACTGATCTCGATGTTATTTTTAGGTTATCGTGGAGGAAATTTATTAAGGATTCTTTTGTATTATTCTTGAAATTGATAATTTTAAATATAATAAGAATTTATTAGATAAACGAGAAGTGTCAAAATTTAACATCTGTCAGTCGTTCCACTAGCAGTAAAGCGATCAGATCGAAAATTTCACAATTTACATTATTGTGCTAAAGAAACGACAGTGTGCGTTATGAATGATCTGAGCGTTCAGAGCGTATACAGGAACACACTGTACGGCTTGTATGTGATGTCAAAATATTCGCTAAATAGGTAGTTTTCAATGTTACTATATTTAACTGACTTCCAAAAAAGGAGGAGGTTCTTAATTCGGTTGGTTTTTTTTAATGTTCACCGATTACCCTCGTGGGGTTCAAGGCTTCAGGTTCAGGCTCAAAATCATCGAGTTTAGTATAGAATAAATCGAATTAAAAGTAAAAAACCCCCGACGTAGCGTGTAACATTCCTATCACACCTAACAAACGACCTGATGACCTTGAAGACATGAACCGATTACCACCAAACATAGGTAAGAACACTCTCGACTGGTACACCTTTGAAACAAAAAAACCGCATTAAAATAGAATTATCCGTATGGGAGCTACAATGCCACAGACAGACACAGACACCTTATAGCACCCCGTCGTTTTTGCGTTGAGTGTTAAAACATTGAGACACGTAGATAGTACATAATGTAAGTTATGATGGGACTGACATATTCACGTTGTGAAAAAAGTCCCTTAAATAAAAAAGAATCTATACTAATATTATAAAGCGGAAGGAACTACTGGTCCAATTTGAAAAAATATTTTTTGTTGGATAATCCATTTAAGGTACGATTCCACCAAAATAGTATTCATAACATTTGTTAGCCAACATTTTTTTCAGAATTCCAGCTGTGCCAATTTGTATGTGTTCCAATTTGTTAATGTTGCGTTAGCGAGTCCACCGGAACAAACATCTGTTACGCACAATGTTCGCAACAGTTCAGAGCACCGGTGGAATCGCACTATAGAGGAAGGTTTTAGGCGCTGCGACCAATAGGAGCGAAGCGTCAGTGAGAAAAGTTGCAAAAACGGGGAGACTTTCGTTGCGTGCGCTGCATAAATGGTTTAAGTCGCTCTAGAACCACGCGAACGAAGTCGCGGGAACACCTAGTAAAAAATAAAAATAATAAAAAACATCCATACACAAGGTAGCGACGTATTATCTGAATAAATACAATTTAATCTACATAAAATAACTCTGAACACATTCCGGGATCTGTAAAAACAATTTGCCGGGGAAATTACAAATTCTCCATACATGTAAAATCTGTGTTCTTAATGCCTTTGATCGTGTTTGCTCTCGTTCGAAATACCTTCAATTCGTGAATGTTTAATCAACACAGATGTCTTAGGTTTGTAATGTAAGTCGTGTATTAATCTGAAGGCGACATTATGTTGATACAGAAAATATTGATTAAGTAGGATTTCATGATTTATTGTAACAGGCTGATTCATTGTAGAGCGCCGTGAATGGATCTGTGGCGGTAAAACTAGCGCTACAAGCCTGCATCGCGCTATCGAAGTTTTCTAAGTCTGGCGCTATATATACGACATCTGAAAACTAGTATAGTTGCCGCCAGTGAGAGCCGCCCGCGTGCGAGCTGATTACACAAGGTCGTCACTTGTTGTTTTCTCTTGCTCTCGTGGTTTTCCCCTGCGTTCTGCCGCGGGGGATTGATCCTTAAAACCTGGTTTTTGCATCCAGCACGAGTGCTGGGGTCATATTTCCCCTGGCCGTGGTTTCCCGCCCAGAGCTCTGTTCGGGAGCTCCCGGTGTGAGAAAGACATGGAGCGATAGTACAGTGGGCTTCGGCCTGACCGAGCATACCATCTCGCTCGGTCGGAGATCTCCCTTAGAACACTAACCCTCTGCTTTAGATCCGTAGTCGGTACCACCGGGGGCTGCCGTCTGCCGAAGGATCCAGAGGGCTAGAGCTCCCTAATGTCCGGGGAACTCTTGGCGAAGAAAGTTGGCAGCGTCGCCGTCATCTATAATAAGATGATGACCGATGAGGCAATACTCCAGCGGGTTGTGGTAGTATATCAGTTCCCATGGCCTCGCCAAAAAGCGTAAAGAAGGACATCGGGGGGTTTTAGTTGGTAAACTCAGTAGTAGTCCAACATAACCTCGCGACCCTCCCCGGGGTTGCGGAGTATGCGCAACGCATTTCCCCTCGAGAAAAAAAAGGCTGATTCATGGTTCATATATTAAGCCGATTATAGTGTGAAGAGAATGACGCGTATAGCATTTTTTTTTTTACTTAATATAACTCAAAAAAAAGTCTAAAATGAACACAAGGAGTGAATCTTGCTATGCTGGGGTTCGCTGGCTTCTAGACTAATACACAAGAACGCACTATTCGTTGACCTAACACCTGACCAGGGTTAAAACTCATCTGTTATTATTTTTATTTTTTACTAGGACTTTTATGGGGATCTTTAATCGCGATTTGTCGCGTTATGGTAAGTAATTCATTTGAGGTGCCAAAACAAAAAAAGTCTACGCGTCCTTCTCTTCACGCTATATTCGGATTGATATATGAACCGTGAGATACACTGTATAACATACTAGTTAGTCAGGGTTTCCCCATACATGGTTTTCACTTGATTAGTATTAAGCAAATTTTTCGTGAGTACCTTCATTTTGATGAGTCGCCCAAGAATTTCTTGGACGGAACTCTTGTTTGTGGTAGCTAACAGAGATAGCAAGTATAAAGTTTGTGGATTTGGTGATTCCAAAATATATATTTTTTTTAATCTCAAGATAATCAAATCAAATCAAAACATTTTATTCAGAATAAATTTTTACAATTTTTTTTCTGAACGTCGTGACCATGTGATGCCTTCCACCTATGATGATGACCCTGAAATGATCTAAATTATCTGAAAAAATATTGAGAGTTGAGTTTTTTTTATCCTTGCTAACTCTGTTAGCTACCACAGACAAGAGTTCCGTCCAAGAAATTCTTGGGCGACTCATCAAAATGAAGGTACTCACGAAAAATTTGCTTGATACTAATCAAGTGAAAACCGTGTATGGGGGAACCCTGACTAAGTTGGTTCAATATCAGAAATGAAATGTAAGAATTAATTTAATAATATTACCGACGTCCACTACATTTTTAGTTTTAAATACTAATGCTCTACGCGTCCTTCTTTTATCACTATATTCGGCTTAATATATTATGAACCATGAGACACGCTGTATAAATAAAGGTAAAGACGAGACCCAAAACTACAGCCTGACTGGTGAGACATGTGCAATACTTACGGATAATACTCGATTCCCATTATAAATTTGTAATAAAATTAGATAGGTACTTCATTTTTTACTAAATTTTCCTTTAAAAAATGAATCATGGATACTATGAAAATTACGCGGCTAGGCAAGTAGGCATGCCTATGCAGCCGGCGCGGCACGGCGCGGCGGCGTGCGACATCAACGTGTAGTACGGGCGCGTACCTACGCGCGGTGTTCATGCGTTGGGTAAATAATTATTCAATTTTAAGCTACATTTACTCAGTGATTAATTGATTTTTTTTTTCATCTCATATAATAGGCAAATATCACGTCCTGAAGTATTGCTCATGTCTCACCAGTCACACTGTACAATATGCATTCTCAAAGTGGTCAAATGTTCAGTGTCAAATTTTACACACACTACAGATAACTTGAACAGAATTCGTAAGCAGTTTCGATGCACATTGCTCTCATACAAATCAATGCAGTCTGTGTTTTCACACAACACTGCGAATCGGTCCGATGCGATTTCACGTAATGTAACATCTATAAAGTGAAACGTTATCGACCAATGAGAGAAGTAGATGGTATTTTTTTTTTTTGTTAACGCCATATTTGTTTCTAATTGTAATATTACGAAAAGTCTGTACCGTATTGTTACATGGATCCTGCTCTGAAAAACAATACTAAAGGAATAGTAAACTGCAAATTAAAAAATACTTACAATCAATAGTTTATGAGAAACCCCTGATTATTTGAACCACTTTTATGGCTTTCTGGTGGGTCGATTTCATAACTCTCTCAAAAATACTCGAAAGAATCAGCTGTTTCTTAAAAGCCGTTCATTGTTAGTATACATTTTCTTAAGGTGTTTCACCAAGCAATGTTAAAGTTAATCCTTCGTTAAATATCATGTTGTTCCTCTCGTAATTCCTATCAATGAATGAGAAGGCATGGCAATTTAACAAGGCGTTAACACTACATGCGTTGGTGAAATTGGGACTTAACTTTCTTATTATTTAGAGCAGTCCAGTAGTAGAGCAGTGAAGTACGCAATTCTGTTATTTATAAGAAAACTAGCTGACTCGAGCTTACTTCGTTGAGCATAGAAACAGTTTGTGATGAACCATTTAAACCTTCCCGGGACTTCCACGAATATTTCAAGACCTAAAATAGCCGAATCGCTTCAGCCGTTCTCGAGTTTTAGCAAGACTAAAGAACAGCAATTCATTTCAAAAGAAATGAATTGCTGTTTTGGTTTAATCTCCACAATAGTGGAAAGGAAACCCAGGAAAACCATTTCCAACAACTTCAACTATAGATAAGAGATGATACAATTGCGGTGGAGAAGATCACATAGGAATTTGGTGTCCTTCGAGAGAAAAGGGGAAAAAGTGTTTTAAGTGCGGTAGTTTTGGCCATGTAGCCTCTGAGTGTGTAACTAAATCTAAATATAATATTATATAGAAGAGAATATAGATAACGCAAAAAGAAAAGCGATTTAAGTTTTGCCGTGCTGCGATGATTTGCGTTTGTATTTGCGGTGCGATGCCGTCGCTTCGTGTGCAAGCCCTATAGGACTAGGACGCACTACCAGCACGACAGCTAATTAAGATTGTGGTGAGTTGTGACGTCACTTAATCATTGAATTCCGGTCTAATTGCTGAGCGAGTAATTGGGCATACCTTCCGCCGATGTGAGATGTTCTGAGTGATGTCATTAGTGAACTGGTACTGCAAGCAGTAAGACCGCCTTTTGAACCTACTTCCCAAAAAAGGAGGAGGTTTTCAATTCGTCCTGTTTTTTACCGACAAAAAGGAGGAGGTTAACAATTAGTCTTCTTTTAAACCGACCTCCAAAAAAGGAGGAGATTCTCAATGCGGCTTGTTTAACCCAACTTCCAAAAAATTTGGTTTCGTCCAATTCGTCCGTTTTTAGTCCATCAGTTCAGTCTGTTTTTAACCGACTTCCAAAAAGGGAGGAGGTTCTCAATTAGGTCTGTTTTTTTAATGTATGTACATTGTACACCGATTACTCAGAGGTTAATGATTCGATTTGCGTAGTTCTTTTTTTATTATCCGATTGTTAGTAAGTGTTAATATAGGTATAGGATTCATTTGTACTACAATTAAGCGTGTTTTTTTAAATATATTATCTATTTATTAGTAAGTGTAATATTTTAACTAAATATATTATATTTCACATGTAGTTGCTTGTCGCCTCCGTGGTCTAGTGGTTCAGAGCTTCGATCTCGACCTGGAGGTCGTGTTCAATTCCCGCGTTGAAACAACAAAATATAATGTTGTTTACAAGTTTGGTTAGGACAATGCAGGCTGATTGTCTGACAAGAAAGATGATCCATGCGTCGGATGGGCATGTAAAAAGTCGGTCCTGCGCCTGTTCTCTCGCCAGTCGTGTCGGTTTACCGTCCCACTGGGTTATGAGAGTAAAAGGAAGAGAGGTTGTCTTTGTGTATTGCGCACGCACTCGGGCACTATAAAATAACTCCTGCGTAGCTGGCCTCATACTCGTATTATTATTATGTAGTTGTTGTTTTGTCGTTATACCTACAAGCACAATCTAAACGAAATATGATTACCTCTAGTTCAGTTTGGGTCGAAAACAGAAATGTAACGATGTAATTCAAATGCAATAAAAACGTATTGTTAGGATCCCGATAAAATTGAATATAAAAAAGCATGAGGCAGTAAAAGTGCTTTACTGCCATACACGTACGGTGGGCCTCCCGGTATCGGTTTTTGGAAACATACCTACGTTATACAGAGTGAAAAAAGAACAAATCAAATCATAATATTTTATTTCCAAATGAAAATGAAAATGAAAAATCTTTTATTTCCAAATCGGTTAGTTACTAACACTTTCAGACTTGTCCTACATGATGACCTACCACCGGTTCGGGGACTAACCCGGCGAGAAGAACGGGCGTAAGAAACACGCTCGGGGCCACCTTTTAGCAAAAAGATGGGAAAATTGTTCTTTTTAAAATATATATATATAACAATGTTAAAACTTAACAAGCTATGAAATGAAACTTAACAAGCTATTTTCGGTCGTCAACTAAAAGGCTACCACCGGTTCAAACCCGCCTAGAAGAACCGGCGTAAACATCTCGGACGGGGCCATCATTAAGCAAAAAGATTTAAAAAGTGTATACAGAATATGTTTACGTAGTAGTAACTTAATATTATTATTATAAAGTCAGAGTACATAAAGTACATTGAGGTGGCCTTGCAAGTGGCCATCTTATTCCCAAGGTGTGCAATCGTCAATAAAATCATTGACCTTTTAATAAGTTTTAGCACACAAACGTTCGTTAATAAATTTCAAAAATTATTGATAGGAAGGCTCGACGTTATTTGGGATTACACTCTTTAAATGATTTACTAACTTTACTCAGTCTGATCACCGGTATATCTAGCTGTCACTATAACTTTGAGATATGATTATACTTTCCTCATTTTGGAAATGTATGTATTTTTGCCAAAAACTTTGCGGTAAGGATAATGAATATGCATTTTTTTTTATTTAATATATTTTTAATAATAATAATAATAGCATCTATAGACGCTTCACACCACGTCAATCTGGCCCTGTGCTAAGTATCCGAAGAACTTGTGTTGCAGGTACCAGACAACGGAAATACCTATATATTTAATACTTTTATAATACACATTCATGACCCAGGAACATTGAAACTTTTTGTTCCCTCGGCGGGATTCGAAACCGCAACCTCTCTGTCGAAAACCAACGCGCTGAACAACTGCGCTACGGAGGTCGCCGGAATGAGAAAAGGTAGTATATAATCATATCCCAAAAGGTATAGAGTATATTATAGTTCCTCTATAAATGGACTATCCAACAAAAAAGACGTTTGGCACTCGGGGACTGCCGCGGTAAAGCTATTGCCACTATTGCATATAATTTTTTATCATCTTATCCGATACAACCAATGCCATCTCGAGGCGAGTTGCTGAACTAAAAAGACAACCTTTATATTCCAAAAAAAATACTGTTAGTTCAGAGGGCCTACTCAAGATGCCATCGCTAATTATCGCTTACAAAGTTCGATAACAAAATGTATGGGATTTGACATAAGCTACGCTAAATGAGCGCGATTTGGTATGTCATTTAGCGTACCTTATGTCAAATCCCATACATTTTGCGAACTTTGTAAGCGATAATTAGCGATGGCATCTTGAGTAGGCCCTATGTCATTTAGCGTACCTTATGTCAAATCCCATACATTTTGTTATCGAACTTTGTAAGCGATAATTAGCGATGGCATCTTGAGTAGGCCCCTATTCATCGATAGATGGCAATAAAAACTATTACCGATGTGCCGGTCGGAGTGGGGGGTGTTAGGTTATTTTCGCTACGGAATTTCTGGATTCGGTCTTCACGCTCAAGGCCCGCGATAGAAGCTGTAGGTACAATAGCTTAAAAATAATTTTTAAAATCGGACCAGCAGTTCCTGAGATTAGCGTGTTTAAATAAACAAACTCTTCCGCTTTATAATATTAGTATAGATTTAATAAAACCGAATATCATAAACTTTCATTCAATATCGTGTTACGTTTAAACTAATAAATACATCTCGCGTTACTTGTTAGCGTCTGCATCCCGCCTCGAGGGAGTAACGGAAATGTAATGGCTACAACTTCATTCTTGATGCCTCGTTACTTTCATATTATCTTCTAATATATAAAAATGAATTCCTGTTCGTTAGTCTCGCTAAAACTCGAAAACGGCTGAACCAATTCGGCTATTTTTGTTGTTGATTGCTAGAACGTTAATCAGACAGAAAGGAAGGGACAGATATTTTATAATTATCCCCTCGTCTGTGGGGCCCGCTCTAGGATAAAATATCTGTCCCTTCTAAAATACTTTTTTGCAAAGTCGGGTTATAGTTGTAAACTTTTTTTTATCGTCAGATAACTTTGATCTAAGGAATAAATAAGTGACTTTGGCAGATTTTGTATGGAGCAAATGTCAAAGTCACATGTTTATTCAACAGATAAAAGTTATCTAACGATTGAAAAATCGGCCCTAAAAAAACAATAATTAAAATAAAATAAAAGTTTAAAAAACTATAACCCGACTTCGCAAAAAAGGGGTCTAAAAAGGCTGAAACAAGAAAATAATTCAATTTGAAATCCAGATATGCATAGGTACAGATATGGTCAAGGTAGAGCCGTGGTCGTACCCGCTATTGGGATTATATATTACAACAGCAGACGAATATTATAGATTTGTTTAGCGGGTACGACCACGGCTCTACCTTGACCATATCTGTACCTATGCATATCTGGATTTCAAATTGAATTATTTTCTTGTTTCAGCCTTTTTAGACCCCTTTTTTGCGAAGTCGGGTTATAGTTTTTTAAACTTTTATTTTATTTTACATTTTTCTGTTTCCACATGAACTATAACATTATATGTTCACTAAACTAACGTTAAATTAACACATAGAAAGTAACTAAACAACTCCTAGATACAATTTGTACGACCGCACTTTCAACCCTTATTTTGAATTTAACAACAAAATATAATAACTAATTAAAATTTTAAATACATATTTGTAATCTGCTTGCCAAGACCTATCTTTGGATACCAAACACGATACAATTATCTTAATTTAATTTTTTTTGGAGATAGTTTATGAGCTATAATTTTCAAAATCCAAAATTTTTTGAAAAATTATATAGCCTATGTTACTCGCGGGACCACTACGAATCGATTCACATCTTATTTATTAAAATCGGACCAGTAGTTTAACCGCTACGAGGGAACATACATACAAACATACATACATACATACATACATAGACTGCCAAAATCATTACCCTTCCTTTTGGCTTCGCCGAAGTCGGGTAAAAAGTTAGTCCTACCTCGCTCATGATAGTGACTACATTTTTATTCACAACAATATTTGTATCGCAATGCACTTATATCTTTGTAGTCCCCTATGACCGCATGTTTAAATGTACAGTTGTGGAACTCGCGAATAAAAGTTCTGGCATATGTGACACCTGTCCCTGTGTCCCCACAGACAGGAATTATGATAAATGATTTTGTTTAAGTTTCCGTTCCTTTGGGGGGGGGGGGGGGACTTAGAAAACATTGCATTGATCGTGATCAATATAACGTACGTGCACTAAATACAGATAAATAATGTTCTACGAAAATATGAAATAGAAAATATAAATAACAGGTGTAAAAAGAGCAGTCACCATAACTTTGGGATGTGAATAAACTACCTTTTCTCATTCTAGAAGTGTATATTTTTTTTATATATTTTTTTACAAAAAAATATTTTTTATTTGCTTTATTGTTATTTTTGCTACAAAAAAATAAGAAATGGTGAAAAGTAAAAAAAAAATTTTGATTTTGACAACAAAAAAATACTTTTCCAAAATGAGGAAAGGTAGTATAATCGTATCTCAAAGTTATAGTGACTGCACTTTTTACACACTGTAACTATAATTGAAGACATGAGTGGATGAAGGTGATAAGTAGAGATGAAACGGATAGTAGTTTGGCCGGCTGCCGGATATCCGGCCTTTTTGATAATATACAGTGTGTAAAAAGAGCAACTATAACTTTGAGACACGATTATATTACCTTTCCTCATTTTGGAAATGTATTTTTTTTTTTTTTTTTGTGTTAAAAACTTTATTTTTTTTTTATCTTTTCACCATTTCTTATTTTTTTGTCGCAATAATTACAAAAAAGCAAAAAAAATTTTTTTTTTGAAATTTTTGTAAAAAAAAAAACATTTCTAGAATGAGAAAAGGTAGTATAATCATATCCCAAAGTTATGGTGACTGCTCTTTTTACACCCTTTATAATAATAAGTTTGATTTGAATATTGGCGCGGTGAACGAGATCGGAAATATTCAGGCGCATTCGGGCCGCACGTAACCGGAGATCGGGTCGACTCGGGGGCGTTCGAGTGTTATCGCGTAAAATTTGGTATCTGGGGGCACGGGAGTGCCCCCGTCAAGACGAGCCAAGCGAAGCGCAAGGGCAATACCTACCTTTTCTCGAAAGGTTTCGTCGTTTTTTTTCACTCTCATAACTTTGCTTTGGATGATGCTACATAGTTGAAAATTTCAACATATAATGACACCAGTAAAAACATGAAACATACAAAGTTTCAATGTTGTAGCTATTATACTTTAGATTTTATCAATGTCTAAAAACCGCAGATTTCGTCACTGACTCATTTATAGATCATCAAAATTCACTGATATTATTTATGTAAGCTGTTATTGCTACAAAACCAACAAAAAAATTATTAAAATATAAATGCCGCCATTTTGAATCCAACATGGTGGACGGTACAAAATGGATGTTTAATATGTTTAATATACGGATATGATCTTTAATACATAAAAGAAATATTATATTATACAATATTATACCAGTAGGTACATAAAAAAATAAGACCAACTTTTTGTAGGACCGATAATCCGTATTATCCGTATTATTTCCAACCGAATTTATTTATTTGAGTGCGTTGCACTACAGCTGCAATCAGTATGTTCTATTTTATTCCGATTATTAATCGGTGACCGACTTTTTAAAATTAGGTATTATAAATTATTTATTTGGAAAGTAAAAATTTGGTAAGAATTAACAGGCAGCAAGTAGTAATATTTTGTTGTCATCATCAGTGTTTGTAAATAAAATATTACGTCGATCACTTGAGATCCGTCCGGCTTATGCTCTCGCTGATGTTGCAGTAACGTAATTATTGAGTTTAGAGGGAATCTTATGTAAAAACCGTTCGACACTTCGATAGCGCGATTTAGGTAGCTAACAGCGCAATCTATGTTTGGAACTGTGAAACATCTAAACACACATATCAACACATTTAACAGACGGTAAGGTTATAATGATAACAATAAACGAAAATATTACACGATCAATGTATAAATAATTTTAGTGTTTAATCTTATGACTATTAACATAATAATAATATGATTTTTAACACGTCACGTCATGACGTTTAAAGATGGCCATAATCAAAAGAAAACCTTATAGCTATTTTTCATAAATAAAAATAAATACATTTTTTTCCTTCAAAATAGAGGTACTAGAGGTACTAATTCTTGTACGGCTCTTATAAACTTATGCTAAGTGCAACTTAGCATAAGTTTATAAGAGCCGCTCTCCAAGAAACCTCTAGTGACCAACAGATGGCGGTGACCGTCGTCTACATACAATATTATTATAGACTTACTGTATTATTTTAATAAGTATCAACATTCTTTATTAAAGGCAATCTCCCTCGTATAAGTAATTCTCAAATTCTCGAATTATTAGTGTTGAATTTATACTAGTGGCATCCTAGAATATTATATTATCCAAATAAGAAGTTTCACTCCAGCAATAAAATAATGTATATTTTATAATTGTAATATAATATAATAATATAACAAATAAAGAAATATGGACGAGGCATTTAATTGAAAATCCGCCTCTACCTCTTAAAATTGCGGTGAAAGTTTATTAAGTACACGGTATAATATTGACGGTGACATCAGTCGACGTCACTAGGCGTCACTAGGCTAAGGCGCTGACTGTTCTATTATAGTAAAGTAAAGGCCAGGGGTCAAAATAGTTTATCTTTAAATTAAAAAAAGTCCATTAACCAGCTTACAAAAATAAATGAAATCCCACCAAAAACATTTTCATGTAAAAATGTTGTCAAGGCGAGCCTACACAGCTTACCCTGTGAAAAAGTTATCAGATATCGTATAAAACCAAGCTCTACACTACACCTTAATCAAAATCTATCAAAAAGTGGTTAGATCTCATGTAGAACCAAAATTCTTGATCTATGCGCCCTTACTTCACCAGGCTTAACTTCACTTACGCTATATTGCAGTTAAAAGTTTTGTCAGTTTAGGATACGTCGTAAAGTATTAAGTTCATTAATCTAAATATCCGTCTCTAGAATCAATGTACTTAATACCTTACTACTTATTATCCTAAAATGGTTTAAGTGACTGTTTAAACTCAATTTTGTGGGTTTTTTGTTTTGCAACATTTCACCTTTATCCATTCAATTGTTATTATTTTAGCTCACTCTGCAATCTGCAGTCTAAACGGCTCTATCGATGTTTTACCCGACTTCAGCGAAGACAAAAGGAGGGGTAATATTTTGAGAGGTTAGTGTTTCCTGTAAAAGTGATACTGGGTAAGTATATTTAAAAGTAGTTTGGTTTACAATTTTTTTTAATTATCAACTTTTATTTAAGACATAGTAATAAATACGAGTACCTAGAGTTGCAGTTTATAACAAGTTTACAGTTAAGCGAGGGAGAAAGTTTTCACATAGGTACATCAATATGGTATAATTATGTAATATAAGATAATGCATTGTTTTAATATTTATGTAAGTAAGTATAATATATTGTCTTAAAAGACTCAACCTATTTTTATCTAACCTACCTAAGGCGAAATAAAAAGTTAAGAAGACCTTGTAAGGCGAACTGTCGCGGTGAACCCGACAGAAAAAATCGACCTCAGGTTTTCTATGACAAAACTCTGTCTTCACTCATTTTGTATGATATACATAAACATAACCAATATACAGATTAACCAGTTTAATCCCCAAGCTATTTCAAGCGGAACGTTGAAACATCAAAACTGAGACCCAACAGTTCCACTTCCCCTTTTGTCCGTACGGGAACCCAATAAGGGATCTGTCGAAACGTCCACCACCGGACGCGGCCGCCATGTTCCTTTTTTCCCGCCTTTACACAGATATACAGAATGGACGGAGCAATAATGGAACTGACAACTAGAGAGAGACATAGCGAATGAACGGATCCACGATTACTTTTTTTTTTCTTTCCAAAGATAGCAAGAGCATTCAAGTAACGCTTAGCTATAACAATGTTTTGCACTTTGCCGGGGATTGCCTATTCGGCACAAATAGATAAGCTCGACCGGAGAAATATTATACTTTAGTATAAATAAAACCTATGAGTTCATTAGAAGCCTCCGTGGTCTCGTGGTTCAGAGCTTGGCTTTCGACCCGGAGTTCGTGGGTTTGATTCCCGCGTTGGAACAACAAAACATGTTGTTTTCAAGTTTGGTTAGGACAATGCAGGCTGATCACCTGCTTGTCTGACAAGAAAGATGATCCATACGTCGGATGGGCATGTAAAAAGTCGGTCCTACGCCTGTTCTCTCACCAGTCCTGTCGGTTTTCCGTTTCACGGGGTTATGAGAGTAAAAGGAAGAGAAAGTGTCTGCGCGCACACTTGGTCACTATAAAATAACTCCTGCGTAGCTGGCCTGGTTTCAATGAAATCGGCTACCGACACTGAAATCGGTAAGGGGAGCAATTATTATATGAGTTATTTGGATTGATTGTAACTCTTAAAGAGGCAGTAATTTTTCTAGTGCCAATTCTCATAAAATAGAGCCGCGTCTGCTGTCTACTCTGTGTCATAGACGGGTTTGATTACGTTTGCGTTTAAACTAAACGGGAAGTACTATAGTAGGTTCCGTAGAGAAATCTTATTACTGAGACATTGCTTGTTTATAATCAGGGAAGTGATATAATTGCGATAAAAAGTGGACAGGGAGTTGAATAATAAACGAGGTTTTTTCGACGGAGCCGACCAACCGATGCAGAATGCAAATGAATCCGCGCGACATTGTAACTTTAAATTGGTTTAGCATAATCGAACTGTCACTTCACGATAACATTATAGAGGAGAGAAAGGGGGGGGGGGTAAAGTATGGTGTATAATATTTGGTACCTAGGTACTTTTTGTAGGGCTTAACGACTTCTCCTGGAACATAATACGTTATTTATCAATGGTTCATTTATCAAGCCGGATAAACTGTGAAGAGTAGAGTGAGTAGAGCATATTTTGTTTTGGCACCTCATATAAATTAAAATTCAAAACAAATCTCTATAAAAGTTACAAAACAGATGAGTTTAAATCCTGGTCAGGTGTTAGGTCAACGACCACTGCGTTCGTGTGTATAGACTAGGATCCAGCAAACCCCAGCGTAGTAAGATCCACTGTTTGTGGTCATTTTGACGACCTCCTTAGCGCAGTTGTTCAGCGCGTTGGTGCTCGACCGAGAGGTTGCGGGTTTGAATCCCGCCGAGGGAACAAAAAGATTTCAATGTTCCTGGGTCATGGAAGCGTAATAAATTTGTGAATTAATACAATAAAAATCTTAAAGTCAAAGTCAAAGTCAAAAATTTTTATTCAGAATAAATTTTACAAAAATGTTTTCTGAACGTCGTTCCTATATGATGCCTACCGTCATAAATATATGTATTGTATATAAGTATTAAATATAGGTATATATTTCCGTTGTCTGTACCTGTAACACAAGTTCCTCGGATACCTACTTAGCACAGCACCAGATTGACGTTGTTGTGAAGCGTCTATAGATATTATAAATATTGTTATTTAACCCTTAATTTTTTTTTTAAGTTATATTATGAGGAAACACCACGGTCGAGAGAAATACAAAATAGGTATTTATAAAATCTATTGCTGTCTCGCAGTGCCTTAGCTAACCAGCACTAGCGCGATAGAGACAGCTGCAACTTGGACTGAAATTACCTATTAAAAGTACCAGAAATCGACGTTTAGGGGATTCCTGTTTCCTCCTCCAAAACTTAACCGATTTAAATATTTTTTTCTGTATTAGCTAAAAAAAGAATTGAGCTAGGTTCCTATTTTTTGATTTTGTTGTTTATTGTAGTCAAATCTGTTTCCTAGATATTTAAACATAGCGGAGAGTCTGGCAATGTTTTTAGGTTTTTAAACGTTCATATCTCTTTACCTATAAATAATTAATTTATTAAAAAAAGGAAAAAATAGGGACGTACAAACAATATCCATAAATATACAGGAAAAAATTTCGTAGTGTTTCCTCTTAAAGGGCCTATTATATAATAATATAAATAAAATGAAACATCCAAGGATTCTCGGAAGCTTTTAAAAGAAAACGAATTCGGTCTAATTCCCGAAACGTCACAACAAAATAAGAAGTAACGGGTTTAATTATGTAAACGGGTTTCCCTCGCACCTGTCATGGGTCTGACAGGTTTTTATTGGTTCCACAACCCTCCGTATTAAGCCCAGTGGCCCGTGAAATCTCCAACATGAGTTCGGGCGGCTCATTTAATATTTCAATGGATTTCGCGGTTAATAATTGTGTAGGTACTCGACTCAGTCTAGTGGTTCAGAGCTCGGAGTTCGTGGGTTCGATTACTGCGTTGTAACAAAAAAAATGTTTTCAAGTTTGGTTAGGACAATGCAGGCTGATCACCTGATTGTCTGACAAGAAAGATGATCCATGCGTCGCATGTAAAAAGTCGGTCCTGCGCCTGATCTCCCGCCAGTCGTATCGGTTATCCGTCCCACTAGGCTACGACAGTGAAGGATGAAGAGCAAGTGCTTCTGTGTATTGAGCACACACTTGGGCACTATAAAATAACTCTTGCGTAGCCCGGTTTTAATGAAACCGGCCAACGTCACCAAAATTGGTGCGGGATCGAGCCATTATTATTTAGTACTAGCTGTGCCCGCGACTTCGTACGCGTGGAAAAGTGATTTAGGGCACTTTAGTATTTTTAAATATATTTTTAGTTTATTGGCGCAACCGCTGAGAACCCGGCAAGCCTCTTGGTATGCAGGGTGGGGCAGCAACGGTCAGCTAGTACAGGTCTTGAAATGAAAATGTAGACTTCGATTTGATGCGTTTATTGCGACGGTTTTCTTTCGAATGATTTTACAAAAAAACGTTTAAGTGGGTAGTTGTCGATGATTCTATACAATGAAAAAACATGGTAAAACAGCCCGCTCCGTAGCGCCACGCAGCGGCACAAAGGGGCACCATAATATAAATAATTCTTCCAGACTTGTTGGTCAGCCGAACTAGATGGCGCTGCTAGGCCGCAACATACCCCCGACCTTGGAAACACCGGCTTCCAACTCAGGCTTCATCTTGGGATGACTGCAGCGGCAAAGGGCAAATTTTTGAGAAAGCCCTCCTTGTTGTCCCGGTTGCTGTGCGAATGTCAGCAACACGTGTGACACCATCCGTTCCCGGGTATACACGAGTAATGCGTCCCAGACGCCATTTAAGTGGTGGTAAATTGTCATCTTTAATGAGGACGAGACGATCAATGGATATATCGTCATGATGCGTTTTCCACTTAGTTCGCTGTTGAAGTTCTCCAATGTACTCTCTGGACCACCTCCGCCAGAACTGCCGCCGCAACTGCTCCACACGTCGATACCGGTTCATCGTCAGACCTGCAGCATCAGAAAGCAGCGAAGTTTCGCATGGCAGCGAAGTTAACGGTCGGCCGGTAAGGAAGTGACCAGGGGTAAGAGGAGTGAGGTCGGTAGGATCGGCGGATAACGGTGACAGTGGACGGGAGTTTAAAATGGATTCGATTTGAATTAAAACCGTACTCATTTCTTCGTACGTTAATTTAGCGTTACCAACAATACGTTTAAGATGATGTTTACAAGACCTTACACCACTCTCCCACAGACCTCCAAAATGCGGCGCATACGGTGGTATAAAATTAAAATCAATGCCCTCGCAGGCGGCGTAATCGTTTATTTGTTGCGAATTATTTAGAATTAAATTTCGAATTTCTTTGTCAGCACCTACAAAATTTCTACCGTTGTCGGAATAAATAGCTACTGGTTTTCCGCGTCTACCGATAAAACGTTTTAGAGCTAAAATATAGTCGTCCGTTGAAAGGCTTGTGACTAGTTCGATATGTATAGCCTTAGTAATAAAACAAATAAATATGCAAATATAAGACTTAATTTCTTTTGCACCTCTTCCTTTGCGATTCATTATCATAATTGGGCCAGCATAATCTACGCCGGTCCGCTCAAACGGAAATCCTACATCTAGACGTTCCGATGGTAAGTTTCCCATAATAGGTTTAGATATCCTACCTTTAAACCTAGTACATTTGACACATTGACGCACGACTTTCCTCACGAGATTCCTAGCACTCAATATCCACCATGTCTCGCGCAAGGTGTATAAAATGAGTTGAGGACCCGCATGAAGTAGTCTGATATGTTCGTAATTAACTAACAAATTTGACATCCAATGTTGACTACACATAAGATACGGATGTTTTTTATTAAAATCAAAATTAGACGCGTTTCGAAGTCTACCACCGACTCTAATTAATTTTTTATCGTCTAAAAACACGTTTAATCCCGATACACGATTTAATTCTTTATTATTATTACACATGGAGCTTCGTTCATTCAGTAAATTATTATAAATTGACGGAAATGATTGCATTTGTGCACAACGAATCAACGTGTTTTGCGCTTCTACTAACTCGCTCACTGATAACAAACCTGTCTGTTTTGTTTTGAAGCTATTAGCCCCGCCTCTTATATTGGTTATGAATCGAAGTACATAAGCCCATACACGTTTAAGTTTAGTATAAGACGAGTATTTATTAAACTGGATAAAGTCAAACGCATCGATACCACTAAAATTATTTACTACATTAGATTTTAACTCAGGCAAAGGCTCTAAATTAATTAAATTATTGTTTAAGGATTTTAAGTTATCATGGCATTGTAAATACGGTGGACCGTTCCACCAAAGGTCAAAGTTAATTAATGAATCACAGGCCAGTCCCCGAGACAAAATGTCAGCTGGATTATTTTCGCTCGAGACATGCAACCACCTGGAATCACCTGTCAACTCGTTTATCTCGGCTACTCGATTTTGAACAAACGTCTTTAAGAGATGTGGCGACATTTTGAGCCAACCGATAACAATGGTCGAGTCAGTCCAAAATATGACCTTTGAAAATGTTAAGCGTGCGACATCGATAATTTTTTTATAAAGTCTTGCGCCTAATAGAGCACCACAAAGTTCCAACCTTGGGATACTGATTGATTTTAAAGGGGCAACTTTGCCTTTTGCGCACAATAATTTAACAGCGATTTCAGAGTTATCGTTATAGGTACGTACATAGGCACAAGCGCCGTATGCATTTTGAGATGCGTCTGTGAATATGTGTAGTTCAATGTGTTGAGTGTGACCGCTCATTACGTAACGGGGAATTTTTAATTCGTTTAAACGGTTTAAAGATAACACAAACTTATTCCAAATAATTTCGATATCGCGAGGTACTGACGTATCCCATTCAAGTTTACTCAGCCATAATTTTTGAAGCAATATCTTAGCTATAATCACGGTGGGCGATAGTAAGCCTAATGAGTCGTAAATTTGTGATATTACCGATAACATTAGCCGTTTAGTCAATTTGAATGTATTATAATAATCGTCTTTTTTTGTAGTGTAATGTAGGACGTCGCTCTCGCTATGCCAACCTATACCTAATACTTTATTTTGCGTATGTTCACCTATAAATTGCTGTGTTGCTTGAGCAATAGCGAGTTCCGAATTAAACGTCCACTTACGTAAAACAAAACATCCCGAGCGTAAAACCGTAGAAACCTTTTCACATAGTGTTACTAATGCCTGATGATCATCACTACCAGTAATAAGATCATCACAAAATAAGTCTTCAGTTATTACGCGAGCTGTGATGACGTCATCACAGTCGTATGCAAGTTGACAAATGCAACGCATGCTTAAATACGGCGCTGAGGCCGTACCGTATGTCACGGTGTTAAGTTGAAATATACCTAAAGGGTCGGTAGAATTGTCCCGCCACACTATATACTGCAGTGACCTTTGACCTTCTTCAACTGCGACTTGACGGAACATTTTCATAACGTCCGCACAGGCTACGTATTTATAACGCCTAAACCGTAACAGTATAGAAAAAATATCATTTTAAAGAGCAGGCCCCGGGTACTGAATGTCATTAAGTGACTTATGCGAAGTAGTTTTAGCACTCGCGTCGAAAACTACACGAAGTTTAGTAGTTAAACTTTGTTCTTTAAAAACACCGTGATGTGGTAGGAAAAAATTAGGATTTTCAACCTTATATACACGTGTCATATGGCCTAACGATTCATATTCGTTTAAAAATTCACGATACATACGTTTATATTCTGGTGACCGATCAAGTTTGCGTTCTAACGAAAGAAACCTATTTTTTGCTAAGTTATACGAGTCACCTAAAACATCAGCTGACTGTTTCAAAGGAATACGTACTATAAACCTGCCATCTGTGTCTCGTTTAGTCGTGTTTTTAAACAAATCCTCGCATATACGCTCGTCCGCAGTAAGCGTGTTACTAGGCTTACATACATTTTCTAATTCCCAGAAACGTTTTAAATTATCTTCTAAAGTTTGATTAAAGTTACAATAAACTTGATCGGTTGTACCGAATTTAGTCTCTGACGTATAAATCGGGCCACACAGTAACCATCCCAATTTAGAATTTTGGAGGTAGGGTCCCCTTTCTAATCGAATTCTACTATCGTCTAATAATAATTCCCAGAATAAATCTGCACCGATGAGTAAATCGATACCGGAGGAAATATTATATGATGGATCCGCAAGACGTATATTATTAGGAATACGCATAAAATTGTTATCAATGTTTGTCGTAGGCAAACTAGCCGTAATGTGCTGCAAAATGTAGCAATAAACACTTGCACTATAATCGTTTAATTTAGAACGTATAATTATTTCGCACGACTTATTCGATTGCGTTGTAGACATACCAACGCCCGAAATACGTATAGTGGACTGTATAGGTATTGCATTCAAACGTTTAAATAATTTTTCAGAAATAAAACTATGTTGACTTCCGTTATCTAAAAGAGCGCGAGCTGTAATAATTTGTTTATTCCGATCTACAATATTTACTAACGCAGTGCATAGTAAAACCGGTTGTAACATGTTTCCCGCGCGACTCGATCGCGGTAGCGGGTGGCTAGTCGATAAACTATGAAGGGCGGTTGCCGAGCCGGCCGCTTCACGCGGTCCGCTGTAATCAGCTGACCGCTCGCTTTGCGTATTCGTATAATCGATTTTATTCGTATTGTTATTGATGTGTAATAAAGTATTATGTTTGTTTCCACAGTGCTTGCACGATCCGAACATACATTCCTTTGCAGAATGCCCGGTACAACGTAAACAATTACTGCATAGTTTGTAGTTTTCAACGAATTTTATTCTATCTTTAATAGAAAAATTCAAAAATTTATAACACGTATAAAGGAGATGATTTCCGTTACATAACACACACGTATTGTTATTTTGAGAAAAGCGTTTATTATAATTAAATGATTTAGTCGAATTATTATTTTGATTAAAGTTAGCAGACGTGGGGTTGTTTCGCCAGTTCGCGTCCATTTAGTGCAGTTGGCAGGTTTGACGGCGATTATAAAAAAGCTCCAGCACTAATTTCTATGAAAAATTAGTGTAATGTATTCGATAAATAGTCTATTTTAAGATAAACTTTCAATTTTGTTCGAAACATCTTGTGTTTTCTTTTAAAATAGATAAATTTCGGAATTAGGCGTTTTACCCAGTTTGCGTCCACAAAATCCAATTTGCGTCCACCCGTGGACCAGTTTGCGTCCAGCAGCTTAAAAAAGGATATTACCCCTTTAATTTTTAAAAAAGGATGATATCTTTAAGAATTTGTAAAGAACGATTGTATTTTAACAATTTCTATATATAAGAATATTTTAATATAAAAAAATCAAAATTATTATAAGTAATTAAATAAATTACTTACTATAAAAAAATAATTCTTCTTAATATTGGTTTAGCTTTAAAATTAAGTAATTATAGGCAAGTAGGTATTGATTGCAACTTTAAAGATGAACAGTAATCAGTTCTGTATACAAACTTTACACTAAAATTACAAGGTAATGATTATAATTATTGCAAAATATGTGTCTAATTATATAACTAAAAGAATTATTGAATACATAAATTATCATATTATAAACATAGCAAGGTATCTAATACCTTGCTATGTTTATAATATATCATATTATAAACATAGCATAAACATAGTATTAAGCATATATGTTTATAATATATATATTATAGCCTTACACCCGGTTTCTGAAAGGCTGATCAAATTGATCAATTGATCAAATCAGCTAATCTGAACGCTCATTGGTGAAAACAGTGACTGCGAAGTGATGTTCACCAATCAGCGTTCAGATTAGCTGATTTGATCAATTGATCAATTTGATCAGCCTTTCAGAAACCGGGCGTTAGAATTTCAATTAATAACTTTGGCCAAAACAAATTGCGTGCATTTTAGTTGACACTATCTAATAGGTCAGAGCCTATGTTTTCTCATCATCGTCTTCTACATCTGAATTTAATATGTCGTCACATTTAATAGTACATTTCACTCGTCATAGAGTTAAAAACCCGTCGTCTTAGTAAAAAAAAATGTATAATTAGGTATTATAATAAACATATTGTTTATTTTGAAATTATTTTTACAAGCAATTGTTTAAAAAATAGTGGACGCAATATGGTTTATTTATATCCAATATCGGTATAGTTTGCGTCCAATGCGGACGCAAAGTGGAAGTTTTGTAAAATTCGATGTAGTAATTCGCGTCCACCTTATTTTATTACTTAAATATAAAAAACATAAGCAAATTCATAAGTAATATTATTCCTTGTTTCACTATAAACGTGTAGAAACTGTTATGTATCCAAAAATTCACATAAAACATAAAAAAACTTACTATCAAACGCGCCTCTGCACACTATTTTTTATCTAAAAATCCGCGCAAATGCGCTTCCTAATTGAACGTCCGAGATTGACATATTTTTTTAAATTAATTGGTTTGACGCACATAACTTTTATATATGCGTGCGTGTCACTTATACATTTAGGTATAATCGGTAATGATTTTTCGTTTGATAAGTGTGTTAGTTGACTTATTTTAGAGGATTTTTATAGGGCGCTCAGCAAAATGGACGCGAATAGGGCGATGGACGCGAACAGGCGAACTTACCCTGTATGTATGTCCTACGACATGGCCTTTCGGATGTTTTATTTCGTTTAAAGAGTTAGGCTTACAATGAAGCACCTTATTTTGGTTAGAATTAACCATTTCTAGAGTATTCGATTTGTTTCTAAGAAACGAGAGTAAATCGTCTAATGTTAATCGTTTATTCGTATCAGTTAGAATTGACCCCTTACAGTTCTCCCATTCCCGTTCAGTGGATGCGTCTAACTTAGATACAATTAAATGTATGATTATCGTATCCCAGTGCTCAGTGGGTTCGTCTAATGATTTTAAAGCACGAAGATTTCTTAACGTGCTATCTATTAACCTACGAATATGCAAGTGAGATTCCTGCTTTAGCGGTGTAATAGAAAACAAAGATTTTAAGTGGTTGTGTATCAGAAGTCGAGTATTATGAAATCTATTATGAAGAAGATCCCAGGCGTGTACGTAATTACTCGATGTGAATTCTAAAGCGCTTATTACTTGTAACGCACTACTACTCAATGAGGCTTTTAAATAGTGAAACTTCTGAATTTCGTCTAAATCAGAACGATTATGTATCATAGTAATATACGAATTCCTATATTCTAACCACTGATCGAATGATCCATCAAAGGAAGGTAATTTTATGTCCGGCAGTTTTACGTTTGATTGAACCGGCGAATAATTCTTATTACAATTAAGACTTTCGACCATATTTTCAGCCGTAGCTAAAACGTTAAAATATAAAGACTCAAAACATTCTATATACTCAAAGTTTGCTGTATATTCCGACTCTGGTAATATAACCTCAATTTGGTTTTGTATGGTGTTAAAACATTTAAAATGATCTTGAGCTGCTTGTATTCTAAATTTTACTTCTTTAATTTGAACTGGAGATAAATTATCACTTTGCAAAGAATCTAAATATCGTTTAAATTGTGTTAATCTACCTTTAAGGTTACCACGTTGCTTTTTGAGTTCGGTAATATTATCTTTTTGTAGTTTTTCCGCAGGGGAAGCTGACGAGGGTAATGATAATAATTTATCCTGCGTGTGCGTGGCCATCTTAGAGGTCTACGTGTAAGAATAGTGGAAGGTACTCACGGTTATATGAAGTCCTTGAATCTGCAGAAATCACAAGGGCTCGACAGTAGCCTGAAATGCAAATGGTACGATTTTAATACAAAACGTTTAAGAAAAGGAGTAGGAGGGAGACCAGACCGTTTAACTGAAGAAGTAGCTGCGACGATTTCTTTGTCGTAGACCAGGCGCGATGGTGCAAATTCTGGTTTTCTCGGCAAGTTCTTGATAGATCGAAGATCCGGGCTCGAAGACCAAATTATGGGGCAGCAACGGTCAGCTAGTACGGGTCTTGAAATGAAAATGTAGACTTCGATTTGATGCGTTTATTGCGACGGTTTTCTTTCAAATGATTTTACAAAAAAACGTTTAAGTAGGTAGTTGTCGATGATTCTATACAATGAAAAAACATGGTAAAACAGCCCGCTCCGTAGCGCCACGCAGCGGCACAAAGGGGCACCATAATATAAATAATTCTTCCAGACTTGTTGGTCAGCCGAACTAGATGGCGCTGCTAGGCCGCAACACAGGGTATAATAATAATATATTAATATCCTTTCGGAGCTCGGCAAAAGAAGTAGGCCTTCGAACAATATGTAGAAGTCAGCAAAGGTATTCGAAGTTAGGATAATATTATTCGAATGCACCGTATAGACCCAGACAATTTTTCACGTTAATTTAGTAAAGTATTTAACTTCGATGTCCGTCTGTCTGTCTGGGTGTCAAAACTTTAACACGTGTAGGTATCAAGCTAAAAATCATATTAAAAACTCAGCTCTACTGTCCCTTCTGGCTGTGGAAAGAAACAGGCATCTTGGCCACATCTACCCAAAGATTCAGCCGTTTATATCGCTAATTTTCGCAATTTTCGACACGCCAAAGGGAACCAAAACCTAAAGGGTACTTCCCGGGAATAGAAATTTGATATGAAGCAACATCTTAATGCACTATTAAAATGTTGCTTCATATCAAATTTAAACGACATAGGATAAATTGCGAAACCATAAAAATATTTTCAATTTTTTCAACTTATTACCGTTTTTGTCATTAATGTTTTGAAGTATTATTAAATTTAAACTTATATTGCAATTACTAAGGTCTTTAAAACGGAACTCTCGGTTAGACATGGGCGCAGCGGCACGCCCCGCCGAGGATCCAGCAGGCTTACTCTCGACACAACTGAGAATCGAATCAGTTCGATCTTAACGGTTTTTGGTGTTTTATTTGGTAGATTACTTTGAAATTAATTAGGTTAAAGAAAACCGTTAGAACGTAACTTTTTGTACACCAGACCATATCAATCGACAGAGAATAAAAATAAACAAACGTCAATTTCTTCGGGAGTATGCGGCACGATCGACTCTGAATTAAAATCGAATCAGTTTGGAGAGTTAGGCCCCAGCTCGCCGCGCCGCGCCGATCGGCTTTAGTAGCGTTTTTTATAACCTACCCTAAGATTAAAAATAATAATAATATAAATAAATGAAATTTTGTTTTAAACAAAATATAAAATAAAAATAAAAAAATTTGAATGCTTGAAGCAGCGCGGTTCCCGCCGCGCTTCATACAAACGTCCAGTATTTTTTTTATTGTCATATATCTTCAAATCAAAGCGACATCTATATAAATTCATACTACCGGTACTGCCTGTTAGCACATTTTAATAGTATTTTTTACCCAGCAGTGGGGTGGAGTTCCTTTGGTTGACCTTCGCCAAAATTCCTACCTACCAGCATCTGATACCTACACTACACCCCGACTCGGATGTAAGACGTCACGCATCAGCCTGTATCGCGCGGCGCCGCGGCCCGCGATGCGGCGCGGCGGTCGAATCACGGCGAAACGATTTTAATTTTGCTATATTATCTCCTAAACTATTAATTATACTTGCTAGGTATAAAGGGCAAATATAGTCTTCATGAAATTCTTAAGCCAACTAACGTATTAAAAATGATGAGGATTAATACCGTGATGGTATAAATAGTTTACCAAAAACCGCTTAACTGCCCGTTTTTTTAGATTATCGCGAAAGGCTTTCTTTTAATAATACAGTTAATTAAGTTGATTTATACAATAAATGATAATTTATTTCAATTTGTGAAGCAAGTTCAAAAATACAATTTTTATATTATTATGACACTGTGGAAACACTCTTCTCAGAAAAAAAAATCTGTTAGGTACTTATTTCAAGTTCTAATCTACTTTAGTGCCACATTCTATTGCTTCGCGTAACTGTGTAAGCGATCCCCCCGCGCCCCCCGCATGAACCGTTCGTCCGCAGCCCGCGCGCGCGAAATTCCTCCGACTTGCTTCCAATTTATCGTCACTGCTCGGCTCCTATGTATCGTAGCGTTATGTTATATAGCCTATAACCTGCCCAGGAATATGGGCTACAATCGTACCAAGTTTGGTTAAAATCCCTTCAGTAGTTTTTGTTCCTATCGCGCACATACAGACAGACAGACAGACAGACAGACAGACAGACAGACAGACAGACAGACAGACAGACAAAAATTTTACTAATTGCATTTTTGGCATCAGTATCGATCGCCAATCATCCTCCAATATGTATTTTGAAAAAATATTCAATGTACAGAATTGACCTCTCTACAGTTTTATTATAAGTATAGATAAGATAAGAAAAGTAATAATTTACTTTTCACTATTTTAGCATACAAACTTATAAGGTTTAATTTAATACATTTCTAGTTTACATTCGATTAATATAATTATAACTAATACATATTAATTATTATTAACTATCATCATCATCAGTTTATTCCCTGCTATACTAAAAATGTATCATCTATAACTATACTACTTAATACTTAGTATAAAGCGGAATAGTTTGTTTGTTTGTTTAAACGCGCTAATCTCAGGAACTACTGGTCCGATTTGAAAATTTCTTTTTTGTTGGATAGTCAATATATAGAGGAAGGCTTTAGGCTATATAACATTACGCTGCGACCAATAGGAGCGAAGCGTCAGTGAGAAATGTTGCAAAAACGGGGAAAATTATTCACATTTGGGAACTTTCGTTGCGTGCGCTGCATAAACGGTTTACTTCACTCAAAAACCACGGGCACAGCTAGTTTTGTATAAATATTTATTATTATAACTCACGAAAACCACAATTTTATCCCACCAGGATGGTCCAGCTCGATCACAATATTAATCAGTGTCAAGTTTCGAACAATTCCTGTTGGCTATTGTCCGAGATAAAGACGGTCCGTTATCGAGTAATTAATTATTATCGGCCCTGTCCGACTGTCCGCACGCACACCCTTTGTCCGACAGAAGTGCCTCTCATTTGTATTGAAGAAATAAATAATTATTATGAGCGGAAGCATGTGAAGAGGACGCACGAACAAAGACTTGTATGGTGTAGAAGTATTGGTGAATATCCCGGTCTAATGAACTTGATGGCACAATAACTTGCTGTGTAAGCGAATAAATAGCATAATAGAATAAATAGTAATAGAGTTGCTCACCAGAACCCTAACCGGGCACTGCAAGCTAAACAAACACCTTCACAGGATAGGCATAGGTGATCTAATAACTTGCAGATTCTGCAAGGAGAAAGACGAGACGCCCCTCCACCTTCTTCTTGATTGTCCAGCTCTTCATATAAGCAGGAGCAAGTACTTCGGGCTGCATGAATACTCTACAGGAGAGGAAATCCGCACCGCAGACTATATAGTTCGCTTCATGACTAACATAGGACTGGGGACGGTACTCTAAAGCGAAGGAGCCACAATAGATCCAGAAGGGTCGCAGTGACGTCTGGGCCTGACAAGGCCAGCCTTCGATTATATATTTTAAAAAAAACGAATAAATAAATTAAGTTATTGATATTATATATTATATCAATAATGCTAGCAGTAATTGTAGGTATACCTACCGTTACAAGTATGGCTAGCAACTTGAAGACCTGTCTGTTTAAAACGGAGTGTTATTAAAAACATCGGAGATGTTGCAAAATTGTGCAGGTTTAGATGGGTCGTTAAGCAAGTCTTTAAGTATGTAGGTACATAATATGTGGGCCTTTTAGTACATTACCTATAGTCCGCAAAACGCAAATTGGCGTAGTCAAAGACGTGTTCTTTCTGTGTGATGATAATATTATATTATTTATCATTCTGGACTGTGGAAAACACTGGGTCTCGACTAAACCCTCGCTAATTAGAATAGGTTTAGGTTGGGCTTGAGACTAAGTATATTTAAAAAAATATATAATTATGTATATTCCCAGCCGCAGTGGTCTTGATGTCTAGTTTTCGAGTATTTAATATGAATTCTAGATAAACTATGACATAAGCTCTAGATAAAGTAAGTTTACTAGGTATCGCTAAATTATTATATTTCTTCTACAAAATTAACTTATTTTGTTTTTTTAAGGCAATCATCTAGTTTCTTAATGTTTAATTGGAAACCGAAATGTATTACCATGTATTAAGTACTAATTAAATATAAGACTATAACGCCTTACAAGTATTATGGTAACTGCAATTACTGCCTAAAATTTTGAGGTCAGGGACGAAATGGATATAAAATTTCGGATACGGATATGGATATTAAATTATTTCGGATTTATCCGCTTGTTTCGGATAATTTCGGTTACGGATATTAAGTTTTGTTTACCTTTTTAAAGTAGCAAATCTTTTATTATAACGCTTTTATATTAGCTTGGGTTGTATCTATGTAACGGAATCTTTGAGCTTAATTTTCACCAGTTTCCAGAAGTCTGATTAATTTGAAACTTTGCATACGTATCAAGGACCGATGACAGTGAAAAAAAAAAAAAAAAGACCGGAACTTTAATTAACTAGACGTGTCGAAAAGTCCCGATTACTTCTGTATCACATACGATTTCTGTATAGCTTCGGTTTTACAGTCGATAAGGAAGGAATTAATTCTATTTAAAACATATCACGGTATTCGGATTGAAGAACTCGATTGTTCTAAGTTAACAGGAAAAACTCCATGCAACAGTGAAGCTTTGAATGAAATGATGAGATTGCGAAACGATTTGTGAGAAATTTCGATACCACATGTCAACAAATAACTAATTGATAAATCGAACTAAAAAATGAAAAATAAATAATAGTTTAAAAAAACTAAAAAAACACGCTTTTATTGCTAACCGGACTAAAAAATAGAAAATAATTTTAATTTCGAAGAGTTTATATTACAGTAGTAGAAGATCGAACAATCAATTAGAATTTATCACCTCAAAATAAAATTATAATAAAGTTTAAGTTGTTAACAAAAGAATTAAATTCAGAGTAAAAAGCGTGGGGTGCTTGATAAAGTAAATGTAACAATCATTCTATTGGCAACAGTCTATGAGAGGACAGTTCTGTTATGAAAAGTAGTAAAATGCACCCCACGCTTTTTACTCTGAATTTAATTCTTTTGTTAACAACTTAAACTTTATTATAATTTTATTTTGAGGTGATAAATTCTAATTGATTGTTCGATCTTCTACTATTGTAATAATATAAACTCTTCGAAATTAAAATTATTTTCTATTTTTTAGTTCGGTTAGCAATAAAAGCGTGTTTTTTTAGTTTTTTTAAACTATTATTTTTTTAGATTCGTTTACCGATATTTTTTGTATCGGATATCCGATTGTTTCGGTTACGGTTACGGAGCTCCCTAACATCCCTGTTTGAGGTTAAAAATAGGTCTATGTACATGAAAATTTCAAACGTGGGATCAGCTGTTCAAACAATAACAATGATTTTAAGCTTTATTGCCTGTTAAAAAAAAATAAGTGTCAATTTGACACTAACTTTGAAAGATGAAGAAGAAGTCTTGTAAAATAAAAGTACACATTTTTAGTTTTTAAAATTTTTATGCACAATGGAGAATTAGATTGAATAAACTTATGAAAAACTAGACATAACTCTCAAGAAATTGAGTATTCAAAATGGACCATATACGTCAATTTGATTGGTAAGTATTTTTCGTAATACTAGCCTGCAACGTTTTTACAAGACAATATCATCACAATATTTTGTGTTCTCCAGGTGTTATTCCCAACCTGATCTACAATTTCTTAGGGTAGAAGAGTTTGAAAACAGTGCGACTGAAAAGATCCTCCGCAATAAATTTCGAGACCCCCTCATTTCTAGCGACGACGACGATGAAAAACCACGCATTGACTGGGAAAAAATCTTCACTGAAAAGCAAAACGTACGTTTATAATTGATTTATTATTTTATTACTTATAAAACAATCTGGGACCTTACTCTCCAAAATGATTAGATTTTGATTCAGATTCGATCATGCTCGTGTTCCCGAATAAATTTACGTTTGTTTATTTTGATTCTTAGTCAATTGATTTTCTTTATCCTGATTAGTTTCCACCAAATAACATACTTACCAAAAACCGTTGAGATTGAACTGATTCTGATTCGATTGCGTCAGGAGTAAGCCTGCTGATCTTAATAATTGAAAACTCATACCACTAGTGGTATGAACTTTACATTATTATTTATTACGTAGTACTCTAATCTATGCTCATAGTAAGGCCAAACTTGAGACAAGTTGCAAAAGGATAGAGAGCAGTGTAGCTTGTTTGTGGTGGTAGCCTATGCCAACGCACACTAATTTGGTAAGAGATATAATTAAAAAAATGAAAATTTTACAGAATAAAGGGCTTTTAGGGTTTGATACACAAAGGGTGAAAAACGGAACCCTATTAATAAGACTGATGTTTGTCCATCCACCTATCACCAGGCTGTATCTCATGATATTCAGATAGTTGAATTTTTCACAAACAATTTATTTCTGTTGTCGTTAAGAAACAAAATAAAATTAATATTCAAGGGGGCTTACTATAAAACTAAAGGGATTTTTTGCATTTTGTGCAATTTTTTTTTGGACAAGTCTTTCTGACACTTGGCCAGTTTTTTTATTTAAATAAAGAATGATGACAGCAACTTTATGTATTCCAGGTGGACAAGTTCCGCAGACTGTATGTGCCAGGCTTAAGACAAGTGCCCCAGTATCCAAAAGTATCAGCAATAACTCAACATCAGCACTATCAGTGTATGAAGGTGCTCTGTAATCAGAACCCTCATATTCTGGAGTTGGAATTCATGCCACGACCCACTAAAAGTGACTACAGAGTATTTGAAGTAAGTTTTTAATATTCTAATTGGTGAAACAATTTTCCATCTTTTTGCTACAAGGTGGCCCCGTCCGAGTTTCTTACGCCGGTTCTTCTCGGCGGGCTAGGGTTGAACCGGTGGTAGCCTTTTTGTTGACTATCTGAAAATAGCTTGTTAAGTTTCATTTGGAAATAAAATATTTTGATTTTGCTGAGACTTTTGTTGTTCTGTGGTTTTGTTCTTCAATGTTCAAGCTTTTTTAAAAAGATTATTTTTACTGTGTGACATTTGAGACCCCTGATTTTTACAATAACCTGGTTACAATTTTGGGGTTGAGCTAAATTGTCTAAAGAATATTTGTTCCTAGTTTTCTAACATCATTTTGAAACTTTTCAGGAGATAAAGGAAACATATGAAAAGGAAAAAAAGGAATTTCAAGAATGGGCCAAGTCGTTATGGGTCACTAGTCATTGTACCAGGGCCCTAAGACCGAAGCCACCTGTGGAGACGACTTATGAGGCAAGATTCAACATGAAAGTGCACGAGTTTGACTCATATCCTAAAAATTATAGGATGGCTGCTCAAATACCACTAGATGTTGTCAATTCAAGTGAAATGATACATGTCAAAGATTTAATAAATGTAAGTAATAACAAATTTCGACGGTCCCGACGTATAAAAAGTCTAGTCCAAAATCGATTTTTTTTTTATTGAACCATATAAATCTATTTATTGAGACGCATATTTGTACATAATTATTTTTTTTTCTATCACAAGTAGTTTAATGGATAGTAAAGATGTAAATGAAGACAAGTTGAGAATTTTATAGATTTTACTATGGTAGATGCGGACATGTATGGCATACCGTCTTGTACCGCGTTTGAAATTGCGCACCATTTAAACATTTTACAAGAAAATATTGTGAATATTGTTTCAAAGTGAAAACAGACATGTATGACTTAAACGTTAAGGGCAGCCTTAAATAGTCAGCGTAAAAACGGTCATCTTGCAATTTTGACGAAAATATTGTAAATATTTCAAATTGTGTTACATATTTAAAAACAGCCTACATTAAGCTTTACAGATCAACAGAAAATATTGTGTTTATGTTTTATGATAATTCTACAGAAGAGTTTGAATCATGTTTGAATCTTTAAAACGCTCTCCTGAAAACCACTACTTTTGACATGTCGCTTTATACGTAGGGACCGTCGATTTTATGCTTTTAAGAAATGCTTTGAACATAATTCAATGGAAGGTTTGTCTAGTTGTCCTGGAGTAAGAAGAAAGAGTAATTTAGAAGTTTTATTATTTATTTATTTATTATAAGGTGTATATTAATACAAATTAAAGACACAAGGAAATAGAGAGTGTTGTGGAAAAGTTTGGCGTACACTCTGGTTCTACACTAGAAACTGTCTAACAATAGATAATAATTGAAGACATGAATGTATGTTCAAACTGTCTCTAAACATTTTAGAATATGTCGTAACATATTAAGTACATTAAAGTAAAGATCTCTAGAATCAATGTACTTAATACATTACTAAATATCCTAAAATGTTTAAGTGACAGTTTAAACCCAATTTTCTAATGAAAAAAAAAATTGTCATATATCACCTCCATCAATTTGTGTCTTCAATTCTATTAAGAATAACATTTGCAGGTAAGCATAAAGGATCTGCCACTAATAAGATGTGAGCCGCTCACCAAACATCACACTATAATGAAGCACATTCCCGTCCCAGAACCATGCAATAAACACAAGTGTAAATTTGTACTGCCAAGTAAGTTAAATTTGATACATTTTACTATTGTATGTCCATATAATATAAACCTATATGTAAACAAACCCATCTGTGGCACAACCATAGACTAGTGAGTGACGTCAATTGGCCAATACAGTATTATTAATGATCATTGTTTGCAACTATGAATCCATAGACTTTAGACTATATTCTACAGTCAGCAGTGTCAAAATGGCTTATTTTTACATCAACACTTTCAACGGAATATTAAATGATCATACTTCAATTTTTAACAATTAAACAATAATTAATATATTTAAACATGAAATGAAAATCTTTTTTTAATGTATATATTTATATATATATTATTTAATGAGGCTTATAATGCATTAGACATCTATGCCAGCCTCATAGTTTTATTCAAAATAATATTATAAACTAGTATAATGTGTTCAAGACTCTCCTCCTTGAGTTGTATTGCCCAAAGTGGACCAGGACAATAAATAGATTGGACATGTTTTAAAAGCCCAGGAACGTTGTAAATATTTAATATTAAAATTTGTTTATCTGTATTCGTCATTCTAAAGGATTGTTGACTTGACTTAATGAAAAACTTTAACAGTAAAAATACGTCATTTTTACAACAACTGTAGAATATAGTCTAACATCTATGGATTCAGTCGCAAACAATAATCATTGTATTTGCATCACTAACTAGTCTATGGTTGTGTCATAGATCATAGGGTTTGTTTACGTTTGTGTTAAAATTAAACAGCACATCCTATACATAATAATATTTTAAACATATTACAGAGGAAACATCAGTAACAGAGTTACCACTCACCGAAGTACAGAGGGAACTGGCGCAGTATGCAGCGGACAATGATGCCCAAGTCATAGCCAGCGAGACTGCATTACAGTGTTTGATGCAGTTGGACCAGACCTGGTTGTTACCTGTGGCTGTGTGTGAGGTGTTTGGACCTGGTTAGTGACTCTGCATTAATAATCTATACTAATATTATAAAGCGGAAGAGTTTGTTAGTTACTCAAACGATATGTATGAAAGAATTATTCCTTTTTAATAATCATAATAACAAAACCCAACGTAAGCTTTCTAAACGAGTATAACATCCATAATAGATATTTTAACAATTCCCCACACAAATTGTTTTTATTCCAGATGGCGATACAAAGAAAGTGTTAGTACTTGGCAGCGATTTCGCCATGCAAAGGGAGTCGGTACTCGTCAGAACGTATAGGGCTTTCAAATTGTTATTGGCACACTTTTTGATACCGTAAGTACCTATACTATATAGCTAATGTACGTGCCTTTTGAATTTAACCTATACATAAACAATACAAAATTGGTGGAACATTTATTAGAGAGAAAGGAAGGGACAGACATTTTATAATTACATCACGCTCGCACTTGCAAGGCTGGTTAAAATACCAGAGATAAGGTTGATTCAAATTGAATGTCAAGTATCAAATTTACGGATGATGTATTTCTGTTTCCGTTTTAACAAGAACTTTTTTTTTGTACAGTCGCTTTGTGCGCGAGCCCGACTTGCACTCAGCCGTTTTTTTTTTGTTTAACTCTCGTTTTTTTTTTATTTATTTTCTTCGGAAAACTTACAGCTTACTTAGCTTAATTAAGCCCTTTTACATATAACGGGTGTAAAAAGAGCAGTCACTATAACTTTGGGATATGATTATACTACCTTTTCTCATTCTAGAAATGTATTTTTTTTCATTTTTTTTTTACAAAAATTAAAAAAAGTATATTTTTGCTTTATTGTTATTTTTGCGACAAATAAATAAGAAATGGTGAAAAGTAAAAAAATACATTTCCAATGAGGAAAGGTAGTATAGATCGTATCTTAAAGTTACAGCGACTGCTCTTTTTACACCCTGTATATTGTTATCATGTGCATCTACATTATCTGTTACTTTCAGACCTTCAGAAAGAGCTAAACTGCTATACAGAAAGAATGAGATGTATAAGAATGAAAATGTAACAAACAACAAACCTCCAGTTGCTGAAGACTCAAGCGATGATGAAGACAACATGTTGTGTATAGATGGTAATTATATAAGCTCTAACTATTATGAGATAAATTATGATCAAAGATTCCGTTACATACTGTTACATAATGCTATGTCATTATGTATTGTGATTAAAAAACAATTAGATGTCAAAGATGACATTGACGTTGATGCCTAACTTAGTATTAAGATTAGTCCTCTAAGGAGGCCCTTCTAGGTTGGATCTGTATAACTAGTTATTTATAGCTAATGTATATTTAAATATAATCTACGTGAATAAAGCAAAATACGATTAACTAGAAGTGTTTATTATTGGACGTATAATTGGATCCTAATAACAATAACATATGCTGTGGCACTAAAACACATACATACAACCCAATATTGTTAAATAAGATAAAAAATACACGCTTAACTGCATTGTCATTAGTCCTTAGTGATACGTATGCAAAATTTAACTAATCAGACTTCTGGAAATTGGTATACATACACACATGCATACATACACACATACATACTAGATTGTGGTTATATTACAGGTAATATTATATTTATAATTGTGCACGTCCTATCCGCTTTCTTTTATACCATCTCTCTCCGTAGGGCTGCTGGAAGAAATTTCTTTAGAAATAAACAGTACCTTTGTGTCGTCTTTCTTTGTAAACTGTATTATTGAAAAATTTTCTTGTGTGCAATAAATTGTTAAATAAAAATAAATAAATATATACATACATTTATATCTATACCAATATTATAAAGCGGAAGAGTTTGTTTGTTTAAACGCGCTAATCTCAGGAACTACTGGTCATAAAATCATAAAATATTGTAACCGAATAACTTAAATTGGATTTGATTTATTTTGTGGCCCTGAATTTGATGATCAACCATGTTAAAAGATTAAAAAAAAAGAGTAACTAATTGAATTATTTTTTGTAGAAACTCAAATGCAGATCGACGATAGTGACAATGAGAATTTAATAATAGAAGATACAGAAGATAAGGATGAAACAGATAGACTGAATGATGAAACAGGTGAAAAAAAAGATGAAGCGGACAAAGAAATAGATATAAATGAACATGAAAATGAACACCCAAATAAACAAACCATGAAAAGGATAGCTAGGAAACAAAGTGACAAGCCTAGTAACGATGAATTCTACAACTGTAGCTGTAAAGGTAAGTCTTGCATGGAACTTGTAACGATTACATTACATATTATATGGATTTAATAGTAATTATGACTGATTAATGAAGATATGATTTTTTTTCATCTAATCAATGTAACAAATACTAAAAAAAATGATGTATGGGTGTAAAATAAATGAGTGATAATACTTTAGGATATGTATGTGCCTCCTATGTAGAGTTCACTGTGAAAGTACCAACGCTGAAAGACTTAATTTTGACTTTCATGTTTGTATGAGAAATGCCCTAGCATCATAAATTTTCCCATACATTTAAAAAACAAATACCTCTTTCAGCGCTGATACTTTCGTAATAAACTATATACTGAACAGATACAATTTTTGAGTGTGAAAAAGTGCAAGTAGTTAGTTTTTTACTATATAGATACAATTTTTATCTGTCAAATAGGTACTCAAGTGGAGGTTGCGATTGAGATTATTTTATTTGTTGATTGTTATATTTACATCTGACTGACAGAAATGATAGAAGAAAATGTTATCCGAGTAAGATACAGATATAATTATTATTTTAATTATTTAAAGAATACAATATGTATCAGGAAATAGAATAAACTTAATTGTCGTTTCTCGTATTTTCAGATAAACAAAATGGTTTATTTTTCCTATAAGATATAATCTTATATATATATAACAGAGACTTGACCTAGTACTCGAAATTGGTAGCACCCTAATACTGACAATTCGACTGGCTATTTTTGTTTTCTTCGATTTACAAGCACATTCTGGAAACCGCCATCTAGTGCCTCTATTAAAATACTATTTACTAATTTTGTTTCGGATCTTCTTATTAATTAAGGAGTTGAATTCAGCTTAATGTGCTGTTATGCTTAAAAAATATGATTATCTGTATTTTAATGTCAATATTTGTACTTAATTCGGCATATTTACATTTTAAAATTTACAAACGTTAATAGTAGTGACATGTATTGCATTTTTTTTGTATTAAAGATATAACTCCTTAACTCCTATCTTTGTTGGGCCATGATTTACATCAAAAACCTTATCTGCCATTACAGACACACATTTCGAGATGCCGCCGCGGCGGTCGTACCGCAAGTGGCAGCTCAGGAGCGACGCCGGAGACACCTGTCACATGATAGTGCATTGTGCGCACCGATTCCGAGTAAGTACAGTCAAAATATCTAACTCTATAATGCGTCCCTGTTACATTTAACCTATACAAACCAAAAACACCGATTTTTTCACTGTCACATGATAGTGCATTGTGCGCACCGATTCCGAGTAAGTACAGTCAAAATATCTAACTATAATGCGTCCCTGTTACATTTAACCTATACAAACCAAAAACACCGATTTTTTCACTGTCACATGATAGTGCATTGTGCCCACCGATTCCGAGTAAGTACAGTAAAAATATCTTAACTCTATAATATGTCTCTTTTACATTTAACCTATAGGGCATTTCACGTCAAGCGGGCCAAAAAAATAAAGTCAGATCTTAGATATTGTGATATTCAATTGCACTTCCATAGGACCTGAATAAATGTACGTCCTTACCAACTGCGAGTGAGTACAGTAAAAATATCTTAACTCTATAATACGTCCCTGTTACATGTAACCTATACAAACTAAAAACACCGATTTTTTTCACTATCAAATTATGGTACATTACGCGCGCCGACTCCGAGTGGGTACAGTCAAAATATATTAACTCTATAATATGTCCCTGTTGCATTTAACCTATACAAACCAAAAACAGCTATTTTTTCACTACCACGTAATAGTGCATTTTGCGCACCGACTCCCGAATGAGTACAGTCAAAATATCTTAACTCTATAATATGTCTCTTTTACATTTAACCTATACAAACCAAAAACAATGATTTTTTCACATGTTTACTTATTGTGCACTTATCAACACTCACTGAAAGGGAAGGATAATTCAAATTTTTATGATTCATTTTTAGACTTGCCCCGTATTAACGGCACATGTTTGTCACAATCACAATATCATTTTCCCTCAGGATGAAAGCGGCGAGGTGTTAATCGAGCCTATACCAGAATATCAGATTGACCTGGGCGCCAGCGAGCTCTCCGCCAGCCGCACCGCTGCCCTGGCGCTGTCGCTACGCCTGCGCCCCGCCGCCACGCTGCTCACAGGTGCGAGCGAGACAGAACCGTTTGTAGGAGAGAGATAGACTATTGTGAGAGACAGAGTCATATGAGAGAGATAGACGCGTGTGTAAGAGACAGATGTGTGTGTAAGAAACAGGCGCGTATTCATGAGTCAGACTTATCAAATCAAATCAAATATAAAAATTCAGATTAAATTTTATAAAAAATGTTTTCTGAACGTCGTTTCTATATGATGCTTATATCTTTCGGGAACTAGCCCAGCAAGAAGAACCGGCGTAAGAAATGGTAAAAGATGGAAAATGTATTTTTACAAAAAAGTATAAATTTACAAATAAATATGTCAATACTAAAACTAAATAACATGAGTACATTCTTTAAATAAGTAGCCTTGTAGGGGGCTACTTTATTCCCGAGATTTGCTATCATTCGTAAAATCATTAACTTTATGTGAAAAGACATACTCATGTGAGAGAGAGACTGGTTTCATTACCTATAATAAAAAAGAACTAAATTTATTTAAATAACAAGAACAGTATAAAGTTTACAGATGCTTCCACAGATGGCGCTACTGGTACATGAATTATACTAGTATGTTATTGTAGATATTCAACAGAGAAGGGCAGTCTCATGTGAGAAGGACAGACTCGTGTGAGATAGAGAGACTCGTGTAAGAGAGACAGACTCCTGTGAAAAGGGGATGACTCCTGTGAAAATACTTTATGGACATTTTACAGTACGTGTTGACAACACGACGGGTGACGTCATCAGCTACGAGCGGCGGCGGCCGCACGCAAACGCGAACGCCGCTGCGGCACGACTGCACTCCGCTGCGGCGCATCTCGCGCAGTTGAACACTGGACATTATGTATTGAAGCACGAGGTATATATTATCTTTTTTAACCTCCGCCAAAAACTGAGTGGTATGAGTTTGACGCGTCTGTATGTAACAACCTCGTGGCGAGCAGAGGCAAACACTCGCACTAAGCACACAGATATTAATAAAATAATAGCTCCCCTCACCGATTTCATTGAAACCAGGCCAGCTATGCAGGAGTTATTTTATAGTGGCCAAGTTTGTGCGCAATACACAAATACACTCTCTCTCTCTCTCTTTCTCTTCCTTTTACTCTCATAAACGATAAACCGACACGACTGTCGAGAGAACAGGCGCAGGACCGACTTTTTACATGTCCATCCGACGCATGGAACATCTTTCTTGTCAGACAATCAGGTGATCAGTCTGCATTGTCCTAACCAAACTTGAAGACAACATTTTTTGTTGTTCCATCGCGGGAATCGAACCCACGACCTCCGGGTCGAGAGCGAAGCTCTGAACCATTAGATGTTATAAGATACACTCCCATAAGATGTTAACACTTCTATTTATTTTAGCCGACGCACGGCGTGAACGCACTGCTGTACGCCACGTGCGGCGCAGGGGAGGAGCTGACGCTGGTGGCCGAGCGCGCGCCGCAGCCGGACGACGCCGCCCAGCTGCGTGTGCCGCCCGTGCTGGCGCCGGTGATGCTGCCCGTGCACAAGTAACCCTATTATACCTGCTCCTGTCGCGGCTCTACCATATCCACACAGGAGCACGTGCTCTGCTGTACGCCACGTGCGGCGCGGGGACGTACCAGCAGGATTACAATATTTCTTCAAAGAATTTTATGTTTTATATATAACGGGTGTAAAAAGAGCAGTCACTATAACTTTGGGATATGATTATACTACTTTTTCTCATTCTAGATTTTTTTTTAATATTTTTTTTTACAAAAATTTTAAAAAATATTTTTTTATTTACTTTATTGTTATTTTTGCGACAAAAAAATAAGAAATGGTGAAAAGTTAAAATTATTTTATATTAAAAAAATATATATTTCCAAAATTGAGGAAAGGTAGTATAATCGTATCTCAAAGTTATAGTGACTGCTCTTTTTACACCCTGTATATAGGTATAAGCAATAATGGCATTTTGCACTCCTTCTCTATAAAAACTATGAACGTGGGAAATCCGTCATACTCATCCGTCATACTCATCCGTCATACTCATCCGTCCGCGTAATTATCGTTAAAATAATGTTATTGCTTCATGTATATAGAGATTTCTATTTTATCAACTTAACAGATCCCTTCACCAAATCCTGATCAACTGATCGTGGCTGAAACACGGCAATACCATATAGTCACAGATATTTCATCATCATCAGCTCGACAGTTGCTTAAAATATTTGTCTGCTTCAGGTTCCGCAAACAGCTGCCGTGCGCGTTCAGTCCGTACGCGAAGCAGGCGCGGCCGCCGCGACCGAAGCCGCGGCAGAAAACGCCACCGCAGGCGATCAAGGTACACACATACATCAGTGGGGTTCCTATAGGGTTCACACGCGCGTTGCGTCGACGCAGCGTATACGCATTAACGGTACGGTAGCCCAAGCAGCATTTGCTCCGTAAAGTTTTCGAATGTCAATTGTATTGGAGTAAACTTTCAATACTTAGTTTAATGGAATTGGGCGTTACTTTACAGCATAGCATAAAATTTTAATGCTGGGTCTGAGAATAACATTCACTTTAACTTTGAGATATGATTATACTCGCTTTCCTCATTTTGGAAATGTTTTTTTTTTCAAAAACCAAGATTTTTTTTTTTGTAAAAAAAAAACATTTGTAGAATGAGAGAAGGTAGTATAGTTTTATCCCAAAGTTATAGTGACTGTTCTTATTACATATGATTACGATAGATAATGTCTAGCAATATGCCACGAAAAAATATGATTAAAAAATATTTGTCATTGGATAACTTTACGGATCTATGTTCCTGCTTGGCCTACAGTAGTAAGACGTAGCGACAGCGCTGCGTCGACGCAACGTGCGGTGTGGATTCACCCTAACTTGATTGCTATTGGCTTCAGTAACCCCTTATCTTTTGAAGACACTCTAATCAAAATGCAGACTCGGTTATGCTAAAGATCTACCATCTTTGCTACTAATTCATAATACAGGATGAATTTAAATAAAGGGCATGGTAGACGAAATCGGATACAATAGCGAAAAATGCTTAAAGGAGTTGCCAGCTCGATTTTGATGAGAAATAAAACTGCATCATTAGATTTTTTTTTAAATAATTTATTTAAGGTCGCTCAAACATCAATGGTCATTAGCGACCACTTTGAGTTTACATTTTATATTAATTATCAATTAATTTTAGGTTTTATTATGTGTGTTTTCTAGACATCTTTTAAAACGTATAGGGAGGTTTACAAGCGAACGTCTTAAGATTTTTAATTAATCTATTTCCCTAGAAGGAAATATCATACCGTATTTTACCGTATTACCTGATTAGATAGTGTTGCTGATAAGTAACAAGTCCTGGAAAGGATTAACATAACATGTTAATATTATCGCACCTTTAGAACTAAAGTGATCTAACTCAAAATTAAAAAAAAATGAGTTTAATACATCAAACGACTCACAAACAGGTTAATAGAAAAATACAGACACTTTCGAGCTGGAAAAAGATAAACGAACAGCAGGGCTATTCTCTAAGACCCGTATAAATAAAACAATCTCAAACCCAACCTCACCTTGAGAACCTTTTTGATAGATAAAACAACGTTTCGTTTCACTTTTAAAAGTGAACATCAATATCAATGTTACATAGTACTTTCATTTATTTTCTTTTTATACCGTTATATTCATATTATAGATTACAGGAAACGTAAAAATAAAGATTATAAAAATATACAATTTTAAGAATTAAAATTGTATATTTTAATTCTATTTTATTCGTAAAAATAAAGATTATAAAAATATACAATTTTTATAATCTTTATTTTTACGTTTTAAGAAAGAAATAAAATAAAGTGTGTAACATAAGTAAAATTCTTCATTTTTGAAAGTGAAACGAAACGTTGTTTTATCTGTCAAATAGGTTCTCAAGTGAGGGTGGGTTTGAGATAGTTTTATTAATACGGGTCTAAGAATGTTTAGCGTACCTCGACAGCTGAATCCACGGTGAGTCTCAAATTTCGAAGTTCACAGTATGGGAATTGTTTTTATTATTCTTAAAGAATATTAGTACAGTTCCGTCTCTTTTATACCATGCTCTATCCGCGTATACCCTTACTTTTAAAGAGCCCCTTTTAGAGTTGCGTCGATACTGCTAAACTTTTGATCTCGCTCGGTCGCAGCGTAAATGACGTAAAGCGTAATCCGTCACTTTAATTCTAAACGCAAGGACGCTGATTCATGATGCCAAGCCCTGATTTAAGATACCAGGCCCTGATTCAAAATGCCAGGCTCTGATTCAAAATGATATGCCCTGCGGGCTTACTCCCGACACAATCGAGAACCGAATCCGTTCGATATCAGTGGTTTTTCGTATTTTATTTGGTGAATTACTTTGAAACTAATCAGGATAAATAAAATTGTTAGATCGTTAGTTTTTGTACTCCCGACCGACTCTGAACTACAATCGACTGAGAATCATAATAAACAAATGTCAATTTATTAGGAAGTACGCGGCATGATCGTATCTGAATCAAAATCAAATCAGTTTGGAGAGTAAGGCTCTGATTCAAGATCCCATCGCTTTTTATCGCTTACGAAGTTCGTAAACAAAATGTATGGAATTTGACATAAGGTTCGCTAAGTGACATACGAATCCGCTTGTCATAAAGGAACCATTTGTCAAATCTATATTAATAGCGAGGGCATCTTGAATCAGGGCCCTTGCGTTTGTATCAGGGCCAAGGTATTATTTTTGTAAGATTTTTTTGTTTAAACTGCATCTTTTTTTGGTTCAAGGCGCTTTGATTATAATAAATAATAATAATTTATAAATAAAGTGCTCATTTTAAGATTAAATTGTATATAAGTTTATATTGTATTTTTTGCTATCTATAAATTTGCAGTTCGCATACCATGCCCATTTTAAAAATTCATTCTGTATACGAGTCCAAAATGTGAGGATGTTTAGGCATCTTTTTTTGGTTCATGGCGCTTTGATTATAATAAATAATAATAATTTATAAAGAAAGTGCTCATTTTAAGATTAAATTGTATATAAGTTTATATTGTATTTTTTGCTATCTATAAATTTGCAGTTCGCATACCATGCCCATTTTAAAAATTCATTCTGTATACGAGTCCAAACTTTGAGGATGTTTAGGCAGAATAACAAAGACACTAGTGTTTTAGCTCTTCCGCTAACGACTACTGAGACGGCAGTTAAATTAAGTAGCTCTCAATTCACACAAGTGACAGCCTAGAAGGGCTCCCAACTTTAATTGGCATTTCAGTATTCGTTAATTAGCTTCTTCGTAGGCTAACCTGTCCCTCCGGATTCAGCCCGTTTGGAGAGTATTCAGAGTGCTGAAAATAGAACTCTACGCTAATGCAACATAGTCTAAAATCAAACACACGAGCTCCAGTTGTTAAATTTGACACCGACATTTCTATGTATATCTATGGACGCTTCACACCACGTCAATCTGGCCCCGTGCTAAGTATCCGAAGAACTTGTGTTGCAGGTACCATACAACGGGAATATATTTATAGACACATATTTAAGATTTTTCTTATATTATACACAAATTTAATACACATCCATTACCCAGGAACATTGAAAACTTTTTGTTCCCTCAGCGGGATTCGAACCTGTGACCTCTCGATCGAGCACTAACGCGCTCAATCACTGCGCTACGAAGGTCGTCAAATTTGACTTGACGATTGTGCGTTTCATTTTCAACTTTATCGTATTAGCCCAGGGTTCTATTTACAGTGTCCCAATTTTACCGAAGTCATGTTTAAATTTCGCAAGCATTTGGTAGCCTAAATGTGGGTTTACATCAAAAAGAACAAGGATCAAGAGCTAGCTTTCTTGATCTTTCAGTAACAAGAGAACAACGAAAAATTGTTCTATTCTTAGGCCCGTATAAATAAAACAATCTCAAACCCAACCTCACTTGAGAACCTATTCGACAGATAAAAAAACGTTTCGTTTCACTTTTTAAAATGAAGAACTTTACTTATGTTACATACTTTAATTCTTTTATTTTTTAAAACGTAAAAATAGAAAGATTTTACTTGTTTTAATGTTTTTCTGTAATGTATAATAATATGAATATTACGGTATAAGAAGAAAAAAAAATAAGGTACTTTGTAACATTAATAAAGTTGTTCGTGTAAAAGTGAAACGAGACGTTGTTTTATCTGTCAAACAGGTTCTCAAGTGAGGTTGGATTTGAGACTTGTTAATTAACAATGGCCTAAAAGAAATTGGTACATTTGGGATATAATGAGCTCGTTTCCCAATTTTCGATATTTTTACGCGTTAAGTTATTCTGCCTTAACATCATATATTTGCACAGCGAAGGCCGCAATTCGTGTGCTGTGTTATTTATATGTGTAACATATTATGTAATATATAACATTTAACTGTGAATTCTAATGTTTAAAGTATACAAAATAATCCAAAATTGGAATAGTTGTTCCTGACTGACTATAGTACGTCCTAAATAAATTTAACCTAAACGTAATCAAACCAAAAACACCGAATTTTTCTTATTGTGCACACTTATCAACACTTTCACCGGAATATTAAAGGATTATACTTTATTATCCAATACATTTTATAACAATTATACAATAATTAATATGTTTAAGCATCAAATGAAAATATTTCATTATATGCTACAATCGGCAGTGTCAAAATACGCTATTTTGACACTGCCGATTGTAGCATATAAGCCTTATAGTCTGTGGATTCAAAGCAAACAATAATCATGGTATTAATATTGGCCAATTGGCATCACTGACTAGTCTATGGTTGTGTCATAGACGGGTTTGTTTACGTTTGGGTTAAATTTATCCCGGACGTACTATAGGAAGATGTGAGTAAGAATAATAAATAAATCAAGTATAAAATACAACTATAAAAACTGCCAAGTGCGAGTGGTACATGACAGCAAAACATACCGGTTGTGATGCCTCTTTAAATATTTATTTTGTTCTCTTTTTTAGAATTTAAACTATCTATCTATAGTTCACAGCCTCGCAATAACAGAGTGCCATTTTTGCCATAAAAATATACATTTATTTCGTTTTAAATAATTTTAATTTCACATTTAATAAGTCGTTCATTATAATTATAAAATATTACTGAACATTCAAATCTTAGTAAAACTTATATCATAGCACAGAATTTGAGTTACTGACAAAAGTTAGTCCTAAATTTTATTTCATGTGTTAGGTACAGAACGACTTGGCCAAAAATTTTATATATAACTTATACAAGGTGTAATATAAATGAGTTACAATACTTTAGGGTGTGTATGTGCCTCTTGTGTAGAGTGTATTTATATATATGTGAGTATACTGTGAAAGTACCAGTGCTGCAATACTTACTTTTGACTTGTTCTATGGTTCTATGAGAAGTGTCTCAACATCATAAATTTGCCCATGCAATAAGTAAAAAAAAGTTCCTCTTTCAGCGCGGATACTTTCACAGTAAACTATATACGGTATACACACCCTAAAGTATACTCATTAATTTTATAGCCTGTATAGGCAAAATAATCCTCAGGCCAACATATAAATGCCTCCTTTTTTAATGTCTAGTTCTCTCTCTATCTTTTTGAATGTCGGTTAAATGTCATTATATTAATAACAAACAGCATTTTCTTGTAATAAAAATATGGTTGTCAGATTTGGCGTTTTGATTTTACTGAGAAAGTAAAATTGACGATATAGTCCTTTCCCTGAAATATGACTATAACATCCCCAAAAAAGGGGTAAAAGCTATTATTTACGGAGATCTGGGCCCTTATTCATGGTGACATCGCTATTATCACTTACGAAGTTCGAAAACAAAATGTTTGGATTTTGACATTAGCTTCGCTAAATGACATATGAAATCGCTTGTCATTTAGTGAAGCTAATGTCAAATTGCATCAATTTTGTTTTCGAAATTTGTAAGCGATAAACAGCGGTGACATATTAAATGGGCTCTGGTGTTTTTATTCACGGGTTATTGCTACAAATAGTTAAATATTGACCTCTGATGTATCTAGATAAGGTTTAGTTCCACTCGTTGTGCCGATGGACTTCTGGAAAGGACTCTAACGCCCGGTTTCTGAAAGGCTGATCAAATTGATCAATTGCTTAAATCAGCTAATCTGAACGCTGATTGGTGAACATCACTTCGCTGTCACTGTTTTCACCAATGAGCGTTCAGATTAGCTGATTTGATCAATTGATCAGAATCGAAACCTCCACTTGAGAACCTATTTGACAGATAAAAAAAACGTTTCGTTTCACTTTTAAAAATGAAGAACTTTAAAACGTTAAAATAAATATTATGCTTATTTTAATGTTTTCCTATAATCTATATTATGAATATTACGGTTCAAAAGAAAAGAAATTAAAGTACTGTAAATAAAGTTGTTCACTTTTAAAAGTTAAACGAAACGTTTTTATCTGTCAAATAGGTTCTCAAGTAGAAGTTGCGATTGGGATTGTATTATTTATACAGGTTCATTTACTTACTAAAATTGAGTCAGTAGGTACAAAAATCTAAAAAGAATGTGTAAGCTTTGTATGTACGTATGTATGTTGGTTTAACGTGTAGTTGGGAACTCCATATGGTTGAGTATCAATAATCATCCTTATAGATGTCGTTCGTAAAATACACACTCCCGTACATGGTCCTCCGAGCCGGATCGCATACAAACGAACGAAAATTTTTTTTTTTAAACTACAGTAGTAAATTTACCTTATACTAATTTAATTTGCACTGCTGTGTTAGTATAATAATAATATAATAAGATATGTGGACGCTTCCTTGCCAGTGCATTATCAAACTATCTGAATTTGTATTGCAAGTACCAGACAACTGTATATATTCAATAGTGTTATACTATACATGGTGTAAAAAACAGTACCTATAACTTTGGGATATGATTATAGTGCCTTTTCTCATTCAATAAAGGTATTTTTTTTTTGAAAATAAAATCTGGAAGAGAAAATAAATTGTTAAAAGTAAAAACTTTTTTTTAGTTTGTCGACGAAAAAAATATATTTCTAGAATGAGAAAAAATAGTATATTAATATCTCAAAGTTATAGTGACAGCTCCTTTTACACCCTGTATACTTTTATACTAAGATTTCCATTATAACTACTATAATAATTCGAAAATGTAATAAATAAATAATTTTCTTACAATAACGTTGGTTAAAGTAAGACTTATTCCTTTTTTGACTTTATTCAACTTCCTATCTGAGCCGCGTATATTTTTTTATTGTAATGTGTGTATTTTACAGACGTCAAAACTCGATCTGAGAGCTAATCAATGGAATTCCAGTTTCCAGAACGTTTTCTATGATTTCACTAGTTGTTGGTTTGTTTAGTTGGACGCGGGCGCGGCAGGCGGCGGCAACACCAAGGTCTGCCATAAAACCGACGCTGAGTATAGCCGGTTATACGTAAAGTATAGGTCCCAGCTTATTGCACACAAACTAGTTGGGACACAAAATATTTTGATTGCCGTTAATCAGCTACTGAATATGCTTAAGAGGTTGTTGACTGATGGTATTGAGAAAAGGTCGGATCATAAAAATGATTTTCGGATAGCAATAGGAAATATGCATGTATTATGTTCTACAGAACAATCGCCAATGTCAGTTGGAAAATAAGGAAAGCATACGAAGTTTTCGTTGCTTTTTTACTGCGCCAAGGAAGTATAATTTCCGACGTGTGCATACATAAACAAAAAAAAATGTATACTCACACCCTTTTTTTAATCTATCTCTTTCTAGCGAAATTTTGAAAGTCGTGTGGTACGAAATATAAGTAACTACTACAACTTTATAATGGTATCCAAAACTGATTTTACTACACTGTTTATCTAGATTTATCTATACTTAAATTTAAATTAATGGTGGATTTATATAAAAATAATATATGCATATTTCCATATTATATATTCATATTATGAAAGAAAAAACTTTGTAAACTGTCAAATATTAGTTGTAAGAGATAGCACTACACTCGTAGAAAATTACGAAAATATATAAATATGACTTTCTCTTTCACTCTTATGGATGTTTGAAGTTATGTGAGACAGATGGCTTACAGCTTCGATTTTAGTCCTCCTTTCTCCTTTTTTTTTTGTTGTTACTGTTATATATATAATATCATCTGACCAAAACATTTAATTAAGTTTGTAATCTGTATTTTTTTTTTATAATTATGTTAAGTAATTGCCATTCACACACCATTGTTATGGTAAGATGTGCTGGAACTATTTATACCCTGTAACAACTTTTATAAACCACATTTTGTGAATAAATGATGATTATGATTCATTACTTTTAGCAAAACTTTTGACTGGTTAAGGGTTTTGATTGCAACATATAAAAGGGACCTCCTTTCGAAATAAGAAATCGCCGTTTCTGTCTTTCAAAACACCCATAAGAGTGACAGAGACAGTCATATCCATATATTTTCGTCATTTTATAATGTTTTTTGGAATCAAATGATTCTAATTATACGACCTTTTCTAGAATACTGTTCTCCTTAATGTATGTATGTAAGTGTGTTTGTTTAAACGTGTATGTATGTACTGTTTGTTTATAAACATCAAAGATTTATTTTGGTTGACTGTTTATTCTATAACTGTGAAATAAGTGTAACATAATATAATATTTTGTTAAGTATTTTATAAATAAACTGCCAGCGACTGTGCTTTGTAATGGAATTAAATATATTCAAATATTTACACAACTGATTAGCTATTCGATGTTATTTATCCTGTACGTTGGTCACTCGACAATGACAGAAACATTGAATAGTCAATCATACTTGGTGTGTAGTTTTGGTGAAACATATCAGATGTTTACTATGTTCTCCATTTTCTATCAAATTATTATTTGTTTCAGTGGCCAAAGAAGAAAAAGAAAAATAGGAAAAAATAGTTTACGAATTTGTAAAATTGTAAAAATATATTGCGCTGATTGTTTATTGTAGTTTAATTTAAAGTCCCAGAATCGTTCGACGTCATCAGTATACAAGGTTTAAAAAGAGTCACCATAGCTTTGGGATATAATGCTACCTTTTCTCGTCCTTCTCTCGTCCATCTTTTTAGTCACAAGTAGGTAAGTATAACAAAAATCAAGATTCTTTTTTACCGTAAATTAGAATTATTAAAAAGTTGAGAAAAGGCAGTATAATAATATCTTAAACTAATAGTGACATTTATACACAGTTAAATTGCTCAAATTCATTGTAAGCGACATGTAAAACTCTAATGCATAACAAAAAAGATTTTGATAAAAACTAAGGCCCGTATAAATAAAACATTAAACAATCTCAAACCCAACCTCACCTGAGAACCTATTTGAGAGATAAAACAACGTTTCGTTTCACTTTTAAAACCGAACAACATTATTAATGTTACCATGGCCTACCATCCCATACAATCTATGTTTAATACAAATAAAATGCAATAGATTTTACTACTATTAACGTTTGTAAATTATAAAATGTAATTAAGCCGAATTAAGTACAAATGTTGACATTTACCTAATTAAAGATATTTTTAAAGCATAACATCACAAATTCAGCTCCTCCGAATCCAAGAAGATTTAAAACGAAATTAGTAATTAGTATTTTCCAATAGTGGCGCTAGATGGCGGTTTCCGGAATGTGCCTGGACTTCACCCTTTATCTATTGGATATCGAAGAAAACAAAAATAGCCAGTCGAATTGCCAGTATTAGGGTGATACCATTTTCTAGTATCTAGGATCGTGTCTCTGTTATATATCTACTTTGTAATGTTACAAAATACTTTAATTTCTTTTCTTTTTATACCGTAATATAGTAATAGATTACAGAAAAACATTATATAAGTGTAATCTACATTTTTATAATTTTCATTTTTACGTTTTATACAACAAAAAAGGATGTAACATAAGTAAAGTTCTTCATTTTTAAAAGTGAAACGAAACGTTTTTTTTTTACCTGTCAAATAGGTTCTCAAGTAAGGTTGGGTTTGAGAGTCGATCGAATTCTCCACAAGTCAACTTTTCAATGGAATCGAACCGAAATTACACAAACAGGGTTCCGATTCTTGCTCCTCGACTGTCGTTTCAAATATCAGTCTGTCCCGCTCGTGCACGCATGACTTGACGCACATGGGGGCAGGACAGACATACATATAACTTAATATCATAATACATCTGGTTGTTATAGGCAAAAGAGACAATGCCAACTTGGGAATTAAATAAAAAACTCACGACTAGTAAATAAAAATATAATTTATTGCATACAGAGCACCTATATTCTACATTGGAATAAATAGTTATACTGATACTAATGCATATTCGTCTATGCAGCTTCGTCGAAATATCCATCCAGCTGAGTTGCAATCTAAAACAAAGAAAAATATAATTCATCATAAGCAAATTGAGCGCCGGAGAAAGAAGTGACAAGAAAGATGATCCATGCGTCTGGTGGGCGTGTGGTTGGCCCTGCATCTGATGTCGCGCCAGTCGTGTCGGCTATCCGACCTACTGGGCTACGAGAGTGAAGGAAGAGGTTGGACATTTTTTATTTTAATATACATAATAGTGAGTAAAAAGAACAGTCATTATAACTTTGAGATACGATTATACTACCTGTCCTCATATTGAAAATGTATTTTTTTAATCGCCTCTGTGGTCTAGTGGTTCTGAGCTTCGCTCTCGACGATTCCCGCGTTGGAACAACAAAAATGTTGTTTTCAAGTTTGGTTAGGACAATGCAGGCCGATCACCTGATTGTCTGACAAGAAAGATGATCCATGCGTCGGATGGGCATGTAAAAAGTCGGTCCTGCGCCGGTTCTCTCGCCAGTCGTGTCGGTTTACCGTCCCACTGGGTTATGAGAGTAAAAGGAAGAGAGTGACTTAGTGTATTGCGCACACACTTGGGCACGATAAAAACTCCTGCGTAGCTGGTACTTTAAATGAATTCTGCTACCGACACCGAAATCGGTGATTATTATTGTTCCGTGACCGCTAGCACGTGGTCGTACCTGCACGGGCGTGTACTTGACGTACTTGTCGGGGTGCTTGGAGAAGGGCGCGCGCGCGGCCGCGTCGTGCAGCGCGCTGTACGGCGGAAGCAGCGTCTGCTTGTTGTCGCGTTTGAGGGCTTCCCGCAGCTCCGCGTCGGGCACGCTGTACCCGCGTTGCGCGCGGCAGGCCTCCTCCCACTCGCGGTTGAAAGCCTGGAATGGCATGGCGTTAAACAAGCGTAACAGAAGCGAGTGATAAAAAGTTACAGGCGTAATTCTTCAATTGAGCACGTGAAAAGTAGTTTTTTTTTTAAGTAAAATTATTATGCCGGGTTTGCACTGACGCGGTGCGGGGCGGAGAGGAGCTTGCGGTGCCCGAATTGACCAATCACTATGTTCGAAATCTCCGCTCCGCTTCAACGGAAACAGCACGAGCATAGAGATTGGTCAATTCGGGCACCGCTAAGCTCCTCGCCCCGCTCCGCGTCAGTGGAAACCCGGCCTGAAGCATGACATCGCTGATATACATATAAACCCTGTTTTTGAATCTCGGTCAGTAAATTGATAGGCAAAAATCATTCTGTCTCTGCCAACTGACAATGAAAGGAAGAGAGATGATGTGAAACAGAAATGTCATTTTACTAACTGATATTAGAAATCGATGAATATGTAGTTCAAAATACGTGACTGACGTAACTTTGGTGGCGCTCTTTCGATGAACATCGACTATAATTTCGACGTTTACACTTTTACAAAAGCACGATTTAAAAAGTTGAAATCTCAAAAACTTGACCTTTTAACTTTTTAAATCGAGTTTTAAAAAGTTCATACGTCAATTTTCGTCGATTTTCAGAAACAGCCGCCAAATTACGTAATGAGGATGAAACTAAATATGCAATAATTATTTTCAGTCAGACACATATTGTCAATATATGAGTGTATAAAGAACAGTCACTATAACTTTGAGATACGATTATACTAACTGTCCTTATTTTGGAAATGTATTGTTTTTGTCAAAATCCAAAAAGAAAATATTTTTACTTTTTTTTTCCTGGCAAGTCGTCATTGAACAATAATCGCATCTCACCGAGAACTTGTCCTTGAGCATCTGTCTGTCCTTGTCCCGCAGCTTGGCCGGCAGTGCCTCCTCCAGCGTGAGGTGAGACAACAGCTTGTTCCAGCTGGAAACGGTATTTTTGAAATAAGAAGCTGTGACGTCATTGACTTGGAAAATTATATAATATTATAAATCAGGAGCTATTTCGTTTCTTTAATGTGTGTAAAAATAACAGTCACTATAACTTTGAGATACGATTATACTACCTTTCCTCATTTTGAAAATGTATATTTTTTTGTCATAAAGTAAAAAAAATCATTTTTATATTTTTACCATTTCTATTTTTATTTTGTCGCAAGAATAACGAAAGAGCAAAAAAAAAATTATTTATTTCATAAAAAAATATATAAAAATTATTTCTAGAATGAAATTTAGATTTTTTTTTTTACAAATATACCTACATACAAAAGATATAGTGGCTGTTCTTTTTACACCCGTTATATGGAAAACAACCTAGAGGATTTATTTGTAAATTAAACGTATTTTAATTAGAAAGAGAGAGAGCTATTAGAATGTGCTACCGCGATACTAAAGTTGCATAGGTTGCGAAAAAAAGATGGCCAACGTTTTTATTTGCTTACATATTGAATCGCATAAAAATTTATAAAAATGTGTCCCTATTAAACGGATTTCGTTCGATTAGAATAGAATAGAATAGAAAATTCTATATTTGTACATAAAAAACACAATACAACAATCATAACAATAAAAGTAATTGTACATGTATGTGGCAATTAAAAAAAAACTAAGCGTAATTCATTCATTTACATATCTATCTATCTATAGACGCTTCACACCACGTCAATCTAGCCCTGTGTTAAGTATCCGACAACAGAAATATATATTTAACGGAAGTATAAACATACTACACACATATTCAAGATTTTTATTATATTAATACACAAATTTATTACACATCCACGACCCGGGAACATTGAAAACTTCTTGTTCCCTCGGCGGGATTCGAACCCGCAACCTCTCGGTCGAGCACCAACGCGCTGAACCACTGCGCTACGGAGGTCGTCAACAAACATAGACATACCTCTGCAGGTACGCGGTCTTGTAGTCTTCGATCAGGTTGCGGTACGTGGCCTCGCACTCCGGCTCCGAAAGACACAGCACATCCAGGAGCGAGCTGCGCTGGAGACCCTGCGAAGTAACGTTACGATGTCAAATATTATGTATATATATACTAAGTTTTTTTTCAACGGGCTTGGGTTAAACCTGTAGCCTTTTTTTAAATTTCCGAAAAAAGCTTGTTATGTTTCAATAAAATATTTAGGCCGTGTTTCACCAAGCAATGTTAAAGTTAACGCCATGTTAAATATCATGCTATCCCTCTCGTATTTCCTATCAATGAATGAGATGGCATGGTATTTTAACATGGCGTTAACTTTAACATTGCTTGGTGAAACACGGCCTTAGAATTTGAATTTTGACTTTAGAATTTGAATTTAAAATTTGAATTCGATATTTGAAATACAAAAGTGTAAGGTTATTCACCTGCAACAGGTACAGCGTGTTGTTGAGCAGGAATATCGCCTTGAGTGCGTCCGGGTACTGCTCGCTCTTGCTGCGCAGAGACAGGTTCAGTTGAGCTAACACCTTGCCTGCAGAACATAAGGGACTATGATTTCTGATAAAGAGAATTCAAAATAGAACTCTGGGTTAATGAAATAGAGTCGACATTTGAGCGTCGAGTTAAATATCAATGTCAAATTTTAATTATTGACGTAAACTTGAGTAGACATGCGAAGTGACATCTCTTTGAGGCAGAAAACTTTGAGTATCAGACAAAAGTACTTAAATTAGTAAGGGACTTTAATTTCAGATTGGGAGCACACAAAATAGAACTCTGGGATAATAATACGAACAATGGAGACGAAAATTTATCACACAAGCGTCGAGTTGTAAAATTTCACAATGACATTCGATATCACATTTTGAGTTGTAAAATTTGACATCAACATGTAATGTAAAAATTTACAACTCGACACGCGTGTGCATGGAGACTAGAGTAGTGTTGTCTCTCTAAGGCAGAAAACTTAATAAGTGTCCGACCAAAATACGTAAATAAAGTTTCAAAACTGGCCGCAATGGCGCTAGAGTGCGACTCTAAAGGTGTTAAGAAGTTAGCAATAAGTACCTGAGTGAAGTTATTTAAAACTTGTGTCATAAAATTTGCGGCGCCATCTTATACATTTTGACAGACACTCTCCCCTCGTTCCACTTGCTAAGTGTAAACGATTTGAACTTTTTTTCGTTCAGATTCGCGTTTCTTTAGCACTGTTTAGTATCGTTTTGAACTTTTTTCACTAGTGTTCCACACGCACTGTCAGCTGTCAAAAACTGTTCAAAACACTCAGAATGATCACGCCATTTTGCTTATTTCTACCTACTTAAGGCAAAATGATCATTTTTTGACGTTTACTTGGATTTGACAGATTTCACTGACCCCGATTTTATTTTTAGGTTATCGTGGAGGAAATTTTTTAAGGATTCTTTTGTATTATTCTTGAAATTGATAATTTTAATTATAAAAAGAATTTATTAGATAAACGAGAAGTGTCAAAATTTTACTAAAAATCTGTCAGTCGTTCCACTAGCTGTAAAGCGATCAGATCGAAAATTTCAAAATTTACATTATGAATGATCTGAGCGTTCAGAGCGTAAACAGGAACACACAGTTTATGTACAGAGTTGACATGAGATAAAAGTCACCTAGGCTAGTCAAATGTCAATGTCAAATTTGACAAGTCGGCTGAGTGTGTGTGTTTTATACTTACGCATATACAACGACAGCATCAGAGCGTTCTTGTCCTGCACGTTGGGGAACTGGCTAGCGGCGCGCGCGTACGACGGCTCAGCGGTTAGCGCCGGACCTGTAATAAAAAGAGAATAACAATAAAATATCATCGTTATATCGTTTATAAGTCAGCAAAAAATTGAATAATAATTACAATATTATGTACAAAGAATAGATTTAATAGACAGAGCGTGTGTTCTCATACAACACACAGCATTTAGCGCATGCCAAATGCTTGCGTTGTAAGAAGCTGCCTGTGACTTATTTAACCTGCGACATCATTATTCCATATTGAATCCACGTTTTTATAATACTCTGCGTTTGCGTCGCGTCGCGTTACTATCTGTAGATGCCATATTTAAGTATGGTAGATTGCGTGCGTACGAGTTTGCGACGCCGTGAGAACGTGTATGCGTCGCGTGCGTACGAGTTTGCGACGCCGTCAGTACGTATTTGCGTCGCGTCGACGCCATATATAAGTGTTCGAGATTGCGTGCGTACGAGTTAGCCACGCCGTGAAAACGTGTTGCGCTTACAAATACTTACCAGCAATAGTTAAAACACCTACGTAATCACCGATATAATTTCCTTAAAATGAGATTGACGCCTGCCGCCCATTCACTCACCGATCACGTGCGCGTGGTGCGCGAGCGCGTGGCAGTAGGCGAGCGCGCTGGCGGCGAGCTGGTGCACGGTGCCGTCCACCGCGCCCGCCTCGCCGTCGCCGCGCACGCCGCCCACCCACTCCTCCAGCGAGCGGACGCACTGTAGAAATTGTGAATAAATAGTTCAACATGGTCGTTTCAGCTATGACGTTGCTGGACATGAGCCTACCCCAAAGTATTTATTGGGGGTAGACCATACTCGCTACGCTCGTTGGCGAGCGCAGTTACATAATAACTATATCCGCAGAAACGCTTCTGGATGATGTTGAGGTGCTAATCTTACACCGGCACCCCGCGGTCCAAAGCCGGCCCACTTCAAATAAGACTTTAATAAACTAAAATATTTTTTAAAATAAAAATGAATAACAGACACGCCCTGTCCTCCTCACTCAAACGCATGCTGTCCTCGTCATTCAGATACATGCTGTCCTTGTCACTTAAAACATATTCCGCCCTTATCACACGTCCCTGTCACTCGAACACGTTGTACTCACGTTGTGCTGGCAGGTGTTGAGCAGCTGCGCGTATGGCGCGGGCGAAGCGGGTTGCAGAGCGCGCGCCACGTCCGGCTGCAGCCGCTGCAGGCGCGACAGCAGCGCCCAGCAAGCCGCTGCGCCCGCACCGCACTTGGCCGCCGCGCGCCGCGACCGACCGCACGCACGCTCCACCTGAGTAAAGGACAAGGATCATGTTGGTTTAGGTTGCCTGAGTGATTAAAGAAAAAGCTCCCCACCTTTCGTCTTACATAGGTGCTCACCGGACATTTCGTTCGGATGTTTCGGTGCGTACCTGTGTAAGGTTGCCAGGAGAGAGCCTACGCTAGCATGCCACGAATGCGGTGCTGCGGAGGACACGGCCCAGCACACCTTAGAGATGTGGAAGGGCCGTGCAACGCGACGATCCCGTGGCAGTGCTTGGGCGGGACCTCTCGCTCTCGAGTGTGGTACGCTGCATGCTCGAGAGCGCCTTTTGCGAATACGTCATTACGCAGGAGCCCTCGGAGCGAGTTATAAAGATGGATCCATCCTCTGTTCCGTTTCGCCGGCGCAGGACGGGGGTGCGAAGGCGTCGATTTGCGGCCGTCCCATTTCACATCTAGTACGTAGCTCTGGGTAGCTTCCCAGGCTTTGTTAGTCACGGCGCCGAGGGGAGCGATTCTGTTTCCCGGAGTGTTCTCTTATTGTGATACGTAAGTCTCGTTTCTTATGAGTTAGACCAGCCGGTTTGCCAGGTTAGGTTTAGGTAAGGTTTTTTTTTTATTATTTCGCAAGGGAAATGCGTTTTAGGTTAGGTTAGGTCTATGTTAGGTTTAGGTTAGGTTTGGTTTAGGTTAGGTTTAGGTTAGGTTTAGGTTAGGTTTAGGTTAGGTTTAGGTTAGGTTTAGGTTTTTTTTTTTTTTTTTTTTTTTTAATATGGACCCATGTAAAATGTGGGTCCGACTTGTTCCCCTTATTATTCTACAAGGACAATTATTTTCTTTTATTTAATTATTACAATTTCCATTTTCCACTTTACGCTACTTTCCTTATTACAGTTTGTTCGATTACTATCATGTTCTATAGTTTTACTTTTTTAATACTTTCACTATTATAGATACAGTTTTTCTATTACATTTCATATACTCAATTCTACATATTATTCCTCTGCTTTCTGTTACAATTTTAATTTCTATTTCATTTACCTATTACATTCTTATTTGTTATCTTCCTTTTTATTCTGCCATCTTTTACAATTTTAAGTTTCTGTTGGTGCAATTACATTTTTGAGTTTACAATTTTATTTTACTTTAAATTAACAATTCTACTTGTGCTATTACATTTTTATTTATATAATTCTGATTACTTTTAACAACTTCAAATTATTGTGCTTTTTCATTTTTAACTCTATTCTTATTCACTACTGCATTCAGCGCGGAAATCCTGCTGGCTGCCATTTCTACATTTTATTGTTTACAATAAATTGCGTTAATTTGTGGTTCGCCACCAGTAATGATCTACACCATTACCAATCCACATCTTACACTTACATCGCTTTCCAATACTTGACATAATTACATGACATAATTTTTATAGAATATTTTAATTACATTACTGTTTTTACTATAATGCTATATAATACATACTAAATAATACTATATTTTGTTTTTAAATATTTTTATAATTTTTTACATTCACACGCTTTTTATTACATTTCTTTTATTATCTGCTTGGGCCATATATGCTTTGTTATAAGTTACTATAACCATATATATGCTAAGACAATTTTTTTTTTTTTTTTTTTTTTTTTGTTAGGTTTAGGTTAGGTTTAGGTTAGGTTTAGGTTAGGTTTAGGTTAGGTTTAGGTTAGGTTTAGGTTAGGTTTAGGTTTTTTTTTTTTTTTTTTTTTTTTTTAATATGGACCCATGTAAAATGTGGGTCCGACTTGTTCCCCTTATTATTCTACAAGGACAATTATTTTCTTTTATTTAATTATTACAATTTCCATTTTCCACTTTACGCTACTTTCCTTATTACAGTTTGTTCGATTACTATCATGTTCTATAGTTTTACTTTTTTAATACTTTCACTATTATAGATACAGTTTTTCTATTACATTTCATATACTCAATTCTACATATTATTCCTCTGCTTTCTGTTACAATTTTAATTTCTATTTCATTTACCTATTACATTCTTATTTGTTATCTTCCTTTTTATTCTGCCATCTTTTACAATTTTAAGTTTCTGTTGGTGCAATTACATTTTTGAGTTTACAATTTTATTTTACTTTAAATTAACAATTCTACTTGTGCTATTACATTTTTATTTATATAATTCTGATTACTTTTAACAACTTCAAATTATTGTGCTTTTTCATTTTTAACTCTATTCTTATTCACTACTGCATTCAGCGCGGAAATCCTGCTGGCTGCCATTTCTACATTTTATTGTTTACAATAAATTGCGTTAATTTGTGGTTCGCCACCAGTAATGATCTACACCATTACCAATCCACATCTTACACTTACATCGCTTTCCAATACTTGACATAATTACATGACATAATTTTTATAGAATATTTTAATTACATTACTGTTTTTACTATAATGCTATATAATACATACTAAATAATACTATATTTTGTTTTTAAATATTTTTATAATTTTTTACATTCACACGCTTTTTATTACATTTCTTTTATTATCTGCTTGGGCCATATATGCTTTGTTATAAGTTACTATAACCATATATATGCTAAGACAATTTTTTTTTTTTTTTTTTTTTTTTGTTAGGTTTAGGTTAGTTTTAGGTTAGGTTTAGGTTAGGTTTAGGTTAGGTTTAGGTTAGGTTTAGGTTAGGTTTAGGTTAGGTTTAGGTTAGGTTTAGGTTAGGTTTAGGTTAGGTTTAGGTTAGGTTTAGGTTAGGTTTAGGTTAGGTTTAGGTTAGGTTTAGGTTAGGTTTAGGTTAGGTTTAGGTTAGGTTTAGGTTAGGTTTAGGTTAGGTTTAGGTTAGGTTTAGGTTAGGTTTAGGTTAGGTTTAGGTTAGGTTTAGGTTAGGTTTAGGTTAGGTTTAGGTTAGGTTTAGGTTAGGTTTAGGTTAGGTTTAGGTTAGGTTTAGGTTAGGTTTAGGTTAGATTTAGGTTAGGTTTAGGTTAGGTTTAGGTTAGGTTTAGGTTAGGTTTAGGTTTAGGTTAGGTTTAGGTTACTGTTTTGATGTGCTTATGCGTGTGCGTATGCACAGCGTTGTCGCTGCCTGCGCGTCGTCTGCTGTGTGTGTGTGTGTGCGTACCTCGGCCGCCAGTAGCGCGAGCGGCTCCCGCGTCATGGCTGCGAGCAGCGCAGGCAGGCGCGGCAGCGGCACGAGGCCGAGTGCGTGTCGCTGCTCGCGGCGCGCGAGACGGCACAGCGCAGCCGCCAGCGTGCCCGCCGCCTCCGCGTCGTCGTCACCGCCCTCCTCCCCGTCTGAGGATGTTAGTGTGTAAGAATATAGATTTCGGTGACGGTGGCCAGTTTCATTGAAATCAGTCCAGCTACGCAGGAGCTATTTTATAGCGCCCATGTGTGTGCAATACTCAGAAGCACTCTTCCTTCACTCTTGTAATCCAGTGGAACGGATAACCGACACGATTGCCGGGAGATCTGCGTCAATATTTTAGTATAATATATTTGAATATATTATTATGTATTACATGTTTGTGACATGAATAGTTTTTATTTTAGTTCGTTATTTAATATACTTTAGCACATCATCTAGTGCTTTATGCTGAGCAATATCTCAAAAATACAAAAGGTTGCCTGGAAGAAATTGCTTTGAAGTAATAAGGCCGCCTTCGTGTGAATGATTTGTCTGTATGTTTTTATAATTATTTGTGCACAATTAAGTATATATATTTGATTTGATTGATTTTAATGAATAAAGAGCTCACATGAATCGTTGATGGAGCGTCGAGGTCCGATCGCCAGTCCAGTAGATTGTTCGAGAGTCTGAGACGCTTTCATCATTATGTTGATTGCGCGTTTCTCCAATCTGTCAATACAATCAAATAGTATGTCACATGAACACGAAGATTGCCTCAACATGGTGGGAGCTTAGGACTGACAAATATTTTATTCCGAAAAGTTTTACAATAATGTTTTTTGACGTGTCTATATGCCTGTGGTAGGCATATACATACACGCCATTGCTGAGCGTATTATGAACACTTTAATTGTTTAATATCTGAATAAAATATAAAAATAGAGAATCTAAATAACAGTTTTTTGTTTTTTTCAATTTAGTATTGTTCGTGTATTTTGCATTTAGTACTTACACTTTTTGTATTTTACTAGTCCTTCTTTGAGTGCTGTCGCTGCGATTCAGTATGTTTTTGGACCTCTGCAACAAAAATTAAAAAAAACGCCTCTTCACAACATGTTTCTAGCAGGAATGAAAAGGATATGTAATTTCGGATACGGATACGGAACTGGAATTTAAATTATTTCAGATTATCCGTTTGTTTCGAATAATTTCGGTTACGGATATTATATTTGGGTTGTCCTTTTTATATTTTTTTATATTTATTTGGGACGTACTATAGTGAGTTGAGGGCAGCCATAACATCACGTCCATTAGCAAGTACATCTCGCTCATGGAAGTGATCACTCATCACAACTCACCATCAGGGGTGAAGCGGCCATGGACCGGGACTTGAGGTAGTCCTTGAAGGCCACTAGTGAGTTGAGGGCAGCCGGCGCTCGTATAGCGAGCAGGGGTCCCGCGGGCGGTCTCCCCGCGTCACTCAGCCAAGTGGCCGCAGCCCGCATGGTCTCCAGTGTTGTACTGGAGGAGTTACTGTTGCTCACGCTGACACTATCCACGCTGGAGTCTGGTGGTAATTTAGTAAGGCTTAATATATTATGATGATGATCCAAAATTTCAATTATAATAACCTTGCACATAAACTGTGACTGGTTTCGTTGAAAACAATCTGAGTTATGCAGGAGTGCTATTAAGTCAAACCCACTTTTGCTCTCATGATTTATGTTTTATCCGACATTTGTAAACCATACAATGTTATGGATAAACGAATTTGAACACTGACTTTTTAAGATTTTCAAAGACCATTTATAACCAACATTCAAATACATAAATACGGCATTGACAACAGATAACTTTGTATATTAGGTTGGGGAAAAAGTTTCATTGCATATAAAATGCAAAATTCAAAAGGTTTTTTTATAAAGTTTATTTACAATTGACTAAAGGCAATTTTGTTCGATATTTTTTGGCCATGTTGTTGGTAGGAAAAATTTTGGGGCTTCTGATGAAAATACTGCGACCCCAAAAAAAATCTGTCAGTAGATATATGTAAAACCTTAACGGTACCTTCTTCCGAAGCCATCAAACCCATGGATGTTTCATTCCAAATAAAAAAAATACAGTACTTATAATATTATTTAAAACAGTCCAGTACCTTCTTCCAAAGCAATCATATCCATCAGCGTGGTGGGGGATACTGGCCGAGTGTTTCTGTTGAGGAGGTCCTCAAAAGCGCTCTCCAGCTTCAGTACTCCGGTGTTGTACAGTTGGTTCTGTAGTTCAAGAGAGGAAGAGATATTGTTACTAACATTCTGACCTTCATAATATTATAATTTTTACAACAATTATAATAATTGTTGATTTGATTAATAAGAAAATATATACAGTGTAAAAAGAGCAGTCACTATAACTTTGAGATACGATTATACTACCTTTCCTCAGTTTGGAAATGTATTATTTTTAATTTTTTTTTGTCAAAAACTAAAATATTTTTTTTTACTTTTCACCATTTCTTATTTTTTTGTCGCAAAAATAACAATAAAGGAAAAAAATTTTTTTTTTGGAATATTTGTTAAAAAAATGAAAAAAAAAAATACATTTCTAGAACGAGAAAAGGTTGTATAATCATATCCCAAAAGTTATAGTGACTGCTCTTTTTACACCCGTTATATAAATGGAGATCAAGGATAGGCTCAATCGAATAGCCTGCCCCACAGCATACAAGGCTCATAAGTTCCTGTATAATTAGGGCTGCCATCCGTCCGGGTTTCCCTAGATTTGTCCTAGTTTGAAAGCCGTCCGGGGAGCGTTCGGGCGGGGTTTAAGTTGTAGTCCGGGTAAAACCCGTACTAAAACTTGCCCGTGCCCCCAAATGTCCGGGGTTAAATGTATAGAATCCGGGGAAATTACGTTTCCGGTCCTAGGAGCCAGGTTTTAGAAATGGCAGCCCTATGTATAATAGAAAGAGAGGAACAACGTCTTAGCAAATCTGATAATGCTTAAGCCAATCGTGCCTTTCGCTCGCTCGTGCATTGCTCTCGCTCTAATGGCGTGGTACGCTGGGTCGGGGAGTGATTATGATGAAGGAGGCGTGTTCTGTCGAGGGTCACCAATGTGGGATTACAAGTAGAAGCCCCAAAGGGAGATCTCCGACCGAGCGAGGTGGTATGCTCGGTCGGGCCGAAGCCCGCTGTACTAGTTTTCAGAGGTCGTATATATAGCGCTGGACTTAGAAAACTTCGATAGCGCGATGTAGGATTGTGGCGCTAGTAGTACCGCCACTGTAATAAGACAGTGAGTCTTCTTGTTTTGGCGTGCAGCCAGCATTCATTGATTTATTATACATTGTAACATCTAAAATTATAATACCTATACCTACTAGCGTCAAGTTACCTCATTTGACTTACGCTTTCACTTTACTTTCAATAATTTATAACATGACACTGTGGACTAATCAAAAAGCAATTTGTTTTCGTTTGAATGTTTGTAAGAGTAACATTTAGCCAATTTGTTAACTTTTGTATTTTTATGTATATGTAGGTAAGTAGGTATATATGAGCAAATAGTAAAAAAAGATTTTTTAATAACTTACAATATTTTCTAATTCAACACTCTGGGGATTGTTCTTGTTAAAGTAGTTTTGTGCCTCAGCCAGCTTGTCTAATGCCTGAAAATAAACCAAAATAGTAAAATAGTGTCTAAAAAGGCACCTGAAAATTGCAAAAAACTTTTGTTGCTTCATTGATCTTTTCAAACATTTAAAAGTTGTTAGTTATGTAAGTACTTATGAGTAAGTAATGCTATTTATCCTTACCGTCACAACTTAATATTGAGTATTACAAAGAACATATAATTTTGTTTTCAGGATATAAGTGTATATTTGTAGAACAACTTTTTACTAGCTATAGAAAGTTTATTTAACTTTTATTTAATTTATTTTATTACGGTAAGTTGAACTCAATTATATGTGGCAAAACTATTATTATAATGGATTGTAGGATTTGTCACCACCACACTAATTAAATTTTATAATCTAGCTTATGTTACAAATATTAATTTATTTAAAAAAAACTTACCTCTAAATAGACATTTAATGATTCTGTGGAGGCAGTGTGTGGTCCTCCCTGTATGAGGTCTGCCAGTTCTCGTGAGACCATGTAGTAGTTGATTACATGGTCCAGAGCAGTTGCAGTCTTTTCCATGTCTGAAATAGTTTGTATACATTAAAATGCATAAATATAAAGCTGTCATGGTGAAATGGGATTGGGCCGGACACGTCAGAAATGCATCTGACCACTGGGCAAAGATAGTAACTAAATGTGTATCTGATAATGGACGATGGCAATGTGGACGCCCTAAAAAATGATCAGTCGGGCTGGCCAGCAATTGAACAGAAAAGAGTTAAGTGGAAGACTTAGGGGAGTTCTTTTGCCAGCAATGGGATAGTATAGGCCTTTAAAAAAATATATAAACATGCTAAAAAAGAGTATAAAAGAATCCCATAGATAAGACAAACACAGAAAGAGTTTGAGAAGAATTTAATATTCAATAAGGTTTAGGGTTATCTTTGCCAAATGGCAATCAGATAGGATTAACTGAAACATGTAAAATAAATAAACTGAATAAAGACGTATTACCTATTAATAAAAGAGGTCACATTATGTGGGTTCATTAATATTACATAGGTCACAACTCACTTTGATGTATCTGTTGTAATCTTGCTGTATCCCCATACAAAGGGAGGACAGCGGTCTCCAACTGCTGCAGCCGCTGCTCGCAGGCGCCCAGGACATTGCACACGTCGCTAGCCAGCGAGGAGCTACGTTTGGCAGCTGCTTTTAGCTCCTGTATGTTGGTCATCTCCTAAAAAGTGGGCGGAATTTTATCTTCTACTGTTTGTATTGTTAAAATATATCATTCATCTGATACAATTTATATATACGTGTATAATAAACTTAGATTACGATGTTAAATAGCTTGAAAATACCTTTTTTAACTTCATTTCTATTTCAAACTTCTTTTCTACTGCATACATAATGATAACGTAATGTTTCAGTAGTTTCAACAAATGTTATACACCTAATAAGTAATTGGCAAAGAAAGACTTTTACTTTAAGTCTAGAGAATATTAAAACATTTATATAAATATATAAACATTTACTTTGCCTAAGTAAAAGTAAATATTTTGTAAATTTTCTTGTATTTTGATTGACACTTTCCGAACAGCTGACGTTTTGTTTTTTTAGTTTTTTTTTCTACTGTGCCCAATAAAACAAAAACATGAAGAAATTTCGTTTAGTTTCGAACCGTATAAGCGCAACATTTTTAATTTTACTGCCAAATTATAATAAAATAATTTCGTAAAGAGTTTTGGAATAAAAGCAATAATAAAGTGTCTGATTCGATTAATAGAAAATTGAACTAAGTTTTTTTTGGTTACTGTATCCGATCGCTGTACACGCTTGGTGACGTGCCAACTTCATCGAAACGTGGCTGACGTTTGCATTTGTCATCTAAAATTGTCACTTTGTTGGACGTTCACTTTGCGAGTTCGGTCACTTTTCGTATTTAATTTGTGCGATACTTCTCGAAAAGAGAGAAATTTAGAGAATATCAAAAGAATATTCAAAAGTGCGTTAGTATTACACTGCAAATAAAAACTAAAACCTGTGTGACTTATTGATTATAGAAATAATACGGTGGGTTTGTTTTTTCTAGAAAATGGATCAAATCGCCAAGTTTGTTGAACCTGGAAAGCAATTCGCCAAGGACTCCATCAGATTAGTCCGCAGATGCACAAAGCCCGACAGAAAAGGTTGGTAAACCATGTAATTAACTTTTACATCTATAAGTTATTGTATGTTTGTCAATATTCTAACTGGCACTATGCCACAACATCAAATAGAACCAGTAAAGTTACACTAGCCAAATTGTAAATTAAAGTAGTGACTGACTTTGATTAAAATATAGTCATGATAGCTTTTCAGAAAGTCCTTATGTTGAGTATTGACAGATGGAACTACCTAGCTTTTTTTTCATTTTATCATTAAATCAGCTTTTATCCTTATTAGAATGTATATTACAATTTTATAATAAATTCATTGTATCAACATCATGCCTATTTTTAATATCGTAAAGATGATATTATTGCAAAATTATAAACTGCTAGGGTTTTTTTACCAAGCTGCACAAGTCCAGTATGTTCATCATCATGGAGTACTACCAAGTTCATGCCTATTTATAATCTGTAAAAGATTATAAATAGGCATGAACTTGGTAGTATTTTCTTGCAAAATGTATAGTTTTAATTATCAACCGCCAGGATTTTTTTACCATGCTGTACAAGTCCAGTATGTTCATCATCATGTACTAACAAGTCTTCTGAACCATATTGGTCTTCAAATTATTTGTTTCTTAGTTCAAGGGTCTAGTAATGCCTTGAAAATTTATATCTATCTAGGCAAACATACACAACTTTTAATATATCTATGGAACCTGTTATGCTAAATGTGTAATAGGTTTTGACAGTTAAGCGATAGGTAGAAGAAATAGTCATACAAAGAGCGGGAACAACTTTGAAAAAGGGAATACTTAGACAAGATAGACAATACCATTAAGTTAAGTCTAATATTATTTAAGAAGCCTAGTTTAAATACCGCTTACTTTTGAAGTTATTAATGATCTTGGAGGGATTTAGTTGAGTTGAGTTATTAATGATTTCCAAGCAAACCCAACTTTCAAATAATCATTACTTATATAATAATCAGTAGTAAGTGGCAGTTTCTTTAAAGCTTATAATGATTTCTAAATCCATTGTTTAAAATGCACAAATAAACCGATTGGCATACTCAGTTTACCAAAGGCATGTTGAATGGGTCATGGGACACCTATACTATATTGACTTAAAGCTTGAGCATCTTCAAAATCCCCTAGTGGACTCCTCTACATATTATATGCCTGCGATGGTGATATTATGTTTTCCACCACTTTCTGAAAGTCATAAGTTATAATTGACTAACCCTTTTCTAACCCTGTGTTCCAGGAGACGCTCTGAATGTTCAGATCATTCATAACGCTGACATTGACAGCTGACAGTGCCTGTGAAAACAGTTCAAAACGATCCTAAACAGTACTAAAGAAAATAGTAAACGAAAATAACGTTTTTTCGTTCAGATTTGTGTTTCTTTAGCACTGTTTAGGATCGATTTGAACTGTTTTCACAGGCACTGTCAGCTGTCAATGTCAGCGTTATGAATGATCTGAACATTCAGAGCGTCTCCTGGAACAGGCCCTACTATAGCATTCCAGTTGCAAGGAAATAACGTTTTGAACAACATTTTTTATTAGATACTTGTCTTTTGCCCCTAGTTCATACATAAAAAACTGAATGTGAACGAAAAAAAATGTTATTTTCGTTTATTCTTAGCAAATGGAACATGCAATTTGGGACTTAAATCTGACCAAATGTCTTACTAAAATTATTTTTTACATAAACTATTTTAATATTCTATAATCTCAATAGATGTCGCTAAAAGTAAGTTATTGTGCCACATTGATCACAATCTCAATATTAAAAAAGATATTCTGAATTGTGTTTTACTCGTAATTAGTGCAATAAGATATTCTCTCTTTGATTGTACCCTTCATATGTTTTGTGAGAGGTAAAACTCGAACTTTAAAATACTATTCATATAAGATACTCCACAATAACTTTAGTAGCATAATCTTTACACCTAACAGAGCAAGACTCTTTAGGCACAACCCCTTATAGTTTTGCTATTGCTGCTTGAGTTCACTTATAAAAATATATAAAAATATTTTTTTAAATAAAAAGTTTCTTTTTCAGAATTCCAAAAAATTGCCATCGCCACAGCCATCGGATTCTGCATCATGGGTTTCATCGGTTTCTTCGTGAAGCTGATACATATCCCCATTAACAACATCATCGTCGGATCATAGGCAATTCTAGTTTAGTTTTATCTTTAAGCCCTCGGACAGCCCTAAGTTAATTCTCATATTCATATCTCTTTATTAGATTAAATTATTCCGTTTTTATCAATGTGTTTTATTCAAATTCTATGCAGTATTTATTGTATACTTGTAACTTACCAATATACTTAAATAAAATATGATTTATAAATAAATGTTATGTTAAAAGCCATTGTTAATTTTATTGGGATGGGTATTGGCTATTGGCTCAGTTTATAAAACAATATAGAGTGCACCATATGTCTGGATAAAGCAACTTAATAAATACAAAAGCAAAAAGGAATACAGTTTCAAAATTATATTTGACCATTTAGTAAGACATTAAGAAAATTAAAACAGAATACAGCATAGCTACGTTCTTAATAATTTATTTTGCAAATCATGATTCATGTAGAGATTTTAAACACTTGATACTGTTTGCACTAAGATAATTAGTGAACTCTACAGTCTACCTGCCTATTATGGTATTGTCTGGAGATATTGGTAATTAGCGATCAAACTAATTTAGGATTTCAGTCAGAACAACTAAATAAAGAATAAAAAAATGTTTATTTACTATCTTTTTGAAAATTACATAATTAATCAGCAATCATTGATCTACCTACATCATTATGATAGTAAAAAAAAAAATTATTTACATGGATTGACGATCTGTGTGCTGAATACGTGTTTTTATTACAATTGAATTACTAATTGACTTATGAATTTAACTACAATTATTGGCATTAAATCAGCGCCTCTAGTGTTGAGGTAAAAAATTCAAAACCATAAATAGTAATTAAGTTTTTCAGGTTAATAGGAAGTAATAAGAACCCGTATTCGGCAAACTGAGGTGGGTATAAAGTTTTTAATTACATTTAAAAGTACATATTTACAATAGCCTAATTAATTAATTTAACGATTTCTGCATAACATGTATGTAATATGCGGGGTTGTCAACTTGGTCCAATGGTTTGAAGTCGGCGTAGATGCTGTGTTTGGCCTTGTTGTCGAACGCCTCATCCAACATCTGTGTGAACTTCTCAAGCCTGTGTGGATAGTAGCACAGCCGGAATTCACTAAAAAAGATAAAAAAAATAATTTACATTTTTCGTAAAATATATTGTAATTTACACGTCTTGACAACATCTCTTAAATTTACCATTTTTTCTAATGTAATCGATATTCATAAACTTGTATTGTTATTATTTTGCAACTAAAATGAACTGACCTACATGTTGAGAAATACTGTTAAACAGCGCCATCTATGTTTCACGATGTAAATAAAGATGGCGCTGAAAGCATTTACAGTTCTTTAAGTCGACAACAGATGGCGCTTAGTATACTCAGTTAATTATAGCACCAAATAATTTTGCAATTAGCATAATATTCTTTTTACATCAATTTATAACTACAATAATTACGAGTTTACCTACAGTACCTATTGAAGATCGTAGCTAGACCTCATAATACGTAATATAAAACTGCCCACACACATTTTGCTGTCGGTGGCCGGTTTCGTAGAAACCAGGCAAGATACGCAAGAGAATTTTTTCTAGTGTCCACGAGTGTGCGCAACACTCATATTCCCAGTGGGACGGAACCCGCCGCCGAGTTTTTAGTGAGTATCTGCGTCTATTCATCATCTCTTAGGGCGCAGCAGATTATAGGGATGCTCAAAGGAATTTCGTGGCAAAAAATAAGATTTGGTGATGGTTTACATCCCATTTGCGAATATATTATGTTATATTCGCAAATGGATACCCATCTATCGCATGATGCGATATGTCTGGTATGTAAAAATATGGTCCAGATAAACTCTTGAAAGTTTTTGCACCAAGATTACTGCCTACTCTTGTAAAAAGAATGTTTTTACTTTGAACAATAAAATTGAAAAAAAAAAGTAATTCGGCGGGAAAAGTTCTGTGAATCTGCCGTCCGGTGATAAGTACCTGTATTCGCTGACACTGCCATCGTTGGTGGCGCCGATTCCGTAGTCCAGCGCGACCAGCTCGGGCTTGCCCTGCACCACCAGCACCGACGTCTTCATGTCCACCGGGTATTTGGACTGAAATTCATTTATGAAGAGTAAGTAAGGTATTTGTGTAGGGTTACGCCAGTCTTTTCTAATTCTAACGAATCAGATATTGTAGGTACCTAAATGAATTAATAAAATATTGATTCGGAATCGGTGGCTGGTTTGCAACCTGGGGCCTTACTCTCCAAACTGATTTGATTTTGATTCTGATACGATCATGCCGCGTACTTCCTCATAAATTGACATTTGTTTATTTTGATTCTCAGTCGATTGATATGGTCGGGAGTACAAAAAGCGATCTAACAATTTTCTTTATCCTGATTAGTTTAAAAGTAATTCACCAAATAAAGTACGAAAAACCACTGATATCGAACGGATTCGGTTCTCGATTGTGTCGGGAGTAGGCCTGCTGGACTCGATTCTCGTGGCTAGAATTTCGTTTCGAAGGACATTCTATCCCGTTCGCACTCGCACCAAATCATACGCGCACGAGCGGGATAGACTGAGATACGATACGAAGTTCGAGGCACGAGAATCAGGGCTCTCGCAGAAGTAACTTCTCTAGTGCAAAAGTTTCTTTGCAATACACACTCTCTTTAAAATCGAGAAACATTTGTTTCATACGAAGTCTTTCAAAGTCTCAGGTTTATTCCAAAGATAAAAGTTATCTTACGATTAAATAATCATCCCTTAGTTTGTAGGTACCTACTTAGTCATAAGATGATAAGTAACTATCGTAATTAAGTGTTCTATATATATATTATATTGCTGTACCATTTGTCTTGCTATAAGTGTACGTACCGACCCTAACTAAAGGAAGTGACATAATATGTACTATTAGTACCTACGTCCCGTTTAATTTTAACACAAACATAAACAAACTCGTCGATGACACAAGCATTGACTAGTTGTGATGTGAATAAAATACAATAATTAATAATAAAATCCATAGACTATATATTCTACAGTCGGCGGTGTCAAAATGGCGTATTTTTACTGTTAAAGAATTAAGGGTTCGATTTGTCGTTTTAATTTAAGGAATCCTAAAAAATACTCATCAGATGACATTTTTAAAGCTCTTGTTTTTGTGCCATGATATTTTAACTGATTAAACATGTAATCAGTCAGTGAAGTTTATCGCCGCCGACCCGTCGAATAACATGACGAAATGTGTTATTAAATAATATGGAGATATGAGAGCGATAAACTGAACTTAACCTCTTATGAGAACTTTTGTTTCCATCCGTGTTGTTACCCTCTTACAAAAAAATATTCACTCTCTGTATTTAATATTTATACAATCAAAAACACCGAAATTTTCACATATTCACATATCAACACTTTCACCGGAATAATATAGGATCATACTTCATTATCTAATACATTTTATGACAATAAATAATATGTTTAAAAATTCAAAACTTTGACAGTAAAAATACGCCATTTTGATACTGCCAACTGTAGAATATGATAGTCTATAGTCTATGGATTCATAGTCGCAACCAATAGTCCTTGTATTGCATCACTCACTAGTCTATAGTTGTGATATAGACAGGTTTATTTATGTTCAAGTTAAAATTAAACTGGACGTAGGTACCTTACCAAGGTTTCTTCTTGTCGTTATAAAAGTCACACAACCAACATTGGCAAAACCTAATTAAAGCTCCAGTGTGTTATTATTTATTAATAATATGTTACTATTAATATGGGGGTAGTTAGATCATGGCGATACTCACATTGTAGTAAATCGAGTGTCCCGGCGCGCCTCTGCCTTCTATCATCGCATCGTAGTTCCTATGGTCTATGAACAGTAGACCACCAGGCTTGAGGACCGTCGCGAAGTTCTTGAGGCACATCCTCTGCGTTCTCTGGTCAGGGTAGTCGTCTAGAAGATGGGCGAAGGAGTTCCCTAAGCAGATGATGGCGTCAAACTTAGCTCCAGGCTGGACACGGCTGATGTCTTCTGGCAGGGTTTCCCAGCTCGCTTCTTCTATCACTGGAATGTGTGTGTTGGTTATTTGTATGAGGTACTGTGGTGGTCAAGTGCTTTAGCAAATGCTACTTGAAATTTACCATGAGATATTTTATTTTAGTCATCTTTTTTACGCTATATAGGCTATAATATTAATGATAATACTTCAGGGTGTATAAGAGTCGCGTATATAGACTTTACTGTGAAAGTACCAGAGCTGAAACAGGTACATTTTTAAAATGATTGTATGGGTAAATTTATTATGTTGTGTCATTTCTCATACAAACATGAAAGTCAAAAATAAGTCATTCAGGGCTGGTATTTTTACAGTATACTCTGAGGCACATACATACCCTAAAGTATTATCACTCATTTATTTCACACCTTGTAGATAATATATTATGACGTACCTATCTATTTAATTTCAAGTGTAATGCTTTAGGTATTAAGATAATAAATATGAAATTAAAGATTTGCATTTTTTATAAACAATAATAATTGTATTGTTTTCGTATCACTAGTCTATGATTGTGTCATAGACGAGTTATATTACGTTTGGTTTAAAATTAAACGGGACGTACCTACTATTATAGATTTGATCAGCCCTTCAGAAATAATAATATCATGAAAGAAACTTAAAAATACCATGAGAAAATAAATCATTTATTTTACACAACGTTTACTTACTTAAAAGCTAATGCACAAAATAATTGACATGTTCATAAGTGAGGAGCTGGTGTCTGTAGTAGGCAGTAGCCTGTGTTACAGATGTCCGGTCTCCATCAGCACGGACATTTAGCGAACATTGCTTGATTTGGTTTCAATCAGGGATGAAATGGATATTTAATTTCGGAATTTTTCGGATTATACGTTTGTTTCGGATAATTTCGTTTACGGATATTACATTTCTACAGTAGCAATACTTTAATTTCAAATTCGGTTACGTTTACGGAGCTCCATAACATTCCTGGTTTCAATGTTTACACAAAAGTATACGCCCTTAGCCCTTTCGAAATCAGCCCTAAGTGGTAACTTACCCCAGGCGTCATATCTGGCGTCCCTGCGCTTGTCCCATCGCGCCTTGAGGGCGTGCTTCAGCATCTTGTCTGAAGCGTCCACGGAGACCACCTTGTATCCCTCGTCAACCAGCATCATGGAGTCTATGCTGGAATTTTCGGGCACAAATGAATGAAATCGGCCAAGTGAAAGTTGGAGTGCACGCATTATACATAAAGTGGGAAAATCACGTTTGCTGTATGTGGGAAGCCTCCTATAAATATTGATTTTATTTTGTTTTTTTTTATATTAGATAGTTGTTATAGCAATAAACATAAATAATTCATCTGTAAAAATGACTACTAGGTGAGTGGTGACAGACAGACGAATGGACAGCGGTTCTTAGTAATAGTCTTTTCGTTCGAACCATATTATCTAATAATGCCTCCCAAGTCCCAGACCAATTGCTGTGACAGCAGCCGGGTTCAATGGAAACCAGGCTAGCTACGCAGGTGCTATTTTATAGTGTGTGCGCAATACACAGAAGCATTCCTTTACTCTCGTAGTCCAGTGGGACGGATAACCGACTGGCGGAAGATCAAGCGCATGACCGACTTTTTACATGCCTACCCGACGCATGGATCATCTTTCTTATCAGACAAGGTGATCAGTCTGCATATCATAACCAAACTTGACAACAACATTTTTTTGTTGTTTCAACGTGGGAATCGAACTCATGACCTCTGAGTGGAAAGGCTCTAAACTACTATACCATGGACGATAATTTAGTAGAAACTAAGAACGTGCTCTGTATGTTTTTTTGTGCACACTTGCACCTAGGTTACTTTGATAACCCTGAGTTATCCATATTTTGGAGCAAGCAACTTAGGCCCTAGTACCAAATACCTATGTGTTGAATTTATTTTTTATCCATAAAATCACTTACCCAGTGCCGCAGGCCGCGTCCAGAACCTTCGCGCAGCCATGTTTCTTCAGCAGACCTGTCAGAAAGTCCTTGTAGTTCTGGGTCCTCTCGTTGCTGTCACCGATGTACTTCTTCCAGATCTTAGCTGCTTTGCCGTCAGCGTACTGATCCTTTACTCCCTCAGAGGGAATGCCCTTTGACCTGGAGTGGAACACTTTGTCTCCAGACATGTTTCAGCTGAAAGGAGATAGGATTTATGTAGAAACGTCATGATGTTCTATGCTTGCAAATACTGACTGTATTAATAATAAGATCCCACGCTGATATCGGTGTCGGGTGTCGATTTCTATGATACCGGGGGGCCTACTCAAGATGCCATCGCTAATTATCGCTTACAAAGTTCGATAACAAAATGTATGGGATTTGACATAAGGTACGCTAAATTACATACCAAATCGCGATCATTTAGCGTACCTTATGTCAAATCCCATACATTTTGTTATCGATCTTTGTAAGCGATAATTAGCGATGGCATCTTGAGTAGACCCCCAGCATGCTTACTCCCGACACAATCGACAATCGAACCAGTTCGATCTCAACGCCTTTTGGTATTTTATTTGTTGGATTACTTTGAAACTAACCAGGATAATGAAAATCGTTAGATTGTAACTTTTTGTACTCCTGAGTCCTGACCATATCAATCAACTGAGAATCAAAATAAACAAACGTTAATCAATTGGCAAGTACGCGACATGATCGAATCTGAATCAAAATCCAATCGGTTTGGAGAGTAAGGCCCCAGACTGTAACAATAATAATAATATCCCACGCTAATTTGGGTGTCGTCACTGTCAGGTGTCGATTTCTATGATAGCGCAGGAGTCATATAAATAGAGTACCCAAGTGTGTGGCGCAATGCACAAAGACACTCTCCACTATAACTCTCATTAACCCTGTGAGACGTTTACTTAATGCGACTAGTTTCGCTCACCCGTTATGTTCACCAATAAGCGTTCAGATTGGCTTGTTAACTAAATTGTTACCTGATCGACGATTTGATCAGCCTTTCAGATATTGGGGGTAAGCGTCCTATTTTCGTTCGTTCATATTAAGTTCTCTTTTCGATCACATTGAATAGGTACGGATCTTAAGTTTAATTAGTAAATATTCAATATCAAGGTTTGTTATCATCATCGGCGGTGTTTATCATGACACAGTCTCACCCTGATACCACATTAAACCAGTGTCGCACATCTCTTATCGCAACGAGATTACGAAACCATGCAAAAACAATGATATTATTTTATATTTTTTGCTATAAAAATACATTGATTTTAACATGAATTCGTCTTTTACATTTCTTATAAAGGGGCAATATTTTATTTTTTATTTTAACATGCTTTCTGAGTTCCTATGGATTCACTCTTCGTCATCAGACCCTGGTTACCATAGTTCCAATACACTCATCAAGACGAATCAAACGAGCCCAAACTCGATGGGACTCTGTCGTTTTATTACTGAGATCATATGGCAATCTTTCCCCCACATCATTAGACACACAGAAAATTGTATGTTTTCATCATAATTTCATCATACTTAGTGATGGTGGACTGTACAGTCCCGTAGTCCGTGCCTGATAGTTGCTACCACTATGGCATTATTAGGTACCTACTACCTACCTATTATAAGTAAATTGTCATTATAGAAATATGACACAATTAAAAAACCCAAGTGGAAATCTAACTCGCGCACGAAGGATTCCGTACAACACGGCTATGTGTTTTTTTAAATACTTTATTCGTTACATGTGGATACAGGTCCTTCAGCCGTACCTATACATTTTGTTTTTAATTTTTTTTAAATAGAATCCTTTTTTTTAACAACAATTAGTTATACATTTAAGGTAAGTAAGTAGGTAGGTACATACATTCAATATTCGTACTTAAGGAGCATCTTAAAACTTATTTTAATCATAAAATGATTCGTAGCTATTCTAGGTCATGAAATACATTATCCTGATGATAGATAAACGGTCGGACTGCGGATTCCTAGCAACTTACAGTTTCAATTATTATAAACCTTTTTTTTAACCGACTTCCAAAAAAAGGAGGAGGTTCCCAATTCGTCTGTATGTTTTTTTTTTTTTTTTTTTTTTTTTTTTTTTTTATGTTTGTTACCTCAGAACTTTCGCCTGGGTGAACCGATTTGGATGATTTTTTTTTATTTGAAAGGTGGTGCTTCCCGTTTGGTCCCATTGTCACCAAAGTGGTGACCTGATGATGGGATCCGTGAGGAATCGAGGGAACTCCTCAAAATTTATATGGAAACATATATCGATTTTGATTTTTTCTGAAGTAGCCCAAGCATATGTTACCAAATAGTAAGATTTTGCACCATATCCTGGACCTAAAGTACGGAACAGAACTTCTGAGTCCTTAGAGATACACGTTTGAAGATTGCAGCGTTGTTTAAAGAAATGCAAGCATACGCCACTACGTCAATTACAGTGTTGTACCAGTGTTTACCAAAGTGGTGACCTGATGATGGGATCCGTGAGGAATCGAGGGAACTCCTCAAAATTTATATGGAAACATAATATATCGATTTTGATTTTTTCTGAAGTAGCCCAAGCATATGTTACCAAATAGTAAGATTTTGCACCATATCCTGGACATAAAGTAGTGAACAGAACTTCTGACTCCTTAGAGATACACGTTTGAAGATTTCAGCGTTGTTTAAAGAAATGCAAGCATACGCCACTACGTCAATTACAGTCGAACTTGGTCTCATAGTTATCAAAGTGTATGCCTGTTGATGGAGTCGTGAGGAATCGAGGGAACTCCTCGAAATTTATAGGAACACTCATAGTAATTTTGTATTTTTTTCGAGTACCATAAGCATATCCGACTAAAAACAAACATAATTTTGAATCAACTATCAAGGTATACCACATAGATCAGAAACAGGCATACAGGACTGCTTAGTCTTTGAAATTATAAGTTTGGAAATTACGACATCGCTTAAAGTACTGCAAGCATATGCCACTATATCAATTACAATACTCAACACCACCTCTGTCTTCGCCAGATAGTAGGTATCTATATATATAGGTACTATCATACATAGTTATCATAACAATATGACGAAATAGGTAAATATTAAAACGGTAAAAAATTGTTTTAAGCTAAATAAAGAAATGTAAATCGACTAAATAAATAAAAATAAATAAGTACCTATCCTTACTCAGTCTACCCATAACTAAAAATCTTAAAATAAAATAATTTTAAACAAAAAAAAAACCGACTTCAAAAAGTAAACTAAAAAGCAAAAAATAAATTTACTTCGCACAAAGTAATACTTATTTTCACTTAAGTAAATAAATTTATTCTATAATTTTGAAGTCGGTGCCAAGTAAGTACTTCAACAACCTTACTACAATATCAAATTACTAAATATATGTAGGCAATCACAGAAAAAAAGAATCAGAAAAAAATATACAACTATCAATGTAACTATTACTATATATTATGTACCTACCAAAGTACTGGCTTACAAACTAATATTAAATGGAAACAAATTATGAAAGAACGCTAAACTTGGCACCGACTTCAAAATTATAGAATAAATTTATTTACATATGTGAAAATAAGTATTACTTTGTGCGAAGTAAATTTATTTTTTGCTTTTTAGTTTACTTTTTGAAGTCGGTTTTTTTTTTGTTTAAAATTATTATTATGTCAGGTAATACCCTACTACTCTAATCTTGGACGGCTAGGTTCTAGCCTCTTGGCCACCGTAATATCAAGGTCAAAGTTGAAAAACGATATAATATAAACTATCTTTGAAACAATTAGTAAGTAAGCAGATTGTATATTTAGTTTTCAATAGATTTATTTAGTTTTTTTTCGTAATGTCTACTTCATTTAGCACATTTAGCGACTTCGACAAACTATTCCTTCACGTAACATACTTACAGCCGAATATTGAATGGATATTTAAATAAATTACTGACTCTGTCATTCCGATAAAGCAGTAACAGTGACATCCTGTGAATAGAAAGGCTCTTCAGGAATAGCGCACCGGAAAATTAAATGAGCTTATCAATGCTCATAGCAAGAGTGTGGGAGCTAATATCAAATATTAGCTTTAAATATAAATAATTTTTACTGTAATCGGGTATTTTTATTTCTAGTTTATTCCTACAAATAGTTAAATGGTCAGTATTTAACTATTTATCGGAATCTAAAATATGTAAGATTTATACTAAATGCCGCGGGACGTCTTTTGTGGAGTCTAGATTAAAGAACAAACATACATACATATAAAGACTGCTACAAATGAAAGCAAAGAGGTACAATCATCCTTTTTAGATTTTATGAACTGTAACGCACTTCACCAATATAATTTTTATCAAAATCATCGAAATAAAATATTAGATTTAATTTTAAGTAATACAATTAGTTACATTCACAATATTTACACTATACCACATGATGAGGCCTTAACTAAAATAGACGAAAATCATCCTCCCATACAATTCACGTTAAATGTTGTGTCACATCCTGAACTTACTATAAATTTTAATAAACGTCCTAACTTCTTTAGAGCAGATTACGATAAAGTAAATAATGAATTGGAAAGCATATTGTGGGATGAACTATTTACGAAATGTGACACCGTAGAGGACATGCTTAATATTTTTTATTCAGAACTACGCACAGTAATATCTAGGTGCATGCCCTATAAAAAGGCTCGTAGTAAAAAATATCCTGTCTGGTTCACTCGTGATTTAATTAAGATGATAAATGAAAAACGCAAATATCATACCAGGGTTAAGAAATATAAAAACGATATGGATATTCTATCTTTCGAATTGTTAAGGGATAGGTGTAATAAATTAATGAAAGCTTGTTATAGTCAATATATAAGAAGGGTCGAAAATGCTATTAACAGGAACCCAAAATATTTCTGGTCTTTTATTAAAAGCAAAAAACAGAATCATAGTTCGTACCCACATCAAATGGAATATGGAGGTAAAATTGCTACTAGTAGTCCTAAGGTATGCGAACTATTTGCTGAATGTTTATCTAAAGTATACAGTCCAAGTAATTATAATCGTAATCTAGGCCAAAAAACGCTTTTAATGCCGTCAAACTATTTTGATTCCTCGTCATTGTGCAACTTATCATTTTCTGAACAAGAGATTAAAAAAGAGTTAAAATCACTAGATTCTGAAAAGGGTGCTGGCAGCGACGGAATCCCACCAATATTTATAAAATCATGTGCGCAAACACTGTCTTATCCATTAGTATCAATTTACAATAAATCGCTTATAGGTGGAGTATTTCCTAAAATTTGGAAGGAAGCATTAATAGTGCCGTTACATAAATCTGGACCTCGTCACTTGATCACTAATTACAGACCAATATCTATTATTAACATCTTTGGCAAGGTTTTAGAAAAATTAGTTACATCACAACTAGTCTGGTTCCTTCAACAAAAAATAATCCCACATCAACATGGCTTTGTTAGTAAGAGATCTACCGCAACTAATCTAGCGTCCTTTACTTCAAATGTTTGCAAATACGTAGACAAACGGGTTCCAGTCGATGCAATTTACACAGATTTTAGTAAAGCTTTTGATACAGTAGACCATAAAATTCTTTTACACAAACTTGCTAATGCTGGTATTAATGGCATTCTGCTAAGTTGGCTTGAGTCGTACTTATCGGAACGTTTTTCAAAGGTAGTTGTAAATGGATTTACGTCGGACCCTTTTCCTGCAACCAGTGGAGTCCCACAAGGGTCTCATTTGGGGCCAATTCTATTCAATATATTTATCAACGATATTTACTGTTGTTTTAAAAATTCCGAATTTTATTTATTTGCCGATGACTTAAAAATTATAAAACCTATACAATCATATCTAGACGCAAAACTACTACAAGAAGACATAGACAGATTGTATGAATGGTGTGTTCAAAATAATATGCTACTAAATATAAGCAAATGTTATCAAATCTGTTTCTCTCGTAATCGTAAAAACCTAACTTACCATAAATATAAAATTAATAAACAAGAACTAGTATCCGTGGAACAAGTTCGCGATCTGGGCGTTGTTATAGACAGTCAACTTAAATTTGATAAACATATTAACGACATCGTCAAGAGAGGTTTTAAAATGCTAGGATTTGTATTAAGAAATTCAAATGAATTAAAACATTCTACTTCTAAAATTAAATTGTTCAATTCACTTGTTAGGCCCATTTTAGAATTTAATAGCAACATTTGGAATCCGCAATATGAAATTTATAATAAGCGCCTTGAAAGCGTCCAAAAACGATTCCTTTGTAATTTGTCATACAGGGACTTTAGGTCTAAAGCACTTCATGGATATGAAAATAGGTTGAAACACTATAAATTGATAACTTTCAAAAGTCGTAGAAAGAAACTAGACTTAATTTTCTTACATAAAATAATTAATGCCAAAATAAATTGCCCAGAATTGTTACACATGCTACAGATTAATGCCCCTTCTAGACTACCTAGAAAAAATACTTTTAATTTATTTAATATACCATCGTCAAATACCAACCTAGGATTTTCTGCTGTTTTGCCAAGGATCTGTAAGGTCTACAATAGCCTTTCAAAAATTAACGAATTGGACATTTGTGTTAATCTAACTTTATATAAAAACCACATTAATAGCCTACTAACAATTTAATAAATATAAAATTAATAAATAGTACCAATTTTTTTCCTTTAATGAATATTTTTGTACTTAAGTTACGTTAGAAGTAAGAATGTACTTTCGCTAAGTTTTCGTTCATTTGTTGTTTGTTGGTGCATGTTGTGTTTGTCTATAAAAGATTGTAACACTTCAATATGAATTGAATATTGTGTATTAATGTTAAGTAACAGTGTATACAGTTGTTGGCAAACCTTAAATAAATAAATAAATAAATAAATAAAATCATTACACTTCTTTAGGCGTAGTTGGGTAAAAAATACAGTCACGTAACGTTGTAACTTTACTGTTTTCGATATTCGGCGGTTACAAAAAAAATCACTTACAATATGATACAACGTCTCACAAATGATAACGCTTCAAGTACACTGACATGACTCTTCCTACACTCGCGTTTATATTGCACATACTAGCTGTACGCGCGGCGTTCCTTGCGAAAAGTGCTAGTCATCGTCGAATTGATGATAAACATAATATTACCCATAAGGATGCTTACGCCATAATTTTCGTTTATTACGTTCAGTTTAATTTTAATCTAAACGTAAACCCGTCTATGATACAACCATAGACTAGTTAGTGATGCGAATACATGGATCGACATGACATGGACATGGATGGAGAAAAAAATCTGGTCCTATAGTACGTCTCTTTTAAGTTTAACCAAAAGGTAAACCAAAAACACCGAAATTTACACATATTCACTTATTCTGGAATTAAAGGATACTTAGGTACTTCATTATCCGATCCATATTATAAAATCCATAGACTATAGACTATATTCTACAGTCGGCAAAATGGCGTATTTTTACTGTACAAGTTTTTCATTTGATGTTTAAATATATTAATTATTGTTAATTGTTATAAAATGTATCGCATAATGCAGTATGATCCTTTAATATTCCGGTAAAAGTGTTGATATAGGTAAGTGTTTAAGTAAAAATTTCAGTGTTTTTGGTTCAATTTAAAAAGGCGTAATATAGGATCAGATTTTTTCTCCATCCATCTCTTACTAACTTTTTATATGACGTGTGCCGTGCACAATTGCAATTTCATAAAAAAATTCACCTACGAAAAATCGGTCGCCGATATCGCTCGTGGGTGGAGACCCTAAGTATGATGTGTCATGTCATCGTGTATTTATCTCGAATCCATTCAAGAAAAGCGATGGCACTTTCCTGATAATTTTCCTCATCATGATGGAACTGCGCAACAAATCTGAAAGACAAAAACTAAAGAAAGGGTATTCGGTTGTTATGACTTATGGGTCCACATCGTAAATATTTATTTCGACGTCTTTTTTTAAGTTGTTTTTATATCTAGCAACAACAAAAATAAATTGTTTGAAAATTGCAGAGTTACAACGGTTTACGAGGCACTGGTGACGGACAAACGGACAGCGAAGTCTTAGTTCAACCCTTAAATGTACAAAAAACACAATTTTCCTGTAGAAATCTCAAAGAATCGTTACGTTGGCGTGCCGTAGCGAATTTATTTCGTGTCATATAAGTATAACGTGTAATAATTTCGATGTTTCCCACCTGCTCGTATTAGCACAGATAACAATATACATATATACTTGTTTCATACTTGCAACAATTAGTATTATAGTAATATTATAAATTATTTTATAATAGAACTATAATACTTATTGTAGGTATTATATATTCGCGGCTCATCTTGGTGGTTTACAAGAGTTAATGGACAAACGGACTGTAAGTAAATTGTCATTGTAAGTATAAAATGTTCACAAATCACTGATAGTTTTGTTTTGGTGATGTAAATCTCGCGCGAGTTACGACGATGTTTTTAGTGTCAAGTTTGTTGATTCGGTATATTATAGCGATTCAGCCTTTGTTATCCACTGTTGGGAATGGGCAAAGGCAAAGAGGTTCTAACTTTAGGCCGTGTTTCACCAAGCAATGTTAAAGTTAACGCCATGTTAAAATACCATGCCATCTCATTCATTGACAGGAAATAAGAGAGGGATAACAGGATATTTAACATGGCGTTAACTTTAACATCGCTTGGTGAAACTCGCCCTTAAGCATGAAAATTTAAATTGAAATGTTAATTTGAATATTCAAACGTTTATTTATATATTGGACAAATTAAATTATACTCTCACGGGAACGGGTTTTAACTTGATAAACTTATTCCAAAAATGACTAAACATAAAAAAAAGCTTTAAAAATGAAATCATAACAATACAACTATTGTACATTGTTTTCTTTCAATTTAAAACCACTAAAATTCAATAGTTTCTAAGTATAATAAATTTAGTAAAGTTTACAACGACACTCGATAGATGGCGTTGTACATATACTCTTTTATAAAAACAAGTTTGTTCGAATCTTCTGCACCGCCACATTGTAGATATATAACCGCCAAAACAAAACACATTTCCAAAGGTCGGGCTGGTTAAAATAAGCTTGGGAGACGTTCCTTAATAGTCAAATCAAACAAAATCGTACAGATTATAGAAAATTGTTTATTTCGTCTAAAATAACTTTTCGAATTAAAATACATATCATCACTAGCTGAGAAACTTGAGATAAGGAGTGTCATCTGTATACAAGTGTCCGTCAAAAGGATAAATTAAGGTGACACCGCAATCGCAAAATTTTGCACCACCAATAACTAAACTCAACTCACTTCACTCCTACCTTCCTGGTCCCTCATTCTCAGACCTCGAACCTAGTTTTTACTATCGGTCTGTCCCGCTCATGCAAATGAGATTAAGCGCGCGTGCGAGCGGGATATACTCGAACTTAGTTCGAATCTAATATTCGAAACTAAGTTCGAGGCCTGAGAATCAGGGCCCAGGAGGGAAGACTGTTACTAACTTCATATCATACACCGTTGCGACTCTAGCGCCATTGTGGCCAGTTTTGAAATTATAGTTTAAACACTTTCGCCGGACTCTAGGTTTTCTTAGAGAGGTGATCACGTCTCATCTCCAGTCTCTAGATTATGCCATTACAAAGAAAAAATTTATTTTGCCATGACCAACATTTTGTTACAGATATAATATTATATCATTCGTTAAAAAATATATACAACTGTGTATGTCGAAAAAAACTTAAATGTCTGCATAACATTGGTTTGGCGTTAATAAAAATTATGCTCATCGAGCTAAGTCTACCTTCCATACATTCTATAGTACGTCCGAGATAAATTTAACCCAAACGTAAATAAAGCCGTCTATGACACAGCCATAGAGTAGTCAGTGATGCCAATTGGCCAATATTAATACAATGAGTAATTATTTTTTGCTATGAATCCATAGAATATAGGCTTATATTCTACAATCGGCAGTGTCAAAATGGCGTATTTTTTTTGTGAAAGATTTTCATTTGATGTTTAAACATATTCATTATTGTTTAATTGATATAAAATGTATTGGATAATGAAGTATGATCCTTTACTAACCTGCGAAAGTGTTGATAAGTGTGGACAATAAGTAAATAAGTAAAAATTTCGATGAATTCGGTTTGTTTACCTTAAGGTTAAATTTATCAGGGACGAACTATACAAGAGTTATTTTGGTGTAAATAGAACTCTATACTGATACAATAGAGTCGAAATGTTAAGTCAAATGTCAGTTTTGACAACTGTGTTCGATTTTCAAACAAACTCTCTTGGGAGCGTAGCCATATACTTATATGATATGTGCTTATAGTTTAACAAAATAAGTAAATACAGCCTAAATATAACTTGCGAAGTTGGCCGAAGTTAGCCGAATACGATGTGAGCTCGCACTTCGCTTCGTTCGCGAAGCATTTTATTGGCCTGCTTCGCTAGTCTGAAGCTATGTTCAAAGTCTATATAAGTAAGAGTAAAATCAACATAAAATACACTGTAAGTTTTTTCCCCAAACAAAAAAAGTTTGAAAAAAAAAAAAATTCATTATTAAAAGTGAAACAAAACGTTGTGTTATTTGTCTAATATGTTCTCAAGTAGTAAGTTTACAATTCTTGAGACCGAGTTTGATACTTGTTTTATTCATACGGGCCTCAGACCTATCACAACATCAAAACTATACTAAGGCCCGTATAAATAAAACAATCTCAAACTCAACCTCACGTTGTTTTATCTGTATCGGTTCTGAAGAACCTATTTGACAGATAAAACAATGTTTCGTTTCACTTTTAAAAGTGAACATCATTATTAATGTTACATAGACTTTAATTTATTTTCTTTTTATACCGTTATATTCATATTATAGATTACAGGAAACAATAAAATAAGTATAATGTATATTTTTATAATCTTTATTTTTACGTTTTAAGAAAGAAAAAAATTAAAGTATGTAACATAAGAAAACTTTTTCATTATTAAAAGTGAAACGAAACGTTGTTTTATCTGTCAAATAGGTTCTCAAGGTGATGTTGGGTTTGAGATTGTTTTATTTATACGGGCCTTAATACAGTAAATATCACAACGTGACTTAGCGATCATCGATATCGTTTTACGGTTTTCGTAATCTTATTCATGTTATAATAATCAATTACGGATATTTTAGGCATATGATACACTGCTAGTGTATGTTTGGGCACAAAAAGTCTAATATAAATAAATCAAATCACTTTGAGTTCTCTGAATCGTTAAGATCAATAACCTCACAGTATCAGGCGATACAAAGAGGAAGGAATAAGTGCCTAAATAACAATCAGCTGTGTGGGGTCAATGACTTCATCGGCTCTTTAAAGAACATGTTATTTATTTTAGTATAATTAATTTTAGTACGATTTTTAAATCACTTGTATGTCAAAACTTTACATACGCAATAATAATATTTATGAATTAATTTTTTTGATAGTACATAAAAATATAATATTTTGTCGATTTCATATGTTTACGCCAATATCATTCATTAAATTGAAACACTAAGGCCTCAGACTCGAATTTTGAGGTCAGCGGGGCGGGAGCGGGGGCGTTGCGCACCCGCGCCGACGCCTCTCCCGCCCCGCTGCCCGCAAAATTTGAGTCTGAGGCCTTACGAATAGTGCAGATATTAATTTTCAACGTTTGGGCTACCTTTCGTCACCGTGACCCACGACCCAGGCTGACAGAAAGCAGCCGAATTGCGAAAACACAAATCTTATTATCTACATCCCCGCCCCAACATCAGAAGCATCAATACCTAACATCGCCAAATCATCCATTTCCTCTTTATTCTTCTGTTCCTTCTCCTTATCTTCTTTCTTCTTCTGGTTTGTAAACCTCTTATTGTTCTGATTGTGATTCTGATTGTTCTTGGTGGCTACAGGTACATGATCGTAGAGCTGTGGCCTCGGGAACATGGGGTTCATGGCGTTGAAGGGCATCATCATGGGAGGTTCCCCGAGTATGCTGTTCTGAGGGAACGGGTTCAAACCCATGCCCATTTGGAAGGGGGGCATGTTCATGTTGACTCCAGAGAACATGTCCTGCTGGTGGTCCTTCTTCACGTCTGACGGGAAGATGATGTCGAGGGCATCCTGGAAGTCCTTGGGCAGGTTGGGCTGAAGTGGCTGGGTGCCCGGAGCCCTGTGATAGTGAAACATAATAATAATACATGAATGGAAGGTGGTACGTAGCAAAATTATGTTTTGAAGAAAATTGATTTCAAACTGTCACTTAAACATTTTAGTATTAAGTTGAATGTACTTAATACTAAAATGTTTAAGTGACAGTTTGAAATCAATTTTCTAAAGATCCGTCTCTATAATCAACGCACTTAATACGTTACTAGATATCCTAAAATATTTAAGTGACTGTTTAAATTAAAATTTCTGGGTAAAATTTTTTTGCGACATATGTCGTTCGTATAAGTTCTTCGGATACTTCGCACATTACCAGACTAACGTGGTGTACAGCGTCCATAAATGAAGACATGAGTGGATGAAAGTAATATTACTTTCATCCACTCATGTCTTCATTTATGGACGCTGTACACCACGTTAGTCTGGTAATGTGCGAAGTATCCGAAGAACTTATACGAACGACATATGTCGCAAAAAAATTTTACCCAGAAATTTTAATTTAAACAGTCACTTAAATATTTTAGGATATCTAGTAACGTATTAAGTGCGTTGATTATAGAGACGGACGGATTATAGAGATGGAATTATTATACCTATTAAATTTTTGTATTAATTTAAAAAAGATCATAAATATATTTCCGTTGTCTGGTACCTGTAACGCAAGTTCTTCGGATACTTCGCACATTACCAGACTAACGTGGTGTACAGCGTCCATAAATGAAGACATGAGTGGATGAAAGTAATATTACTTTCATCCACTCATGTCTTCATTTATGGACGCTGTACACCACGTTAGTCTGGTAATGTGCGAAGTATCCGAAGAACTTGCGTTACAGGTACCAGACAACGGAAATATATTTATGATCTTTTTTAAATTAATACAAAAATTTAATAGGTATAATAATTCCATGACCCAGGAACTAAGAAAACTTTTTGTTCCTTCGGCGGGATTCGAACCCGCGACCTCAACCGCTCAACCACTGCGCTACAGTGGTCGTCAAAATTAAAAAAAGTACAACACAAATTATTGAAAATAATGTCCTAATCTTATCGCATGAACTATAATCTATAATGAGATTTTATTCAACAGGTTAATGATAAGTGATAACAGGGAGATCGGTGAATAGTAGGGCTGAGCAGGGAGGGATAAGTATTATATGAATATAATATACAGTGAATTTTACACGATAACGTCATAAAAATGTCGCCGTCTGTCTACTCGGGTATACTCACGCGGGCGGCGGTATGGTGACGAGGGCGGGCGGCGGGATGGACATGAGCGAGGGCGGCGGCGGGGCGGGCGGCATGGCCATCTGTTCCGCCGCTCTCTCCTCCTGCGCCCGGGCTATTTTTTCCTTGAACTCCGCTACCTGTTTACACACAATTTGGGAATATTTTGTTAAAGCACGATATCTTAAATAACCATATTTTATCGACTAACGATTGGTCGAGTTGTCAAATTTGATATTCGACTGTATTATATCTATCCCAGAGTTCAATTCTCTGTGCTCTGAATCGTCTACGGATTTCAATTCTGGATCGTATAGGCCCAGCCATAAAGTTACTGCTAAACTTTTATATTGCAAAAAAATATTAAAATCATCAAAATTTACCTTTCAATATTTCATCAATTTCTGAGGCATAAAATAATGGGTAATTAATATTTTTTTTGTGAATCACAAAAAGTGTTATGATTGATCACTTTTTTATTACTTAAATCATAAAATTTAAATTTGTTTAGTTTATTATGTCATTAAGTCCCGATTTCACCAACAAGTAAGTGATAACGGCTCGTTAAAATACCATGCCTTCTCATTCACTGACAGGAAATACGAGAGGCATAACATGATAATTAATTAAATTTACCATGCGTTGGTGAAATTAGCACTAAACCTATTCGAAAATATGATTGATAACTTTTTATATGGCTTGTTAACCCAAATGTTAGATGATCGACGACTTGATCAGCCTTTCACAAACCGGCACTTTTGACAGCAGCGAAATGTACGGTTACCGCGGGATTTCAATGCGCGTGCGATGTAGCGGGAAACGTCTAATTATTCCTAACGGAACACTTAGTGTTGGGTAGTGGCATGGCCTACCATCCCATACAATCTATGTTTAATACATAAAAATCGCAATAGATGTCACTACTATTAACGTTTGTAAATTATAAAATGTAAATATGCCGAGTTAAGTACATACAAATATATATATTAAAATAAAGATAAGCATAACATCACATTATGCTAAATTGAACTCCCTAATTAAGAAGATACAAAAATAAATTAGTAATTAGTATTTTCCAATAGTGGCGCTAGATGGCGGTTTCCGGAATTTGCCTGGGAATCGAAGAAAACAAAAATAGCCAGTCGAATTGCCAGTATTAGGGTGATACCATTTTCTAGTACTAGGCCGTGTCTCTGTTATATATATACTTTGTGGTAGTGGTAAAGTAAAAATTACTTTTTGAACTACCCTCACTTTAACGCATTTATTTTTTGTAATATTTTTATCTATAAGTTTGTATCTAATAATTTGTTGATAACTGTAATTGACCTTCAAGTTAATAATATAACTGCTGTAAAAAGAGCAGTCACTATAACTTTGGGATATGATTATACTACCTTGTCTCATTCTAGAAACGTATTTTGTTCCATTTTTTTTTTACAAAAATTTCAAATTTATGCTTTATTGTTACTTTTGCGACAAAAAAATAAGAAATGGTAAAAAGTACAAAAAAAATATTTAAAAAATACATTTCCAAAATGAGGCAAGGTTGGTTAATCGTATCTCAAAGTTATAGTGACTGCTCTTTTTACAACCTGTATGTAGCTTAATTTAGAATGCTTTAGAATTAAGGTTGTTGTTATCAAATTTTTTTTTTTAAACCTAGTCATCATCATCACCTTCTTCTGTATCTCCGCGTCGATGGCCTCCTGCCGTTTCTTCGTCTCGTCCTCGTCTTTTTTCTTCAATTCCTCTTTCTTTTGCTCTTCTGTTTTTTGCGTCTTACTCAAGTTCTTGTACACCGGCATTTTACCTGAGAGACAAATATCAAACAATTGATTACTGAATATAACTTAAAAAAAAAAAAAAAATCTAAAATTACCATTCAAAGATCATTCTTACTATGCTGGGGCTCGCGGGATTCTAGTTCACACACACGAACGACCTAATACGACCTGAGACCCGACCAGGGCCCTGATTACGTAACCTCTGTGGCTTTCCCGACCGTGGACATCAACTGTCATTGTGTTAAAGCCACAGAGGTTACGTAATAAGGGGCCTGGATTGAAACTCATCTGTTTTGTGACTTATGGAGATCTTTATTCGCGATTTGTCGCGTTATGGTGAGTAATTTATAAGAGGTGCCAAAACAAAAAATACTCTACGCGTCCTTCTCTTCACACTATATTCGGCTTGATATATGAATCCTGAATCACTCTACAGAATGAGTAGCGCCGGACTTAGACAACTTTGATAGCGCGATATTTATTAGTATTTATAGCTTACGAAGTTCTTTGACATAAGCTTCTCTAAATGACATACGAGTTCGCTCGTCACTTAGCGAACCTTATGTCAAATCTCACTTTGTTTTCGAACTTCGTAAGCGATAAGTAGCGATGGCATCTTGAATCTGGGCCCATGACTGTGGCGCTAGTACATACATTCGAAAATCATTTAATTATTTTACATTATTTCCTTCATCGTTTCGCAGCACCTTTTCTTTTATTTTGTCTCTGCACCACCATATGGTTGACTGGTAGAGAATGCCCTTTGGCATTAAGGCGAGGAATAAACGCAACTGGCGCCACTCTTTTTAAAATAAATTTTACAATGACACAAAGATCTTATTAAAAAAAGTAATCGGTTCAAACTTTAAGTAAATAGTTAAAATAATTTAATATAGTAATATATAATAGTTAAGCTAATATTATATATTATATCTCGTAAGTAATAACAAAAACGGCCGTATTAGCTGTAATTAAATGCCAATAAATTAGTTTAACTATTTACTTAAAGTTTTAACCGATTACTTTTTTAATAAGATCTTTGTGTCATTGTAAAATTTATTTTAAAAAGAGTGGCGCTAGTTGCGGTTATTCCTCGCCTTAAGTCCGCCATTGTATGTGCAAAAAGTGTAAATAAATAAACACAAACATGACCCTCCTGGGCGGCGATTCTCAGGCCTGGAACTTAGTTCCGAATATTAGCATGTCCCGCTCGCACGCGCGCTAAATCTCATTTGCATGAGCGGGACAGACCTATAGTAAAAACTAAGTTCGAGGCCTGAGAATTAGGGCCCTGGGGCAGTCGATTAAAACGTACCTATAAACGGCATCTTGCGTATTTCGGGTTTCTTTCTCTCCGCGTTCGTGTCGCGTCTCGTGTCGCGCTCGTCGCGTCTTATGTCGCGCTCGTCGCGCCTCGTGTCGCGCCTGTCGCGCTCCTCGCGCGAGTTGCTCTCGCGTCGCTCCCTCTCTCTACTACAATTCAAAAACAAAAGGAAGTATAGTTAATATAAAATGTATATATATTATATCTAGCAATATCCCGCGAAAAAAAGGTATCCACAACCTGCTAGCAGATGAGTGAGTGTACGCATAGGCATTTTGATGCACCTCCCTCCTCCCACACTACTTATGCGTACACTCGCAAGCAAAAACATGAAAACACCACCACCACACAAGCAATAATGTTAACACGATCGTGCAAAGCCCCACCACCATGCAGGTTGCACAACTCGACGCGCGTTTCGCTCCGACCCCGGAGCATCCTCAGGATGTTGACTCTACATCTAGATTCTATTCTATTAGAGAGTCTACATCCTGAGGATGCTCCGGGGTCGAAGGTTCGAATCCCGCCGAGGGAACAAAAAGTTTTCCATGTTCCCGGGTCTGTTATAATAAAAATCTTAAATATGTGTATAGTATTAAATATATTTCCGTTGTCTGGTACCCGTAACACAAGTTACTTAGCACGGGGCCAGACTGACGTGGTGTGAAGCGTCATTATTATACTATACATATTCGCTTGCTAATAAAATTAACACACTACTGTCTGTCATGTGGCTATTCTAACATGTCAGAGAATCCCGGAATCTCACCTTGGGCTCCGCAAAACCGGCGTGCGGCGACGTGTCGCCTCCTCCATCTTCATCCTGTCGTTACAAAATAATAAAATCAACAATTGGGTATCATATAACAACATATACTTTTATTAAAATAATGAGGTACACATACATATATATTATATAATTGCAACGAATTGTAAATAAATTTAGACAGGAACGGATGATCGAGGATCGAGAATATTTAGTTCAAACTGTGACTAAAACATTTTAAAATACGTTGTAAGGTATTAAGAACATTAATCTAAAGATCCGTCTATAGAATCAATGTACTTAATACGTCACTACATATCCCAAAATATTTAAGTGACAGTTTAAACTCAATTTGCTGATTAATAATTTTTTTGCAAATCACCTTCATCCATTCATGTCTTCGAATATTTTGTGGTGTAAAATGGTGCTTATGTTATTCGTGAATATACTGTAGGTTCTTGGTGGAAATTCATGTTATACATTAACAATCCCAGTTTTAAGCGTAAGTACCCCAAAGAGAATATTTTTGTACCTTAAACATTTGTCAAAGGCAACCTTTTTATAGTACGTCCTATATAAATTTAACCCAAACGTACACAACAGTGAACAACTTTATTAATGTTACATAGTACTTTAATTAATTTTCCTCTTATACCAATATAGATTACAGAAAAACATTAAAATAAAAATAATGTATATTTTTATAATGTTTATTTTTACGTTTAAACAATAATTAAATTATGTAACACAAGTAAAGTTCTTCGTTTTTTAAAGCGAAACGTTGTTTTATCTGTCAAACAGGTTCTCAAGTGAGGTTGGGCTTGAGACTACTTTATTAATACGGGCCTTAGTGTAGTCACAAAACAGATATATAACAGAGACACGACCTAGTACTAGAAAATGATGTTACCCTAATACTGGCAATTCGACTGGCTATTTTTGGGTTCTTCGATTTCAAATAGATAAATGGTGAAGTCCAGGCACATTCCGAAAAACCACCATCTAGCGCCACTAATTTTGTTTCGAATATTCTTCTTAATTAAGAAGTGGAATTAAGCTTAATGTGATGTCATGCTTAACAAAAAAACCTTCATTTTAATGTCAATATTTGTTCTTAATTCGGCATATTTACATTTTATAATTTAGAAACGTTAATATGTAATAGTCTATTGCAATTTTACATTACATTAAAATAAAGATAAACATATTTTTTAAGCATAACATCACATTAAGCTAAATTCAACTCCTTAATTATTAAGAAGGAGATACGAAACGAAATTAGTCTAGGGGCGCTAGATGGCGGTTTCCGGAATGTGCCTGGAAATCGAAGAAAACAAAAATAGCCAGTCGAATTGCCAGAATTAGGGTGATACCACTTTCTAGTACTAGGTCGTGTCTCTGTTATATATCTTCTTTGTGGTGTAGTTGATCCGCAGACTATATTGTCCAGCATCGGTCATAGCTGAACGACAACACCTAAAGCAACATAACAAGTTACCTGTTCCTGATGTTATCTATCAGTTTCCGGTCGTCCTCGTCGACGGTTGACATCCACTCCGACAACTTGTCCTCATGAGTACGAGCCTTCTCTTTCTTATCTGTAACAGTACACAGCCGTCACGACAAGGCTTACATAAATTTTGCATAAAAATGTTTGTACGATATGAAGTTAGCAATAAGTGCTGGAGTAAAGTTGGAAGTGAAGTGAGTTGAGTTATTTAAAACCTGTGGTAAAAATTTACACGGGTGCGAATGTGGCGCCACCTTGATTAATGCATTTTGACGGACACTCTTTTTGAATATACACAGATGACAATCTCTACTACCCATGTTTTATAACTTTAAAATGTCATATTTACGACATTTCAACTTTTAAAATAGTATATAGTAAAACACAAACTACTTGCACTTTTTTCCACTTTATTTGGTATTTTACATTAATTATTACTTAAAATACACGACCGGTTTCGACAGTTCCATCTTTACTCAAGCACTTATTGTTAACTTCATATCACACACTATTACAATAACTATTAATCATAGAGATATATAGTTAATATGGAGTAGCCGCAGTCGACATATACAATTTTTAATTATACAAATATGATGCATTTCAGCGACAGAGCCGAAAAACTATATCGATCTCTTTTTTTCTTGTAAGCATTTGCACTTGACGAAAAAGAACGAAAGAGATAAACATATTTCAATTTTGGCAACAAACGTCACTGCGCTTCGACAATTTGTGGCTCGTGCAACAATCCGCCATCTTTAGCGCTGAGTTTCATGGTAGTTCTGCTGTCAAAAGGTTGTTTACGTTTTTGAAAATTGCAATTTACCAGGTTAAAACAAGAAATTAAATTCTCAAATTACGTAGGAGTGTGAAGTATTTACATTACAAGATGCCTGTCTGTTGCATTTTGCAGTGTGATTCGCGGAAAAACAAAAATCAGCCCCAATTGACGCATCACAGGTTTGTATTACGTTTTCAAGTAATAACTCATAAAATTCTTAATATGCTAACGTAAAACTTATCGCAACGATCAATTTGTGTTTGAGGTATATATATTTATTGTTATTTTTGTAAAAAACATATAATTCATGTATATTTTAGTGTTATTTACATATTTTATAGGTGACAACCCTAATCAAAGGCAGCCATGTTTAGTGACAGAATTGGCACGTTTTTTTTGTAGGTATTTCGCGTCCCTTTATTTAGTACGTCCATGCTATTAATACTATTACAATAAATTTTAAAGCGCCCGTGTCGTCTGTGTTTATTAAAAAGAAGTGTCCATCAAAATGCATAAACGCACATAATAGTTGAAGTTCTTCTTGTTTTTTATATATGGCTCCGTGGTGATTCGCCCATGTCAGATTGATTGACGAAAACTCTGCTAGAGGTTTTATGAACAACAAGGGTACGGTATACTATATAGGGAGGTCTGTTGAAAACAGTTCAAGTTTATACTAGAGCTGGCTAATAATGTGACAGCTCACCCTTCTTCTTCTTCCTGTCGCTGTCACTGTCACTGTCGCTGTCACTAGACGACGACGACGCGCGCTTGCGCTTGTTCTTCTTCTTCTTCTTGACGCGGCGGCGCTCCGGCGACTGGCTCTTGCGGCGCATCTGGAAGCCGTCCTTGTTGAACTCTATCGTGTGCGCCGTGTAGCGCTCCTCCGTGGTGTTTGTCGCGCGTGACTTTTCAAATGCCTTCTGTCTGTCCGACATCCAGTCAGTCTCCCAATGGGGGTTCTGTTCGACGAAGTTCTGTGAATAGTAAGACATTTATTCAGTAAAGTATTGACATTGGTTCAAATTCTTTAAAAGGTCAAATTCTTCGTTCAAAAAAGGCGGGATTCTAAACAGCGACCTTTGGCTCAAGCACCGGCTATCTCAACTAATGAGCCACATAGATCATCTTCAATGGATTTTATTAATTGATTCTTAGAAATGATAGTAAAGGCGTGTCTCCTGCTAATATTTTTTTTTTTCAAACATTATACGTTAAGGCGTGGCTGTAAGCATTTAAAGAATTATGTGAGATGTTTGGAAAAGCATTAAATTATCCAAAGCATTAAGAGACACGCCTATAAAATACTAATATCTTTGATATCTATGGGAGCTACACACCATAATATTAAACTGGCTCCTTGATAAGTATCCCAAGTGTGTTACAGCTACATATTTTTTTTAATTTTACGGCGAATAAACGTGTGTGTACAATAGGCCTAAACCAATGAACTCTATATACTTACAGTGAAGTTTTTGGCGTGCAATACAGACTTGAGGTGAGCGGAGGCGCAGTGCAGATCGCCTATGAACTGGTCACACAGCTTGCAGTACCACGCCGTAGACGGGACGAAGAACTGAAGACCTGAACAGACAAACATGTTATATCGGCTGTAATATTAATGAGTGATAATACTTTAGGGTGTGTACGGGTCCCGTATATAGAGTTTACTGTGAAAGTACCAGCGCTGAAACATTTACTTTTTTTTTAAATTATTGTATGGACAAATTTATGATTATGGGGCATTTTTCATAGAAAATATAGAAAATACATGAGCCAAAAATAAGTCTTTCAGCGCTGATACTTTCACAGTAAACTCTAAATAGTAGGCACTCCACACTTATGTTCATAAGTTTTGTTACTTTCACCAGAATATTAAATGATCACAATTCATTTTATAACAATTAACATATTTCAACATCAAATGAAAAACCTTCACAGTAAAATACGCTGCCGACTGTAGAATATAATCTATAGTCTATGGATTCATGTAGTCAATAATAATCATTGCGTTAATATTGGCCAATTGGCATCACTGACTAGTCTATGGTTATGTCATAGACGGGTTTGTTTACGTTAGGCCCCCTGGTGAGATTTTTACCTTTGATGGGAGTTCGTTTGGTGGGTGCTGAGGCATGATTGGGGAAGCCCTCGTTCATGCCGACTATGGAGTGCCAGGGCGCCTCCAGGTGGGATGACGCCATCCTGTAATATTAAACATGTATCCAATCATTCGGGGGGTGCTGATGAAAGAATAACACCTGCCCATCAACCGTGGTTGTCGTAAAAGGCGACAGAGGGAATATAATACACAGGGTGTAAAAAGAGCAGTCACTATAACTTTGGGATACGATTAAAGGACCTTTTCTCATTCTGGAAATGAATTTTTCTCATTATTTATTCTATGAAAAAAAAATTTTTTTTGCGATTTATTATTTTTAGTCGCAAGACTGAACTGTTTGGAACAACGTTCTCCATTAAATTCTTAAATTTTATAATTTTTGCCCTAGTGCGTAATGAACGTCTTACGCGTGCTATTGACCTCTCAGCGTATTCATCTGTTACATATATCTAATGTCTGCCAAACTGTATAAATAAGCTGTGTTGTGCACGTTGTACATTGCCTATTGAATTTTTTTTTAATTTTTAAAACAGTGGATTAAAAGCAAAGTACTATACCAATGGATATATATCTGGCCTGGTTATTACCCTACGAACTTATAGTGACTGCTCTTTTTACACCCTTTATATGGTATTTTTTTTAAACGGGCATTCCACCTTCCCTCACATTTCCACCAGGGTTGAAATGGATATGAAATTTCGGATACGGATATTAAATTATTTCGGATTATCCGTTTGTTTCGGATAATTTCGGTTATGGATATTAAATTTTTGTTTTCTTTTTACAGTAGCAAAACTTTCATTTCGGATTCGGTTGCGGATAATTTTTTATATCCGATAGTTTCGGTTACGGCTACGGAGCTCCCTAACATCCCTGATTCCCACCACTGCAACTCCTGTGAGCCAGGATCGACAGCGGTAACCGACCACGACAAACCCTTTGATATGATCTCAGGAGTGCCCGAGAGACAAGCTAAATCTGTCTTGGGTATATATCTTCAAAAGCAACGCAAAAATTGCGCAATTTTTGCTCTTGAACTTTATTGACGTAATAGGTAAAAGAGCTAAAATCCAAATCAAACAGGAGAGCAGTTTAAAGATAAAAAAATCATGAAAATTAATTCGTCGTCAGGCGTCAATGTTTGTTTGATGAAACATTTAATTAATAGTTCCTACGATTGCCACTAAATTGTTTTTGGCGCTAGTGTCATAGCAAAAATGAAGTATCGCGCGATTTTTGCTAATCGCTTTTTTCACGTAATCAGCTGGCGGAAATGCAGAAGCGTTTCCACTAATATTGTTATTATCTAAAAACTGCGCTGACACTGACACTGCCAACTGCAGAATATAGTCTATGAATTCATAGTCGCAAACAATAATTATTGCATTTTATTCGCATCACTTACTTGTCTATGGTTGTATCATAGACAGGTTTGTTTACGTTTGGGTTAGTTACAGATTCTTTGTGAACTCAAATCAAATCAAAACATTTTACATATTTCGAATAAGTTTTTACAAAATGTTTCTGAACGTCCGCGTAGTGTCGATGTGATGCCTACCACCGGTTCGGGAACAAGGCCAGCGAGAAAAACCGGCGTAAGGAACTAAAATAACAACTCACTTGTGATGTGCTGCTGAATGCAGATGGTTCAGATAATCCTTAGCAGTCGGTGGGAACTCGTTGCAGACCCTACACCAGTGCATCTCAGGATCGTAGTACACATAGTTGAATTTGTTGCCCGATGGGGACCTGAAAAAGTTAATGATGTTATAAAATGTGTAGCATAATATAAAAAAAGCTTTTAATAACATGCTACCTAAATGTAAAAAGTTTAGTTGTATTATTATGAAAATAGATTTTTCAATATGAACTCACGTAAGTTCATTATCACATTTTACTAAATTAAATTTTAAAAATGTTGGATAAAGATACATAAATCTATAAGAAATAATAATTTAGGTTGACGAGATAAAAAATATTGCCTATCTCTTTCTTGCAAAACCTCATAATCTGCTATCGCCCTATATATTTTGTCATTAAAATGTTATCATTTTAAATTATCTATGGACAATAACTTAAGTTTTCACATTTTTTTGATATCGTCATTTATTGAATGTTATTCACCGAATTTATAAAAATTTCACCTTATAATAAATCAGGATAGAAACACAATAATTTATTTACAATTTGTGGTAAGTAAATAAAATATTTAGGTAACATTAGCACCATAATATTATGTAAAATTCACAAAAGAAAAAAGTTGTTTGATTTTCTATTTAATCATTTCAACATTTGCTTTACAATGATCTTAACAACTAACAAAATAGGTTTATTACAGTAAATTGTTTTCATACAATTTGAAATACATATATTAATAACATTATATATTTTGAACAATAGCTCTTTACAAAAGTTGCTAGTTTATTACAGTAAATTGTTTTCATACAATTTGAAATATATATATTAATAACATTATATATTTTGATATATAGCTCTTTACAAAAGTTGCATTAAAAAAAATACAAAAATATTTATGGGATTTGACATAACCATTTCTATGTCACTTAGAGATGCTTATATCACTTAGTGATGCTTATGTCACTACAATATGTTCTAAAGAACGCTAATTACAATAAATAATAATCAAATGTTGATAAGTAACACAATAAAAGGTATTTAATACAAATTACAATTATGTACTTCAGTAAAGAAAGCAATTATCAAAAACAAAGCATTGAAATATACAAGCAAAATTACAGGCTTCTTCTTCTTCTAATACAGACGGCCAATCATAACGCTGTGCAGAATTCTCCTTTTTTCGAAATTAGTAATATTTATGTCCATCTTTTTAAGTCGCTAATGTAATATAATTTTAGGTGATTTCTCGAAACGTTCCAGGTTTCCTAAGAAGTATAATCCACACCCAGCATTTCACAATTCCAATAAAAACTTATTCAATATACATAATATATTAAAAATATTAAATAATGTCATGTATCAGGCAGCACAGGAAAAAAACATACCTGGATTTACGTTTGGATGACCGTTCTGATGTCTCTTCAATTTCTGGTACCTCCGTTGCCTCCTCACCGATGATACCGTTCAACATGTCAACCACATTGTTGATTGTCTTCAATTTGTTTTGAATCTCCAACTATAGACATTGAGAAACATCCTATTAGAATGTATAGGACTAGGATTTGATATCCATTCTTTAAAGCATATATAGCAAGTTGTTACTTAACTAAATTTCAGCACAGCGTATAACAGTGTAAACGTCAACTTATTATAATCAAACCTGTAATTTAGTATTTTCCTTGAGAAATCTTTTGGTGTCCGGACTTGGGGACCGCTTTGAGTCACCACGCAGTTCGTTGCGTTGGTCCTTCAAAGTATCCAATTCCTTCTTGAGAATTCCAGACTTTTTGATATAATCCTCTCGTTGTTTCGACAATGCTGCTTTCTGGTGACGCATTTCCGTTTCAATAGCAGCTGCGGATAAAAGAGGTGTGATAACACAAAATACTATTATAATTATTCAATTAGAAAATTTTATAGAAAAATTGTTTTACTCAGAGAACACAAAACTGTCACTTTATATAAAAGTAGCAAGATTCATCTAAAAACGGATTAAAATTAAAAATACTACTATTTGTACAAAACCTGTTTGATACATTTTTATTTGTTATTATATTTTATTGTGCTTTGCAAATCTATTTCACAAATTGTTTCAATTGCCTCCAAAACCATCCTATTGTATTTTTTATTTTCTGTAAAAAATCAGATATGGTATAAATTACTCCAAAAATCACTTTTCAATGCAATACTAATGTTAAACTTGTAGGTTTTCACAAGAAAAACCTATTTCAATCTTACCACTGTATAAATGCAACACCTTGAAAGCAAACACATAGCACAGACCTTTAAAAACTACACCATCACTGCTTGTCCTAGAAGCGGCTTTGTTATTTTAGAAGAATAAAATCTATGACCAGAAAATTAATAACCCCTAAAAAGTTACTTTTGGTAATAAAACATTAAACCATAATATAATGTGTATATTATTTCTTCCTCCATTTATCATCTGAGTCCTTATTGGTCAAACTCCATCATTTCTCTTGATATTCCGCAAGTAGTTTCAGAACTTGTTAGGACATGACGTTGACATAGTGTTAAAAGTTGGCTTACATAGTTTATCGCTCCCCATACCCCTTTCTTTTTCTAATATTGTTCTCATGGATGTGTAAAATGTCTTAAAAGAAGCCCAATCCTCTTCTATTTTCTAAAGAATAAATATTATGTAAATTAATATTACAGCTATATTACAATTGTTTTTATTACCTTCTTTCTTTATCTGGTCCTCCATATTGTAGACAGGTGTTGGAGCGACAGTAGGGGGTGGCGGGAGTGACATCTGGTTCCACGAGCTCATGTCAGGTGCAGGCTGTGCTGCATTCACCGGCGGGAAGTCGTCATAGATACCAGAGTACTGTTGTTGATAGTTGCCACCGTAATTCGCTCCCTGACAATAATGTACATCAATATAATATAATATATGTGAGGGTCAAAGAAGGTCCTAACACTGGACAACTACAAACATTGTGGAATAAGCATATCAAGAGGATAGATTGGGTATGAACATATCAAACTTTAAATCAAGACGAATTTATCTAAAGACTGTGTGCAGCTGAAATTAACTTTCAAACTTTTTTTGTCAATGCTGTAAATAAATTAACATTTTAATCTATTTAATTTAACTAGTTTTTAATTATTTATGTGATACTTCGTAAATGGAAATATATTTATGTAAAGTTAAAACTTAACTCTTTACTGTTTTATGTAGGTATAAAACAGTAATTAATATCTCAAATCACTAACCTAAAATATTTGTATATTCAGTTCCAATTTAAACTAAATGAAAATGAGAACATTAAATTAGACTGAATTAGGGGCATCAGTAGTCTAAAGCCAGTAGGTCAATGTGATATGACACTTCAACAGTTTATGTTGTTACAACTTTGTTGAAGATTAGGAATGTACTCTTTATTGAGTTGTAAACAAGTTTACAATATTTCAATTGGTATCACTAATAAAGTGTGCCATTGTTTAAGTTTATACTTAAGTGGATCTTAATGGAATACAAAACGTACATAATGAGGTACTTAATAAGGAGATGGAATATTTAACAACTATTGTTTGTCAGTTCCACTTCCTGTAAATTATCCCCATTGGAGGGCCATGAGATACTGAACTAAAACTATGAAAAAGTCCCTAGAAATAATGGTCTCAAAGAAATAGTGGTCAACATTGTAAATTTTTCGGGATAAAAAGTAAAATTTAGCTAATCCAAAGTGTCAGCTTTAGGCATACCAAAATTAGTTCACCTGTTTGAAGTAACAAACTGTATAGTTGTTACATAATAAGTCAATAAAAAGTAAAATTAAAGGTATACGCCTTTACAATATATATCCCAAATAATGTTCAGAGCCTTCCTATCAATAAATTTAAAAATGTATTTAAAGAATGTTTGTGTGCTAAGGTCAATGATTTTATTGAAAATATAAATTGCACACTGACTTTTGTTGTAAGTAATATATAGATTAAGTTACTTAATCTCTTTTTAATCTATATATTACAAGAGAAGTCAGTGTAAATAAAGTACATTGAGGTAGCCTTGCATGTGGCCATCTTATTCCCAAGGTGTGCAATCGTCAATAAAATCATGGAAATTTGTTGATGATCAAAAAGATGGAAAATTGTTCTTTTTAAAAAGTGTATACAGAATATATTTTATATAGTTATTACTAAAAGATGGCCCCGTCCCAGTTTCTTACGCCGGTTCTTCTCGGCGGACTAGGGTTGAACCGGTGGTAGCCTTATTGTTGACTTTCCCAAAATAGCTTGTTAAGTTTCATTTGGAAATGAAATATTTTGATTTGATTAATACACGCCAACTTAAGAATATCCCAATACTTACATCCTGCCCGTAGTTCGAAGGGGGCTGATAATTCTGATGACCATCTTGAATCTGGTTGTCCCACAGCTCACTCGGCTCAGGCAGCTTCGAAATCTCGTTCAGAATGTTGTCGTCAATCAAATCCTTATCGGGTTTGCGAGGCGAGCGGCTTTGCCGCTTCTCTCGGTTTGTGTCCCGTCTTTTCATGGGCATAGCATTCTTTTGATATCGACCGCGGTAGTCGTTGCGACCCCAGCTTCTATCGTTTTCCCTATACCGGTCTCGTCGATCGTCCCTGAACTCCCTATAGTCAATTCTATCACGATAACCTCGCGACATGGCGGAGTTAATACATATAGTTATAATATAAACTAAACAGTGCTAAACAGCTTATAAACTATTAACACAAACACAAATTACAAAACACGCTAGGTATCGGCGAAATTGTTACTTTTTTGACAGATAGCAAATGACAACTTAATTTTGACATTTCTACATCATCGATAAATGTCAGTACTACTACTACTTCTTAATTATTATGTGTTTTTTTTATACTTTACGCTTTTAGATCGCGTCGCTGGAAGTGCAACCTCCAATTTTCTTTCTTTGCATTACGATAGGACGTGTTGGTTAATTTTATTTAAATTCTTACTTCAGCATCCAGTTCCATGAAAGTGAATTATACAGAACGTGACACACTGTATCAATACAATAGGTACCTACATATTACAGGTAGTGGCGTGGGGTACGGGGTTCCTACAAATCCATTCCTATCAGCTTCCTCAACATCAAACTTTTGAAGACCATCATTCAAATCCCCCATCACACCTGCAGGCTAGGTTTCACTCTGAACGAAAACCAGCGTTCGCCTCTGGCGGGTAAAACGATCTCAGGGTTCTATTTGGGATTATACGAGTTATATGAGTTTGCTCATAAAGTATTTAAAACGCCTTATGAGTGCGAGCTACCTTCCGCCAACCGCCACTCCCCTGTTACTTTACAAGCCTGGCAAGTGGCGTGGGCGAGTCGAGTATATACCTACCGCTCCTCTATACTACTTACATACATAGTGACCCAAATTCATTACTTTTTAAATTACAAATACCTACTAAAGCTTCAAGAATAATAATATACTTTTCAGTAGGTTCTATCTACATAGGTGTCTCTGCCGGTTTTCCCCCTCAGATAGATAAAAAAGTAATTTTATACCAGTCATTTCGAAAGAAAACAAAATATGAAAAATATTGTGCGTTTATTTAGTAATAAAAAATAGAAATTTAACAATTCATGCTCTGATTTGTATATTTGTCAATAGTAATACTAGGTTATAAAGTAAAAAAAAAAGATAACCTTATTGCTAGAGTACTATCATACATTAGAGTCCATTCAGTGAAAGAAGGCAATAAGTGGAACAAAACCGTAACGAGATAAATTGGTTCATTGCTTAATTTTTTTAGTAAGAAAACATTTGTAGGAATAACCCGTAGAAAACACCCGATATCAGTAAATATTACTTTTACCCCTTTTTATTTGGGGATCTTATTCTAGATCACAATTCACAGAGCCGCGTCTAGGCGACTTTTTTCACGGAATCGACTTTGATAATAATTTCTAAATTCTTAAGATGAAACACAGGCTAGAAAAATGCAAAATTGGTATTTATAAAGTCTATTGCTGCCCTGCAACTGTCCGAAAAAACATTTTGCATTATAAACTTAAAAAAGATTTGAGCTATATTCGCATAAAACCCATAAGAATGTGATGTATTGATACTTACTTCTATCATACTTAGCATCTTAATAATTAAAGCTTGTTACATCTTAATAATTTTTTTCCAAAATTAGACTTAAGTATTCTTAAGCTTTTTAATAATATTTCACTGGTATATTGTATCTTATTATTTAAGCTTCTTACTACATTCGAAAATTAAACTTATTTTGTACTAATACGATACTAAACAAACTGAGATGTAATGATACAAAGTCACAGGCGATAGAGCGAGATGCAATATGATTATATTATGTCTCCTAGGGCCTGTTCCAGGAGACGCTCTGAACGTTCAGATCATTCATAACGCTGACATTGACAGCTGACAGTGCCTGTGAAAACAGTTCAAAACGATCCTAAACAGTGCTAAAGAAACGCAAATCTGAACGAAAAAAAAGTTATTTTCGTTTACTATTTTCTTTAGCACTGTTTAGGATCGTTTTGAACTGTTTTCAAAGGCACTGTCAGCTGTCAATGTCAGCGTTATGAATGATCTGAACGTTCAGAGCGTCTCCTGGAACACAGGGATAGTGTGAGACAGTGTGCCACGGAAATCTTTTTGAGACCAACTTTTTATAGATTAAAAATAGAACATACTGATTGTAAAAGTGCGCGTTGCACTATTAGTACATACATACATACTATATTAGTACATACATCATAAGAAAAGTCAGTCAGAAATGATATGGTGCAAAAATCGCCTCGATTATCGGTCTACTATTTTTAATCTCCCCGATTGGAGAAAATTCTGAACACAAAATAGAACTCTTAATACAAAGAGTTCTTCTTCTTTCTTTACATGGCTCCGTAGAGATTTGCCAATGTTAGAGTGATTAACGAAAACTGTTATTACTTACATTTTTTTCTAAATTATACATTTAATAAACAGCTAAGTCTCTTAAAAACCTAGAACAAACTAACAACAGAATAGAAAATCGAACTCACGAGTTTCGAGTTATCACATTTGACGAGAAGCAGGATAATAATATAGTCCCATCTTTGGAGACTAGACATAAGGAGTGTCATGTCTCTAAGGCAGAAAGCTTGAAGTGTCCAACGAAAGTACTTAAACTATAGTTTCAAAACTGGCCGCAATGGCGCTAGAGTCGCAATGGTATGATATGAAGTTAGCAATAAGTACTGGAGTGTAGTTCGTGGCTATAGACATTCGTTTCATTTTACACTTATTAGTTCAGTTTGTTATTTACTTGTGGTATAAACTTTATGTATTTTGACTGACACTTCGTGTGTGACACAAAAACACTTCTTATTTCTAGTTTTCATGGTCCCTTAGCGCAGTTTTAGTAAAATAGGCGTAAGTATCTATTACTTATCTTCACCCGGCGGACATATTGTGTTTGTCTTTTGCTCCATTTTTCCATTATTGTTTGACCAATTGCCTAATTTTCTTTTTCTGTTCCTGTTTTCTCTAATTCTGAAAGTATAATGTTAGCTATTATTTTTATTGTTGGTTTAGTGGTAAGCGCGTCGGCGCTGGTTGGGATCGCGGATTCGAAACCTGTCGAGGGTGTAAAATTTTTTCAATGTTCCTGGGTTATAGATTGAATAATGAATATAATATATATATTATACTAAAAGTATAGTGCTGTCTATTACGGGTACAAAAAATCCATGGAACACCCCAGAAACACAGAAAACTTTTAACTATCTATGCGGAATTCGAACCAGCGACCTCCACTTGAGCACCAACACGCTGACGACTGAGTCACGACGGTCTTCAAATTAAAAATGAAAGTAACCCCCAAATTGTTAAGCAATGAGTAAAATGATGATGAATTATAAGCTTTCAGACCAAAAAAAAACTAGATCAAAATCGGTTCATCTATTTGAGAGCTATGATGCGATAGACAAACACACATCATGCGCATACAGACACGTCAAACTTCCCTCTGTTTTCGTCGGGGGTTAAAACGACCTCCGTAGCGCATTGTCTGGTCCCCGTAACAAAGTTCTTCTGATCACGGGGCCAGATTGACGTGATGTGAAGTGTCCATACATATTATTATCAGGGATGTTAGGGAGCTCTGTAACCGCATCGAAACTATCGGATATCCGATATAAAATATATCCGTAACCGTAACCGAATCCGAAATGAAAGTTTTGCTACTGTAAAAAGGAAACCGAAATTTAATATCCGTAACCGAAATCATCCGAAACAAACGGATAATACGAAATAAGTTAATATCCATAATCGTATCATATCCGATATTTCATATCGACTGTGAACTGGCAAATTGTCCTATCTTATTTTTCAAGATTTTTCAGGAAACTGAAAAACGTAACTATTATTATAAACGCTTAAATTTTTATAAAAAATAAGACGTGTGTCACTCGGAGACTGCCGCGGTAAAGCTATTGCATAAAAGTATCACCGCTGTGCCGGTCGGAGTGGGGGGTGTCCAATTTGATATGGTTAATAAACTTAATACACTGACCGGCATGGAAATTTGGCCACCCTGTTATTTTTGTCTAAACGTCCCAAATTTGCCTGTATTGTAATGAAATTAATGTCAGACAATAAAAAATACATTTCTTCGTGTTTCCTGATCAATTTAACAGCCACTGACATGGTTTTTAATTTAAAAATAAGTTTTAAATAAAATCGCTATATTTCTAAGCATAAAATAATATTTTCCAAAACACTCTGAATTCAAAAGTATTAACAGTTTTCCAATTTTTTTTTCATTTTAATATGGGGTATTTCCTCCTCTTGCTCTGATGACCATCTGCATGCGGTCTGGCATGATTTGGATAATGTTTTTGATTTCAGTTTGGGATAGGTTCTCCCAAGCGTTAATCGCAGCGCTACGAAGCTCTCCGAGGGTTGCTGGCGGGTTAGGGGATGTTTTTATTATTCTTTTGAGCATGTCCCAGATGTGTTCTATAGGATTCAGGTCTGGACTGCGGGCAGACCACTGCAGTTTTTGTATACCGAGACTTTGAAGGTACTCATTTACGCAACGAGCTACTTGTGGCCGTGCATTATCGTGCATTAAACGAAACTGGTCATACCCTATAAACCCCGAATCGAGCATAACGTGTTCCGGGATAACTTCTTCGATGTATCGTGTCGCAGTTAATCGATTGTCAACGACAACTAACTCTGTACGAGCGGTGGAACTTTTTCCTCCCCACACCATTATAAAGCCTCCACCGTAACAGACGGTATTTACAGTCGTATTGGGTAAATACCGTTCTTTTTTTCTTCGCCACACTCGTAAACGTCCGTCTCGATCTCGTAAAGAAATCCTACATTCGACAGTAAACAGCACTCGACTCCATTCTTCATGGGTCCAGTAAGCAAGATCACGTGCAAAATGTAGACGAGCAACTCGATGTTGCCTGAGCAGTTCAGGTCCTCGTGCTGGCCTACGTGCCTTTAAATTAGCTTCCTCCATACGTCTTCTTATTGTACGCTCGCTAACACTCACATCTGTCGCAATTTGGAACCGCTGACGAACCTCGACTGCAGTAAGGAACCGATTCCGTAAGATCTCTAGGACAATAAAACGGTCATCCCGTGCCGTTGTGCATCTGACACCCCCACTGCCTGGTCTTCTTGAGAAGCTACCAGTTTCTTAGTATCATTTTAAGTCTTACTGGATTGATGAACGAGGTAAATTGAGCGCAATAGCTACTTCGCGCTGTGTCAGTCCTTAGTCAATTAAGGCTACAGTTTGTGCCACTATTAAAAAAAAAGCCTAAAAATTAAAATAATGCCTCTAGAGCCTGAATAATTTTAATTCGATAATCGTATATCGACATTATAAATCAGCTGCATCTAAATTTAAGATATATTGCCGGTTCACAGTCGATATGCATCCCTGATTATTATTACCAAAATACTTACGGCATCCTACCGCCCATGAAAGGCATAAATGGCATCCTCATCAGCGGCCGTGGCATACCCATCGACATGGGGGGCGGTCCCAGGATCGACGTCATGGGAGCCATGGGGGGAGGCATACACATAGGCTCCATGCCGAACGGGGCACCCAGCATGGCTTGCTGCTGCAGGATCTGGTTCGCCATTTCCACCACCTGGTTCATGTCGAGGTCATCGGACGGGTCTGCAAACGCGGGAATGGCTGACGGTGGGTTAGGGGGTGGAGGATTAGTGGGGGCTGGGTTAGCGGGCGGAGGATTAGTGGGGGCCGGAATAGGGAGAGGGGTGGGGACAGATTTTGGTGGTTGGTTCTCTGATTGAATTCGATTCAGTTGCTCCTGGAATTCGTCGACCTGTGTGTCAAGAAAATGGGATTAATGAAATCGTATATTATTGAGTATTAATAACACAATCTCAAAGCCAACCTCACTTGAGAAACTATTTGACAGATAAAACAACGTTTCGTTTTGACACGAAAGTGTCAGTAACATAAATTGGGCTGCGTTTCCACTGACGCGAAGCGGGGCGGAGAGGAGATTAGCGGTGCCCAAATTGACCTATCACTATGCTCGTGGTGTTTCCGTGGAAACGAAGCGGAGATTTCGAGCATAATGATTGGTCAATTCGGGCACCACAAGCTCCTCTCCACGTCAGTGGAAACGCAGCCCTAAGGTGGCACTACAATCGTATCAGAGCACGGCTCTACCTTGTCCATTTTTGTACCTACGCATTTCTGGATTTTGATCTGAATAATTGAATTATTTTCTTGTTTCAGTCTTTTTAGACTCTTTTATTGCGAAGTCGGGCTATACTTTTTTTATTATAATATCCTTATACTACTAGCTGTGCCCGCGACTTCGTTCGCGTGGTTTTTGAGCGACTTAAACCGTTTATGCAACGCACGCCACGAAAGTCTCCCCGTTTTTGCAACATTTCTCACTGACGCTTCGCTCATATTGGTCGCGGCGTAATGTTATATAGCCTAAAGCCTTCCTTTATAAATGGACTATCCAACAAAAAATAATTTTTAAATTTTTTTAACAAACCACCAAACTCTTCCGCTTTATAATATTAGTATAGATTTTTAAGCATAATAATATTGCGTTTGGATGTCCAATGCGGCCGCGGCGCGCCGATCGTCTATTAAATTGCGTCAATGCATCCCAGTACCAGCGCCCGCGCCGTCGCTGAGTGCAATTCGTCGCACATAACGAATAGAGATTTATAACGAAAGTTAATCATGTTATTAACATAGTAATTAAAGAAAAATCTTGTTTATGTATATTGTCTATGCTTACGTCATAGTGAACCCTATCAAAAGTGAAAAATTACACCCTGCATATTATGTACTTATTAATTAAGAGCTTATTTTTTCTGTAACACAAGTCACAACTTACTTTCTTCTTTATTTCAAGAACCATTTCTTCTTTTTTCTTTTTCAGAGCGTTCGATTCATCATTTGGACCCATGATTTTAAAAGGCGTTATTTTACCTGTTGCAAAAGAGAAAAGAACAATGTTATTATATATTGAAGGCATGAATGGATGAAGGTGCTATGCATAATTCAGATTTCGAGAAAATTAAGTTCAAACTGTCACTTAAACATTTTAGAATATGTCGCAAAGTATTACGAACATTTAAAGATCCGTCACTAGAATCAATGTACTTAATATGTACATAGGGCCTGTTCCAGGAGACGCTCTGAACGTTCAGATCATTCATAACGCTGACATTGACAGCTGACAGTGCCTGTGAAAACAGTTCAAAACGATCCTAAACAGTGCTAAAGAAACGCAAATCTGAACGAAAAAAACGTTATTTTCGTTTACTATTTTCTTACTATATACTTATACTAAAATGTTTAAGTGACAGTTGAAACTCAATTTTATGGGTAAATATTTTTGCCTTAATCATCAATTATATCCATTCGGAATCAGATTTCTCCGAGACTCGAAAGATTTGACATTTGTGCCATTTCAAACTTAGAAAATGAATAAAACATGGATCTGTCTTCTCTTTCACTCATAAGGGGTTATGTCTTTGATATTTGCGAAACAGGTATCTGCTTACGGCTTCATTCATACTACTAGCTTTAAATAAAAGTATACTATGTTACTTATAATACCTCCAAGAATATGTGTACACAGTTTCATGATGATTTATATAATATACAAGATGTAAAATAAAATAGTGATATTACTTTAGGGTGTGGATGTGCCTTCCATATAGATTTTACTGAATATACCAGCACTGAAAGACTTACTTTTGACTTTCATGTTTGTATGAGAAATGTCCCAACATCATCATCACATCGTCCCAAATTTTCCCATACAATCATTAAAAAAAGTATTTCTTTCAGCGCTGGTACTTTCTCAGTAAATTCTATATACGGTACCCGTACACACTCAGAAGTATTATCACTCATTATAATATTATGGCCTGTATAACTAGTCAGGTAGTAAAGACATGATATAAGTCAACTTACCAACTAGCGGATTTTTCCTGTCAGTCGAATCAATGACTGGCGTAGAGATTGGACTCTCGCGGCTTCGTTCGCGTACACTGCGCACTTCGCTTCGCTCGCGACCACTGCGCACTTCACTTCGCTCGCGGCCACTGCGCACTTCGCTTCGCTCGCGACCACTGCGCACTTCGCTTCGCTCGCGACCACTGCGCACTTCGCTTCGCTCGCGACCACTGCGCACTTCGCTTCGCTCGCGACCACTGCGCACTTCACTTCGCTCACGTATACTTCGCTCTCGCCGTCGCTCGGAACTTCGACTGTGATGCCCACTAGGACTTCGATCATGACGTGACGGGTATCTATCCTGTCGCAAATATCTGTCTTTCTGTCGCTGTCTGTCGTGTCTCGTGGAATATCTGTCGTCGTGTCTCGCTTCACTCCGTCGGTCCTCCCTGTCCCGGTATGACCGCGGTGGGCTCACGTTGTTTGGTAGTTTTCTGCGAATAAACAATTGCAACCGTACAATATTATAGTTGAGATGTAAATTATATACAATGGTTAAAGTTACCTACTCCTTTCTTACTGGCACACTCTCTTATATTATAAAGGTTTGTTGATGCATGGCCTACCATCCCATACAATCTATGTTTAATACAAAATAAATTGCAATAGATGTCACTACTATTAACGTTTGTAAATTATAAAATGTAAATATGCCTAATTAAGCAAATTGACAATAAGCATATTTCTTAAGCATAACATCACATTAAGCTTAATTCAACTCCTTAATTAAAAAGAAGATAAATTAGTAATTAGTATTTTCTAATAGTGGCGCTAGATGGCGGTTTCCGGAATGTGCCTGGACTTCACCCTTTGCCAGTAGCATTGCTAGTATTAGGGTGATACCATTTTCTAGTACTAGTGTCTCGTGTCTCTGTTATATTATATCTACTTTGTGGTTGATGTAATCAAACTAAAATATTTTTTGAGAGACAAGATGACAAAAAGTTTTGTCATTAGAATTTTGCTGTTTTTTTTTCATTTCTCCACACTTCCTAGTCCTCCTTTATACTTCTAATTTCGTTGCGGGTCCCAAGACAGATCTAGCGTGTACCTCGGGCACCTCTGAGATCATATCGAATGGTTTTTGAAGATGGTTACCCTGGTAATCCTGGCTACACAGGAGTTGCAGTGGTAGGAATGTGTGGTTGGCCATTTGCCCTTAAGAAATATAATAATAATATTCAACTGTAGATATCAAGCTAAGCGATGGAATACAATAACTCATCTTTATAATAGGGTATATGCCTGTAATTTGTGACTAATAATATTGTTGAAATAATACGAAACAAAAAAAATGATTGTGCTCAAAAGAAGTTTAAGTAATTTCTACGAATTATAACTTCTAAGCAATTTTCCTGTATTGTTATAATTGTTTTATAGACTAAGTAACTTACATAATATAAAATTATAAATTTATATTTATAATAAACTTAATTATGTTAGCATGACCTTTATTATATTATGTTGATTAATAATGTAACTTGTGTATTAATTTTCTTAATTTATTTATCATTGTTGAATAAACGTTTATTAATTTAATTTATGTGAGTGTGCAGTAAAGACATTTACTCTATATGCTTCAAAAATAAACATACGTAGAATTAATATTGTCCAGCAGTTTCCTGTCGGTGATCAGTGGCTCTAATCGTTTCAGTGCTGCCTTCTTGACACGTTTATCTGGAATAAAAATGTACAGTAAGTAGGGGGAAGATGAAAATCGGGGTAAGATGAAAATTATCAATAAAGACAGATTGTGTAATTTATCCAATGCAGGCATTTATCCAAAACATTTATAAGACCGCCATTTCGTTACATGCAACACCTCAGTCGGCACTTTCCGTTTTGTGAGATCGGTTGCGTGTTATAAGGTAAGTAAGACGAAGACTAAAATCGGGGTAAGACAAAAAAGCATCAATAAAAACAGTTTTTGTGTAATTTATCCAATACAGGCAACATTCACAAGACAGCCATTTCGTTTCGTGCCACACATCAGTCGGCACTTGTCGTTTTGTGGGATCGATTGTGTGATATAAGGTAAGTGGGGAGAAGACGAAAATCGGGGTAAGATAAAATGCATCAATAAAAACAGATTTGTGTAATTCATTCAATGCGGCATTTATCCAAAACATTCATAACACCGGCATTTCGTTACGTCTCAAACCTCAGTCGGTATTTGTCGTTTTGTAGGATCGGTTGCGTGTTATAAGGTAAGTAAGGGGAAGACGAATATTGGGGTAAGATAAAAAAGCATCAGTAAAAACAGTTTTTGTGTAATTTATCCAATACAGGCAACATTCACAAGACCGCCGTTTAGTTACGTCTCAAACCTCAGTCGGCACTTGTCGTTTTGTGGGATCGGTTATGTTATAAGGTAAGGAGGGAAACGAAAATCGCGGTAAGATGATAAAGCATCAATAAAGACCGATTTTGTGTAATTTATCCAATGCAGGCATTTATACAAAACATTTATATGACAGCCATTTCGTTACATGCCACACCTCAGTCGGCACTTGTCGTTTTGTGGGATCGATTGTGTGATATAAGGTAAGTGGGGAGAAGACGAAAATCGGGGTAAGATAAAATGCATCAATAAAAACAGATTTGTGTAATTCATTCAATGCGGCATTTATCCAAAACATTCATAACACCGGCATTTCGTTACGTCTCAAACCTCAGTCGGTATTTGTCGTTTTGTAGGATCGGTTGCGTGTTATAAGGTAAGTAAGGGGAAGACGAATATTGGGGTAAGATAAAAAAGCATCAATAAAAACAGTTTTTGTGTAATTTATCCAATACAGGCAACATTCACAAGACCGCCGTTTAGTTACGTCTCAAACCTCAGTCGGCACTTGTCGTTTTGTGGGATCGGTTATGTTATAAGGTAAGGAGGGAAACGAAAATCGCGGTAAGATGATAAAGCATCAATAAAGACTGATTTTGTGTAATTTATCCAATGCAGGCATTTATATAAAACATTTATATGACAGCCATTTCGTTACATGCCACACCTCAGTCGGCACTTGTAGTTTTGGGAGATCGGTTGTGTGATATAAGGTAAGTGGGGAGAAGACGAAAATCGGGGTAAGATGAAAAAGCATCAATAAAAACAGATTTTGTGTTTGTGTTTTCATCTTACCCCGCGTCATGTAACTTTATTTACAGATAATTTGTGTTATCTGTATTTTTACATTATTGTCCAGTTCAGATGTGTCAAGACAATTTATATGATAAATTAATAATAATAATATCTATGGACGCTTCACACCACGTCAATCTGGCCCCGTACTAAGTATCCGAAAAACTTGTGTTACAGGTACCATACAACGGAAATATATTTAATACTTTTATACTATACACACATTTAAGATTTTTATTATATTATACACAAATTTAATACACATCCGGCAACAGCGATTATGTCCTCCATAGGGAATGTCCTCGACATTGCTATTCTAAATCTAAAAACTGCGCTCGCCAATCCGCTTGCCAAATGTACCGAGTATATGCCTCCATGATTTTGGGTTATGTTCAGTAGACATCATGGCTGAAATGATGATAATAGCTCCCGTCGCCGATTTCGGTGTCGGTAGCCGATTTCATTGAAACCAGGCCAGCTCCGCAGGAGTTATTTTATAGTGCCGAAGTGTGTGCGCAATACACAAATACACTCTCTCCTCATTTTACTCTCATTACCCAGTGGGACGGTAAACCGACACGACTGGCGGGAGATCAGGCGCAGGACCGACTTTTTACATGCCCATCCGACGCATGGATCATCTTTCTTGTCAGACAATCAGGTGATCAGCCTGTATTATCCTAGCCAAACTTGAAAACAACATTTTTTGTTGTTCCAAAGCGGGAATCGAACCCACGACCTCCGGGTCGAGAACGAAGCTCAGAACCACAAGAGGAATGATGATGACGAAAAATTAATCGTCTAGGAGTAAGTATTAAATATTTAAAAAATATATACCTTTCTCTTTCCTAACACTTTCCGTGTCACTGTCGCTATCAGAAGTGGGATTGCTGGGATGTTTCTCGGGTTTCTTCATTTCTTTTTGTGGACTCTCCTTGACATTTATACTCTCTATGTTGAACGAGTCAACTTCTTCTAGACAGACAGTGAGACGAGAATCCTCGAACGCCTTCTGTCGGTCCAGCATCCAATCCGATTCCCAGTGAGGATTTTCTTTCATGAATATCTGTAAGAATAGATAAAAGGTGTAAAAAAAAAATTGTGATAATACTGTAGGGTGTGTATAAGTGTATATTCCTTTTATGTTGAGTTTACTGTAAAGGCACCAGCGGTGAAAGACGTACTTTCGACTTTCATGATTATATTAGAAATGCCCCAATATCATAAATTTGCCCATACAATAATTTTACAAAATGTAACTCTTTCAGCGCTGGTACTTTCACAGTAAACTATACACAGTACACACAGTATACGGGACCCATACTCATCATCACTCACTTATTTTACAGGCTGTACATTCCATCAAAAGCTTAACCAGTGAAAAATCACAAATCTCTCTACTCAGTTATACTACTGTATAAAAGTTGAGAGATCCATGTGATGCCAAGTCGGGGTTAGTCGGTCGGTCTAACGACATATTTATAAAATATGCAATTATTTTCTAGTGGTGTAGAGCCTAGCTCCCGACTCGGAGGTCGTGGGTTCGATTCAAGCGTTGGAACCATTATTATTACTCTTGAATGTAATTTCAATAGATCGACATTGGAATTTGTCAGTTATCTAATCTGGGCCTCGATTCAAGCAGTCTTACACCTGACACAATCAAGAATCAAATCAGTTCTATCTCAATGGTTTTTGGTGTTTTATTTGGTGCATTACTTTGAAACTGTTGGTATTATGATACTTTTATATTGGCAACACTATTTTGAATGGCAACACACTAATAAAATATGGCGTAAGAGCGTCGTTTGTTAGCATTATGTTAGACTAGTTGTAAAAGAGTAAATATTAATTAAACCTTGTTATAGGTATAAGTTTATCTAATAAATACAGTAAAGTGTTGTCTGTGGTGTTATTAATCATCGTTTATAAAATCTCAACTCAACATGGTAGCAGAACGTGGTTTATAGAAACAATACGTGTAAAAATGGCTGCCAAAAACAGTGATACGAGTATTAATATTCCGATATTTGATGGCTCGGATTACAGCAATTGGAAAATACGCATCCTAAAATTTCTGCAGTACAAAAAGTGTAAAGATGTAACTATGCGAGCCAAAACAAATGCCGACGACGCCACATGGGATGATCGTGATATTCAAGCTACAAACTACATTTACAGCGCAATATCGAACAGAATATTAGAATACATAAGTGATTTAGAAACGGCCTACGAGATCGTCCAAAAGTTTGATGAAATGTATCTGAAAAAATCTACCGCATTGCAAATTGTGTGCAGACATAACCTAGAAAATGTCAAAATGAAAAATTACACAGAAGTGTCTCTGTTCTTTGACGATTTCGAAAAATGTGTGAACGAATTAAAACAAGCCGGAGCGGCAATAACAGAACAAGAAAAACTTAATTACATGTTGAAATCTTTGCCGCAAAATTACAGCCATATTGGGGACTTGATTGATGTGCTCCCAGAAAGGGATAGAACTGTAGATTATTTAAAAAGCAAAATAAAATTAAAAAAGGCTGAAGAAGTATCTAATGAGACAGCACATGGCAGCTCAAATGTGTTTCGAGCGGAAACTAAGAAGATAAATTGTTTCAAGTGTGGTAAACCAGGTCATTTTCAAAAAGATTGTCGTACCCGTACTGTAAGTACACAAAGAGGTAGAGGCCGTGGATATTTCATAAATAGAGGACGTGGTACATATAATGCAAGGAACTTTCACGGACAAAGAAATTACAATGAGCGATCAATCATCAAGGAATGATCATACAGAGCAATATGGAAATAATTTTCACACAATTATTGCAAATAATTCTATGACAAGCGAGAACGGTCAGAAAAGAAAAGGAGAAATAGAATGGTTACTTGATAGCGGCTGCACCGACCATATCATTAATACAGATGAATACTTTGATTCTTGTGAGACGTTAAAGAAAACTTTGAAAGTTAAAGTTGGAGATGGAAGAATATTAGAAGCTACAAAGGTTGGAAATATTAAGATATATTTTCTAGTTCATGGAGAAAAGTCAGAAGTGACATTGTCAAATGTATTCTATGTTAAAGAAATGAAAGCAAATTTGTTAAGTTACTCAAGAGTCACAGACAAAAATTCAATTGTGTCAAGGGGCAGATTGTCAAAAATATATAATCCTTATGGAAAACTTATAGGAGTTGCAATTAAAGATGAAAGATTATATAAAATGAAAAGTTATGTAAATGATAATAAACTGGAAGCAAATTTAAGTAGAAGTAAGATGACTATGAAAGAAAAGCTACACCGTACACTAGGACATGTAAACTTCAATAATTTAGAAACAATGTGCAAGAATGCAATATTGGAAGGATTGCCTAAAGAGATAGAACAGGAATATTTTAAGTGTGTTACATGTCTAGAAAATAAAATGCATAACTTACCTTTTCACAATAACCGAAGAAGAGCAGATGATATATTACAAATAGTTCATACAGATTTGAATGGCCCACATCAATCAACAGGAAACCATGGTGAAAAATACTTTTTAAGTTTTATAGATGACTATAGTAAACTGATTAAAGTGTATTGTATCCGGACAAAAGAAGAAGTATATGATTGCCTAGTGCAATATGTTAATGAGGTACAAAATCTTACTGGTAAGATGATAAAAGAATTACGCTGTGACAATGGCAAGGAATATATAAATTCAAGAGTTTTTCAGTTTACAAAAGAGAAGGGAATCATAATAAAACCTTGTCCAGCATATGTTCATGAACTTAATGGAACCGCAGAAAGGTACAACCGATCTTTAATGGATATGGCAAGATGTCTCTTATCAGAAGCAAAAGTTGAAAGAAAGTATTGGCCTGAAATAATTAAAACAGCTGCTTATCTTAAAAATAGAACTTTGACAAGTACTATTGAAAGGAAAAGCCCATATGAAATATTTTTCAAAAGAAAGCCTACAGTGAAGTATCTGAAAATGTATGGCAGCAAAGTTTTTGTACGAATACCAGAAGTGAGAAGGAAATCTAAATGGGACAAGAAAGCAGAAATTGGAATCTTACTGGGTTATACAGACACTGGATATAGAGTATTAATGAATAACAAGGTTATAGTAGCTAGACATTGTGATATTATTGAGGAAGACATGACATTGTGTGGATTTCCAGATGAAAGAGATGATGACAGAGATGAAGATTTAGTAGACGAAAAAGGGGATATTCCAGAATATAAGGAAGAAAACATTACACTTGATAACGATAGTGCAAAAATAGATGAAGACATGATTAAGAGGAGACCACAAAGACAAGTTAAACCGCCAACACGATTTGAGGATGAGTTTGGCTATTATTGTATAACGGTAAATTACTGCGATGCTATGACTCCACAAAATTTTCAGGAGGCAATGAAGTGTGATGATGCAAATGAATGGAAAGCAGCCATGGACCGTGAGATGAACAGCCTGGTAGAAAACAAAACATGGACACTAGTTAATAAACCAGCCAAGAACAAAAAGGTGATTGATGTAAAATGGGTTTATAAAAGGAAGAGTGGAAGTGAGTATAAAGCTAGATTAGTAGTTAGAGGATTTCAGCAAATTGATTGTGTTGATGATACTTATTCTCCTGTGGCGAAAATGCCAACTTTAAAACTGTTATTGTCATTTTGTTGTCAAAATTCTATGGAAATACATCAAATGGATGTAGAGACTGCATTTCTAAATGGTAAAATAGTATCTGAAGTTTATGTAAAACAGCCAATTGGTTATGAAGATAGTTCTGAAAAAGTTTATAAGTTAAATAAATCATTGTATGGTCTAAAGGAGAGCCCACGAGCATGGTATGAATGTTTCAATAATTATTTAACTGGATTAGAGTTTCAAAGATGCAAATATGATTATTGCTTATATTTCAAAAAGGAAAATGATTTGTCTGTTTATATTTTGTTATTTGTTGATGATCTGTTGATCTGTTGTAAAGACCAAAATGTTATTGAGGAAATTGAAAACAAATTATCAGAAAAATTTAAAATGAAAAATTTAGGCAGAGTTAAAAATTACATTGGAATAGATATTGAATATAATTATGAGGAGAATAACAGTTTGACCTTAAGTCAGGAAAATTATATTGATTCTTTGGCAAAACGCTATAATATTGTAAATGCAAAATTATTTAAAACCCCTATGGAAATTAATGTGAAATTGGAAAAATGTTTGTTAAATGAAAACATTAAGTATAGAAACTTGATTGGAGCATTATTGTATATTAGTTCTGGTACTAGACCAGATATTTCATTCTCAGTAAATTATTTGAGCCGTTTTCAAAATTGTTGTAATGAGACACATTTTAAATATGCTTTGAGGGTGTTGAAGTATCTGTTTTTGACTAAGACATTAAAACTAAAATATTATAAAAATGATAATGCTGATGTCCTAGATTGCTTTGTTGATTCTGATTGGGCAGGAGATGTAGTAGACCGAAAGTCTACCACAGGATATGTAATTAGATTGCATGGAAATGTCATTTTGTGGAAATCAAAGAAACAAAACTGTGTTACTAAATCGTCTACTTTTGCAGAATATATTGCTTTATCTGAAGCTGTAACAGAAATAAATTTCTTAATAAGTCTAATAAATGATGTATTTACTAAAATATGTAAGCCGGTGAAAATGTATGAAGACAATTCAGGCGCTGTAGCCATAGCTAAATATGGAAACTTTACCAAAAATTCCAAACACATAGAGGTGCATTATCATTATATTCATGAAAATGTCAAAGATAAGTTTATTGAAGTTGTTAAAATAGAGTCTGAAAACAATGTTGCAGATGTATTAACGAAAGCTTTGGGAAGTGTTAAATTTGTTAAATTCAGAGAATTCTTAAACATTGATTATTAGAGCATGTATTATGTATTAGTTATTTGCAATATAAATGTAAGGAGGTGTGTTGGTATTATGATACTTTTATATTGGCAACACTATTTTGAATGGCAACACACTAATAAAATATGGCGTAAGAGCGTCGTTTGTTAGCATTATGTTAGACTAGTTGTAAAAGAGTAAATATTAATTAAACCTTGTTATAGGTATAAGTTTATCTAATAAATACAGTAAAGTGTTGTCTGTGGTGTTATTAATCATCGTTTATAAAATCTCAACCTAACCTAACCTAACCTAACCTAACCTAACCTAACCTAACCAGGATAAAGAAAATTGTTGGATTGTAACTTTTTGTACTCATGTACGCGGTACGCTATGGTATGTTTCTGTACGCGGCACGATCGAATCTGAATCAAAATCGAATCAGTTTGGAGAGTAAGGATATGATGCTATCACTGTTTATCGCTTACGAAGTTTGTAAACAGAATGTATGGGATTTGACAAAAGCTTCGTTAAATGACAAGCGAATTCGTATGTCATTTACTGAAGCTTTTGTCAAATCCCATTCATTTTGTTTACAAACTTCGTAAGCAATAAATAGTGATGGCAATGGCCTTACTCTCCAAACTGATTCAGATTCGATCGTGCCGCGTACTCCCGAATAAATTCTCGTTTGTTTATTTTAATTCTCAGTAGATTGATATAGTAAAAGTTACGATCTAACGATCTATATCCTGATTAGTTTCAAAGTAATGCACCAAAGGAAATATCAAAAATCGTTGAGATCGAACTGATTCGATTCTCGATTGTGTCGGGAGTAAGCCCGCTGGGCCCTGGAACGCAACGTTGTTCTGGGCCCTAATTCTCAAGCCTTAGTTTTTACTATCGGTCTGTCCCGCTCATGCAAATGAGATTTACCGCGCGTGCGAGCGGGATATACTAATATTCGGAACTAAGTTCCAGGCCTGAGAATCGCCGCCCTGAACTAAGTGAAATCTCGATGGGTACTCACGGAATAGTTCTTGAAGTGTGTGACGGACTTGAGGTGAGCGGAGGTGCATTGCATGTCTCCTATCAGCTGGTCACACAGCTTGCAGTACCACGCCGTAGACGGGACGAAGAACTGCAGACCTGATATGCAGGCAAGTTTTTTTTTTTAATATTTAACAATTGAAGACATGAATGGGTGATGGTGTAAGTGTAAATGGGCGTAGCTGTCACCTAAACATTTTAGAATATGTCGTAAAGTCTTAAGTACATTAATCTAAAGATCTGTCTCTAGAATCAATGTACTTTTCGCGGTGCGGAGGTTACCGAAAAGCGGTAAGTATTCTTACTTTATTTACTGATTCACCGTGACCGTTTATTGTTGACAAGTAACAATATTGCGAGCTTAGAACGAAGTGTGTCTCATCACAAAAGATGACTATTTATATTAAGGTTAGATGTTTAGAAATTCCTGTACAAATTGGGGATATTGGTGCCGAGTGTAAGATGCCTAGATGATGCAACAATGAGTGACAAATAATAAACTGTTAACTACCTACATAACTTAATATAAAATATACAATGTGTAGGCACATACTTAATACGTTACTACATATCCTAAAATGTTTAAGTGACAGTTTAAACTTAATTTTCTGGGTATTTTTTTGTGACATATCACCTTCATCGATTCATGTCTTCAATTTATTGCCATACACAATAAATTTTACAATACTACAGTTTACAAAGAATGATACAAAGGAACTGCTTATTTAAGAAATTTCTTCCAGCAGCCCTATGGAGAGATATGGTATGAAAGACGTGCACAATTATATACCTTTAATCTAACAATAATAAAAATAACAAGAAAATATAATAATACACACGGTGTAAAATAAATTAGTGATAATACTTTAGGGTTTGTATGTGCCTCCTATGTAGAGTAAACTGTGAAAATACCAACGCTGAAAGACTTACTTTTGACTTTCATGTTTGTATGAGAAATGCTCCAACATCACAAATTTTCCCATACAATAATACTAGATAATATAATAGAATAATAGAGTATACTGTGGAAGTAGCAACGCTGAAAGACTTACTTTTGACTTTCATGTTTGTATGAAAAATGCCTCAACATAATAAATTTTCCCATACAATAATTAAAAATAAAGTACCTACCTCTTCTAGTGCTGGTACTTTCACAGTAAACTCTATATACGAAACCAATACACACCCTAAAGTATTGTCACTCATTAATATAACAGCATGTATAGGTAAGCGTTTTTTCTCATACGCTTACTCATACTTTTTTTAAAATTATTATTTTAAAAAAAGTATCTCTTTCAGCGCTGGTACTTTCATAGTAAACTCCATATACGGGGCCCATACACACCCTAAAGTATTATCACTCATTAATATTACAGCCTGTATAAGAATTTTGTTTTTAATTTATACTTAATATTATAAAGCGGAAGAGTTTGTTTGTTTGTTTGTTTAAATGCGCTAATCTCAGGAACTACTGGTCCGATTTGAAAAATTATTTTTTTGTTGGATAGTCCATTTATAGAGGAAGGCTTTAGGCTATATAACATTACGCTGCGACCAATAGGAGCGAAGCGTCAGTGAGAAATGTTGCAAAAACTGGGAAAATTATTCACATTTGGTTCAATAATATACCAAATTCTGACCTGTTGGTGGGTCGATGAATAACATTGATGCCTACCTTTGATCGGCATCCGTTTGATGTCAGCCAGGGGGTGTGTGGGGAAGCTGTCGTCACCGACGGTGGAGCGCCAGGGCGCCTCCATATACCCCGCGGCCACCCTGCGATGTGACGTCACAGTTTACATTCAATATAAATACCAGGGATGAAAAGGATATGAAATTTCGGATACAGATACGGATATGGATAATAAATTATTTCGGAATATCCGTTTGTTTCGGATAATTATTACGGTTACGGATATTAAACTTTGGTTTCCTTTTTACAGTAGCAAAACTTTCATTTCGGATTCGATTACGGTTACGGATATTTTTTTTATCGGATATCCGATAGTTTCGGTTACGGTTACAGAGCTCCCTAACATCTCTGGGGGCTGATTCAAGATGCCATCGTGATTTGGTATGCCACCTAAAATATAAATCCCAATATTATATGCATTCGATATATGTTTATTATTATTGAAAGTATTTTTGTATTATATTACAGAAATATTTTAATTCAATCAACTAACCTTTCTTTCCTTGTACTGCGCCAATACGTAATAAGTATATATATATTATTATACATAGGTATATTATGTATGTAATAAACACTGTGCAATTAACTTATATTATAAACTATCTCATGATAGTTGCTATGGACAGACCCTGTTCTGTGGACAGACCTATGGCGTCTACCCATGTGCGCGCCTGCCCCCTGCGACATAACTTTAGTTACTATGGGCAATGGGTAATGTGCGGGGTGTGCGGACGGCGCGGGGGGCGTGACCGCTGCATTGTCCATAGCAATGAATAACACTATAATTATTTTCCACCATACTATAATTTCAATATTATGGTTCCGTTTTACGTCCAAAGTCCTTTATGAGAGTACATCGCTTGCTACCGATTGCAGTCCATAGATGTCGTACCGTACCGTTACCGCTCCCAGCGCCACCTTCCGTTAAATCTGTGAACTAAGTGAAAGCCACAAGCCGCCATCTTTGATATATCAGATCATTGTTGCGTCGTTTTTGCAACCATGCAGTCGCTAAAAACTTACTTATTTAAGTTATAAATTTAACTTAACTTTTAATTCTAAAATCTATTTAAAACAAATTTTTGAGTTTTATAAAGTCGTACAACCGTTACTGATCGTCAATAGAGTTCATTATACAGTTTTTTACCGCGTATCGGGTAGACGTAAATCACGCGATCGGGATATCGCGGTGAAAAGTTCGTCGTTTTGAACTTGTTATTGGCGGTTACTGTAGAAGATGGAGCAGAAAATCTCTTTGCCGTTTGAAATTAGGATCGAAGCAAAGGTTTGCAGCCGCATTTGGTGAGTGACATGATAATTTTTCACGATTATGCGGCGGGTACTAATGATCTATTTCTTGAGATCGTGCCTAATTCGGTGACCTGTTTATCATAGCGTGATATCCGAATAGTATAAAAGTAATTAATTAACAAAAAATGCTATTTTTAAACTTTTACGACTACCGCCATTTTTGGAACGTCTCCGTTCCGTATTACCTAAAATGTAAACGTATTCATACAATAAACCGCTGTCTTTTACTGTTCAAATGGCTATGTTAATGTATTAATACAAATATTTCATTACTAAATCGAATTTTCCATCCGTTACATCATTTACGTTTACTTCGCGGAGGGTAGTAAAATATTTTTTGCGAAGTTGTTCAGCTCTTTTCTATTGGTAATTGAGCCAGTACGTACAGTTCTGCAGATATTTAGTTTAAAATACATTATACTTATAACGTTTCTGATCGAAATATATCGATGTTTACACTTGTAACATTTGTGATCAAAATAGATCGATGTTTACATTCATAACATTTCTGATCAAAATAGATCGATGTTTACACTGATAACATTTCTGATCCAAATAGATCGATGTTTACACTCATAACATTTCCGATTCAAATAGATCGATGTTTTCACTCATAACATTTCTGAACGAAATAGATAGATGTTTACACTTGTAACATTTGTGATCAAAATAGATCGATGTTTACACTCATAACATTTCTGATCCAAATAGATCGATGTTTACACTCATATCATTTCCGATCCAAATAGATCGATGTTTTTACTCATAGCATTTCTGAACGAAATAGATCGATGTTTGCACTGGAGGTACCTACAACTTTTCCTGACCTTCTATAGGTACGTTAAACGTCTTGACTGTTCGGTTCTAACAGTAGACGCCTGAAAATATTTTTAATAAACATACCCTAAGCCTATATAATATAGCTTAGAAAATTCATGTTTATGCAGACGCAGATATCTAATGCTTGACAAGCCAAGATAAAAAGTAGGCGGACTGGATAACATACATTCAGGTTACGAACACACAAGTTCTCTGGAACCATCATTAATAAATAAATCGTGGATATTCGAACAAAAATTATACTGGCGATCCAAGACTTTGCGAGCCATCCTCACTCCTTAAAAAAGAAGGGGGGGGGATATAATATATTATATAATATGACCACATAATATATAAGAGATCAAAACTATACTGATTTTCCTCAAATATTATCAATAAAGTGGTAGAAATCCATTGTACAGTCGACGCCCTCACGATATTAATCAAAGTCATTAGATTTGCAAATCTCGTTCATTTTGTAGTTGTGGCTAAAATACCATTAAATATATAACACAGACTGTTGGTATGCTTGATATATAAATATCGACCGAGATGATGAAATACATGGCCTTCTAGTACAGTACATCAAACCAAGATTCAGGCTTCAACAATTCTAAAGGTTCTAAACTTTGGCTGGTTTTGAACTATAAATGTCAGCTTACCGAGGACATTAAAATTTATAAATAATTGTTGGCTATTACATAATACCAACTGCAGTAGTTCAGGCTATAAATTAGCATCTTAACCTAAATCTCCCGCGCGGGGAAAGGTCGTATCACCTCGCAGTCAAACTGCAAAGTCAATATTTATGGTATACAATACGCTATACAAATTCCCTGTTCAAAAAGTCAGTAAGTACAGAAGGGTTATTACAATACATTAACTAACAGCTGACAGTTTAAGCTGGTCTTCTACCTCTTGGAAGTTAGGACTATAATATCACCTTCGAAACTGAAAAATTTGCCTCCTAACCTTCATCCCGCTGGGACAGGTCGTATAGCCGCGCACTTACACTGCAAGAGTAATATTTAAGGGACACAAAACCTATACAAATTCCCTGTCGAAAGTCAATAGGGACAGTACAAGTTCATTACAATACATTGACTAACTAGCTGATTGTTCAAGCAGGTCTTACTCCTCTTGGGACTATAATATCAGTGTCGAAACTATTTACCTCCGGGTATAGCAGGATTGCTGTTGGCTGAAACGCCAAACATTTGCGCCTATTTACTTTACGTATACCAGGTCCTATGAAAATCGGGGCAGTGAACTGTTTGTCGCACAAACGGATTCAGCTTTACAGAGTATAATATTAATATTATGTCCACTTTGGCCTTCGAGTCATTGTCGACGCGTTCTTTACCTATGTCCAATATACAAAGTCTAAAGTTTTATAATGGCACACATCATAATACAGATTTCTTAACGATGATATAAAGTCAAGAGCAGGCATACATCCTAATACAAATTTCCTATCAATTATATAAATTCAAGAGGTTTATAATACCACATATTCAAATACAAAGATTGATGATACACATACAATATGTTTATAATAGCACACGTTCTAATACTAATACAGGTATTGATGATACGCAAACAAGATGTTTATATGATGGCACACATCCTAATATAGGGTTTCTATTGATGGTATACATTCATGAGCTTTATAATGGCATACATTCTAAGACGAGGTTCCTGTCGATGATACGAAGACAAAAGTTTTATAACGCAGATACAGGCACATCCAAATATGTTGTATTTATTGAAAACCAAGATATTTCAGACGTACTAGAACTCATGGTCTCTTGTCTGTAGTCGACTTTGGGTCAAAATCAGTCCTAGACTTAAGGGTCGAAAGCTCGCACATTACAGCTTCAAAGGCTACATAAAGCTCGGTACACTCACCATGACACTTTAATAAAGTTTTATTCAAAAAATAGATACTGTATATGTGCTAGAGTTTATGGAGTTTCCTGTGCAGCTGGCGGTTGGTCCCTCATGCAGGTCTCGCCTCATAGGGTTTATCAACTTTGCAACCTTCATCACCCCAATCGGGAAGGTTGCTTGCCTAACGCTGGCACGCTACAGCTTCAGTAAAAGTGTATGGAACACTAATCGCAACTACGAAGTTCCTGTCAAATGTAAGACACTGAAGACGTGATGCAGCTTATGGACATATGTTACCTAATTGCCGGTCGGTCATCTAGCAAGATCTTTGCGACGATTTCCACAGTCCTGGAAAGGATCAAAGGCGACATAGTCGGTAATATTATAACTTATTTATCTTTAATTCTCAGGAATAAGTCTAGATTTGCAGAGATGTTCTATTACACTATTACATAGCGTATAGCACTTGTACCATCCAGGTAATATATTTTATTCATAGAACCAAAAGTGTCACACGATGGCATCGAATAGTAACTAACTTTTTAACTTTGCAAGACGTTTTTAATTGCATTCAACCCTTACTAGTAGCGGAGTCGATGGTGCTAAAATTTTGTGATACCCCAGTTGCTTGGAATGTAAACTAATCCCCACTGGCGGTGCAATATTTCTATCTTGGTGAACGCCTCAGGTACTTTTACAGTTTTCATCTCAAAATACGTATTATGTCATAAAGCTATATATATATATATTTTTAGGCTACGCCTGGAAACTTACATCAGTAGTAATTATTGTGATGTCGGATTACGTGAACAAAAATATATTCTTAAATAAAGAATTAAATACTCGACCAGTCCCTTGACACACAGTAATACTTGATAGGTGTAATTGTGATTCTTTTATTACTTTAAAACTTTATCACATTGTTGCATTATTCACAAGCCACCAGAAGATAACAAACACGTCTCTCATAAAGGACTTTGGACGTAAAACGGAACCATAATATATACATTTTACCTTCCAATAAAATGTGTATTATGTTCCTTAACGTCCAAAGTCCTAATAAGGGCTTCCTGGTGTCCATCCTCATCATTATGAGACACTTACAATGATCTGATATATCAAAGATGGCGGCTTGTGGCTTTCACTTAGTTCACAGATTTAACGGAAGGTGGCGCTGGGAGCGGTAACGGTACGGTACGACATCTATGGACTGCAATCGGTAGCAAGCGATGTACTCTCATAAAGGACTTTGGACGTTAAGGAACATAATACACATTTTATTGGAAGGTAAAATGTATATATTATCTATATTATTATTTTAACTAGTTTATGTATTTATGTAACTTACTATTCGATGTTGCTGAGTGTAAATCTGTACTTCAGATGACAACACTTATGGAACCACATAATACCAGGCACTGTGGTGTTCACGCCGCGGTAATACGCCTGAGTGGTGTCCATTTCGACGGTATAGGCATTACATTCCGTACCGTAGTTTCCGACCGCACTCATCCTTAATATATTTTTTATCTTTGTTATAGTTAAATGTGTAAACTATTTTGTTAATTTTAATCCTACTGTGTATGGATTTTAATTTTAATTTGCTATTGTTTTTTCTAAAGTGTATGATGTAATGTGATGTCTAAATTTGTCGAATAAATGTTTTATTATTATTATTATTATTATCATTTAGCGTACCTTATGTCAAATCCCATACATTTTGTTATGTTTTACGGATACTTACTATACGGTTACGAAACTATCGGATATCCGATATAAAATAGATATCGGATATCCGATAGTTTCGGTTGAGGTTACGGAGCTCCCTGACATCCCTGATAAATAATAAAAGAAAGGTAATAAAAAAAAAACTGAAAACCATTCTCGAAACAAAATGTTTTTTGAAAAAACTTTTGTTTAGCTTTTTCGCTATTTTTGGGTCTAATTAGCATAAAATGCATAACAATATATATTTTTTTAATTTTAATGAAAAAAAACATCACTACATAGTATAAAACAAAGTCGCCTTTTCTGTCCCTATATCCCTATGTGCGCTTAAATCTTTAAAACTACGCAACGGATTTTGATGCGGTTTTTTCCAATAGATAGAGTGATTCAAGAGGAAGGTTTATATGTATAATACATGCATAATATACTAAGGCAACATTGCTAATTTTAGGGGTTTCTAACGTGATGTCGTAAATTAACCTCTTTTAGCAAAAACGCTGCCTAAACCCTACGAGTTAGATCAAATTAATGTACTACAGTATTGTACAGCATAAAAAGGTCTACAAAAAAGTCCGCGATGGTATATGTTTATCTTTTAGGGATAACCCACATTAACCATTTTTATTGTTTACTTTTTACATGAAAAAATGGCTTATTTACGAAGCTATTTTAAGCAATACGGCATTCATCCTTATCGAATTAAGTACCTTAAATACAGTGTGCAATCAATATAGATCAATATGGTTTCTTAAAGCATGTAAATTAAACAAATATTTTCGGAGATATTACAAATTTAAAATTTGCGTTTGCGGCGGACGGTACCGGCCGGACGGGGCAGTGCGGGGAGATTTGAGCGTTGACTGTTTTTCACATGGCCAACTGTATGTCGCTCTTTCAAGAGTAACCTCAAGAGAAAACATGTTTGTATTGTCTAATGACAAGAAAGCTGTGAACGTTGTGTATAAAGACATCCTGTAATATATTAATTGTTGTAAAAATAAAATAAATACCTAGGTAAAAATGTAAAAAGTAAATAAGTAAAAATGTGTAATGTAATAAAAATTTTATGAATTTAGATATTCCAAAGATAGCAGGAAATCTTCATAGTAAGTATAGGGAAAGAGGAATTGTTTTACTCCAAATTTAATGCGTGCAGGCCAAAAGCAGTAATGAATGAATCAAAAATACTGGATCGATTTTAATCATGTTTTCATTGAGTGACATAGGCATATATATTTTATGCCCGTGCAAAGTCGGAGCGGGCCGCTATGTTTTTATATACAACGTTCATAGTTTTTCTGTAGTGTATTTAATTTAGTATCAGCATTGCACCCGTGCGAAGCCGGGGCGGGTCGCTAGTTAATGTATATAATTGAAGACATGAATATATTATGAAGGTGAAAAAAAGTACCCAGAAAATTAAGTTTTAAACTGTCACTTAAACATTTTAGGATATGTAGTAACTTATTAAGTACATTGATTCTAGAGACGGATCTTTAGATTAATAAACTTAATACGTTACGACGTATTCTAAAATCTTCAAGTGGCAGTTTGAAATTACTTTTCTCGAAATCAGAATTTTGCGACATATCCAGCCATGTCTACAATTATGTCCCAAAATTATAGTGAAGGCTCTTGTACCAGCAGGCTTACTACCGACACAATTTATTATTTCATTTGGTGGAAACTTAGGACCTAACCAGGAGAAAAAAAAAATTAAATCGTAACTTTTTCCCGACCATACTAATCGAGTGAGAATCTAAATAAACCAACGTCAATTTATTCGGGAGTACGCGACACGTTCGAATCTGAATCAAAATCGAATCAGTTTGGAGAGTAAGGCCCCTGTATAGGTGGGGTGAAAAGGCCAGCTACTATAAGTTTGGGATATGATTATTCTACCTTTTCTCATTAAGGAAATGTACAAGCAAAATATTTCTGACTTTTTTCTTATTCTTGCGACTACTAACTTTTTCTTTTTATTTATTTACAGCCTTTATTACATAGCTTACCATTTACAAATTAACTAACAATGTGATACTTCATTCTACTTTACTTTTTTCTTAATTTTTTAAAATTTTCAAACAATATAATATATCATTCTCCCTGTCGCTCCGTGTGCCATTTGGTAAAGGCCTCCTCCAATCTCCTCCTCCAAAACTTACTTTTTCACAAAAAAAGGGTGTAAAATGAACAGTCACTGTAACTTCGGGATATGACTGCCTATTCTCATTCAAGAAAAGGTTTTCTTGCTAAAAATATATCTCTAGAATGAGAAAAGGTAGTTAAATCATAATATGCCAAAGTGACTGCTCCTTTTACCCACTGTAGGCGACGCACTACACCTTTCTCGGAATTTATAATTAATCATAAGGTTATATAAATATTATTTAGTGTGTAATAAACCTATAGTTCTTAGATTAAATAAATATTGTTTTCTGCGTATGAAACTATAAATTGTAAATGTAAACTGTTTAAATAAAGTCGTGTCGTCGGATATATCAAAGGTATGTTATTACACTGAGCCGACTCTGGAAGTCCAGCAAAGCAGTCGCACCAGCGCACGCGCAAGTAACACACGTTTGAATTATCCCTCGCACATATTCTGTCCAACACCGCAGTTTTAATTCCATTGTATAATACATACCCCCTATATATTTTTTAAAAGTCTCTAAAGAGGGTTAACAATTAAAATTGTTTTATATTTATCATTATATAATTTATGTACTTAATAATCGTAGTGTACTTGTGTTGTGTATTATTAGTATAATTTAGTATATTCTTTGTGAAGATTCTTATAATATTTGTTGTTTTGCTGTGTTACGTCTATTTCTCCTTTCTTTCTACTCTAGAATTGTCTGTGAAAACTTGTAATTGGCCTTCTTGTGATATTATGTTAAAACTGTCCTGTATAGTTGTAAGTTTTCCTAAATAAATAAAAACTTGAGAGGTGTCAAGGGACACCCGGATGGAACGAAGTTATTATTTTTTATTATTTACAAAAAACCTGTATACAAACAAAAATAATCGTCGCGACACCACACTGTTCAATGCGAAATAGAAATGAAAATATCTGGCTTGCTTTCTATAAGAGAGAGAGAGACAGACAGAGAAACATGCGACGCCGCACAGCTTACAATAATATCATAATAATAATAATATATATGGACGCTTCACACCACGTCAATCTGGCACTGTGCTAAGTATCCGAAGAACTTGTGTTACAGGTACCAGACAACGGAAATATATTTAATACTTTTATACTATACACATATTTAAGATTTTTATTATATTATACACAAATTTAATACACATCCATGACCCAGGAACATTGATAACTTTTTGTTCCCTCGGCGGGATTCGAACCCGCGACCTTTCATTCGAGCACCAACGCGCTCAACCAACTGCGCTACGGAGGTCGTCATCATATATATCGCCATCACAATAGCTTACTATAGCAAAAAGAGTCGTGACAACTTTTCGTAAGAATTTTTTCCGTCTAGCCCCCTTTCACAAGGCGCGATAAGGAACTTCGTTCCAAAAATAAAATAAATAAGTATCGTGAACACTCACTTGGCCTTATGGTCCTGCGAGTGCAAATGTGCCAGGTAGTCTGTGGCGGTCGCGGGGAACACGTTGCACACCCTGCACCAGTGCAGCTCCGAGTCGTAGAACACGTAGTTGAAACGCTTCTGCGGTGGCACCCTGGAACACGAGCGTTCGTTACTCATTACCTTTGTACCCATATCGCCTCCGTGGTCTAGTGGTTCAGAGCTTCGCCCTCGACCCGGAGGTCGTGTGTTCGATTTCCGCATTGGAACAACAATAAATGTTGTTTTCAAGTTTGGTTAGGACAATGCTTATCACCTGATTGTCTGACAAGAAAGATGATCCATGCGGATGAGCATGTAAAAATTTGGTCCTGTCTCCCGCCAGTCGTGTCGGCTATTTTTAACCGACTTCAAAAAGGGAGGAGGTTCTCAATTCGTGTGTATTTTTTTTATGTTTGTTATAGTACGTCAGATATGAATTTAACCTAAACGTAAACAAACCAAAAACACCGAAATTTTCACATAATATTCACTTATTGTACACACTTATCATCACTTCCACCGAAATGTTAAAGGATTACACTTCATTATCAAATACATTTTATAACAATTAAACAATAATTAATATGTTTAAATATCAAATGAAGATCTTTCACAAAAAATACGCCATTTTGACACTGCGGATTGTAGAATAAGTCTATAGTCTATGGATTCATAGCAAACAATAATCATTGTATTAATATTGGCCAATAGGAATCACTAGTCTATGATTGACTTATGGGTTTGTTTACGTTTGGGTTAAATTTATCTCGGACGTACTATACAAATCACTTTCATGTTTTCAATTAATAGTTGTTAAGAAACTGATGATTGTTTGAAACGCTTAAATATGTAAGAAAAAAATATACTTTTCTTACTTTCTGGTTTATGCATTTTATTGATAAGCAAGTGGCCTGTGCAGAAGTGGTAAGATTAATTTTTCGAAAAATTTTGAAAGCATGGGAAAGCATATATTACAATATAGGTAGATATAAAGATTTAAGTCTTAAAATTCAAAGTGTGTATCCAAATAAATTGAAATTAAATTCAAAAGCAAAGCACGTCAAATCTTGATAGAAAAGATTTTAAAAGCAAAAAATATTGCGTTAAATTATAAGCAGCAATCAGGTTTAGAATTAAACCACAAAATATTAAAATGTTACAATGTTATGGCAATTTTACAATGACATGACATTGCGTTGGTAAATTATGTTACCATGTTTGTATACACTATGTTTCATGGTTGATATATTTAGCCGAATATAGTGTGAAAAGAAGCACGCTTAGATCATTTTTTGTTTTGGCACCTCATATAAATTACTTAATATATAACTCAAAAAAAAATCAAAGGTCTAAAAAGACCACAAGGAGTGAATCTTACTATGCTAAGTCCCGATTTCACCAACGCATGTTAGTGTTGACGGCTTGTTAAAATATCATGCCTTCTCATTCATTGATAGGAATTACGAGAGGGACAACATGATATTTAACGAAGGATTAACTTTAACATTGCTTGGTGAAACACGCCCTAAGGCTCGCTGGCTCCTAGTCTATACACGCGAACGAACTGGTTGACCTAAGTCCTGACTGGTTGAAACTCATCAGTCTTGTGACTTTTATGGAGATATTTAATCACGAATGCTCTACGCGTCATTCTCTTCACAGTATATCGGCTTGATATATGAACTATGAAGCACCTGTGTAAGGCCAGGTTTCCACTGACGCGGAGCGAGACGAGCTTGCAGTGGTAAATTGATCAATCACTATGCTCGAAATCTCCGCTTCGCTTCGACGGAAACAGCACGAGCATAGTGATTGGTCAATTCGGGCACCGCTAAGCTTCGTGGAAACCCAGACTAACTACATACCATAGAAGCCACAACTCACTTGATTTCCCGCGTCGCCTCTGTGCTTGTCTTCTCTTTCTGTCGTACTTTCTCGTTGATGATCCCGTCCAACATTTCAATCAAACTATTGATATTTTTCAGTTTCTGCCGGTGCCCCAACTATACAAATCAATAGCGTATTTTAGCTGCGGCAAAATGTAAAGCAAGCAAGCAAAAAGCAAAGCCGGGCCGGGCTGATTATTATGTATCTCGCAACAGCAATTCGACAGGCGTAAATTGTATAGTACGTCCAAGATAAATTTAACCCATAGGTAAACAAACCCAAATGACACAACCATAGACTAGTCAGTGATACCAATTTTAATATGATTATTGTTTGCTATGAATCCATAGACTATATTCTACAATCGGCAGTGTCAAAATGGCGTATTTTTGTTAAAGATTTTTATTTGATGTTTAAACATATTAATTATTGTTTAATTGTTATAAAATGTATTAGATAATGAAGTGTAATCCTTTAGCATTTCGGTGAAAGTGTTGATAAGTGTGCACAATCAGTAAATATGTGAAAATTTCGGTGTCTTTAATTGTTTACGTTTAAGTTGAATTTATCTCGGACGTACTATACAATTGTGTACAATAGCGCTATCAAATGCATACGTTTGACTGCAATATTGTACAATGTACGCCTGTCGAATTGCTGTTGCGAGATACATAATCAGCCTGCGGATCAGGTTTATTCAGTTTCTCTGGGACTCGAAAATAGCGCAGTTCGTTAACGTGCAAGATAACATTTCTTTAGTGTCATTGTGCACTTTTTTTGGGATGGGTAAAATTGGTTAAACTCGCGTCACGTCACGTGACCTGATCAAAATTTCGTAAGATGGAGGGAGAGTCGCCGGCGCGGCGCAGGAGAGGAAGTAATATCGCCCTCTCTTTCTACCGCGGATCGAAAATGTATGATCCAGCTACGTTTTTCAATTCTGCCAACACTCCCAGCGAGCAACCATCCGTTTCGAATTACGCATATGAATCAGGCCCCAGGAAAATAAAAGCCTGCACTGAGGGCGCCTCAGTATTGACAGTAAGCGCCATACGATATCGCTTATCGGACCGTAAACGCTCATATGTCATCAGCACAAGAGAGTTTTTCCAATATCCATCCGATAGATAATGAGACAGGTAACTATAATACGTTTCATAGTTAAATATATTACCTGTCTTTCACTGTCATTATCGGAAGCGATATCGTATCGTTGACAGAAAAAAGGAAGAGTATCCATAAGTATAGCGCACACTGGGCCATTATATAAACGACTCCTGCATAGCCAGAGACGAAATGGACACTAACAGTGGGGAAGTTTATTAATATAGCATGCAAAATATTCCCTATTAAAATCCAACCTCCATCTTAGTATTTTCTTTCAGCATCATCTTTGTTTCGGGACTGAGAGATCTCTGGCCATCACCTCGCAATTCTTGACGACGCTGCTTGATCATGTATATCTTCTTTTGCAGCGAAACCGCTTTCTTCACATACTCTTCTCGCTGCTTCAATAAATTGAAATTGTGCAGCTTGTCGGATTCTACAAAGCATTCTACAATAAGCATAATGCAAAAAAAATGGCAAAAAAAAAATGTTACAAACAAAAATTGACGTTATAAAAATTTACAAAGATGAAATTATAATGTTCAAACACATTCCAACTGAATATAATATAACGCTCAAAATAGATTTAAAACAGTTAAAAAGCAGCAAATAAACAAAATCATAACAGAAATATTTGGAATAGGGGTTTCACATTATTTACATTCGCTTTACAACAAAAAAATACTAGCATATCGACCCAATTTAATAAAAAAGTTGATTGAGGCTTTAGATTCTTCCATAGACACTACAGATAAGAAATGTCAAGCTGGCGCCACAATTGCATAAAGGTAACTTTGATACCAGAAGTTTTAAATAACTAAACTGTATTCATTTCACTCCAGCACTTATTGCTAACTTCATGTTGCAACTCTAGCGCCATTGTGGCCAGTGCTTTCCTTTGACACTTAAAGTTTTCTGCCTCATACGCCCAGTTTCTGAAAGGCTGATCAAATTGATCAATTGATCAAATCAGCTAATCTGAACGCTCATTGGTGAAAACAGTGACTGCGAAGTGATGTTCACCAATCAGCATTCAGATTAGCTGATTTGATCAATTTGATCAGTCTTTGAGAAACCAGGCGATAGAGTACGAAATAGAATGACATTTTACTTTTATAAATATGCCTAGTAGATACTTCTTATTTCTAGTCTCTATAGTTACATCAAAACTACCTTCAGATGTCCCCTCTTCTTTAATAGTCATCCCAGGAGATGCAGGATGTGAAGGTAACGGATTTGCCGCATGTGATTGTGCACTGGACTTGAAGGAATCCTGGAGAATCATCATCATCTTGGCCAATTCATCCGGTTCATTGACTGTAAAATGAATTTACAGTATTTACAACTATCAAGTGTACAGTAAATAAGCTATAATAAAATGTATATTGTACACCATAATATTTAACAGAATATATTACAACAAACAACTTTCTTTACTCATATATTTGGCTACAAATGACTGCTTTTTTAATCAGAGTTTGCGCTAATAAATATACAAATAAAAATATAAAAGAGCCCTTTATTCTGTTATAATGGGTTATAATAAATTTTGGGTTTAAAGAGCAGGATTTCAGTATATAAAACAGCTTTCTTTATAACTAATAACTTTTATTTTATACAGATACACATTTCACAAGAACTGATGAAGATGCACATTTTGCAAGAACACAAAGAGAAACATAGATAATAAAAATCTAGTAGTGACACCTAAAGGAAATACCTACATAACATTTATTTTTATATAATGTTACTAGTGTTAAATTTACTAATTCTAACAATAAATAATAAACTCGCTCATCTCGTCATGCTTGGCATGTGGGATGGCAGGCTCAGTTTTTAGATCATAACAATATCCACAGGTTGATTCCTATTTCCGAATATACATATTATATCCCTGTCATCTTTTGTGACATCCTCCGGAACATGAGGAGTTAATATTCTATGTCTGTATCCTAAACCTAATATTAGTTTCAAGAACTGGTACACATACCTTCTTTTTTAACTTGGTTTTCAGACTTCACAACCACTTGTGGTGAGCTTGATTCAGAAAATGTTCTCCCCCAGGCAACTGTTTCTAGTTTAACTGTGTTTTGGTTTGATTGGGGGCGAGTTCTGGGATCTTGCGGATGAATATTTCCAAAACCACATACCTTAAAAACATTATTTCATTAAAATCAGTAGCTTGATGTATGATTATACTTGAAATACCTTTAAGTTGATTAAAGCTAATAAAATAAGCCTACGACGTGTGGACAAAATGAATGTTCCCCATAGTATGATATATCTCTATCTCTGTGTCCAATTTCATCAAAGTCAGTAATTTCGGAGGCTATTCAATGTGAACAAACAAACAACTCTTTCCTCTTAATAAAATGATAAAAGGTTATAGAAAACATTAAACGAACTATTAGTCAAAAGTTTTAAAGAATTTAGCTATGAGTATTTTGTACTTACATTTAGGTTATTATTCAACGAAGTTGCAAGATTGTTTTGACTTTGTGCGTTATTTTCAGGTTCTTTTATCACAGAAGCTTTTGCCATTTCCCCCAACATATCTACTAAACTTTTATCACTTAGGTTAGGCGCCTTCGCCGTTGGAAAATCGGAATTCATAGTCGGAGTAAAACTTTATAACCTTCCAAAAAAGTCATGCATACAGCATAGCCCATGTATATGGGTAACCATGAATAATTATAAAAACTAAATATAACGTAAATAGCAAAAAATATTCACTTGGCCAATATATACAAATATTATTCAGAATTTAACAAAACAAATACATTGGAAATGTAAACAATAAAACTGAATAAAATTTCAAGTTTGACGGTTGACGGTTCAATAGTTGTCAATGTCATTGTCACATTGGCATATGCCGCGCGTGGTCATTATTGTTTTTTTTGCCATTTTACAAAGAAGTTATAGATCTAACGACACTGAGATTTAGAAGAATAAATATTTAAAACGATAATAAAATGTAATGATAACAATTATAGATTACAATTATAGAATATATTCTAAAGAGTAAATAAAGATAAATAGGCACTTAAGAATATAACAGAAATACATAATATTGTCGTTTTTAAATTGGTTCTGCACTAGGCTTGGCCTGTCCTGCAGGTTTAGATTATATACTTATAACAATACATTATATTTCACAACAAATATTTCTGACAAGAATAATAAAATGAAATAATAGCTCTTGTTAAAATTATAGAGTTAATATATCAAGTCTGAATTTTAAGCTAGTCTAACATCTATACTAATCTATACTAATCTATACTAATATTATAAAGCGGAAGAGTTTGTTTGTTTGTTTAAACGCGCTAATCTCAGGAACTACTGGTTCGATTTGAAAAAATCTTTTTTTGTTGGATAGTCCATTTATAGAGGAAGGCTTTAGGCTATATAACATTTCGCTGTGACCAATAGAAGCGAAACGTCAGTAAGAAATGTTGCAAAAACGGGAAAAATTATTCACGTTTGGTAACTTTCGTTGCGTGCGCTGCATAAACGGTTTAAGTCACTCAAAAACCCCACGAACGAAGTCGCAGGGCACAGCTAGTCTAAGATAATTTGGTTATTTCTACATATAAAGAAGCGTAATTTAAAATGAGCTTATTTAGAAAATTTTGTATTTTTTTGTTGTGCACGGGACCCTATTACTGCCAATCCGTCCGTCTGTCACCAGTCTACAGACAGTTGAAATTTTCAGATATTTATGTTATATTTTGCCCAATTTGCCCACATGGCTTATAACAACAAAAAACTACAAACAAAAAATATATATGTACCTATATATTTATGGGTGCTCCCCAAGTAAGTAAGTATACGTACTTTTTGCGTTTTGTTCCCTCCGTCACGCCTTGTTTTATAAAATATAATTTATTAATATCTATAGACGCTTCACACCACGTCAATATGGCCCTGAGCTAAGTATCCGAAGAACTTGTGTTACAGGTACCAGACAACGGAAGATTTTTATTATATTAATACACAAATTTAATACACATCCATGACCCAGGAACATTGAAAACTTTTTGTTCCCACGGTGGGATTCGAACCAGCAACCTCTCGGTCATGCACCAACGCGCTGAACCACTGCGCTACGGAGATCGTCAAAACGTTGAACGTTTCGAAAAGTAAACATCGTTGCAATAACAATACCTATTACTTGACTATTACGTGCTATTACCTAGTTGATAAGAAGGTAGTGTTGTACAATTTTTTTCTCTTTGGAAAAAGACACTTTGAGAAAATTACGGCAGGTATGCAAACCTGTATTTAATTATTAACACAGGCTTTAATTAGCTCTTCTCTTCTACTTTTATCAGTAACTAGCTGTGCTCGCGACTTCGCTCGCGTGGTTTTTGAGTGACTTATACCGTTTATGCAACGCACGCAACGAAAATTCTCAAATGTGAATAAATATCCCCGTTTTTGTAACATTTCTCACTGATGCTTCGCTCCTATTGGTCGCAGCGTAATGTTATATAGCCTTCCTCTATAAATGGACTATACAACAAAAAAAGATTTTTTCAAATCGAACCAGTAGTTCCTGAGATTAGCGCGTTTAAACAAACAAAGAAACAAACTCTTCAGCTTTATAATATTAGTATAGATGTTAGACTAGCTTAAAATTCTGACTTGAGATATTAGCTCTATAATTTTAACAAGAGCTATTATTTCATTTTATTATTAAATGGACTATCCAACAAATATATTATACATTTCAATTGGACCAGTGGTTCCTGAGATTTAGTGCGTTTAAACCAACAAACAAACTCTTCCGCTTTATATTAGTATAGATTGTTCGTAATGCTGTTAAGTAGTTACTTAACCTAGTAGGAGAATTGATTAGGACCTACCTAAGCTTAAATACTCTACTTTAATTAAAGTAGGTACCTACCTACATACCAAAATAGATAATATTATGTTTGTTCCAATTTTGAAGAATGAGGTGTGGCAATATTCTCCTACAGAAGGAAGTTTTTAAGAAGAAGAAGAAGCCCTGTACCTATACCTTCCATACCACAGACTATCAGCCTTCCCCAAAGTATTTCATGGGGGTAGTTGCCTATACTCGCCACGCTTGGCAAGCGGGTAGGCAAGCGCAGTTTTCAGAGCCCTACGCCACTGATACCCCGGCTCCACACTACTCGCGGAGTTCCTCGGCGAAGTACGGCGAAGTACTAGTAAAATTTGACGAGGTAAGCTGAAGTGTATTTCTACACTATCCTATTCGTCTAACTTCGTTCAACTTCGCGAGTAGTGTGGAGTCGGGGCTAGATTTGTAAGACGTAATAGACCGAATATCATAAGCTACATAGGGTATAATGATAAAAACTATAGATATAATTTGTAGATAAAGAAGTGACACTAATTATTCTATGAATACGGTGCAATAAAATTATTCTTTTTAGTTGTAGTTGTCAAAAGTTCCTGCATAACTCACGATGCGTAAGTACCTACTACGCCAGTGATTCAGAAATACAAAAGTACCTTACGATTAGGTACATTAATAATAATAATAATAATATCTATAGACGCTTCACACCACGTCAATCTGGCCCTGTGCTAAGTATCCGAAGAACTTGTGTTACAGGTACCAGACAACGGAAATATATTTAATACTTTTATACTATACACATATTTAAGATTTTTATTATATTATACACAAATTTAATACACATCCATGACCCAGGAACATTGATAACTTTTTGTTCCCTCGGCGGGATTCGAACCCGCGACCTTTCGTTCGAGCACCAACGCGCTCAACCAACTGCGCTACGGAGGTCGTCAAATGCAGTCAAACGCATTATCATACACTTTTTGTACACTACCCCCACATATCATACATTTGCAAGTCATCTTTAAAAAAATCAATCCAGCGGTGGTAGCATTTGCATAAATATTGACGGCTTATAAAAAAAACAATAGTTAACGGGGTGTCCGCCCCATAAAGATTACAGAGCGTCTTTACACATAACAATATTACCTCTGAGTCAGCGGCGGAAGAAAACTGCTGCGCTACCACGCGCCAAGCCATTAGCGCGGATTGCTGCGCGGCCGCATGTCATTTCACTCTCGCCGCGGACATTGCGAATCGTTCGATATTTAAATTCATATTTTTTTTTCGAGCTCGGTATTACGGTATAGTAGTGATTGTGAGTGCATTGAAAAGACAATATGAAATATAAGGTAAGAAAAAATATTATTATGTGCATTTTTATTTGCTGTTTTTATATTATTTAGTTAATTTAGTTACTACATGATGTTGCGATTTTTTTTACTGTTCAAGCGGTCCAGAGATGTTCAAGTAGTGCGTAAACTTTGGTGTAAATAATTTAAATTTTATTTACACACTGATAGTTTTAAACAGTTCTGTAACAATTCATTGCTTATTTAAAAAAAATCGGTAATTAGCTAATCTTTCTTCTTTTTTTCTTTAAATCTGAAAAGTTTTCTTTAAAAGATCTAAAGTGTCTATAATTAATTACATTTTCCATTAGCTATTATCATACAACCTGACAATGTAAATTATAATATTAATAAGTACGAGTAAAATATTACTCATAATATTATTACGAATCCATTAACACTATATTTGATTGAACTAACATTAGTAGGCACTGCCAAAATTATTTCTGTTATTAGATTTTAAAAACCTACACTGGCTTATATAATCTACTAACTTAATAATACGAAGATATTAATTGTGAATGCTTAATAAGGTTATTATACCATACCAGTTTAACTCAAAAACCACGCGAACGAAGTCGCGGACACAGCTAGTGTTAAAAATAAAACAGCCAAGTTCGACTTGCTTAATAATCGTAAGTAAATGCCGTTAGTCTGTTACCTTAACCTATGTAGGTAATGAAAAACATAGATTAATCACTAATCACAAGAAAAAAAGTTTCTTGTAACATCCTTAAAAGTGTAGGTTAAGGAAAAAAAGAATAGCTCGTGTGTGCTCCTATCGACCTACTTTGTAGTTTGTACGCATCGATATTTTTTTAATCCTTCAAAATTTCAGCCTTTATTTTAGTTGAAAAAAAAAAACAAAAATATTAAGATTCGCGCTCGTTGAACTCTTTTTTTCAATATACTAATGGCATCCCTTAAATATGATTATGAGCAAAATAATACATTGCAAATGCTTATGTCGTATATTATATCGTATACAAACAAACGCAATCCGTTGTTTTTAGGAATTAGTTGTCCTAGCTATGTCTAATTTGTATCTTATATTATAAAGAGAAAATATTAATTTGTTTGCATTGAATAGGCATCGAAACTACAGGGCCGATTCTGATGGTATTTAGCACAGATATAGATTAGATTATGGAGAAGGATATTAGCTACTTTTAATCAGGGATGTTAGGGAGCTCCGTAACCGTAACCGAAACTATCGGATATTCGATATAAAAAAACATCCGTAACCGAATCCGAAATGAAAGTTTTGCTACTGTAAAAATGAAACCAAAATTTTATATCCGTAACCGAAATTATCCGAAACAAACGGATAATCCGAAATAATTTAATATCCATATCCGTATCCGAAATTTCATATCCATTTCATCCCTTTAATCGCAGCAAGTAGCCGGCACAAAACGTAGATGGCTGCAGCGTTGGGTATAACTGCAATCCTATCGGCTCCGCTTACCCCCTAACTTTTAAAAACTATCAAATCCCCACCAGGGTCCTGATTACGTAACTTCTGTGGCTTTCCCGACCGTGGACATCAACTGTCATTGTGGTGTTAAATATTTTTAAAACACGATTTAAAAAGTTAATATGTCATAATTTTTACGTTTATTTAAATTTATCTCGGACGTGCTATAGTTAAAGTTTGCAGAATACTAACATAGGTACTCGTATTATGTTATGAAAAAAAAAACAGTATTTAGTCAATTGTAATTTTTTTTTGATTCTATAGCACGTGAAAATTTCGGTGTATTGAGTTTGTTTACTATTAGGATAAATTCAAAAGGAACATATACTATATGCCTTTTGGACTTTTGGTTTCTATTTATAGCGTAGGTAGGTTAGGTTAGTTATTATTTGTTTATAAATTTATGTCTTTAGTTATTTTTATCCTATTATTAAGTTACCATATAAATATTTTGTAATTTTATGAATTAGGTACTATAATAAATAGAAAAACGATATGGCGGATATGAAACACGATGAGTATTTTTTACTGCACGTTTAATGATCACATTTCTGTGACCGCAAGAATATAATCTGGCCACGTGATCGAAGATCTGAACAGAGGTCGCCCTGTGGTCGAAATTCGCCCATAATCCTACTTGTATTCATGATCATCTCAGCTATGAAGTACAGTGCTACTGGGGTGTTACTCTCCAAACTGATTCGATTTTAATTCACATTCGATCGAGCCGTGTACTTCCTAATAAATTGACGTTTGTTTATTATCAGTCTATTGATATGGTTGGTAGTACAAAAAGTTACGATCTAACGATTTTCTTCATCCTGGTTAGTTTTAAAGTAATACATCAAATAAAATACTAGAAGCCGTTGAGATCGAACTGATTTGATTCTCGATAAGTCGGGAGTAAGCCTGCTGGACTTCATGCTTACCCCAGGCTTACTCTCAACACAATCGAGAATCGAATCAGTTCGATCTCAACGGCTTGTGGTTTTTTTGGTAGATTGCTTTGAAACTAATTCTTTCAAAAACCACGGAGGCGATGATATACGGATAACTAATACTATAAACGCGAAAGTTTGTACGTCTGGATGGATCGACCTTTGTTACTCTTAAACGCAAAAACTGCTCTACGCGCCGATCTCTTCTCACTATATTCGGCTTAATATATGCACCATCACCCTGTATATCAGTAAGGACCGTATTCACGTGCCACAAACAGCCGTGTCCATAACCTTTTTTAACAGCTCGAGGGGCCTATTACAAGCTCTTAATTCCAGCCAGTTTACGCCATACAACATGGCTGCCTGGAATTTTCGTATTACGATCACATAATAACTGCTGATGACAGCTAGTTAGCGGACATGTGTCGCTTGACTTGCTTCCGAATGTCACTTTCAGACAACCAAACTAGGGTGGATCCATTCAGAATAACATGACTTTGTAATATGAAAAAGAACAAGACAGATCAAAGACCGTATTATTGAATTGCCTGGGACCAGGTTGGTATTGTAAAAGATCATAATACGGCCCCTGCTCTCTTGAAATAAGAAATGAAATCCAACAATATACTTTTTTATATTGATGCATTTATAGTTCAAGGTGTAGGTTATAAATTATAATTCAATTATAGCAATGTTTTAATCGTTGAAAACCGAGCGCAAACATCCTCTGCCTGCACTCTATTCATCTCGTCCGTTTGTCGGTCCGACTCTCTTGGATATAAAAGTAGGCCTGAATGCGCGCGCGCGATAAGATGAAAATTGCAGTACTTTGAAACCTATTTTTCTCAATAATGGGGCAGTATTATGATATTTTACAATATCAGCCTGGTTCCAGGCAATTCAATAATACGTTTTTAAATTTTTCATATTACAGCGACATGTTATACTGAATGGATCCACCCTAGTTTGGTTGTCTGAAAGTGACATTCGGAAGCAAGTCAAGTGTCACGTGTCCGCTGACTAGCTGTCAATTGTCATCATGCAGTTATTATGTGATCGTAATACGAAAATTCCAGGCAGCCATGTTGTATGGCGTAAACTGGCTGGAATTAAGAGCTTGCAATAGTTTGCATTGAAAAAAGACAAAATAATGTACAATTCATTTCATTTACCAGAGTATTATTGGTTTATAAATTGATATTTTTGTTGTAATATAACTTAAAACAATATGAAAAATACACCCTTTTTTAACGTAATAAATAAAGTAATACGTTTCGTTTCACTTTTAAAAGTGTACAACTTTATTTAATGTTACATAGAAGAAATAAAAGTACTTTTACTTTAATTCCTTTTTATACCGTAATATTCATATCATAGATTACAGAAAACATTAAAATAATTATAATCTATATTTTTATAATCTTTATTTTTACGTTTCAAAATAGAAAATTAAGTTTGTAACATAGGTAAAGTTATTCATTTTTAAAAATGAAACGAAACAGTTTTTTTATCTGTCAAATAACTTCTCAAGTGAGGTTGTGTTTGAGACTTCTTTATTAATACGGGTCTTAATCTCATAGTAAATATATTGACCCCCTCATAACAGTACACAATTGAACCGAATATGGGATCACCGTTACCTTAACAATGGGCCACACTGAATACTGATTGCCAGATCAATGACATAATTAGCACACAAAATACTCCAGTTGGACCAATAATCTGTCTTGTCTATTGATATATTTTTACTACCTAAAGATTAGTGCACACTGAGACGCGGTCATTTATATCACAGAGCAGGGATGAAATGAATATGAAATTTCGGATACGGATACGGATATTACATTATTTCGGATTATCCGTTTGTTTCGGATAATATCAGTTACGGATATAAAAAATTTATTATTTTTAAATGTTGTTTTCAAGTTTGGTTAGGACAATTCAGGCTGTTTGTCTGACAAGAAAGATGATCCATGCGTCGGGTGGGCATGTAAAAAGTCGGTCCTGCGCCTGATCTCTCGCTAGTCGTGTCGGTTTACCGTCCCACTGGGTTATGAGAGTAAAAGGAGGAGAGAGTGCTTCTGTGTATTGCGCACACACTTGGGCACTATAAAATAACTCCTGCGTAGCTGGCCTGGTTTCAATGAAATCGGCTACCGACATCGAAATCGGTGAGGGGAGCTATTATTATTATTATAAAATTTTTACAGTAGTATTATTATATTTTCGGATTCGGTTACGGTTTTGGATATTTTTTTAATATCGGATATCCGATAGTTTCGGTTTCGGTTACGAAGCTCCCTAACATCCCTATCACAGAGCATGGAAAAAACATTTTTTTTAAAGCTGTCCTGATTGCGGCCGTTCTATAAATCATCATCGTCAGTTCGCTGCCACTGTTACTGAATAATTGTGTATTATTATTATGTTACTGAACATGAATAAATGTGTTACACATTTAAGCATTACACAAAATTTTAAGATAGAACAATTTTCCATGTTTCATGATTAAAGGTGGTCCTGCCAAGTTTCTTTTGTCGGTGCGGTGAATTAAGTAACCTCCGAATGTTCACTATCAGTGACAATGATGATTTATAGTTACTATTATTATTAATAACGACCCCGATAATGTCAGATTTCCAAAAAAAAAAATCGCAATCGGCAACACACGTACTCGACAAACACTAAATTTTTGTCGGAGGTAAAAAACGCAGCATTGCGTCTTGGTATGAACTGACCTTTATAAGTAACAGTAGGTCATTATGTTAAATGCCATTACGGTACTGTATTCTTTATTTTGTTAGACTCGCTGACTTGACTGACGAATAAAGACACGTATTATGTGGCACGTATGACCATAGACATGGCTTCTTTCTTCGGAAGTATAGACAGTGACAGATTGTTAAAGAAAGGTAAATTTGTCAATAGAATCTGTCCAAATGTTTATTTTTGCCTTAGTGTGGAGAAATGCATTTCCACGTACATCACTATCGTAGAACCAGTAATCAGGCAGATTTTTCCTCCACATTATTTCTGACTCACATTTAGAAGCTTTGCAATCGGTATGTTTTATTTTTCACCTCCAAAAGTCGGTCAACGATTATCGCTCGTATTATGTCTATGGATAAGATCAAATCTATTCTCATTTTCTGTATTGATAATACGTCCCGTCTATGACACATCCATAGAGGTGCGAATTGACCAATACAATACAATGATTATTGTTGGCTACATGAATCCATAAACTATAGACTATATTCTACAGTTGGCAGTGTCAAAATGGCGTATTTTACTGTAAAAGTTATTCATTTGATGTTTAAATATACTAATTATTGTTTAATCGTTATAAAATGTATTGGATAATGATGTATGATCCTTTAATATTCCGGTGAAAGTGTTGATAAGTGGATAAGTCAAAATGTCGGTGTTTTTGGTTTGTTTACGTTTAGATTAAATTTGATAGGAACGATTATACCATCAGCTACGGATGCACACATTCCGACACATACGAGTAATGTGATTTATATTAAATCTCCATGAGAATATTATCACGTAGGAAAATCAACCTTGCATCTCGAGTCTCGGGTACGCCTAGGGTTGCCATCTTTTTTGACGTGAATACCTACGGACCGTATAAATAAAACGATCTCAAATCCAACCTCACTTGAGAACCTATTTGACAGATAAAAAAAACGTTTCGCTTCACTTAGGTGAAAATTATCTGATTTGAAAAATCGGCCCTTAATCATATTGTTACAAAAACATAACTTTCCTCATGCACCCATGAAGAAAGGTTACGTTCAATCAAGATGCAATTAGAATGAAAAATTTGTATTTTTCGTGCTTTATTATATTTTTTTACGATACTAGTATGATACCATACAGCAGGGATGTAACCGTAACCGAAACTATCGGTATAATAATAATAATAATAGCTCCCCTCACCGATTTCGGTGTCGGTAGCCGATTTCATTGAAACCAGGCCAGCTACGCACGAGTTATTTTATAGTGCCCAAGTGTGTGCGCAATACACAGAAGCACTCTCTCTTCCTTTTACTCTCATAACCCAGTGGGACGGTAAACCGACACGACTGGCGAGAGATCAGGCGCAGGACCGACTTTTTACATGCCCATCCGACGCATGGATCATCTTTCTTGTCAGACAATCAGGTTATCGGCCTGCATTGTCCTAAGCAAACTTGAAAACAACATTTTTTGTTGTTCCAACGCGGGAATCGAAGCCACGACCTCCGGGTCGAGAGCGAAGCTCAGAACCACTAGTCCACGGAGGCGATTAACTATCGGTATAAAAAATATCCGTAACCGTAACCGAATCCGAAATGAAAGTTTTGCTACTGTAAAAAGGAAACAAAAATTTAATATCCGTAACCGAAATTATCCGAAACAAACGGATAATCCGAAATCTATACTAATATTATAAAGTGGAAGTTGTTTGTTTGATCGTTTAAGCGCGCTAATCTCAGGAACTACAGGTCCAATTTGAAAAAAAAATTTTTTGTTGAATAGGCCATTTATAGACGAAGGCTTTAGGTTATATTATAACATTACGCTGCGACCAATAGGAGCGAAGCGTCAGTGAGAAATGTTGCAAAAACGGGGAGACTTACGTTGCGTGCGCTGCATAAATGGTTTACGTCACTCAAGAACCACGCGAACGAAGTCGCGGGAACAGCAAGTAATTTAATATCCATATCCGAAATTTTATATCCATTTCATCCCTGCCATACAGTATATGGTTGGCAATCATAGGTACACACCTCGTATGTCGCAATAGCAATAACTTCTATTTGTTACAAAAGATAAGTTGTAAAACATTATAATATACAGTTTGAGTTGCTCCTATAATATGTTGTAATCACAGTCAGAAATATATGTACCTACGTGTAGCGATTTATACTCATACAACACTTTCACCGGAATATATAGGTAGGATCATACTCAATGGCGTGCCTTGACGGGGCCGCGTATAAAAATTTGTTTGCGAGCCCATAAAATCATGGGATTGCTCACCAAATCAAAAAAATGTTTGCCTAAAACGAGAGGAAATATTTATTAATTTTTTATCATAACTATCTATCACTTACCGCGGGAAAAAGAGAAATAGTTTTTTTACTTGTGTTATTTCTGAAATGTGGAAAAAATTGGTTAGTTTAATTTTTGCTTACCCACTTCGGGGGCCCTGTATAATGGATACAAACATAATATTATCTATAGACTATACATATATTACGTATCGCACTAATATTATAATGGAATATTATAAAGGTGAGAGTTTGTGAATGAGTGTGTATGTTGGTTACTTCTTTACGCAATAACTACTGAACGGATTTCGATGAAATTTGGTACGGTAGTAGTCCGTATGCTGGATTAACATATAGACTACTTTTCGGTTTCCGCTCGCTAAGACTCGAGAACGGCTGAACTGATTCGGCTATTTTTAGTCTTGAAATATTCGTGGAAGTCCCGGGAAGTTTTAAACGGTTCATCACAAACTGTTTCTATGCTCAACAAAGTGGGCACGGGTCAGCTAGTCGTTCATAAATTAACATAAAAGTGATTTAGTCGCTTTTTATACGGTGTACATTCGCGACCCCGACTCGCGCCTGGCCGCTTTTTCTTGTATCAATGAAAGTGGCAGGTTGGTAACCTTGGATGATGTAATAATCTTAGTTTCGTCGGCCTATTTCAGAGGTTTGCTAAGATAATTGCTAATCTTTGTTCTAATGGTGTAGAAACTAGCGCCATAATCGATAAAATCCAGCGGATCGTGAACTGATATTTCATCTAGATGATGAAAGTCAAGTTACTCTCATCTTGAACCTCAAATCTTGTGTTTTATCTCTCAAATGTCTCATCTCATCTCAAGTCGAGGTTGCGTTAAAGTGATCTATAACTTTTGTTATCACACTTTTTTCACATAACCTCAAAATGTGAGAAATTCAAATAAACAAGGTTTTGGTTTTTTATATTCATCTTTATAAAAAAATAATCGGTGACATCTTACCTAATTATGTCGCAAACACACTGTAAGTTATTTGATTTAAATTATTTATTTTTTTGCCTACTTTTGACTTAATATCGAAAACCGCCGTCATTTTCAATCGAAAATCCTCGCGTCTTAACATCAGCTATTTTCAAAAACTTCGGCGTGCTTTCTGTTAGTTGAGATCTCTACTTTCGGATGATATTAAAAAAAAAAACTATAGTAAGGGCGTGTTTCACCAAGCAATGTTAAAGTTAATCCTTCGTTAAATATAATGTTGTTCCTCTCGTAATTCTTATCAATGAATGAGAAGGCATGGTATTTTAACAAGCCGTTAACACTAACATGCGTTGGTGAAATCGGCTAAATCTTCTTTGTATCTCGAATACTAGGTTTTTACAGCTGCTACTAAAATTGTACATATCTATCTACTAGTAGTTCCTGAGATTAGCGCGATTAAACAAACAAACAAACTCTTCCGCTTTATAATATTAGTATAGATTTTATATAATATCTTCTTCTTCTTATAGGTATATTAAAATGAATTGCTGTTCGTTAGTGACGCTAAAAGTCGGGAACTGCTGAACGGATTCGGCTATTTTTAGTCTTTAAATATTCGTGGAAGTCCCGGGAGGGTTTAAACGGTTCATCACAAACTGTTGCTATGCCCAACGAAGTGGGCACGGGTCAGCTAGTTATTTATAAGTCTCTGTGGTCTCGTGGTTCAGAGCTTCGCTCTCGACCCGGAGGTCGTTGGAACAATAAAAAAATGTCGTTTCCAAGTTTGGTTAGGACAATGCATGCTGATCACCTAATTGTCTGATAAGAAAGATGATCCATGCGTCGGATGGGCATGTAAAAAGTCGGTCCTGCGCCTGGTCTCTCGCTAGTCGTGTCGGTTTATCGTCCCACTGGGTTATGAGAGTAAAAGGTAGAGAGAGTGTCTTTGCGTATTGCGCACACACTTGGGCACTATGAAATAAATCCTGCGTAGCTGGAAGCTTCAATGAAATCAGCCACCGAACTGAAATCGGTGTGGGAGGTGAATTTTTTTTTGTTTCAAACCTAAACGGCACTGGTCATATAGAACAGACTGTCAGAAGACCGTTAAGTGCATCAACCGCAGAAAACTAACCTTGGTCTACGGTCGATTAGGCTAAGCCACTGCAACACGCGGTACCAATCCTGAGCCAGTCAACGGTGACAACGTAATGCGCAACAATAGCTTAAATGAACCTTGCCTCCGTGGTCCAGTGGGTTGAAGCTTGACTCTTAAGACGGGAGGTCGCAGGTTTGATCCTCACCTTGAAACAGCAAACATTTTAACATCCAACGACATAATGAATAATAATACGAACCAAATTACAGTTATAATACAGTCTTGGTCCAGCGTGCTTACTCCCGACACAATCGAGAACCGAATCCGTTCGATATCAGTGGTTTTTCGTACTTTATTTGGTGAATTACTTTGAAACTAATCAGGATACAGAAAATTGTTAGATCGTAACTTTTTGTACTCCCGACCATATCAATAGACTGAGAATCAAAATAAACAAATATCAATTTATGAGGAAGTACGCGGCATGATCGTATCAGAATCAAAATCAAATCAGTTTGGAGAGTAAGACCTCAGTTGCTTAAATGTCTTGGGTTTGTCAAGTCTGGTTAGATCTTAGGATAATGGAAACCTGATTTTCTAACATGATGCGTCAGATGGGAATGTATAAAATCGGCCCATTTTTTGTACCTAGAACTTTTTCGAATAGTCTATCCCGCTCGTACTCGTCAATTAATGCATGCACGAGCGGGATAGACTGACGTTCGAAAGGAAGTTCGAAGTCGATAATTAAAAACGTCAGGTTTCCGATCTCGGCGACCGCAACTAGATATATAATAGAAACACGACAGATTTCCTATAGATAAAGGGTAAAGTCCAGGCACATTCCGGAAACCGCCATCTAGCGACAATATTGGAAAATACTAATTACTAATTTCGTTTCGTATCTTCTTCTTAATTAAGGAGTTGAATATAGCTTAATGTGATGCTATGGTTAAAAAATATGCTTATCCTTATTTTAATGGTAATATTTTTACTTAATTTGGCATATTTACATTTTATAATTTACAAACGTAAATATTAGTGACACCTATTGCAATTTTTTTGTATTAAACATAGATTGTATGGGATGGTAGGCCATGGTGAGTCATAATAATAATAGCTCCCAAGTGCGTAATACACAAGGACACTCTCTCTTCCTTTTACTCTCTTAACCCAATGGGACGGTTACCCGATAAGACTGGCGAGAGAAAAGGCGCAGGACCGACTTTTTACATGCCCATCCGACGCATGAATCATCTTTTTTGTCAGACAATCAGGTGATCATCCTGCATTGTCCTAATAACATTTTTTGTTGTTCCAACGCGGGAATCGAACCCACGACCGTCGGGCCGAGAGCGAAGTTCTTAACCACTAGACCACGGAGGCGTCCACGAGTAATATCTATAAAGAAGAGAAAGAAGGTTTCAACTCATAAAACCGACCAAGAAGTGTCCTCGTGCAAGAAGTTATGCCGTACAAAATGGCAAAAAAATCACGTTTGTTTAATGAAAGCCTCCCTTTCTTATATCTAGTAGTTGTGGATTTTGGAAGATTTTAAGTATGTACTTACTTGAAATTAAAGTAGGCACTGTGTCGTTACTGCTGCCGTTTTGCATTTCGAGCAAAAAAATACCTTTGTTGAAGGTTGTATATGTATCCCCGTTGTATATATACAGGATGTAAAAAGAGCAGTCACTATAACTTTGGGATATGATTAAAGGACCTTATCTCATTCTAGAAATGATTTTTTTTCATTATTTATTTTTGAAAAAAAAAATCAATTTATTATTGTTAGTCGCAGGGCTGAACTGTTTGAAACAACGTTCTGCATTAAATTCTTAAATTTTATTTTTTTTGCCCTAGTACGTAATGAACGTCTTACGCGTGCTATTGACCTCTCAGCGTAATCAGCTGATCGCTGTGTTGTGCACGTTGTACATTGTCTATTGAAAATTTTTAAATTTTTTAAACAGTGGATTAAAAGCAAATGACTAGTACCAATGGATATATCTCTTGCCTGGTTATAACCCCACGAAGTTATAGTGACTGATTTTTACACCCTGTATAATTAAGTGTATTATGTTTCTAGTATTTATTGTTATATCGGCAATAGAACATAGTAATTTGTGAAAGGGGAGATTTTAAAATAATAAAAATATATCGCGTGATTAATGGACGGCCCCTGATTAGTGTGTCATACTGCACTCAAGTGCATTCCAAGCACAAACCCCCCACGGTGCAAAATACTTGCAGTTCCTCAAAGGCGTCAGCAGGAACAATTGACAACTACGTGTTCGTATCGTTCTAGAACTATAAATTACTAGCTGACCCGTACCCACTTCGTTGAGCACACAAACCGTTTAACTTCTACGAATATTTCAAGACTAAAAATAGCAGAAACGGTTCAGCCGTTCTCGAGTTTTAGCTAGACTAACGAACAGCGATTCATTTTTATATATTATAGATATATAGATATAGTAGTTTAAACAAGCAAACAAACAAACAAACTCTTCCGCTTTACAATAATATTATAAAGCGGAAGAGTTTGTTTGTTTGTTTGCTTGTTTAAACTACTAATCCGATTTGAAAAAATGTTTTTTTTTTGTTGGATAGTCCATTTATAGAGGAAGGTTTTAGGCTATATAACATTACGCTGCGACCAATAGGAGCGAAGTGCCAGTGAGAAATGTTGCAAAAACGGGGAAAATTATTCACATTTGGGGACTCTCGTTGCGTGCGCTGCATAAACGGTTTAAGTCACGCGAAAGTCACGGGCACAGCTAGTATTAGATACGTTACGAATACGTAGCTGTTACTGCTAGCCCTGTTCTCATCACGACATGAAGATGTTCTCTACATTATGCAGTGGATGTAATTGCATTTGATCTGCACGCACAGGCATGCGATATAATTATATACCGGTTGTATGTCACATTAGTTGATAGTATCTAACTATAGCTTGTTAACATACAGCAATATCCTATAATTAATGAAGTACCTAACAAGTCTTCAAATCTACAGCGTGTCTAATGGTTCATATTATATTTAACCGAATATAGCGTGAAGAGAATGATGCTTTGTTTTGGCACCTCATCTATATCTTCTCTTCTTCTTTTATATATAAAAATGAATTGCTGTACGTTAGAACGCGCTAATCTCAGGAACTACTAGTCCAATTTCAAAAATTATTTTTTGTTGGATAGTCCATTTATAGAGGAAGGTTTTAGGCTATATAACATTACGGTGCGACCAATAGGAGCCAAGCGTCAGTGAGAAATGTTGCAAAAACGGGGAGACTTTCGTTGCGTGCGCTGCATAAACGACGCGAAGGAAGTCGCGGGAACAGCTAGTAGGTTATACAGGGTGTAAAAAGAACAGCCACTATAACTTTGGGATATGTTTAAAAATACCTTTTCTCATCCCAGAAATGTATTTTTAAATATTTACTTTCTGCGTGCGCTACCACTAAAATAATTTTCAAAATCTGGAGTTTCTGAGATTAGCGCCAACAAACCAATAAGAAGTAATTAATCATGATTGTTTTTGTTTTTCTTTTCCTATGCCAAGAGTAGTTTGGTAGAAATAGCTTTAAAGCGATAAAACCGCCCTTTGTGTTAAATTTTTTTTTGTTGTTCGATTCTCGTGCTTGTATATTTTTTGTCTTTGTTTTGGACACAATAAAGTATATTCATTCATTCATTCAATTTTTACCAAACAAAATTATCAAAATATTGCTAACAGAAATAGTTTTTTGTTGCATCCATGGACAATGAACCAAACAAATGAACGATGGACGTTCAGACATTGTAACCATGATAAGGCAATTTAGAAGACATTACCTGCCAGTAACCATGAGAAGGCATTTGATAGGACAATATAGTTCACGGAAAGCGAAAGTCCAGCAAGAAGTACTCAACCGACGCTGAATGCAGTGAAATCAGTCCCACGATGTTATTATTATTACGTATCATGATGCATGCATTAACCACACATCATCATCATCAAAAGAAACATAATAATATCTATCGATCCTTCACACCGCGTCAATCTAACCCTGTATCCGAAGAACTTGTGTTACGGGGTCCAGACAACGGAAACATATTTAATATTTTTATACTATACTAGCTGACTCGTGTCCACTTCGTTGAGCATAGAAACCGATTAAACCTTCCTTGGACTTCCACGAATATTTAAAGACCAAAAAATAACCAAATCGATTCAGCCGTTTTCGAGTTTTAGCGAGACTAACGAACAGCAATTCATTTTTCAGTTTCGTTCGACGCATAATAGTGCGTATACGTATTTGCAGTGTGAATGATCGCGTTATCAGTGAGTTACTCAGTGCATACCTATATATCGCGTCGTATTGAAGCTTACTCGATCGGCCGGCCGTGGCCGCTCGATGTTTCTACAAATAATTTTGCGCCTTAATTACAATGGAGGAAGACCCTATTTTGATTGACAGTGAACAGGTGGAAATAAATAATATACAAAACGAATCTGAACTAAACCTTTTTGATGAACTAACACAACTGAATACTTATGATATTATAGCTGAAAAAAATCCAGAAAAAATCCAGAAAAGAAGAAGAAACGAAATCGAGGATGAACAAAACACATCGACGGAAGTAAGAGGTCGAAAGAAAAGACAACGAGAGCTAAAAGAGAGTGTTGGACTTATCATAACATCTAAAGAAATGTTTCCCAAACAATTTGCACTTGCAAAATTATTCAAGAATCAAAGCATCTGTAATATAACGAAAGTTAAGTACTTAAACCCATTTAAAATTAGTGTGGAATTTGATAACGATGAGAGTCCTGAGTCTGTAATAAATTCTGATTATTTTGTACAGCTGGGTTGGAGGTCTCAACGACCTTTCGAAGTTGGTTTATCATACGGAATAATTAAAGATATCGAATTAGACCTTTCTGAAGAGGAATTATTGTCTTCTATTTCTTGCTCAACCGAAGTTATTAACGTGAAACGTCTACAACGTAAGAATAAGGAGGACGTAGGCTGGTCTGACTGCGAAAAAGTACGAGTGGCTTTCAAAGGATCATCATTGCCAAGTTTTATTTACATCTTCGATATGAGAGTAAGGGTAGAACCGTACATTTTTCCAGTTACTCAATGGACTAAGTGTTGGAGATTCGGCCACACGCGCAAAATGTGTCCAGCAACAAGTTTTTATTGTCCAAAATGCTGCGGTAAACACGAAAGATGTGAGACTACGTCGTTTAAATGTATTAATTGTAGGGATAATCACGTCGCTTTTGATAAAAAATGTCCTGTTTACACTAAAGAACGAAAAGTACGCGAGATTATGGCTGACTTTAATTGCTCCTACAGAAAAGCATTGGACTTATATATTCCACCCTTTTCACCTCCTAGAAATGAAGAGGCGAATCACCATATAGAAGTTAATACAATAGTGATGAATAACCAAAATACTTCTTTAACTCCATCTTACGCAGATATTGTAAGCCAAAATAGTAGCAGCATACCTAATAAAGACAATGAAGCACACGGGACCAGTAGTGTACAGCAAAAATCTTCAAAAAAGAAAGAAAGAAAAAAGATACGGAAATCGTCATCAGAAGAAGATATTATAGTGAAAGAGTGTACGCAATCACAACAAGATTCACCGGTTTTAGGAGAAAACAATACACAAAGAAAGAATGAAGATTCGGAGGATGATAGACATAGTGTTGAAGATAGGCATGACATAAAAGATATATCATTCAAACGTTTGGCGATAAAAATTAAAAACATATTTATGATGGAGCAAGAATCTTTTAAAACTAAAATACTTAATTCGATTAAAATATTTATGGAATGGGTAATAACCCGAGTGTTTGAAAACCCATCGAATCTGTCTTTTTTGCTTAAAATATTTAATGGATAGGAAGTTACATAAAATTAATATTTTGCAGTGGAATGCTCAGAGCATAAAACCTAAATTAGCTGATTTTGAACTCATTTTGCATTTAGATAAAATTCATATTGCAGCGGTTTGTGAAACTTGGTTAAAACCAGAAGTTAATATTTCTATTAAAGATTATAATGTTTACAGAAAAGATAGATTGGATGGTTGGGGAGGTGTAGCTATATTTACCCATAAGTCGTTAAATTGCCGTTTGTGTCAAGTGCAAAGTAATACTGTTGGTATAGAATTTGTAAATGTAAAAATTTTCAATTGTAACTATATTAAAAACGTTATCTGTGTTTACTGTCCGCCGAATATTCAGACCTGTCAAAACGACTGGGATTGTGTGTTTTCACAAGTGTCTTCGCAAGCTGTAATACTCGGAGATTTCAATGGCCATCATACTAACTGGTCAACCAGAACTGATTCTCGAGGTACGCAGATTTTTGATTCTTTAATAGATAATATAATTTAAATAATGGTAGTCCCACAAGATTAAAACTAGTAAACGGAATATTACAACGATCGTCGCCTGACTTGTCCTTGGTCACTTCAGATATATTTTACAAGTTTGATTGGCTAGTAACTAATGAAACTATAGGAAGCGACCATCTTATGATAAAATTATGTAACCCAAATAATTTTTGTAGTTCATTTACTAAGAAACGTAACTTCAAGCGTGCTGATTGGTCATCTTATGCGACTTATGTTGAGAAACTTCTCTTAGAAAATAATTTATTGGAACACACATATGATTTACAATACAGTTACGATTGTTTTGTTAATATTTTAAACAAAGCCGCTAATTGTAGTATTCCATTCTATAAAATACCTACATGTCCTATTGATAAATTCCAACCTAAACCTTATTGGAACCCCAATTTGTCCAAAGCAGTAGCGGAGCGTAGAAGAGCGTTATCGCTTTTTAGACAAAACCCTACACCTAATAATTTGAGTATACTTAAAGAAAAAATTAAAATTGCCCAAAAGTTACTCCGAAATGCAAAAACTGAATCGTGGCGTAAATTCTGTTCGTCTATTGATGAATCTACTACAGTAAATAATATGTGGCTTCGTTTAAGATGGCTAAAAGGATACAGAACTCAAAAAAAATACATATCAAAAGACGTAGCAGAAAACCTACTTCATAATTTATGCCCAGATTACTGCGCTCCGCCACGCCCTCTATTTTTATCTCATAACTCGCAGCTTGAATGTCAAATATCTAATAACGAACTCCAAAAATCTATAAAATCCAAAGATACAGCTCCCGGGTGTGATGACATCTCATTTTCCATAATAAAAAAATTGCCAGATATTGGTTTTAAAGTTCTGTTAAACTTATATAATAAAATTCTAGTCACTGGATACGTTCCTTGTCAATGGCGACAAGTGCGCCTTACGCCAATACCGAAACCCGGACGAGATCCTACCTCAATATCATCAATTAGGCCTATATCATTAATATCATGTATTTGCAAAATTTTTCACACAATAATAAATAATAGGGTTGAGTGGTTCATTGAGCATAATAATATGTTTATGGAGGAGACCATAGGTTTTAGAGCGTGTGTAACATCAGCTATACAATTATTAGGATTTTCAAAAAACTTTTTTACTATTGGATGTTTTATTGATTTAGAAAATGCCTACAATAATATTGATTTTATAAATATTTTAAAATATATGGATCAACTTGGTGTGGGATCGAAAATTTGCGTATATTTGTGGAATTTTCTTATTGAAAGAGTTTTATGTATTGAAGGTCTAGAATATGAAATTTTCAGAAAAACGGCTCGTGGCTTGGCTCAGGGGGACCCTTTGTCTCCCCTTTTATTTAATATAGGTACAATTTCTATTTGTAAAGCTATTTTAAACATAAATTTCTCGCAATATGCAGATGACTTCATTTTATATTATAGTTCTAATAACTTGAATGATGCCAGAACAAAATTACAGTTTGCACTAGACACATTAAATAAATTATGCTTAGATTTGAATTTAGACATATCAGGACCTAAAAGTAAAGTTTGTATTTTTTCTAAAAGACAACAAAATCGCTTTGTAAATTTTAATTTATATGTAAACAATTGTCCACTTGATGTGGTTGATTGTGTAAAATATTTGGGTGTGTGGTTGGACAGATCGCTTAGATGGGGAAGACATATTAATGAGTTATCAACTAAAGTTTTAAAATTACTTAATCTTTTTAAAATATTATCGGGGCCGGGATGGGGTGTACATCCTAAACACCTACGCAAATTATATATTTCATTTATTCGAAGTCGTATTGACTATGCTAGTTTTTTATATGATAATAGTCCTAAATCATTTTTGTACAAACTAGATAAAATACAAAATCAGGCTATGCGTACTATTGGCGGATTCATTAGGACCACCCCCATCCACGTGATGGAAAGTGAATTATACCTATCTCCTTTGTATCTGCGTAGGCAATATTTAGCTGGTAAGTTTTGGATTAAAAATAGGTCAATTGAGAACAAAACACTAAACAAAAATATTCTTGAACTCGCCAATTCGATTCATATCCGTTACTGGAACAATAAAAAAAAACCTTTGTTAACGTTAATTTATGATCATTATAAAAATAAAACTTTTGATTCTCAAAATAAATTAGGAATGTTTACACTAGATACATGGGTTAGTAATATTAATATCGCTAAAAATGTGAACGTTGGCATAAATAATATTTCCAAAACTAAAAATAGTTATTATCCTTTACAGTTAAAATATATATGTTATGAATTTATTGATAAAAAATATAGACTATACCGAAAAATTTTTACAGACGGATCAAAGAATAATGACTGTGTTGGTGCTGAATTTTATGATTCATATAATGACACATGTATGAAGTTCAAAATTATATCCAAAATGTCGATCATGGAAGTGGAACTTGTGGCTATCGCAAAAGCACTATCTTATGCGATTTCCCTACATACAAATAAGATAGTAATAATAACTGATTCTAAAAGTGCTTTATTGCATTTGGCTCGTTGTACCTCGACATTTCGAGGCACAACGATAGCCTACTCGATATTGGACTTGATTTTGAAATTCGAACATGAAAACAAAACATTATTTTTACAATGGGTACCATCCCACATCGGTATAGAAGGAAACGAAAAAGTGGATAAATTCGCTAAAGACGCAGCTTTAAATGGACCCTGTATAGATTACTTACCGTCGTTTAGTTATTATACATACTCACATAAATTATACTGTGAAAACTTATTTAAAGAATATTTTAACATGCGATCAAAGGAGAAAGGTATATGGTATCGCACTGTCCAGCCGCATCCCCCAAAGCCACCATGGATAAATGAATCTAAATTAAATAGAATTGACACAGTTAATGTTATGAGACTTCGTTCCGGACACATTCCATGTAATAAGTTTACATTTCTTATGAAAAAAACCAATTCACCAAACTGTGAAACATGTGGCACTATAGAAGATGCATATCATGTATTGATGGAATGTGCTCGGAACAGGTCCATTAGGGATCAAATGAGTCGGGAATTGTACCAAGTAGGTGGTTGTAATAGTATTCTGGCTCACCCGCTCTCCGAGGGAATTAGAGTACTATTACAACTTATGGAAAACCGATTATAAAATTGTTTTCTTGTAACTTACCACTGTTGACTTACCAGGGCGACATAATCGCTAAGCGACAAAGCCCTTTTAAATATAAGAATTAAAAAAAAAAAAATCATTTTTATATATTAGAGAAGATTTAACATTTTTATTACCATAAACACATCCATGACTCAGGAGCATTGAATAATACTTTTTGTTCACTCGGCGGGATTCGAACCCGCGACCACCGGCATCACGTGCTCAACCACTGCGCTACAGAGATCTTCGTATCGATATGGATCTTAATAGTTAGAAGCCATTGATTTATATTTAAAAAAAAACTTATACTATACACAAAACGTCTCCGTGCTCTAGAAGTTTAGAGCCTAGCTCTCGACTCGGAGGTCGTGAGTTCGATTACCGCGTTGCAACAACAAAAAAGTTGTTTTCAAGTTTGATTAGGACAATGCAGGTTGATCTCCTGATTGTTTGACAAGAATGATCGAAGTGTCGGATGGGCATGTAAAAAGTCGGTCCTATGCCTGATCTCCCACCAGTCACGGCTATCCGTCTCACCGGGCTACGAGAGTTAAGAAAGACTCTGCTTTTGTGGATTGCGTACACAGTTAGGCACTATAAAAACCAGTCACCGTCACCAAAATCGGTGTAGGAGGCATTAATAATACACATATTTATTTAAGATTTTTATTAATGTATTAATTGCACATCCATGACCCAGGACCACAGAAAACTTTTTGTATCTTCGGCGGGATTTGAACCCGCGACCTCCAGAAGGAATTAAAATAGGCTTGAAGTGAAATCAAGTATCTTTGTAACATGTTTGTAATTTTCTAATTTTTCTTCCGTCTTCCGTACAATACGATGTGTCGAATGTCATAGTATCGAACTTAACTTTTAGTATTAGAATGATAGGTTATTAAAACGGACTAATTAAATACTCGTTTGCCTCAATAATGTTTCAGTTTATCATTGGCGCGAATGGTGTGTTAAGTCACAACAATAGGCGTGACGACATTAACAAATAAACAACGATTTCATGATTTCAGGGTAACATAGATATGAAAAGGATTTTAAATACTGATATACTTTTATATAAAAGTTTGTGATTATTAAGATTTACAATAAATTAAAATAGTGTAATCGGCCATTTTGACTGAAACACCGCATTACAGCGCATGACATGACGTCTAAGTAAACATCACTGTCATGGTCCATCGCTGCTGTCATTATGGCCCTGTTCCACTTCCTAACTCTAAACGATCTGAACGTTTTTTTCGTTCAGATTTGCGTTTCTTTAGCACTGTTTAGGATCGCTTTGAACTGTTTTCATTAGGTTCCACACGCACTGTCAGCTGTCAATGTCAGCGTTATGAATGTTCTGAACGTTCAGAGCGTTTTATGGAACACACTGTATATATTACTTTTTTATCTATGGTTTACTTAAGCATCTGACGTTTACCTAGGCGTGACGTCACACTCGACGCCATGACATTTACCGAAATAATGGTTTTTTAATAATTAGAAAATGTGTATTGTGTATCCACTTTACAAAAGTTGATTTCAAATCTTTCGTCATGCCTATTGTAATATGTCCGATGCACGCCGCTTCCTACACTGTAGGTCGTATTATTTTAGTCATCTTCGGCATAATCGTCTGGTTGCCACAATTATAAGTCTAGGTTTCCGTGGAATACATATCTAAGCATTTATTGACGAAGTTATGTGGCGACGGGACAAAAAAATATGTGTATAATACAATAATACACAAAAAACCTAAACATAAACATTAAACGTAAATAAATTATACGTTTACGTTGCCTGGTCCCCGTAACACAAGTTCTTTTGAGTTTTGATACTTGGCGTGTTTCATCAAGCAATGTTAAAGTTAATCGTTCGTTGATGACATGATATTATGTTGTTCCTCTCGTAATTATTATCAATGAATGAGAAGGCATGGTAATTTAACGAGCCGTTAACACTAACATGCGTTGGTGAAATCCGGACTTAGCACGATGCCAGATTGACATGGTGTGAATCGTCCATAGACATATTATACATAATACGTTACTAACTTAACATATTCATCACCAATTTGCTCCGTGCTTGACCATTCGAGGGTTAATTAAATTTAGTTTATTAATCTATAAACAAAATTTAATTAACCCTGGAATGGTCAAGCAATGAATTTGGTGATGATGAAATAGCTGAAAACATCCACGATCAAATAAAATTAATAATAAATAAAAGTGTTGTTTAAACACATAAAGTGACATAACAAAGCCAAAAGTTAACAAAAACACTAAAACGTCGTCTATCGGCCAAAAAAATTGTCAAAATTAGTTAATCACAGACACATCAAACTTATAACTCCTTGTTTTTGTCGAGGGTTGATAATCGTAATATAATGGCACACTTTTCACTGCTTCTTGCTGTCGTTGCATTCGGTTTTGCAATTCGTTCACTATTTGCTAACGTCTATTGAAATTTATTAGAGACAGACGAAAAAACAACGACTTTTAATCTATACTTCACTATTGCGCGACTAGCAGTTACAATGAGATTCGTAAATTCGCTGATAACCCCATATATATGTTATACTTATAACACCCCCATTTACGCCGGGGGTTTAAAATGACGGCGATCGTTGATAAATAATACAATAAAAAAGCTTTTATTCAAAATTAAAACATAAAGTTTGTTTTATTAAGGTCAAATTTGAAAATAAATTACAATTACAGTTACCAGTTACCACCGGTTCGGAACCCTAACCCGGCGAGAAGAACCGGCGTAAGAAACTCGCACGAGTGCCACCTTTTAACTAAAATGGTAGCCAAAATTGTCACCGGTAAACTTATTTTTCTAAATTACCTAATTAGTCAGGGTTCCCCCATACATGGTTTTCACTTGATTAGTAAGCTAATTTTTCGTGAGTACCTTCATTTTGATGAGTCGCCCAAAAATTTCTTGGACGGAACTCTTGTTTGTGGTAGCTAACAGAGATATCAAGGGTAGAGTATGTCGATTTGGCGAGTCCAAAATATTTATTAGTAACCGAATATTTTTTAGTTAAGTCTCAAGATTGTCATCTAAATGATCCGAAAAAATATTTGTCCGACAAAATCCATGGTTTGATCAAAGATCCGTTTTTGCAACATTTCTCACTGACGCTTCGCTCCTATTGGTCGCAGCGTAATGTTATATATAGCCTAAATCCGTCCTCTATAAATGAACTATCCAACAAAGAAATAATTTTTCATATCGGACTTTTTTATTACCCTTTAGCATAAAGTAGATAAACTATAGGAAACATAACATAGAATAAACTTTAGGAAACATTGCAAAAAAGCTATAAAACCGTATTTAAGTACAGTCGGCTGCACTAACATGGATACATCTACAAATTTGCAAAAATATGTCTACGTTTAATTTTCAAAAATATCGTCACCTTATTGCATTCAAAGCGATGTAACCAGCAAAGTGTTTCAAAATTATAAATACATTATTTTCATAATGAAGTAAACAGCAGTATTTCAGTGAATAGTATACACACTTAAATTCATAATTATGAATACGCGACAAATTTCAGTAGCATGTAACCATTGTTTATTTCATTATAATGTAAACGTTAATTTTGTGTTTCAGAAAAGGCTGGTCAAAATTTCATTACATTGCAATATATACAATATTGAATTCTATAAATAATAGAGGTGATATATTGACGGGTATTATTATTGACGGTTATTTAAAAATCACACATACATTAGAATATTGATTATATTCTTTAGTGTAATAGGTATAACTCCGATTCACGCGAACGTATATACTTTTTTCAAAGACTACTTTCATCGGTTTTTATTGTCTACCCTCAAACTATAATATGATTAAAACTAAACGATGTTAATATCGTTCTATATTAGTAATATTGTAAATATAAATAATATAAACTAACACGGGCAAACATCGAACATGAAAAACATCCCATATTTTAAAATAATAAAAATTGTAGTTTTAAATGACTCCATTTGGATTACCTAAACTTAAAAACAAAAAACAAACCAAAAAAAATATAATTACTGAATAATGAATATTGCGAAGTTCGAACGATGACTGTAAATTAACTCTGTTGGACAAACTCGTGACTAAATATTTCTTCTGGTTTCGTTATCATCATATTATGTATAGTTTGAGGGTAGAAGTAAAAACCTGATAAAAACAGTCTCTGAAATATAATATTATGTTCGCGTAAAATTTCTGATCGATTGCAATAAATTGGATAATTCTTGTCTTTTCTTGTTTTTTTTTGGTCAGTAAAGCAAAATTATTTTTTTAACTAGCCCCTGAATAGTCAAACAGTGAATGAACTGATGACGAATTATTGCGATCTCGTCAGCTTTGAATAAAAATAAAAAAAGTATATCAAAATCGGTCCATCTATTTAGTAGTTACGATGCCACAAGCAAACAGACGAACATACATAAATAAACGTCAAACTTATATCATAGTGTAAGTTTATGTAGTTTGCAGACACGCAAGCTAACATTTTGTATGATAAACAAAATTAATATAATATTAAAAAATCATAGATATAGTTTGAGGGTAGAAGTAAAAACCTAACAAAAATAGTTTCTGAAATATATCTATGTTTAGGTAAAATGCCTGATTGACTGTAATAAACATCATCATTCTTTTCTTTTTGTGTTTTTACTAGTCATAAAAGTAAAATTATTTTTTAAGTAATACTCGAATTGTTCAGCAGTAAGCAAATTTATTTTGCTGACTCATAGCTTTAGTGTTTTAACATGACCACGTCAGCTTTCAAACAAAAAAAACTACATCAAAATCAGTTCATCCGTTTGGGAGCTACTATGACAGACATACAGACGGACTCGAAAAATCCCTCTGTTTTTGTCGGAGGTGCAAAAAGGGATTTTTTACGAATTCAGTAGTCCAAATTTCATGTTTCTACCATTTGTAGTTACGGCTGTGCGAAAAGAAAAAGAAAAAATGAATGTATACATCTTATTGGAACATATCACGAGTACATTTTAGTGGCATTTAAAACATATTTGCAGAAAAGTGAAAAATGCTAATATTTTATAAGTGTATCCATATTATTGAAACAATTAATGTTTACATTGTAATGAAGTAAACAATGTTTACATATTATTGAAACATACCACGAGTACATTTTTGTGGCATTTAAAACATATTTGCAGAAAAGTGAAAAATGCTAAAATTTTATAAGTGTATCCATATTATTGATGCAATTAATGTTTACATTGTAATGAAGTAAACAATGTTTACATATTATTGAAATTTGTCGCGTATTCATAATTATGAATTGAAGTGTGCATACTATTCACTGAAATACTGCTGTTTACTTCATTATGGAAATAATGTATTCATAATTTTGAAACACTTTGCTGGTTACATCGCTTTGAATGCAATAAGGTGACGATATTTTTGAAAAACTAACGTAGACATATTTTTGCAAATTTGTAGATGTATCCATGTTAGTGCAGCCGACTGTACCCATATTTTTCAGAGATGAAATGGATATGAAATTTCGGATACAGATACGGATATTAAATCATTTCGGATCATCCGTTTGTTTCGGATAATTTCGGTTACGGATATTTTTTTATCGGATATCCGGTAGTTAAGGTTACGGTTACATAGCTCCTTCATGATGCCATCGCTAATTATAGCCTACACAGTTCGATAACAAAATGTATGGGATTTGACATAAGCTACGCTAAATGAGATACCAAATCACGATCATTAACGTAGCTTAATATGTCAAATCCCATACATTTTGTTGTTGAACTTCGAAAGCGATTTATCGCTATTCATAGCGATTTCATCTTGAATCAGGGCCCAGATATTTTGTATTTATCGATAAAGGTTTCATGGAAATTGCTAGACATGTCGCTACTCACTGTTGATGATTAGGCGTCTAACTTTATCTTTGTTATCAAAACTGTTTTGTTTATGTTATCTGGTCATTGTGTTTGCACAATGATCGTCTTCTCTGATCTCATTATTGTATCATATCATAAGGTTTGGTAAAATCAATAAGGTACAATATACAGTTGCTATAACTTTGGGATATGATTATATAATACCTTTTCTCATTCTGGAAATGTGTGTTTTTTTTATTTTTTTCTTGTCAAAAACGAATTATTTTCGTTTTGATTTTTTACCATTTATTACAATATCCCAAAGTTATAGTGACTGATCTTTTACCACCATGCGTAGAACAAAGTACAACTTAAAAAAGCAGTGTGTCCAAATTGCCTGTAATCGATTTTACCAAAGCTTATGTATCCGATGGGTACAGTGGAGTGCCAGTTTCGAAGGTCGCTGTTTCGATCCCAGAGATTAAAATATTTTTTGGATATGTCATAATAACAATATGGGCAGGTTTTTATGATTTATTCAGTCTGCAGGCTTACTACCGACACAACCGAGAAACGCATCAATTCGATCTCAACGGTTTTTGGTAGATTGCTTTGAAAATTGAAACTTAACTTAAAGTAACTTTTTGTACTCCCGCCCATATTAATCGACTAAGATTCAAAATAAACAAACGTCAATTTATACGGAAATACGCGGCACGATTGAATCTGAATCAACATCGAATCAGGTGCCTTACTCTCCCAACTGATTCGATTTTGATTTTTATTGCCGTTTCGCTGGGCCGAGTACTAGGCTCAGTACTCGTCACATAGTACACACGAACCGAGTACTCGGTCGAGGCACTCTCTCGCTACTCTACTCGGTACGTGTGATCAGGGTATAAGTCTCGATCGTGCCGCTTACTCTCGAATAAATTGAAGTGACAATTGACAGCCATTTTAAGGTCTAGACGCTAGACAGGCGTTGGTATTAGACATGCATTTTCAAATTACGCGATGTCTTTTACTTATTAGTTATTACCTACAGCGTTTTGCTTTAGACGGGCATTTTTCTGAAAAATCAGGCACATTAGGTACTATGTACAGGCATCCCTCTATTTACATATGGTAACCCCAGTCGGGAGTAAGCATGCAGTTTGGAGAGTAAGGCCCCAGGGCCCTAATTCTCAGGGCTCGAACTCAGTTTTTACTATCGGTCTGTCCCGCTCATGCAAATGAGATTTACCGCGCGTGCGAGCGGGATATACTAATATTCGAGCTTTTTTCCACTGCCCGAGAATCGTGCTCCTGGTCAGTTATTTCAATGAGGAAGGAGCATAGAATCCACTTGGCGTGGATAAAACAACCAATAAAATAACTTACTTTATTATTTATTTTAACATGTCCGTTCCTCAAATCTCATCTGAATGTAATATAAATTAATTTAGTAATATGTAGTTAACGCTGTTGGTGCCGTAGTTAATAAGTTTTATATTGTACTAGCTGACCCGTGCCCACTTCTTTGAGCATGGAAACCGTGTAAACCTTCCCCGGACTCCCAGGAATATTTCATGACCAAAAATAGCCGAATCAGTTCAGCTGATCTCGATTTTTATATAGCCTATGTTACTCAGTGATAAATGATAATGTAGTTTTCTAATGAAAAAAGAATTATCAAAATCGGTCCAGTACTTTTTGAGTTAAGTCGTTACATAAAAAAATACAAATCTTTTCTCTTTATCATATTAGTGTAGATGTAGATTACTTTATAATTATGTACTATGATTACTGTTTGTTAAATCTAATAAACAATAAAAAATATATAAAAATCTGTGATAAATTCAATAAACATCGTAATTTACATTTTCCAATCGTATTTATTGAATTTGTAAGTAATTTTATATGCCAATTGCCATCCACTTGTGATTTTCCGTCGATTATCTTCAATTATGGAATATTTTTAGGGGAATCTCAGAATTGAGGTTACGTGGTTTGCAAAATACCATCTTCGTTTCAATTCAGTGTGATATAAATGTAAATTTCAATATGTATATAGTGCTGCTAATTTGAAAATCCTTTTTTACCATGAGAAACATTCTCCTATTCATTTTGTTGAGTGTTAATTTTCTTGTTTAAATTTAGATCGTACAATAAACGAAGATATATATACTATTACTTACGAAGTTCGAAATCAAAGAGTTATGGCATGAATCAGGGCCCAGGGACCTAATTCTCATGACTTGAACTTAGTTTCGAATATTAGTCTATCCCGCTCGCACGCTCGCTAAATCTCATTTCAATGAGCGGGACAGACCGATAGTAAAAACTAAGTTCGAGTCATAAGAAATATGTCCCTGGACCACTGCATTAAGTTTTTATGAAGCTTAGGCAGAAAATACGTGCCTCTATTTACAAAACAGTGTTTTTAATAATTCCAGTAGTGATAATAAAGATTTTCTATCTCCCTCAGGTCAAGGACATGGACAGCGAGAGCGCGCGGTCCAAGATGCCGGACAGCGGGCTTGAGGAGAAACTGTGAGTTTTTGTTTATGTCTATGACCGGAATGGCGGTTATCATTTTTTGACCCACTAGATGGCGCGCTGTGGATTGAGGTCCTACAGTATGGCTGTCAATGTTATAATAATAATAGCTCCCCTCACCGATTTCGGACGCAGGAGTTATTTTATAGTGGCCAAATGTGTGCGCAATACACAAAGACACTCTCCCTTTCTTTTGCTCTCATAACCCAGTGGGACGGTAAACCGACACAACTGGCGAGAGAACAGGCGCAGGGCCGACTTTTTACATGCCCATCCGACGTAAGGATCATATTTCTTGTCAGACAATCAGGTGATCAGCCTGCATTGTCCTAACCAAACTTGAAAACAACATTTTTTGTTGTTCCAACGCGGGAATCGAAACAGCGAAGCTCAGAACCACTAGACCACGGAGGCGCTAATGCCAATGTTAGTTATTATGGGCGCTATGAATATAAATTACATTTAAATCATATTTAGTACAATAGAACAGTAGAATATTGGCCATGCCTCAGTGCCGTGAAGTCCGGCCGGTTAATTGTGTAATATAAATTAAAAATTAAAAAAAAAAACTTTGGGCATGTTTCACCAAGCAATGTTAAAGTTAATCCTTCGTTAAATATCATGTTGTTCCTCTCGTAATTCCTATCAATGAATGAGAAGGCATGGTAATTTAACAAGGCGTTAACAAGCCATACCAGTTTATCCTAGAGTGTGCGTATCTATTATCAGGATCAACTAGTTTGGCCTAGTCTAAACTGGTCTATCCTATCGGGCTTAGGACAAATTAGTTTGGAATAGGCAATACTGGTTAATCCTAACGCGTATAGGAAGAACTAGTTAAGCCTAGGCAAAACTAGTTTGTCCTTAAATCGGGTTTGGCCGGTAACATATTATACAAATGAATTGTTGTTCGTTAGTGTCGCTAAAACTCGAGAACGTCTCAACCGATTTGGCTATGTTTGGTCTTGAAATATTCGTGGAAGTCCAGGGAATGTTTAAGCGGTTTTTTTTGCTCAACGAAGTGGGCATGGGTCAGCTAGTCTTGTATATAAAAATGAATTGATGTTCGTTAGTCTCGCTAAAACTCGAGAACGGTACCGATTTTTTGGTCTTGAAAGGTTCGTGGAAGTTCAGGGAAGGTTTAAACGGTTTGTATGCTCAACGAAGCGGGCACGGGATATCTAGTTAAATATACGTACTCGTATACTATTACTGCTTTCACTGTTCCTGCTTTATGAAGTGACACGGACAACATGACTGAGTGTCACTTAATTTAACTAATGTTTAAGTATTCTACAATAAGTTACGCTAAAACTGCCCCGGGGCAGGGTTGTTACATAGGTATGGAAATTTATGTTACAGTGTTAGTACCATACTCCTCCGAAACGGCTTGACCGATTGTTATGAAATTTTTATGCATATTCAGTAGGTTTGAGAATCGGTTACTATCTATTTTTCATACCATAGGTAGACATTTTTTTTATAATGGCATTAAAAATACATAGAACCCGAAATTTTCATCCATCTATCACTAACCCCTTTTCCCATTTTATAATTTAGTCGCTTCAGTAATTTTCCACATGCGGGTTCCGGATCAGCGTTCCGCCTAGCGGGTTCAGGGTTCCGAGTTACGGGTTCCACGTTCCGCGTTGTGGGTTCCGGGTACCGCGTTGCGGGTTCCCCGTTGCAGGTTCCGCGTTGCGGGTTCCACTTGTATCTATCTATATCTACGGACGCTTCACACCACGTCTATCTAGCCTCGTGCTAAGTATTCGAAAAACTTGTGTTACAGCCGTTACAGGTACAGAGGGAATCATATTTAATTCTTTTATACTACACATATGTTTAAGATTTTTATTAGGTATATTATACACAAATACACATCGGTTAGAACAATGCAGGTTATAATGAAGAAAATTTTGTGTTCCCTCGGCGGGATCCAAACCCGCGACCTCGCTCGAGCACCGACCACTGCGCTTCAGAGATCATCAAACAGAGACAGTGGCTTAGAATTTTTCTAGCTGTGCCTGCGACTTCGTTCGCGTAGTTTTTGAGTGATACAAACCGTTTATCTAGCGCACGCAACGAAAGTCCCCAAATGTGAATAATTTTCCCCGTTTTTGCAACATTTCTCACTGACGCTTCGCTCCTATTGGTCGCAGCGTAATGTTATATAGCCTAAAGCCTATTCAACAAAAAAAATTTTTTCAAATCGGACCAGTAGTTCCTGAGATTAGCGCGTTTAAACAAACAAACAAACTAACTCTTCCGCTTTATAATATTAGTATAGATATAGATAACACCTAACGCAAGAGTATTGCAAATATCTGTGAATCTTGTAACATCTGATAAGCACCAATAAAAAAGGAACGATTGTGTTGCCATATTATCTAATTTTAAGCGCATTAGACCGAATCATATAATCATTGTTATTTAAGTACATTATACTTTGGTAATAACCGCAATTTTTATGGAAATATCTACACGCTGTAATAATAATGAGTGATAATATTTTAGGATGTGTATCCCGTATACAGGATATAAAATAAGTGTGATAACACTTTAGGGTATGTCTGTGCCTCGGTAGAGTTTATTGTGAAAGTATTAGCGCTACAATACTTAGTTTGACTTTTATGTTCGTATGAGAAATGTTCCAACATCATTTTGCCCATACAAAAACTGTTTCAGCACTGGTATTTTCACAGTAAACTCTATATACGGGACCCCTACACACCCCAAAGTAATATCACTCACTTATTTTACACTCTGTATAAAGTTCACTGTGAAAGTACCAGCGCTAAAACATTTTTTTTAATTATTGTATGGGCAAATTTATAATGTAGGGGCATTTCTCATAGAAATATGAACGTCAAAAGTGTGTCTTTCAGCGCTGGTACTTTCACATTAAACTCTACATGGTAAGCACATACACATTACACACACATCCTAAAGTGTTATCTCCCATTTATTTTACACCTTGTATAACCCGACGAGGTGAATTATACTAAACAGGGTGAATTTTTAAAAATGAAAATCGAACCTAGACCTCCGGGTCGAGAGCGTAGCTAGACCACGGAGGTTTCAGGGATAATACAGTACCTAGATCCTAACCCGCCGCCCAAGAATTGGTCGTAGAAGAGAGGCATATGGTGTAAATGATATGCCCACATAAAATGCCCTAAAGTAAGCATAAGTGTGCTTGTAGTAGGGAAAGAGATGTTTCTTGACAATTCTATGTGCCAGTAACTTGCGCGGTGAATCGGAGATTGACACCCAGAAAAGGGGTCAGCGGGCAGTGTTGCGGTAGAATGCTAAAGCGTACCTAGTGTTATGGGTAACCTAAAATTTTTTTTTTCGCAAGGGAAATGCATTACGCATCCCCCCGAGAGGGTCCCCGAGGGGTATGTGGGACTCCCGGCTCGCTACGGCCGGTTTACCCACTAAAACCACTTGCGGATTGCCATCAGCCGTTATGTTGGGTGGAGTGCCTGGATCTGTCTAAACACAGGCTACTCCTCCCTCGACCGGCCGGTTCACCTCTACAGGGTTCACAGACTTCCATCAAATTAAGAGAGCGCTCCGGCAAACTGAAGCGCTCTCCTCGGCGCCGAGACTGACAAATCCGGGGAGGTTACCCACCCCTCTACCCGGAGCCCCGTACTAGACGTGAGATGGGAGGGCCGCAAAGTGACGCCTCCGCAATGGGTAACCCAACTAACCTAACCTAACCCAACGGTGTTGTTTTTTAGCCGGTAAGAGTCCGGCATCACTCGCTTTGTGCAAAACGCATTGTGAGTATCCATGAGGATTTTTCCCAGCGTGAAGAAAAAAAAAAGTACCTAGAAACGATTCACGAATAACAAACGCCAATTATAAGTATTGGGTTTCACCAAGTCTATTGGTATTTCCCGAATTTGTTTTTAATAATACCAAATGAAAAATTTATCACGATTTTGACTGGCGGTTCAGTTTAATGATTTAATAGTCAGTGGTTGCTACAATAGCCACCACTGACTATTAATATAACCATGAAGATTAGTCGGTAGAGTGTTTGGTAAAACGTTGCACCCGTGCGAGTTTCTTACGCCGGTTCTTCAAGCTGGGGTAGGGTTCCGAACCGGTGGTTACTGGTAATTGTAATTATGTATGTAATATTTTATTCCTAAATTATACATTACACATAATAATATATAAGGCAAATTATATGTAACTTTAATTGAGCATTTTGTCATAGGATATGGTATACTAGCTGTGCCCGCGACTTTCGCGTGGTTTTTGAGTGACTTAAACCGTTTATGCAGCGCACGCAACGAAAGTCCCCAAATGTGAATAATTTTCCCCGTTTTTGCAACATTTCTCACTGACGCTTCGCTCCTATTGGTCGCAGCGTAATGTTATATAGCCTACAGTCTTCCTCTATAAATGGACTATCCAACAAAAGCGCGTTAATCGCGAACAAACAAACAAACTCTTCCGCTTTATAATATTAGTATCTATAGATTTGTAGTTTTGTTTAAATATTTATTTTATTCTGTTCTTGTAGTATTTGTTGTTTAAGGCTTTAAGCGGCAACATTAATATACAGGGTGTAATAAGAGCAGTCACTATAAGTTCGTGGGGTAATAATCAGGCAAGAGATATATCCATTGGTATTAGTCATTTGCTTTTAATCCACTGTTTTAAAAATTTTAAAATTATCAATAGGCAATGTACAACGTGCACAACACAGCGATCAGCTGATTATGCTGAGAGGTCAATAGCACGTGTAAGACGTTCATTACGTACTAGGCCAAACATTATAAAATTAAAGAATTTAATGCAGAACGTTGTTCCAAACAGTTCAGCCTTGCGACTAAAATAATAAATTGCGAAAAAAAATTTTTTTTCCAAAAAATTAGTAATGAAAAAAATTCATTTCTAGAATCAGTCAATGTCCTATAATTCTATCCCAAAGTTATAGTGACTGCTCTTTTTACATCCTGTATAATCTATAAAAAATTCAATTGACTTTCACGGTTCATGAGATACAGCCTGGGACAGACAGACGAGCGGACGGACAACGAATTTTAGGGTCGTGTTTATTAGGCCTTTGGATACAAAACCCTAAGATCTAAAAATTGTGTCACGTAATTTATGAATGGTCCCTAATAGACAAGTCAAGTTTGCTTAACATGGAAACAGCCTGATTATCAGTTATCCAGCAACAAACTAACTAATGTATGTAAAAAACTTATCGAAAAGAAATTAAATTGTATGTAAATGTATGGTTCGTGGTATGAAGCGGATGATGTGAGCGGAAACGATAGCGCACGGAGCAGGAGCACGTGTGAGATATCTGCATACATTTGCATTTTACATACATAGTTCATACATACCTATAGTTAGTCTTGGGTTCGAGTCTCACGTTGGAACAAAAAAAATAATGTCTGGTCCAATACAGGCTGCAGTCTTACTCACAATCGAGAGTCGAATTCGATCTCAACGGCTTTTGGTATTTTATTTGGTGGTATTTAAAACTAAACAGGTTAAAAAAAATAGTTAGATCGTTTTTATACTCCCGACCATATCAATCGACTGAAAATCAAAATAAACAAACGTCAATTTATTGGGAGTACGCGGCACGATCGAATCTGATTCGATATAGAATTTGGAGAGCAAGATCCCTGGAGTGCATTGTACAAAATATGCATCCTTTAATATTATCACTCGTTTATTTTACACGTTGTATTTATAGCAGTAATCAGCTGTCTTGTATGCAGATGTCGTGGAGATCGTGAGCTGCGGTCTGCGGCGAGGTGAATGTACAATACTATTGTTTGTTTATCTCAGCTGATAACCGTTCATCATCAGCATCGTCATTGAGGGTGCTAACGCCTCCGTGGTCTAGTGGTTCTGAGCTTCGCTCTCGGCCCGGAGGTCGTGGGTTCGATTCGCCGCGTTGGAACAACAAATAATTTAGTTTTAATGCGGTTAGGACTATGCAGGCCGATCACCTGATTGTCTGACAAGAAATATGATCCATGCGACGGATGGGCATGTAAAAAGTCGGTTTTACGTCCCACTGGGTTATGAGAGTAAAAGGAGGAGAGAGTGTCCTTGTGTATTGCGCACACACTTGGGCACTATAAACATAAACTAACTCCTGCGTAGCTGGCCTGGTGTAAATGGGATCGTCTACCGACACCGAAATCGGTGAGGGGAGCTATTATTATTATTATTATTATTGTGGGTGCTGCGTATACTGAAAATGAATATTATTAATTTACGCCATACTTTTACGTAGGATTGATAATCGTCAGATTTTCCTCCGCTAACATTTGAAGACATGAAAATGGATAAAGGTGATATGTAGAAAAATTCTGATTTCGAGAAAATTGCGTCCAAACTCTAAACAAACATTTTAGAATACGTCGTAAAGTATTAAGTACATTAATCTAAAGATCCGTCTCTAGAATCAATGTACGTTACTACACAGCCTAAAAGTGTTTAAGTGACAGTTCAAAACTCAATTTTCTGGGTAATTTATTAGCGACAATATATTATCGCCTTCATCCATTCATGTCTTCATTTATTTATTTGTTCTTTGTGTACCTACATAAATCTTAAAGGTTCAAATTCTACAGAAAAAGTTAATTCACCAAAGACACTGATTAGCTGACATACGATTTGAATCAAAGAGGAAGGAGGAATTTTAAGCAGCCTTGGAAGGGAGCGTGATGACATTATAAAATATCTGTCCGTTCCTTTCTGTTTGATAATTTCCCACCAATGAGCGTTCAGAGCTAATCTAAGCGCCTCCGTGGTCTAGTGGTTCTGAGCTTCGCTCTCGACCCGGAGGTCGTGGGTTCGATTCCCGCGTTGGAATAACAAAAAATGTGGTTAAGACAATACAGGCTGATCACCCGATTGTCTGACAAGAAAAATGATCCATGCGTCGGATGGGCATGTAAAAAGTCGGTCCTGTGTCTGTTCTCTCGCTAGTCGTATCGGTTTACCGTTCCACTGGGTTATGAGAGTAAAAGACCACCGACACCGAAATCGGTGAGGGGAGCTATTATTATTATTATTATTGTGGGTGCTGCATACCTGAAATGAATATTATTAATTTACGCCATACTTTTGTAGGACTGATAATCGGCAGATTTTTTTTTTCATTTTAGAATACGTCGTAAAGTATTAAGTAGATACATTAATCTTTTTAATTTTTTCAGGATTGTGGCTCTAAGACTCGAATTATATGCATCCGCGCGACCGACCTACCCGGCCGCAATGTTCACTACATTGCGGCCGGGTAGGTCGGTCGCGCGGATGCATATAATTCGAGTTTCGCGGAATTGCAAAAAAAATATGCAACTCAGAGATGCGGCCCGCTTTTAAATAAATCGTTGCACACAATTGCTTGTTCTCTCGAGACTTAGGCCCTAGCCTCGAATTTTGTGCGGGCATCGGGGCGGGAGCGGCGGTGGCGCGGGTGCGGTACTCGTTACCCGCTCCCGCGCCGCTGTTTTCGAGAACCGCAGGCTGATTATGTATCTCGCAACAGCAATTCGACAGACGTAAATTGTACAATTGTGTACAATATCGCTCTCAAGTGTATACGTTTGACAGCGATATTGTAAACAATTGTACAAATTACGCCTGTCGAATTGCTGCAAGGTACATAATCAGCCTACCGGTCCATTTGATTTTACGCAAAAGATCCTGCCGCTGCCGCTTCCGCCCCGCTGCCTGCAATTTGAGGCTGATGCCTTATTGGTTCCGCAAGTCCTTAAATGCGTATTAACTCAATGACGTCAAATATGACGTCATAATTAACTAAAATTGAAGGCTAATCAAATGTTAATTCCCCGTGAAACATACAGTAGGTTAGTAGTTCTGTCGCATTGATGTGACTAGCGCAGCGAGCGACTCGCGTGCGTGGCGGTCATTTCGCTCGATCGGCTGTTGCGTATGCGGGTTACCGAAAATGCATAACGTTACATCATTTAATGTTGTTATCTGTATGTGACGCAAAAGCTTTATGAACAGTTATATGAGAATAGCGAACATAAGTGTATGAAATTGGGCACACTTAAGGGGCACTGCCGGCTTACTCCCGACACAATCGAGAACCAAATCAGTTCGATATCAACGGCTTTTGGTCTTTTATTTGGATGGTGGAAAATCGTTAGATCGTAACTTTTTGTACTCCCGACCATATCAATCGACTGAAAATCAAAATAAACAAACGACAATTTCGGGAGTACGCGGCACGATCGTATCTGAATCAAAACCGAATCAGTTTGGAGAGTGAGGCCCCAGTAGTGCCCCCGCTAAGTTGAGCACGGCCGAACCATACTATACTTTTCTCGAAATAGT